>CM053594.1:88315350-88374860 GCA_028646575.1 Pseudocheirus occidentalis
GATGGGGGGGAAGGCAGGTTGGGGGGGGAGGGTTGTTAGAAGCACATGCTTTTGTAAAGGGACAGGGACAAAGTAGAGAATAGAACAAGTGAGGGGTGGAATAGGAAGGTGGAGGTACTGGGACAGGGAGATCCATCTTGCCCTACTGGAAAGTCAGAGGGGTGATGGGAGAAGATATAGGAGAGAGCAGATTGGGGGAGGTGATATACAGTGGGATTGCTGTTTTGGGGTGGGAGGTAGGGGGAAGATGGGGAGAAAATTTGTAAATCAAAATCTCACAAAAATTAATGATATAAATTAAAAGTAAAAGATTTTTTAAAAAAAGAGAAATTGAGTGTCCAGAGAAGTGATTTTACCACTGGACAGTGACCTGGTTACAAGATGTTTAGAGTATGGTGTTCAGTTCTAGGGGTTCCATTTTTAAAGGGATATTAATGAATGGGAGAGGAAAGCAACCAAGAAAGAGGAAAGTGGTCAATAAATACACATTAAGTATCTACTATGTGTCAGGCACTGTGCTAAGTACCGAGGTTGCAAATTCTAAAAAGAAAGATAGTCTATACCCTCAAGGAGCTTACAATCTAATAGGGGAAGACAATACATAAAAGGAAGTTGAACGTTTAGAAGAGAAGGAAATACCTGGCATAGGGACATGAAGGAGAATTCCAAAGGAGTTTGGGCACCCTCATTGAATGGAGGCCTTTGGGGAGCTTTTCTCTTACCTCCCCTGTAGAGGAGTTCCAGGGCAGAAGGTACTGATGAGGTAGATCCGAGTTCCAAGGTTGAAGAGAGTGCCCAATGAAATTTTGTGTGGAGATTGTTTGAAAGAACTATTGATATTTAGTCCAGAGAAAAAAAGACTTGAGGTGGAACATAATAGCTGTTTTCAAGTATTGGAATTGTCATAAATGAGAAATAGATTTCTTCTGCTTGGTCCCAGAAGACAGAATTGGGAGTAGTACATGACAGTTGAGGACACAGATTTCAACTGAGTATAATACACACACACACACACACACACACATGCATATGCATACATATGTGTGTGTCTCAAGAAATAGCAAATACCTCATCATTTTGGGCCTTCAAGAACTTTTTAGGGGGATTTTATACCTTCATCATTTGGGAATGACTGGGGCTAAAATGACCTGTGTGAGGCACTTCCAAGTCAAAGCCTTTGCTTCTGATTCTTGTGCTCTGCTGGCCCAAAGCAAAGAATCTATTAACCTTCTACTTGTTATTATGACTTATTAATATAAGTATTATCCTACTTAACTTTACTTATGCACTCTTTGAAGTTACTAATTATGTCTTAATTACAAATCCAATGGCCCTTCTTCAGTCTTCATTTTCCTTGCCCCTCTGCAGTCTGTGACTCTCCTTTTGGTACTCTCTTTTATCTAGATTTTTAGATCACCGCTCTCTTCTGGTTCTTCTACTATCTGACCACTCATTCTCTGTCTTTTCTGCTGGCTCCTCCTCCAGTTCATACCCTCTAATTGGAGGTGTCTATCAAGATTACATCATGGGCCCTGTCCTCTTCTTCCTCTATCATCAGCTCCCATGGATCTAATTACCATCTCTATACTGCCTCCATCTCACTGCTGACCCCCAGTCTCATATCTTCAACTGCCTTTCAGACATGCCCAACTACATGTCCAGTAGATATCTAAAACTCAGTATGTCTAAAACAGAGTCTCTCACCCCCTTTTTCCAAGTGGTTGCCAAAGCCTGTGGATTTTACCTGTGTAACTTCTCTCTCATACCTATTTCTATTTTCTGATACTGCTACATCTCTAGAGCAGACCCTCATCACCTCATGCCTGGATTACTGAAAGAGCTGCCAGTGGGGCTGCCTAACTCAAGTCTCTCTCTGTTTTACTCTATGCTCTAGTCAGCTACTAAATTGATTTTCCTAAAGTGCAGTTTCAATCATTCTCTCTCTCTGTCTCTCTCTCTGTCTCTGTCTCTGTCTCTCTGTCTCTGTCTCTCTGTCTCTGTCTCTCTGTCTCTCTGTCTTTCTGTCTCTCTGTCTCTCTCTCTGTCTCTCTCTCTGTCTCTCTCTGTCTCTCTCTCTGTCTCTGTCTCTCTGTCTCTCTCTGTCTCTCTCTCTGTCTCTCTGTCTCTCTCTGTCTCTGTCTCTGTCTCTCTCTCTCTCTCTCTCTCTCTCTCTCTCTCTCTCTCTCTCCCTCTCCCTCTCCCCCTCTGTCTCTCTCTCTCCACTCTTCCCCCCGCCAGTGGCTTCCTATTGCCTCCAGGAACAAGTATAAAATTTTTTGTCTTGTTTTGCATTCAAAACCCTTAATAACGTAGCCTCCTCCTAATTTTCCAGTCTTCTTATACCTTACACCCTAAAACATTCCCTTCGATCTAATAACACTGGCTCCCTGGCTACTCCACAAACAAGATTCTCCATCTCTCATCTACAGGCATTTTCCCTTCCTATCCCCCATGTGTGGAATGCTCTCCCCACTCTGTTTCAACCATTGACCTTCCTGGATTCTTTGAAGTCCCAACTGAAATCCTACCTTCTACAGGAAGCCTTCTCCAACCCCTCTTAATTCTAGTTCCTTCCTTCCATTAATTATTTCCTATTTATCCTATATATATAGCTTGCTTTGTATATATTTGCACATTGTCTCCTCTATTAGATTGTAAGCTCTTTGAGGGCAGGCACTATCTTTTGCTTCTTTTTTGCAACCCCAGCTCTTAGCACAGTGCCTGGCACATAGAAAGTACCTAATAAATATTTACTGATTGATTATGCTCTCTTCTTATTATGAATGAATGAGAATTAATGATGTTTTCTAGGGCCTAGAGCAACTCTCTGCTTTCAAGACTCCAACCAATTCTCCAACCAAATCGACACTCATTTTCCACTAGTCAAAAGGATATCTTCATTGTAACAAGAACATAGTAGACTTGTTACTGACAACTTACCTTCACTCTCCTAGAATATTCTCCCTTCTGCTCACCAAATGTCTGCCACCCTACTTCAAAGGGAATATATGAAAGAGGTTGAAGTTCTGGGAACACATTTCTAGAAGAGATGTGATCAGTGCAATGGAAATATTTGGAAAGACCCTGTAACATGTGTACATATTCTATAACTGGCTCCTGGTCTGCTAACAATGTGGCAAATGGTAGCTTTTTGATTAGGAGTGTTGGGTATAATTATACAGAGTTTATAATTGTGTACTTTGGCATGTCAGAAAGAAATGTTTATGCTTTTTTCCTTACTATGTCATCAAAGTAAATACCCATTTGTAAAAGCTAATTGATATTAATTAGTTAAGTGGACCCAGGGTGCTGATCAGTCACAGGTGGCTAATGGTGGGGGCACATAACCCATGGGGACTTGAGCTGATAACATTAGAGAAGAGATGCCTCAAGGGGACCTCTATAACACTGAGGGGAGGCCTTGATCTTGGATAGTGAGCCATAGCCTACTCTTTACATATAGATGAGGTCACCGAGGCCCAGAGATTAACTAATTTGGCCAAAGTCACACAGAGAATTAATGGCAAAGCCATAGCTCTAACTCAGGTCTTGACCCTAGTCCTGTGTACGTTCTACTGTAATGCACCAACTCCTAGTCCCTGAGGGGGACTTTATGACCTTGTTACCCTTGTAATAAAAGCACATGAGCAGACCACAAAACTCTTACGTTATTTAAGCTTTAAGGGGTCTCTTGAGGAGCTTTATGGTACTCCTTTAGAATTGTGAATATAATAAACTAAGAAGAAATAAAGCCCATAGGAAGTTAGTTAACTTTGATGTAAAACTTCAGAAACATGTATGAATGGATTCTCTGTGTTGTCTTTCCCTTCTTTCAACCACCATCTTTGACATAATTTTAGAATATTTCCAAAAGAAAAGAGAGAAACAACCCTCCCCCCAATAAAACCTTTCAGAATCTTCTGTGAAGGACAATAGTGATATTAATTTCTTAGATGTTTGTGCCTCTTCTGAGACTCCATGAGGCCTTTTGAAAAGCAGCCTGTGGTTTATCTCTACTGTTTGAACTGCTTATTCCAACGCACAGCAAAAAGCTTTTATAAAATAATTAGCTCTTTTTCTCAATGTGATGAGGTTATGCATCTTAATGGACCATGCCAGGGAAGGAAGGGTGAGTCATCTTGATGTCCAGAACACTAGCAGCATCCATAGCCCTGGACAAGCCATAGATCATTAACTTTTGGGGGAACATTTTCAATGTGTAAAATTCTTTGATGCCAAGTTTATTAACTATTCTTTGTCAAACCCCTGTGGAGAAATGGAGCAGAGCAGTGTCACTATGAACATAATTACTACAACTCTTTTTTTAATAAATAGTATAGCAAATGTCCAGAAATGCAGTGTAATTTACCGTAGATCACACGGTATGGTGCTTGCAGAATCGAAATTTGAATTCTCAGATTTAGTCATCTTTCTTTTTAAATCAAATTGAGAACTATTTATTAAATATTTATGATATGTCCAGTAGACCAAGTAGATGATCAAAAATCATAGATAACACAAGATTTGACTATGTGAAAAAAAATTCCAAGTCCTGTAGACTATACAAGAGCCTTGTAACTTTATTTCATTTGTACTTTATATAAGGGGGGAAAATGGGATATGATAGGTAAGATGAGTAGTAAATAACATCACAACCAATAGAAGTTGATAATAATTTAACAGACAGTAAAAGGTTCATTGTCACTATAGGAGTTGTCCCAGAATTAGCTGTCTGTGTCTACTTACTGTAGTCAGGGCACCAAATTGATAAAGCAAGATAAAGATTACAAAAAAATACCTAGAAGACCAGGGGAAAATAAGAAAAAAAATTATACAATTGAAAATTTTCATTATTGATCTATTTAAGCAAGTAATTCATCATGAAAAACGCATACTGGTCCACAGAAATGATACTAATAACAATTAAGATTGATGATGATGATTGATGATGATGATGATGATGATGATGATGAGACTGGACTTATTATTTCATAGATGTATGGAATTCCCAGTGAGGAGATTCCCTCTATTAATGTAGGTTGGCAACTTCTTGGAAACATAGTTTTAAAGAGTTACCTGGGAAACTGGGAGGTGAAGAGACTTAATAGCACAGACTCTTAGTGCTGACTTGTCTCCACAAGTCCTTCCCTACTAGAGCATAGAGGACTCTCCACCCTGGAAGCTCACTCCACTCCTCCACTATTTCTCCCATTGTCATTACCCTTTTCCCCTGAGGCCTCATCTCCTAATTGGCTAGTTCTTCTTAAAACTTCCAATTTAAGGAGGAGACCTAGGCCAAAGATGTTTTCAGTCCTTTCCCCACTGCCCTGTGCTGACTCATCTCCACTGGACTCTCTCCAACATTGAGTCGTAACAGGTACTTTATTCTCCCTCGTTTCCCCCCGTCCCACCTAGAACTTTACAATTCCTTTATTTTGTCTTCCCTGTTAGAATGTAAGCTCCTTGAGACCAGTGGCTGTCTTTATTTTTGTGTGTATTTTTATTACCTATGTTTAGCACTGTGCCTACAACGTATTAAGCACTTAATAAATGTTAATAAGTGACAAAATCATGTATCTCAGAGGTAGTCTTGAACCCATGAGACTGCCTTTCTATCTACTAGGTCACTCTCTGTCTTATATATAAACTTATATAAGTTGATTACTACAACAAGGAGACTAAACCAACCTAAAAAGCAGTTCAGTCATCTTTACCAACTTGCCAAGCAGAAGAAATGATGGCTAAAAGCAACACTAGTTTAGATATAAATATATTTGTAAGATCTTACCAAAAAAGCATGATTAATGATTATGAGAATCTTCTCATAAAGCAGAGAGAAACACTAGTTTAAAGAAAACTTATCAAGAGATCCAACTAAAAAGTTCATCACAACAATATGAGTACAAAAATGTAAAGTAGAATGCAAACAGAAAAAATGGGAAAAAATCTGCAAAGATTTTATAACAAATTGTTTCATTGTCAAAATTAGCATATTTAGATACTGACATCACAGGTCCCAGATATGTTTCCTGGAAACATAGAAATGGAACTAAAGATAGGAAATGTGGAAAAAGCAGCTAGATTCAAGGAGAACTATGTTCAATATGATATAATTGTGAGGAGCACTGAGGAAATCATAAAGCATTGGAAAAAGGTAAAAATATCAAAACATCACAAAAACCTCAAACTTTATTAGACAGACACTCAGAGATCATGAGTTACCGATCTATGTTGGGGCAGCTAAGTGATACAATAGACAGGGTGCCAGGGCTGAAGTGAGCAAGACTCATCTTCCAGAATTCAAATCTGGCCCCAGACACTTACTTGCTGTGTGACCCTAGACAAGTCACTTAACTCTGTTTGCCTCAGTTTCTTCATCTGTAAAATGAGCTAGAGGAGGAAATGGCCACTTGTTCCAGCATCTTTGCCGAGAAAACTCCAAATTGGGTCACAAAGAGTCAGACATAACTGAAATGACTGAACAAAGAAACAATCAATATGGCTGCTTTCCTATTTATAAAAATGTTTAGGAGATTCTTCTACACATGAAGCAAGAGCATCCTCAATGATACTATTAGTAGAAAAATAGACAGAATAGAAAAGAATAGACTTTTATAACTGTCTAAAAGAGAAAATACAGGATCCTGTTGATTCAACAGAGCAAGATATTATCTCAAATGTTCCCCTCCAACAAAATATCTCCCATCTGTTCAACAAAGCTATTCAAGATTCTTTGAAAGATATAATGAAAATAACCCTGTTCAATAGGTGTGATTCACATAACCACTCTATGAGATAAACAGAATTATTGAATACTAGAGCCAGAAGGACCCTTGGAGATCTTTTACCCCCACCCCTATCCAGTGCAGGGATTCTTAGACACAAGCTACTCTACATTCATCCAGTCTCACATAAAGCACCTTCAGGAAAAGTATCACCTTACAAAGCAGACCACTCCATTGTCAAATAGTTCTAACTGTAACAATAACTCCAGTCCCAATGTTTCTGCAGCTACCCTCCCAATTGGCATCGGAGCCATGGGAACTTTAGACTAGGGAAGAATAAAGGTGGCCTAATGTGGCAGAGAGGGTTCAAAGTTAGAAATAATGAGAGAAGCCAAGGAGAATAAGACATAAAGATGTAGCATCACCTTCCTGGAGCTGGAAGTTTGACCTATTCAATATTCTACACATTATGCTAGGAGAGGCTAGAAGTCTTCTTAAGCCCTTGCCATTTGCTAGATGACCAAAATCAGTGAAAGTACCAACCTTCTTGAGTTCTAATTTTTTTTCTTTTTTTTTTGGAGGGGGGAAGGAAGGGCAATTGGGGTTAAGTGACTTGCCTAAGGTCACATGGCTAGTTTTGTGTTAAGTGTCTGAGGCTGGATTGAGTTCTACTTTTTATAAGATCCTAAATTCCACTCCCAGAATTGAACCAACATCTCAATTCCACTTTCAGAGCCATGAGTTCAATGATGAGAATTCCTTTAGCTTTTTGGTCTCAGTTCTTTGCCTGCACAAAGGGGAGTAGAAGTGGGTGGGGAGTTGTAAACCAATTTATATTGCATATGTCCTAGAACAGCTGGGTCCAAGTCTACCCATTGCATGAGTGTACTGCTGTCTGAGAGAGAGGAAAGCTCAGCATCTTTTGGTACACATTTTATATGGTTAGTATTAGTGGCTCTCACTGATTTTTAGTGATTGTATACTAAACAATAAACTATTTTCATAGTATCTAAGAATGCATGTTAGCTTCTTTATGTAGTCAATGCCACTATGTCAAGGTCATATCACTAGCATCAATTAAAGTACAACTAGTTCAGAAAGTGGTAGGATTTCTCCAATGTGAGAAGTCTCAAAGCTAATCTTATTCGGGCAGGTCCACAAATCCACATACCCTTTGATAATGAAGTACTACTCAATAGAGTAAGACAGAGATAAGGAATATGAAGTTGATGGTTCTGGTCACTCTGCAGAACACTGTACTTAATCAACACTTACACACATGTGCTAAATTAGAGAGTGAGCACAGGATCACCCAGAATAATATTAAGTACTACCAAGTGGTAAAATTAGAAAGTTCTTAATATTGAACCAAAAGTAACTTTAATCTATTGGTCCTATTTATGCCTTCTGGAGAATCACAGGACACATATAATCCCTTTTTTATGTATCAGGGACACAAATCTTCACCGTTGGGGTAGCATTGTACCTCTTAACTCTAAGTAACAAATATCCATTTTGGGAAAGTGACCACCAGGTCTAGCACTTTCATTTTCCTTTTTCAAGAAATATCCTAGGATAATTTACATAGTGTAATTCAGCTTCCTATGGCAAACATTGGAGATGAAAAAATAAAGAGAAAGAATGTATATTTCTGAATCCCAAAAGACTCAGTGGAAGGTACAGACCAAAAGGGAGCTCAAGTGCCAAGGGAAGGAGAAAAATAAAATGACTAATGAACAATGGAGAATGGTAAGAAGAAATCAAAGGAAACCAAGAGAGTGATGAGAGAAAATCATAGGAGGCCAAGAAAATGAGGTTCCCTTGGCCACCTGGAAAGACCCTTTGTTTTGAGAGTGACCTGAAGGATATGGGTACAAAACAAAAGAAGATATAATAGCTAAAAGGTTTTTTGATACGGGAGACATGAAAGAGCTACAGTATTGTAATTAGGACTCTTGTTTATTCTCATGGTCCAGAACTAGAATGATCTCTTGAGGAAGAATAAAGGACAATGGTAATAGTAAAAAAATGAAACATGTAGCCTACTAGTAACAGAAGATACGGGGCAACAGACAGATAAAGCACCCATAGCTTCCAGTGACAGAGCGATAATGCATAAGACAAGGATATAAAAGAGAAAACCCAAGCTTCTTTATTGCTGGGGCTCTAGCCAAGGCAATATTGTAAATCAAAGGGCTTATACAAGGACAGAGGAACTTATTGGTGGTGATTGTATTGGGGCTGTCTCTTGACTCTATGGATTTATGCAATCCCTTATTACGTTTGTTTTTTAAAAAGCCTTCTTCTATGTGTTGATCCAGAATATCTGCATAAATTTAAGAGAAGCTGGTGGCCAGCCTAGAGATGTTACTACGGGTAAAAAGTCAGATAGGTGAAAAGTCTCCAAAGTGTGCCTGGGCCCTTTGTGTCCAAAGAGACCTTCTGGCACAAGGGTTACATCCATCTGTCAGCACTACAGTCGGTTACTAAACATTTAGTAATTATCTACTATGTGCCAAACATTATACTGTGTTGGGAATACAAAGAAAGACAGAAGGCATTCTCTGCCCTCAGGGGGCTTACGGTCTATAGGGGGAGACAACATGCAAACAACTACATACAGAATAAATAGAAAATAATTACTAGAGAGGAGAGACTAAGATTAAGAGGGATGGGAGAGGCTTCTTAAAGGAGATGGAATTTTAATTGGAACTGGAAGGAATCCAGGAAAGCCTAGAGGCAGAGATGATCAGGGAAAGTATTCCAGGCATGGGGGACAGTCAAAGAAATTGCCCAGAGGTGAGAGACGGAGTGTCTTTTTCAGGGAATAGCCAAAAGGTCAATGCCACTGGATCAAATGGTACATGGCAGAAGGAAAGAGGGTGCAGGGAAGAAGGGGGTATGTGTATATATATACACACACACACACACACACACACACATATACATACATATATATATACCCCCTTCTTCCCTGCACATATATATATATGTATATATATATATATATATGCAAGCTATAAGAAAACTAGACAGATAGGGGTAGCTAGATTATGAAGAACTTTAAAAGCCCAATAGAAAATTTTGCATCTGATACAAGAGGTAATAGGAAGCCACTGGAGTGCATTGAATATGGTAATGACATGGTCAAGCCAATGCTTTAAAAGGTGTCTGAATGGAGGATGAATTGGAATGGATAGAACTGTGACAGGCAAACCAACCGTCAGGCTATTGTAATAGTGTAAGCTTAAGGCAATGAAGGTCTGAATTAGGCTGTGGGCAGATTCAGAGGAGAGAAGGGGACATATGAAAGAATTGAAAGGATTTGGCAACCAGTTAGATAGGGGTGAGAAATAATAAGGAATTGAAGATGACATGTAAGTTGTGATCCTGGGACATTGGGAGGTTGGTAGTACTCTTGACAGAAATAAGGAAGTGTGGGAGCAGAGAGAATTGGCAAGGGAGGAGTGGGAGGGATTCAGTGAGTTCAGTTTTAGATAGTTTGGGGTTAAGATGCCTGTTGGACTCTGGTTCAAGATGTCTATCACCTTTTGGTGAGTCACTAACTCCAAATTGCCATTTTATGAGATACCCCAGCCATGCTCAAATCCCTCTCAAGACATCTCCTTGCCACCTGGAACCATATCCTCATGCAGGTGCCCACCCCACCCCTTTCAAGCTCCCTTTTGTCTGTTGTCTTCCCCCAGGACACATCCCATGCACTTTGTATCCCAAGCCTGGGTGGGTGCCAGTGCCTGGCATACAGCATATACTTCATAAATATCTATCTCTTATCTATCTCTATATCTTAATTATCTGTCTATACCTAGCTATGTATCTATTTATTTGTCTCAATAACTCCAAATCTATATATCCAGCCTGTAATCTACCTCATCTAGATGAGAAAAATGAGACTCAAAGGGCTTAAGTCATTTGCCCAAGGTTATGCCCAAGGCCCATGTACATAGTTTGTATATGGTGTCACTGAAACAAGAACTCACCATCTTGCTTCTTATCCAGTGATTGTTCTCCTTTACTTTGCTGTTCCCTAACTAGGTCTATTCAGTTTTTATGCACAAGCTCCCCAACTTGTTATGATTTTCACCTTTTCCAACAAAGCTGGCAATAAATGCAGTATATAAATAATGCATGCTAATTCCTTTCTTAGTTTGAAAGTGCTTATTTGGGTGCATATTGTTCTTGTTATTGGATTTTTAAATACATTAGTTACCACAGAAATTGGTATTACAATTATGTGCACAGGGATTTTTAGATCAATAAATGTATTATCTATATGATGACTTAAAATACATTGAGGGTCATTTGTAGCTATGATCTGAAATTTATTACATGAAGTACATTGCATGATGCAAACATGATATTAAACAGCACCTTCTTTGTATTTTAATGTCCATACAGTTTAATGCATACAGTTCTGGGCACCACATTTTAGGAAGGATATTGGCAAACAGAGACCTATTCAGAAGGGGGAGAACAAGATGGTGAGGAGACTGGAGCCCATACCAGTTGAGGATTAATTCAAGGTACTAAAGGCATTCAGCAAGGAAAAGACTATGGGGTGATGGGAGGAACATAATAGCTATCTTCAAAGTTAGACGGCTGTCATGAGGATGAAGGATTGCATTTATTCTATTGGACCTCAGGAAGCAGAGGTAGGAGCAGTGGGTATAAGTTAAAGGGAAACAGATTTTGACTTGCTATAATGATAATTTTCCTAACAATCAAAACTTTCCCATAATGGAATGGGTTGCCTTAGGAGACAGAGAGTTCCCTATTGGGAGGGTTCTTCAAGTAATGGTTACCTAGATAAGTGATATAACAATTTAATCAAGCACTTGCTTCATGCAAGGCATTATGCTCAGAGGTAAGGATATAGAGACTAAGGGAAAAACAATCCTTGCCCTCAAGGGGTCTGATTTCTCCCAAGGGGATGGGGGGATGCAGGAAAGGGGATTTCTGATCAGTTTCTTTTGGACTAAATGATTTCTGAGATTCATTCCAATCCCAAGATCCTGGGTCTCTGTTAATCATGTAGTTTAGCAATGCATAGCAGGATCTAAAAGGCCACAGCTCCGCTCACCCTCCCTAGGAAATTCCCCAAACTAGTCATTTGTACAGCTGCAGACTTTGTGCTGCTAAGAGATAAGTAGCTCCCCCTGAGGATTTTTAAATTGTGAGGACTAGTCAAATGGTGATTGGGTCTAATTAACTCCCCCTCCACCTATAAAAATGCTCCCTGAACCTGTGGCCTTCCACACAAAAGTTCCAAATTACTTTTGAACCTTTGAAAACATCAGAAGAAACCCCAGGGAACTACTGCTGAGCCTAGTCTTAGCACCAGCTGCCCCTGATCAAAAGGCTGAGCAAAGAGAGAGAGTCAGTCCTGGTAGGCAAAGGCTTTAGTGATGGTTTGATCTCTGGAGACAATCATGACAAGCTGTGAGCACCAGCAACAAAGTGCCCTCTGGGGAGAAGGGCTTCACCTCACTGAGAGGCCATTATGTAGGCACTTTGTCCCTCCAAATGTAACACACTTTAGAGAAAAATGTGGGACATCCCTGTTTCATCACCTTTTAGGCTACTAAGCCATTTAATAATTGTGTGTGTATATAATAATTAGTGTTACTATAATATGAGAGCTATAATGTCAAAAACAACAGAGTGACCCATGAGAATAATTACTAGATTACATCCAATTTGTCTATGCCATTAACTTCCTCTTGGACAGAGGACTCACTGTCTGATGTGGATACCATGGTCAGCAACTTTTACAATTTTTCTCATTGATATTCCCTCACCCCCTTTTTTGCAAAGCTCTGTCTCCTTAACCCTCTGAAATGAGGCATTCAATTCCACCAGTCTCTTTGAAATGCTGCCTAAAAAGTCTCCAGTAACTTTTTGGTTGCTAAATTCAATGGTGCTTTCCAGGCCTTATCCTCATCCTCATTGACCTCTCTGCAGTGTTTGACCCTTGAACAGTCCCTCCAGCTCTTTCCTACACACGGTATTACATCGCCTTCCTTTGCATCACTACAGGTGATCCTCCGTGTCTGGAATGCCTTTTGAAACCCCATCTTCCTCCAAAGCACGGTTCAGGTGCCACATCCTGTAAAAGACATTTTCCCTTAGGTGTCAGTGCTCTCTCCCTCTTGAAATTAGGTTGCATTATTTTGCATATGTTTTATATAGACTTACTTGTAGGGACATGCTGGCAAATATTTAAAAATCAGAATCTAGGGAGGAAATTTTGTATGCACACATACTTTTAAGTTTAATCTGCATTATTAACATTTTCTTAAGACTAAACAATTAGCAAAACATGAAATCAAGCTCTGATTTGTAGTGATTGCTTATTTCTAAGGTGTAAGTGCTCTCACTGAAAATATGATAGAATCTCTCAGGCTAGTTAGAGGTTGCTCCAGCATACCCTTCCCTATTAGTATGCATGTTATATCTCTCCCCACCCCACCCCCATCAGAGGTAAGCTTCTGGATGACAGTAAACATTTCATTTTTAGTCTTTCTATCCCTATCACCCAGCGCTCTAGCTACTAGACATCAGGAAAATGTCTGACAACTTTATCCTCCATTGTTACCACTACATTGCACCTGGTTCTCTTCCTATTTCTCTGATAATTCCTTTTCGGAATCCCTTAGTGGATTATTTTTCTTCTTTTTGTCGTTGTTCAGTGATGTTCGTTGTGTCCACCTCTTAATGACCCTGGCAAAGATACTGGAGTGGTTTGCCTTTTCCTCCTCCATTTCGTTTTACAGATCAGAAAACTGAAGCAAACAGAGCTAAGTGATTTGCCCAGGGTCACCCAGCTGGTAAATGTCTGAGACTGGGTTTGAACTCAGGAAGACAAGTCTTTCTGGCCCCAGGCCTAGCACACTATTCACTGTGCCACCTAGCTGTCCTCTTTTTCTTCTACCTTCACCTAAATGTGAATCCTTTTGTTTCTCTCTATATTGTCTCCCTTGTAATCCTATAGCTACTGTCTCCAAAGACAACAGTGAAGTCACCCTTGCCCTTGATGGGGTGCTTAGGTGCTGTACTTGGATGCCAATTCCAAAACCACATTTCTCCCTGGCCTCAAATCTCCCTAGTCTCAAAACTAGTCTCAGGCAGTTTCCCTGCAGCTGAAGAGCAGCATGTCCTAGCAAAATACTTCTCTCTCTTCCTGATACAGTAACCAGCTGCATCTATAGAATTGATGAGTTTGAACCAGCTGTGTACTGACTGAACTGGATGTGTACTAGGTCATAAAAATATTTACTACTCACTGACCTATCATATTTATCCTAGACTTAGACTATGTATATTCCCTTAAGTTTATCTTGTGTAACAAGACATTGATGGGGGCAGCCTGAGTATTTTCAGTCAGCCCTGACTGCTAGTTGACTTTATGATGTTTCAGGTCTAAAACCACACCTCCCTATAGCCCCACCTTGGGCTAGTTCCCAGTGAACTCTGGGTAAAATACCTGCACAGTGGATACTAAAAGTGAATGTTCCCTTAAGAACTGGCCATTCCCTAATCCTGCCCTGATTCACCTAGTTAGCATATTTGACACATGTTTTACTATAGTTTATCCTATATAAACTTTAAATGTACCCCTCTAAGACTGCAGATTCCCTGAGAACTCTTGCCTGCTAAAAAGAATAACAACAAACTGTTGCCACCTTCACTTAAAGAATGCTTGAGTCTGTGAATTCATTCTAGGCAGCCTTGCCCTGGGAACTCTAGTCTTAGGATCCCTGTATCCCTGGGGATTTCTCCCTCAACATTTCTGGCCCCTCAACACCTTCAAGGAGTTTACACTTTAATGAGGGAGAGAGCATGAGCATATATATATATACATATATATATAATTAAGAAATTATATCCAAGGCAGTGGGGGGAGACATAGGAAAGACTTCATGTAGCTAAATCTTAAAGGGATTGTAAATCATCATGGTGAAGAAGGGGTGCACTTCAGGAAAGGGTTACAGCCAGTGCAAATCTAGGAAAACTGACAAGGGGAGCAATCAGCATGACTGGATCTCAGAACAAAGTGCAGTAAGGCATGAGGAAAATGGAAAGGGAGGAAGGGAGCAGTGTCTGAAGGGATGTAAACACCAAATAGATGAGTTTATATTTGATCCTAGAAGCGAAAGAGAGTCATTGAAGTTTATTGAGTAGGAGGTCAACAGATGAACTTGAGTAGATCATGGAAGATGAATTGGAATAGGCAGAGGCCTGAAGTACATAGACATTATAAAGGCCTGAAGTTGGCTCTTTCCATCCTCTCAATCTCAGCTTAGTCAGAGTCAATATAATGATGAGAATGAGGATGATGAGGATAATTATGATGATAATGGTGATAACGGTGGTGGTGGCGGTGGTTATGTATAGTGTCCTAATGTTTGCAAAGTACTTTATACATGTTATCTGATCCCAAAACAACCCTATAAGGTAGTTGATATGTATGTATCATATATATCTATATCTGTATCTATATCTATCTACAGATATAAATATATACACATATATAGCTGTATCTGTGTGGTGTATATATTATATGTATTTATGTATGTGTGTGTGTATATATATATCTGTGTATTTGTATGTGTAGCTATATTATTGTATATTTATTTGTTTATATATATGAGTAATCTAAGGTTGAGAGAGGATAAGTGACTTGTCCAGGGTCAAAAGGCTAGTGTGCCTCTTAGACAGGATTCAAACTCAGATCTTTCTGATTCTAAGTGAACACTACTATGCTGCTTAGCTACCTCATTATCTTCCAGTCTTTCTCTCCTTGAAGATATATGTGTGTGTATGTGTATATATGTATATGTGTATATATATGGATATGTGTGTATATGCATATGTATAGGTATATATATATACACACCTGTAAGCCCAAATCTTGGGGAATAGATGAAGATATTGATCCATAAAAGGTATCACACAGAGCTAATCAGAGGAGTAATATAAACCATCACATTACAGCTGCACAAGTCTCAACTTTCATCTGGGTGTACTTACTCCTAAGCCACACCCCTCTGTGCACCTTTCTCCAACTACACTCTTCAATGATTGTGATAGTAATAGTTTAAATTTACATAATATTTTCAGGCTTATAAAAACTTGGCTCCCAATATTCCTGGAATGCAGGTAGCATAAGTATTATTATACTGGTTGTACAGAAGAAGAAACGGAGGTTCAAGTGCAGCAACTGGTCCAGTAGAGCACACACAGCTGTAATGGTAATGGGAATCTGAAGATCTTCCCTACTCCTGAATAGGCCAAATTAATCACATGGACCCATGGGGGCAGGAGCTTGCTGAAAGGAGGGAACAGGAAGAGTGGATCAGGAAAGAGCAGGGGAGATCCAGAACAGAACTGGGAGCAAGTAGAATGGAAGTAGAACACCTAGTATGAGTGAGAAAGGGGCATTTTTGCTTAAGGGAGCCTGTTTGTTTGGAAGACCCAATGGAAGGAAGGCCTGGGAATGTTGATGCTTTCTGCATTGGTTAGGTGTACCAACTTCTTGGTTGCTATGATGGATTTGGCTTTCTGGTGTTGGGACTTGGCTTTCTGATGTGTGAATAAATGTTTTGGTTATGTCTTCCATGTGGAAAGTCTGTTACATTTTTCAATTCAGAACTTCACCAGCTATTTATAGCCACCGTGGGCACTGTGAATATTGCATTGGCCTTATAACAGTAAGTAATAGGTTCAGGATATGAAGAGAGGTCTTTCCATGCTCCAGGTCTAGTACTCCTTCTACTCTACTACAATGTCTTTGGAATCTCATCCCAAGTTATTGATGTAGGTCCTGCCCAACCCCAGAACCTATGGCCATGAGAAAACCCTAAATAGATTGATTCTTCCTCACCATCACAACATCCTCTGACCACAAATGATGCTGCCTAGAGACCTTCTTAAGGGAGATTTCCATTCGGCCACCATCTCCTCTCTTCCCACCTGAGACTACACTTCCCACATGTTTGTTAGGAATAATCAGCTTGCTGCCCTTGAATGTAGACTTCTTGAACCCAGGAACTATTTGTACTCTATGATAAGGCATTAGAGTAGAATTTTAAAGAAATTTGTAAATATGTATGAATACATAAATATGTGTTGAATAAATAAGTAAATCAAGGAATAAAGTAAATTCTTACTGGACATATGTGATAATGTCTGTTTGGGCTGAGACAAAATTGTTCCATTGGTATGGTATGCTTGTTTTAATTAACAAATACTTATTAAGTACCTACTACATGCAGAGCCCTGTGTTAAGCCCTGGAGCAGAGATAAATACCAAGATTTTTATTTCCTGCCCTCAAGGAGTTAGAAATCTAATCTTTCTAGGTGTCTCTTAACCTTCCTCACATAGCTTATCTCCTCTGTTAGCAAATCTTACCTTCATTGGCCCAGTGGTCTTATGTTGTCCCACATCTAGAAAAGCATTTACATCCTTACAAATTCCTTAATTTCGGGGCGGCTAGGTGGCACAGTGAATAGAGCACCGGCCCTGGAGTCAGGAGTACCTGAGTTCAAATCCGGCCTCAGACACTTAACACAAAAAACTAGACGTGTGACTTTGGGCAAGTTACTTAACCCCAACTGCCCTCCAAAAAAAAAAAAAAAGCAAAAAAAAAACCAAATTCCTTAATTTCCTTTCCTATATGATAAAGAAGTTGGACTAATTATCTCTAAGGGCCCCTCTTGCCATTCCAATTCCGAAATTCTGTGATTCTTGGGAAAAGCCAAAGACTTGCTTTAAAGACACTGCTCTAAATCAGTACGAGGATATAAAGCTCATTTTCAGCTAAAGGGGTCATGAAATAATACCTAAGCAGAGTCTTGAAAGAAAAGAAGAAAATTAACATGGCCATCCAACCTCTATTTGAATACTTTTGTCAAAAGGGAACTTACTACTGAAAAAAGTCTATAATAATTTTGAACAGTTCAAATTACTGGCAAATTCATAGAGCACAGATCATAAGACTTCCAACTGAAAGATGCCTTAGAGCAGGGGTTAGGTGTTAAATGAACTTGGATGGGGAAACAACATATCTTTATTTCTACTAACCTCTAACTGAAATGTAGCATTTCCTTCAATTGTGAAAATGGGCAAGAAATAGTATTTTAATAACTGGTACATAGGCCACTTAAGGGCACCAGATTGACAAAGTGGTCCATGAAACAAACAACAAAGGTTCAGAACCTCTGCCTTTGAGAATATCCAGTGATACTCCCTCATCCTATAGATGAGGAAAGTGAGTTTCAGAGTTGTAAAATGATTTGCCCAAATCCCATATGTAATAAATAGGAGCCCTCAGATTTGAACCTTGATTCTCCAACTCCAAATGTGATGATTTTCCTTCAACACTACTGAGTTGGTCATCTACATGTAAGTAATTTTTAGTAATTTCCTCCACTTTTGAATTGCTTCATGTACAGTGCCTCCTTTGATTCACAGGACCAACATGACTCAGTGGAAAGAATGTTACCTTTGGAGATGGAAGAGGACCTGCATTCAAATCCCACTTCTGACAAGTGCTACTTGTGGGGACCTTGGTCAGGTACCTTAGCTTAGCTTGAACTTCCTCATTGATAATTTCTGGTACTTTGTGCTTGATGAGTTCTGAGGTCCCTTCTGCCTCAAGCATTATAAGCTATAAAATGGAGAGGGGAGAAGAAGGGGGAAGCTGGGTCATATGGTCTCTGAAGTTCTTTCCAGCTCTACATAATCATAGGATCTATGATAGATAATACATAATAGATGACAGATAGACAGATAAGTAGATAGATAGATAGATAGATAGATAGATACACACATATATACATACATAGATATATAGATACATAGATACATAGATTCATAGAAACATATATACATAGATACACAGATAGATACATAGATATATAGGTAGATAGATAAATGGGTGATGGATATAGTAGATAAATGATAGAATGATAAATAATAGAGAGATGATAAATATATAGATGACAGAGATAATAGACAATAGATAGGTGTCAGACATGACAGACAAATGATAGTTATAGAAGATATTTAAATAGATAACTGATAAGGATGGTAGATAATAGATAATGCTAAATACATAGATGACAGACACATATGATAGACAAAAGACAACTGATATGTTATGACTAAGAAATGATAGATATGAGAGAAAGAGAGAGAGGATATAAAGTGTTAGGAAGTACCTTCTTATGCACTGTATGTGCTAGAAATACAAATATAAGCAAAAGAAAAGAAAAGCCTTGCCCTCAAGGAGCTTAGATTCTAGTGGAAGAAGATAGTACGTATAAAGGGAGCTAAATTGCAGAAAGGGATTAAGAGGGGAAAGGTACTCACTCAGCAACAAGATAGAGAAATAGTCGAAGGCTATAAACTGGTCCAGGTTTGAAGAATGTTGGTACTGGTGTTAGTACTTCCTCAAATATGAACCCTATGAACAAAATGCTCTTATACTAGTTTTGGAGATAAGGGAAATGCTTCTCAGGAAGTGATTTGTCCATAGTCCCACAGCTAATAGGTCCTAGAGCCTGGATATGAGCTCAGTTCTCTCCTCACTCCAGGGGCAGATTTTATTTCACATACCATATTTCCTTCCATTTCTACCCATTGATCCTAATCCTGTTCTCTGGAGCAACACAGATTGCTCCCTCTGCAGTGGTACAACCCTTGAGATCAGATCAGATCAGATTATTATAATATTCCAATTCCTATTCTTTTTCCTAAGTACTTTGTCTACATAGCATGATCCTGAGTTCTGTCCCTAGTAGGGTACCTGACATCTTTCTAGTGTAGTAACCCTCCTTAAGGAATGCAGTACTTGTCACAATTCAGCCATCTCATCCTTCAAAGGTGTGAAAACTACTGGCCCCTGCCTGTCCTCCCATGGTGCCTGGTTATTGCAATGTATAGTCTTTAAATTAAATCGTAAATGTCACTATTCCTTCCAGGAGAGGCTCATAAAATGAAAATGCTGAAGTCAGAGAAAGTAGAACTGTTTGACAGCCCCAAAAAGAACAGTGAGATAGAGAGGTGAAGCCCATGCATGGGAGCTCAGTGGCCCATAAAAAAGCTCTTAAGGCACAAAAAGAAAGGTTTCTTACTTCACTCCAAGACCAAATACATCATCTTCTGAAGTCTTGTCAAAGAAAGCATATTGACATATAGGAAAAATTCAAGACATAGTCAAATAAAATGTTAGTTAATTCTTCAGTGCTCTTAAATTCATTCATTCAAGAAACATTGATTGCCTAAGAGTTCAAGACACTGGGCTGGGGATGTGCCTTTGTATGAATGAAGCCCCAGAGAGGATTTGGAATATATCCACGAGGTTTTTGGAGGAAAGAGAAGTTATGTAATAGGCTGTTGAGAAAAATCTGAGTTCAAATCTTACTTCAGATATTTAATTAGCTGTGTGACCCAGTGAAAGGCATTTGACCTATCTTAGCCTCAGTTCCCTCAACTTTAAAATGAAATGAATGGATCTGATATCTTCTAAGATCCCCCCCAGTTTTTTTTATCTAGAATCCTATGATGCAAGAATGAGTAATGGTAATATCTTATGATGCTTACACAAATCTCAACTACAAGGCACTTTCACTTCCACTAATTCATTTGACCCTTGCAACAGTCTCATTTAAAGTAAAAGAATTAGCCCCATTTTTAGAAAGAGGAAATAGGCTCAGAGAAATGATATGATTTGCCCAAGATTGCTTACTGTACTAATAAGTGAGGAGTCATTATTCAGATCTAGGGCTTCTGACTTTAATACCTTGTATTTTAATTGTGTCCATACTACCATCCCCCTCTCTTATCTTCAATCAGTTCCTTTCTACTGGCTCATCTCTCCACTGTCTACAAACAGACTCCCTCAACCTTAAAATAAAGTTCATTTATCAGAGCATCCCCTCTAGCTGTTATACTTTATCTCACCTTCCCTTTGTGGCTAAACTCCTTTAGAAAATTGTCTATAATCAATATTTTCACTTCTACTCCTCTCACTCTTTTTAAAATCCTCCACAAAGTGACTTCTGACATTATCTTTCAACTAAAACTGATCTCTCCAAAGTTACCAGTGATCTCTTAATTGTTAAATCTAACAACCTCCTCAATCTTTGTCTTTTTTTTATTTTTCCATAGTCTTTTGACACTGTGGATAACTGAGGTAGAAGACCAGTGGATAAAAGACAAAACCTGGAGTCAGAAAGACCTGAGTTCAAATCTGGCCTCAGACACATTCTAGCTGTGTGACCTTAGCCAAGTCATTTTGTTCTGGTTCTTTTTCTAGCTGTCTGACAGTTCCTGCTCAGTCTCTTTTTCTGAGAAGGACTAGGATACTTATCGAGGGTGTCGCTTAATGGTTAGTTCTGTGCCCTCTACTTTTCTCCCTCTGTTCCATCTCACTCAGGTCAGGAAGAACAGAGTTCAAATCATCCCTCAGATAATTCATAGCAGTGTGACTCTGGGCAAGTTATTTAACCTGTTTGCCTTGGTTTCCTCATCCGTAAAATGGAGATAATAATAGCACATACCTTCCAAGGTTGTTGTAAAGATCAAATGAAATAATATTTGTAAAGACTTAGCACAGTGTTTGGCACATAGTAGGTGGTGCTATATAAATGCTAGCGATGATGATGATGATGATGATGATGATGATGATGATGATGATGATGATGACGACTACAAAAAAGGACATATACAAAAAAATTCCTGTTAGCAAAAGGCTTGCTGTCTCCTTGGGGGGATGTAATAGTAAAGGAAATTGAGAGATCTTCCTTGCTAATAGGCCAAATGTAATCACATGGAGCCCATGGGGGCAGGAGCTTGTTTGAAAGTAGGGAACAGGAAAAGTGGAACAGGAAGGAGCAGGCAAGAGCCAGAACAGCTGGGAGCACGTAGCATGGAGGCAGAACAGCTAGTAGGAGTGAGAGAGGGGCAATTTTGCTTAAGGGAGCCTGTTTTGTTTGGAAGACCTAATGGAAGGAAGCTTGCAAATGTTGATGCTTTATGCATTGGTTAGGTGTACCATCTTCTTGGTTGCTACAATGAATTTGGCTTTCTGGTGTTGGTATTCAACTTTCCAGTGTTTGAATAAATGTTTTAGTTCTGTCTTCCACATGGAGAGTCTGTTACATTTTGTGATTCACAACTACACCAGCCTATTCATAGCCACCATGGGAGCTATGAATATTGCATTGCTGTTATAGGGGAGCAGTCCATGTGTATACAGATAAGAGTCACAGGTTGGTTCTGTCAATAGGCAGGATCATGGGATCCTGTCTCTCCTGAAACAAAAGCCTACAAAAGAGATATGTCCTTCAGGCTGCACATCGAACACATAGCACTCCCATCACCATTACTTCTTGGGTTTTGTCAGTCATCTATTATCATTCTGTTCCACTGACCCCTTCTCTGTATGGTACACTCAGTCTGCTACTGCTCACTCAGGCCTTAAGGTTATGATTAAATAAATGACTTGTGTAGATTCTGAAATCCTGATAAAATACAATACAATCCTGTAAATTACAATGCAGGTTTACATCACTTCATAGCTCCAATCCCAAATGCAAAGTGACCATTTTGTCATATTGTGTAAAGTTTTGTTGATGACTTTTGTGTTTATATCA
Organism: Pseudocheirus occidentalis; assembly: GCA_028646575.1. Taxonomy (NCBI): domain Eukaryota; kingdom Metazoa; phylum Chordata; class Mammalia; order Diprotodontia; family Pseudocheiridae; genus Pseudocheirus; species Pseudocheirus occidentalis. The sequence continues at coordinate 88,337,757 of CM053594.1, forward strand.
GTTACCCCCTGATCTACCCTTCCTACCAGAAATCTTTCCCTTATAACAATCACAAAAAAAATTAAGTAACAAATTCCATGCATCAACTATGTGTGATGGTGTATGCTACATGTGACTTATATTGTCTCCCTCCTCTCCAGAGAAAGGAGAGATCCATTTCCTCATCTCTTCTCCAGGGTCAAGATTGGTTGTCAGAATTACAAAATGCTGTATTGTATTGTGCTTTTCCATAAAACTATCCTTTTAACTTGGGAGTATTTTTGCTCCCTCTTCAGTATCCTATAACTGGGATAGAGGACCAGTACATAGAACATCAAACCTGGAATCAGCAAGACCTGAGTTCAAATCTGGTCTCAAACACATTCTAGTTGTGTGTCCCTAAGCAAGTCATTTAACCTCTTAAGTTTCTTCATCTATAAAATTGGGCAGTGAAAGTGCTCACTTCCCAGGTTGTTAAGAATAAAATGAGATGACATTAAAGCATTTTGAAGGCCTTAAAATAATAATTTTTATTATGCAACATATAAATTATGTAATGTTATATATTCTACTATTAATATTATTATTATACCAGTTAGCTCACAAATAGGCATAGCATCTTGAAGTCCCCTCTATTTCTCAATGGACAGGGTAGAGTATGTGGTTTTCGATGACTTTCTTTCTTCTTTGTCAGCCTCATGCCTCCTGGTCATAATCGTTAGGGCCACCCATCTCTGCCACTCACACCTGGACCCCATTCATGTCTGTGAACATCTGCAAGGTGATAGAATGGGGAAGCTCCCCAGCCCAGTGCTGCAGATGGAGACAAAGTAAGCATCAATTATAACCACATCTTTATGTGAAATCTTAAGCTCTTTGTAGTTCATTGCACTAGATAAAGAATTTCTTTCCCCAGCATAAACTCTAAGTCTGTTCACAATACAATTTTGTTTTATCTCCAGCTGAGCAAGTGATGGTCAGAATAGCATGATGAGAGGATAAAGTAGATTATTTGCACATCCTTTGTTTTGTCTAGAAAGCCTTATCTCACCCAGTCTCTGGCTCAATTTGTCACTTCTTGACCATCTCCTGCTACCCCACCAAGCACATCAACTCTGAACCCTTTCATTGGCCACCCACCATTTCTAGAATGTTCTCCTTCCTCTGACTCCTGTCTTCCCTGACTGCCTTCAAAATTGATTTCCAAACCTGTCTTCTGCAGGAGGCCCTCCTCTATTCCTACACCATCTTGCCACTGCTATTACCTTCCTTCTGAGATTGCCTTTAACTTACAATGTATGAATTTCATATATGCATTTTTGTAGGTTTTTCTCTCATTTGAATATGAGCAGAGATTACATTTTCAGCTTTTGTTGTATCTTTAACCTTTAGAATAGTATCTGACACACAATAAGTGCTTACTAACTGCCTGTCAGGTGACTGCATTTTTCTTTTTTTTTTTTTATGGTAACATCATGATCGCAATTCCTGCTTCTTGGAAACAAGTACTGCATGGTAAATGTTGTTCCAGACTCATTTTCATTCTCTGTCTGTCTTTGCTTTTTTAGACATGTTTCTTGCAACAGATTGTGGGGGTTTTTTCCTAATCCAATCTAATCACTCTCATTTGTTTTATTTGATTGTTCAATCCATTCACATTTGAGGCTATGATAGTTTTGCTGTTTATTTCCTCCATTTGTGTCTCTAACCCTATTTCTTCTGTTTCTTAGAATTTCTTTTTGTTCCTCTTCCTCTATTGTCAATGCTTTCTTCCTATGATTAGTTTTGTTTGCTCTAGTTTGATGTAACCCTTTTCCCATAGGCTCTCTTCTTCCTCTTAACCCTTCCCTTCCCAAGTGTCACCCCTTTCCATAATTTTGGAGTCATATTTTTTTCTTTATTTTCTTCTCTATCTCTCTCCCTGTACTGACCTGGGCTGAAGATGTCTGACTCACTGTGATTTTTTTTCTTTCTTGGATTTCTTGATCAGGATTCAGTCTGGTGCATTTTTCTAGATCTTTATGGAGGAGTTTTGTTGAGGGAACCCACGCCCTTCATTCTGTTCCACCACTTTGGCTCCAATCCCACTCACTCCCACTGCCGGTTTAAGTAGATCCTCTCCACACATTTTTCTGAGTGTCCATTTTCTTCTAGATCCTCAGAACTGTTTGAAAGTGCTTTTCTCAAATGAATGTCCTTTACTACCTGGGTTTTTTTTTCAGAAATAAAATGTCCATATACAGAAGAGACAATATCTTCCCTTGCACTATGATTTTGTATCTCCTCATCTAGAATTCTTTCCACTTTCCACTGTCTCTTCGTGCTGGCATAGAGGGAGATGCAAAAATGAATCAGACAATCTCCTAGCTTTACAGAGCTTTTACTCTACTAAAGAAGATAAAACAGACTGTGAAAGTATATTAAGAGAAGCCAAAACAAGTTCAGAGTTCAGAGGAGGAATATATCATTTCTGTTTAGAGACACAATGAAAGGTTTCATAAAGGAGATGTCATTTGAGTCGGTAGTTAAGAATCTCAATATAAATAAATCAGATAGACAAAGCCAGGAGGCATTCCAGAAAGTCAGTCAATCAATAAGCAATGATTAAACTCTACTATGTGACAGTTCCTATGCTAAGCACTGGAAAGATGAAGAGAGACAAGAGGCAATCCCTCCCCTCAAGAAACTCACAGTCTAATGAAAGACATGACAAGTGAACAAATATGTACAAACAAGCTATCTACATGATAAATGGGAAATAAAAGAAGGAAGGAATTAGAACTGAATAGTTGTCAAAAGCCTCCGTAGAAGATACGATTTTAAAAGGATAGCAGGAGATTGGATAATATAACAAAAAAAGAAAATGATGGATGTTGGAGGGGGTGTGGGAAAACTGGATCACTAAAACACTGTTGGTGGAGCGGTGAGCTGATCCAACCATTTTGGAGAGCAACTTGGTACTATGCACAAAGGGCTATAAACCTGTGCATATCCTTTGATTCAGCAATACCACTGCTAGATCTGTATCCCAAAAACATCCCAAAAAAGGGGAAAGGATCTAATTATACAAAAATGTTTATAGCAGTTTTTTGTAGTAGCTAAGAATTGGAAATCAAAGGGATCCTCATTAATTGGGGAATGGTTAATCAGTTGTGGTATACGACTCTGATGGAATATTATTATGCTCTAAGAAATGACAAGCAGGGTGATTTCAGAAAAACCTGGAAGAATTGATGCAAAGTAAAGTGAGCAGAACCAGGAGGACAGTTGTACATAGTAAAAGCAATGTTATGCAGAGAAGAACACTGAATGACTTCGCTATTCTCAGAAATCCAATGATACAATACAATACCAAAGGACTAATGATGAAGCATTCTATCTGCCTCCAGAGAAAGAACTGATGGGGGCAGCTAGGTGGCACGGTGAATGGAGCACCAACCCTGGAGTCAGGAGTACCTGAGTTTAAATTCAGCCTCAGACACTTAACACTTACTAGCCATGTGACCTTGGGCAAGTTGCCCAAGCCTTCCCCCCACAAAAAAAGCAAAAGAGAGACAGACAGACAGACAGACAGAAACAGAGACAGAGAGAGACACAGAGAGAGAGAGAGAGACAGAGAGAGAGAGAAAGAGAAAGAGAGACAGAGAGAGAGAGGGAGGGAGAAGAGAGAAAGAGAGAGAGAACTGATATTATTTGAATACATACTAAAGTATGCTGTTTTTCACTTTCATTCTTTTTCTTTTATTCTAGTCTTCTTATACAAAATGACTATTATGGAAATGTTTTACAATGACTTCATATGTATATCCTGTATCTGACTACACACCATCTTGGGGGGGAAGCAGGGAAAGAGACAAGAATTTGGAACTCAAAACATTTTTAAATGCTTTTAACATGTAATTTGGTGGAAAATAAAATATATTTTTAAAAAAGAAAAAGAAAACAAGGACACCAGATGAACCAGGAGGCAGAAATGAGGAGGAAGACCATTCCAGACTTGGGGCAAAAGCCATAGAATGCCAGGAGCTGAGAGTTTGGTGGGTTGGTGTTTTGGTTTTTTTTGAGAATAGCAAGGAAGCCAGTGTCACTAGATCAGAGCAGAAAAAATGGAGAGAAAAAAAAGATTTGAATGACAAGAAAATAGATTTACAACCACCACCGCTTCTGACCCCTGACTCATGAAAATAACTAAATAGTTCAATTATATGAATATAAGCAGAAAAGTGGCATCTTTTTAGCCAATGCTCCTGTTTTCCTAACTAGTTTAGGCTTACAGCCAGTCTCATGTACATATGTAAGGCAGACAGAAAACAGATATTGTCCATTCAAAGAAAATGATCTTGCTCCCAGGGTTTAGTTTGTTCTTGAACACTTCTTAGGCTACACTCCACAACTCTAGATTCCACTGAATGGGAGAGAAAATAAACTTAGAGATCAAAAAAGTAAATATCCTGGAAGGATGGTCCAGAAGGAAGGCCAGAAATTTAGCAGGTGAGTTGTATATACTCTCTAACACAATACTAGATGTATATTCCTGAAGAAGATTTTTGCCTTTGGAACCAAGGAATAAAGTTTATAAAAATAAGTTAAATAATAAATATATAAATGTGTAATCAATAAACAATATATTTAAATTGATTTATTTAAATAACTATATAACTATATGGATATATTTCCATTATATGTAATAATCAATAAATAATAGATTTAATCATTCAAATTAAATAAATTAAACCCAAGAGCACTATTTTTCCATGGGCATTCCATGTTTCAAAGACCTTGACTTTTGACTGTACCTGTCTTCTATGATGGGTCCATTCTTCTTACTGAAAGTATGAGTATTTAGGGGAGAATGTGTCCCAGATATATTTAGGAAATGTTTTACTTCTAATTTTATTACAATGCTTTTTATTAAATGCTTCTGCTTTGGACTAATGATGTCCCGTGACTGACAATAAAATATAAGCCAATTGTCAGGTACTTGTGAGCCACTGGTTTTAATGATGCCAACCCAAGAATACCTTGAATGTGAGGAAGCCATCTCTGGGATCCCTAGCCTGTGGATTAAAGGAGGTAGGTCAGATTGCCTGAAATATATAATAGTTGATGAAGAGTAGTAGGCAATCAGCCTATAAAGATAGACAAAACTGGGGGGGGGGGGGAGTTAAGATCAATCACTTCAACATGTCGTTATGAAATTTGATCAGAGAGGAAAATCAAATTAATGTACACTAAGGGACATTAAAATGATAGCCAGATTTGGAGTAAAAGGAGCTGGGTTTACAACCTTTAATTACATGTCTACCACTTCCATCTATTAACTGTGACCTCAGACTCAACTCTCAACTCTTTTTGAGGGGTGGGTTTCTTAATTTAATTTAATTTAATTTAATTTATTTAAAACTATTTATGTTTATTTTTAGCTTACGACATTCATTTCCACAAGGTTTTTAGTTACTAATTTTCTTCCCGTCCTTTCCCTACCCCTCACCCCCAAACAGTGATCCCACTGAATACCCCCTCCCCCAATCTGTTCTCTCCTATATCCTCCCCCATACTCTCTCTAATTTTCTAGTGAGGCTAATGGATCTCCATACCCCAGTGCCAGTATATCATATTTCCCAGATGCATGTAAAAAAATAATAATAATAATATTTTTAAACATTTTATTTTAAAACTTTGAATTCTAGATTCTTTCCCTTCTTCCCTTGTCACCCACCTTTACTGTGAAGATAATTTGACAGAAGTCATACATGTGTAGTTACAAAAGCATTTCCATAATGGATATATTGTGAAAGAATGACCATCCTTCCTTCCCCCCACTTCTTCTATTTTCTACTTTGACCCTGTCCCTTTTCAAAATTGTGTGCTTCTAACTACCCTTCCCCCAATCTGCCCTCCCTTCTATTGTCCCCCCTCTTATCCCCTTCCCCCCTACTTTTCTGTAGGGTAAGATACCCAGTTTAGTGTGTATGTTATTTCCTCCCCAAGCCAAATTCAATGAAAGTAAGGTTGACCCATTCCCTTTAGCCATCCTGTTCTTCCCCTCCATTGTAACAGTTTTCCCTCACATCTTTTATACGATATAATTTGCCCTATTCTGTCTCTCTTTATCTCCTCTCATTATATTCCTCTGTCACCTCTTAATTTTATTTTTAAAATATCATCCCTTCCTATTCAATTGATCCTGTGCCCAATGTCCATGTATACCTCTACCCATACATATACACACACTCACATATGTATTCATATGTACATATACCCTTCTATATAGATATGTATGTATACATATATATACACTCATTTATATACCCTTCAACTATCATCATACTGAGAAAAGTTCTGTAAGTTACAATTATCATTTTTCCATATATGAATGTAAATAGTTCTACTTTGATAAGTTCCTTACGATTTCTTTCCCCTGATTACCTTTACATGTTTCTCTTGCATCTTGTATTTGAATGTCATATTTTCCATTCAACTCTTATTTTTTCATAAAGAATGCTTGAAAGTCTTCTATTTCATTGAATATTTTCCCCTGAAACATTAGACTCAGTTTTTCTGGGTAGGTGATTCTTGGTTTCAATTCTATCTCCTTTGACCTCTAGAATATCATATTCCAAGCCCTTCAATCCCATAATGTAGAAGTTGCCAGATCTTGTGTTATCCTGACTGTGTTTCCACAATATTCAAATTGTTTCGTCTTGGCTGCTTGTAATATTTTCTCCTTGATCTCGGAACTCTGGAACCTGGTAATAACATTCCTAGGAATTTTCTTTGGGGGATCTTTTTCAAGAGATGATTGGTGAATTCTTTCAAGTTTTATTTTGGTTCTAAAATGTCAGGGCAATTTTTCTTGAGAATTTGTTGAAGGATGATTTCTAGGTTCTTTTTTTATTAGATAGCCCAATAATTTTTTATTTATCTCTCCTGGATCTATTTTCCAGGTCAGTGGTTTTTTCAATGAGATATTTCACATTGCCTTCTACTTTTTCATTTGTTTTTCTCATAAAGTCATTTGCTTCCATTTGCTCTAATCTAATTCTGAATGGATCACTCTCTTCGGTGAGCTTTTGAAATTCTCTTTCCATCTGGCAAATTGGGCTTTTTAAGGCATTCTTCTCCTCATTGGCTTTTTGGACCTCTTTTGCCATTTGAGTTAGTCTATTTTTAAGGTGTTATTTTCTTCAGCCAGGTTGTTGGCTCTCTTTTAATGATTTTCTTGCATCATTCTCATTTTTCTTCCCAATTTTTCCTCCACTACTCTTACTTGATTTTCAAAATCCTTCTTGAGCTCCTCCATAGCCTGTAACCAATTCATATCCTTCCTGGAAGCTTTTGGTGCAGGAGTTCTGACTTTGTTGTCTTTCTCCCATTCCATGCTCTGATTCTTTTTGTCCCCAAAAAAGGAATCTAAGGTTTGATGGCTGTGCTTGCTTTCCTTCCTTTGCTTCCTCCTGTTGCCACTCAATTACTGGGCTTTTGAGCTCTTTTCCATAGTAGAACTCTGCTTCTAGAGAGGAGAGCTTTGTCCCAAATCACTGGGGTTTTCACAGCTGCCGGAGCTATTAGTTGGGTGTCCTCTCTGCAGCCCCCATACACTCTGGCTCACTAGCCACACATCTGAGGACCTCCACCCAAGACAGCAATCCAGATCCAGGCAGGTTAGGGCAAGAGCAATTCACCTCTGAATGGTTGCTTGATCTCCCCACTATCTGCAGGCCAGGACCTCTGAAGCAGTCACATGGCTATAGCTGGACAATCACTGAGCCCCTGCCACTTCTCACTCCAGGAGCAGGGGCTAAACCAAGCTCCGTTCCCCCCTCCCCCAGTTCCAACAGAATTCTTAACTGACCTTTTTCTTTGTCTTTGGCATTTATGGGTTGATAATTCTGGAAACTGCCACAGCTACTATTGATCCACTCTCTGGAAGTCTGCTCCAGCCAAAGCTGGTCATGGCCACCCTAGGGCTAAAAACCACAGCTCATGCTGGGCTGGGCTCAGCTCCCAGTGCACTGCAATGGACCCTTCCTGTCTTCCTGCCAGGCTACCTTCAGCAGGAGATTCGTTTCTCTCTGTCACTTTGTGGGTTTTGTAGCTCTAATATTTATTTAGAGTCGTATTTTATAGGTATTTGAGGTGGTTATGGGGGGAGCTCACAAGTTTTCCTGCTTCTACACCACCATCTTGGTTCTGTCCCCAACTCTCAACTCTTTTGAGTAAAGATAAAGCCCCACACTGTTGGGGAAGTCACAACTTTGCTTCTCTGTCTCACTATTCTATTTATGTTTTGTACAATGTTTTGGCAATAATTGACAATTATGCAGCCTGAAGAAATGCCCCCTCCTCTCCCAAAGCATTTGAAAACCCTGCAAGAAAGGGATAGGGAAGCCTGGAAACAGTTGGAAAAGTAGGTAACTAAACATGAAGCAAAATTAGTGTCAGATTTATAAGAAGAGCCCCAAATTTGCCCGGAACAGGGACTTTCATCTGTGCACACTGATTCTTTTAGGACTTTCTCACTGGTATATAGTGCTTTGGTATTTGTCATATCAAATTACCCATATGAAGCAAACTAACTTCTGATCTGGCAAAAAAAAATGCAAAGAATTAAAAATCTTTTCTGAGAAATCTTCTCAAGGGAATTTGGAGGGGCAAAAAATTTCTCTCTCTATCTCTGCAAATTCTGACCCGGGCCAGGTTGGAATTTGCAGAGATAAATACAAAGGAGAGGAAAGGGAATCTTTGTTTCCTACTCTGCAAAGATGTATGGTATTTTAACCTTTTTCAAGCTGAATTTGTGACTGAATTACTAAATTATGGTTTGAATATTTTTCAAGTGTTAAAATATCTTAGTGAGTTTGGGGGGTAACTCTCTGTAGAAATTGGCTTAAAGAATAAAAATTCCATGGCAGTTATCTAGAAACAACACTCAGGTCTTTTATCACCCTTTCCCTGGAGAGTAACAGATTTATAATTTTAATGCAAGGGAAAAGGTTAATTCTCTGATTACAGTGAGGAGGGGAGAGAATTTCAGTTTGCAGTATAAATTTCTCTGATGTTTAAGAGCTACCTGTTATTAACTTTTTGTTAGCCATGGAAAGAGAGAAGCTTGTTTAAATAAAGAAGCAACTAAAGAGTAAGGAAAATTTAACTTGGAAGCATAATTTGGTGTTACCATCATATTTTCTTCTGTAAATGACATAATAGAATTTAATCATTTAGGTAAACTAGAAGTAAAATCTTTCTAAAACTCCAAAGGCAACACTGCTATATTTAATTGGTATTCTGCAATAAGGGATAGCTAGGTAGCTTAGTGGATAGAGTGCCAGGCCTGGAGTCAGGAGGACCTTAATTCAAGTCAAGTTTAGACACTTACTAGTTGTATGACCCTGGGCAAATCATTTAATCCTGTTTGCTTGAATTTCCTCATCTGCAAAATGAGCAGGAGAAGGAATGGTAATTTAAGCAAATAGAGTTTGAAAGTAAAAGGGTTTTAGAGTTTTTGGAAAGAGATTTGTGAAGGAGGTTTTGATCTCCATGACATAAGAAGATTTAGGAAACAGGTAATTATTCTTTATCATATGTAAACTATAAGAATATATTAGGGGGGCGGCTAGGTGGCGCAGTGCATAGAGTACCGGCCCTGGAGTCAGGAGTACCTGAGTTCAAATCTGGCCTCAGACACTTAACACAAAAAACTAGCTGTGTGACCTTGGGCAAGTCACTTAACCCCAACTGCCCTCAAAAAAAAAGAATATATTAGGCACATGGAATTATCTGAAGCTAGTATAACTAAAATTCTGTCCTTGCAAACCCATTAGAAACAAGTATGTTTTCACTGTTATGTGAGGAATATAAAATCCTCATTTATCTTGAAAGCAGGAGGATGGGAATATGAAACCCTTATGTAAACTCCCTCCAGTCTTTTTTTTTTGCACTTTTTTTAAGGGCAATCAGGGTTAAGTAATGTGCCCAAAGCCACAGCTAATAAGTACATCAAGTGTCTGAGACCAGATTTGATCTCAGGTCCTCCTGACTCCAGGGCAGGTGCTCTATTCACTGCGCCACCCAGACTCCCTCCAGTCTAAAAAAAAAAAAAATACAGAGAACAGGAGATGCCTCCAAGAAGGTGAAACTATCCTCTTTAAGTTTTCTCAAATGCTTAAAGGTTTAGACTGAGACAACAGAAATAATTAAATTGGCTCTCTGGGTGATTTAAAAGGAAAAGAAAGTTATGGGGAGTTGGGAGCGTAACCACAAATCTTTGAAATTGAGCTAATAAGATGGGCTCTAAATTTCAGAGTACTGCCAACTAATGGCCTTTGGGGAAATTGTTTTTAAGATTTTAATTGTTCCCATTAGTCACTAAAACTCCAGATTTGAAGTTGCTAGTGGCCCAGATGTGGATGTAGAAGTTGACCCACCTCACCAGCCCCTACCCACGATTATGCCTGCCTCCACCCAGAGGGAGACCATGAGGGAGAGGGATGAGCAGACCATCCCAAGTTGCCCCAAGAGAGACCGACAGAGGGCAGGTAATAGAGAGACCTGAACTTGGAAGTTGTTTCTTAAGGGAAAGGATGCTTCCTCTCAGAAAATCAGACCAACAAAGTTGGAATGTCTTAAAGAAGAACTGCACTAATGACAATTGTACATCTTTCTGGAAAGCGAGTACAGAGTCAAGGGATCATCCACACTATTCAGTCACCTTCAGTAATCCACCCCCACATAAGTACAGACACTCCAAATATCATCCTGGTCACATAGTGAAGATTTTCAGGACTCATCTGATAGTATAGGCGTTTCACAGAAAGCTCTGGGGATTTTTGCACAGCACCCATCTTAGGGAAAAATCTTGAAAGATCTTTCTTCAGAAGACTTGAGACAGTAAAGGAAACAAAAAAAACCTGGAATTCATTTTCTTGTCTTTTTGGAGGGGGAAGGTAAGGCAATTGGGGTTAAGTGACTTGCCCAAGATCACTCACACAACTAGTAAGCATTCGGTGTCTAAGGTCAGATACGCTGCTCCAAACCCTGGAGCTGATTATCTCAAATCCTAAATACTAGACTTTCACGGTGCAATACATTGCCATTGCTCCAAATGGAACACACCTGGCCAATCCAAGCACAGATGGAATACAGGGGCTGCAGACATTAACAATGACAAATGTAGACAGTGTTCAACAAAGAACAACAATTGTTCACGATGCACAGAGTCCCGATGGACAGCAAACACTTGGCCCTAGCAAACCAAGTAGTTGTATGGGCTGCTTCAGGAGATGTGCAGACTTATCAGATATAAGATGCATCAGCAAATACTAATCTTCCACAAAAGTAGGGCTGACATCTCCAGGCGCTTGACATCTGAGACAAGCAAAAGAGATGAACCACAATCGAAAAGAGAAATAAGATGGATGAAAAACAGAGAAGTCACCCAAGAATGCCGTAGAAAGAAAAAGAATGTGTTGTTTCTGGAAATCAAGTTGCAGTCTTAGAAAATAAAAATAAAACTTTAATAGAGGAATTAAAAACTTTAAAAGACCTTTACTGCTATAAAAGTGCCTATAAAGAAGATCAAATTTTATGGACTTATCTAAACATTAAATGGGTTTTCTTTTTATATGGAATTTTATAAACTGAAAGGTCAAAAATGAAACTTTAGAAGCTAGGAGTTGCAAAATAAAGATTTTATTTACAAGACATTGGTGACAATACCTGGAAGAAATAAGAAGACCTCAAGCAAGCACCTGGCACAAATGGAACCTCTATTAGAATTAACATTAACAATGGTAGCTGATAAACAGAACATAACTTTTTGAGAACTTGAATCTCCCAGATAATAGTTGTCAAGAAAGTTTGCAACTGAGACAATTCATTAATGGAAGATTGATATGTTGGTGGTTTTTTATTTTTAATCAACATTTTACTGGTATAGATTGTTATTACTTCCTGGATTCTGAAATCTTGCCCTTTTCAATTATTTATGTATATTTTTATCTGCCAATATTCTAAACTGCACATTTAGAAGAAAAGTTAATGTTTTGTAAAATGTATAGATAACATGAACTTCCCTTTACTATCAAATCCTTCAAATGATCTTTTTTTTAAAAAAAAATGCTTGTTTATAAGAGGTTGGGAGGGGGAATAGCATTATTTTTTTCAGATTGTGTTCTTCAAAATGTCTAAGCCATATGAACTGAAAATAAAACTTTAAAAGAAACATTCCAATGATTTTATACATTTTAGTTGTGAACAAGATAGTACAAACATTTGAGACTTTACAAAAAATAGTATTGGTTTTGCTGTTTAGGTGTGGTAACTTTAAATGGATCATAATGTCATGTGCTAATTCTGTATGCAGCTGAAGATACATTACTTATTTTACTGTGCTTTAATAGAAAGAAATATTTATAACCCCTAGAATTTATACTTTTATATTTATATAAAATTATCTAACAAGTTCCAGTTTCAGGTCTCTCTATTACCTGCCCTCTGTCAGTCTCTCTTGGGGCAACTTGGGATGGTCTGCTCATCCCTCTCCCTCATGGCCTCCCTCTGGGTAGAGGGAGGCATAATCATGGGTAGGGGCTGGTAAGGTGGGTCAACTTCTACATCCACATCTGGGCCACTAGCAACTTCATGTCTGGATTTTAGTGACTAATGGGAACAATTAAAATCTTAAAAACAATTTCCCCAAAGGCCATTAGTTGGTAGTACTCTGAAATTTAGATAATTTAGATTATCTAGAATAAATCTATAATTTATCTAGAATAAAAATTCTAGAGAATTTTTAATAATCACCTCAAAATATATACCAAAGTATTTTTACAAGAAGATTTTTCTCATCAAAATCTAATGTAGGGCTTATCAATTTTAAAATAATGCAATTTTAACACAATTATTTATGTAGAAAATATTTTGAGAAGTAATTAATATAACTAAGAAAAAAGTGACTTTTCTATAATCTTCATAATTATAAAGTTGTGGGTTTTGCTTAGTTTATGTGTTTATACAGGTTTTATTAAGAAAATAGATATATTGTGTCTCAGATTATCATTTTTATATTTTATATAAAATTTTATGAATTGCACATATTTCTGTATATCATCTGAAATCTGAATTACGCTGTTAGTACATCAGTACTTCTGTAATCCAACTACTCATTTTTAAGTTTACCTATAAAAATATTGTCAGTTCCTAGTAGGTGTGTCATGTTGTCTTTTTCCTATAAAAAATTAAAGGGCATTTGAGATTTCAAAAAATCTATATTTGATTTAGATGGAATTTTGTTCTGAAGTTAAATAGATAATTGTGGTAAATTAGAACCTAATACAAACTATGTTTACTATTGACATAAAGACAACTACAGTTTAGAAAAAAAACCTGAATTAAAATCCTATATCAGAAATGTGTTAACTGTGCAACCTTTTAAGCAAGTTACCTTGCCTCTGCTTACCTCACCTTCCTGATCTGTAAGGGGAATGATGTCCCACTTTTGGGGGTTGTTGTAAGAACTGAAAAGATATAATGATTTTTAAATGCTTAATACAGTACCTGGCAGATGGTAGGCACTATGTGAAGATAAAGTATTTTTATTATTACTATTATTTCTTTAATTGAATATAATTACTGCTTACTGGGTAACTTTATACTGGCATTTAAATGCAATTAGTATAAAATGCTAAAGATAAGAAAGTAAATTATTTTCTATATAGGGTAATTTGGAAATGCATTCAACTGAATTGATGTCATTTGACAATAAATTTTGTTTCATTTTTTAAAAACATAATTTTGCAAATGTTATCATTGTGTTTCTAATTCTACTTGGGTTGTGATTTGGGGCAATCCTTTGTATAAGAATTACTCTTAAGAACATAATGCAATTGTATCATTGGAAAATTTAACTCCTTTTAACCTCAATACTCTGAAATTATTAAGTTTTTAGAAGTTCTCATAATGTTAAAACCTATGGAATATTTAATTGGGCATATTTTAAAAAGGAAAAATAATAATTAATGTTTGAGAAAAAATACAAAGAAAAGACCTTATAAAATCTCATTATTTGCTAATTCTTCAGCATCTTTGGGATCATCTGCTTAAGCAAGGTCATAAAATCTTGTCAGTTCTATGAAAGAACTTGCTAAATATTGTGAAATTCTAAAATAATGAATTGGTTTACCAAAAAATGGAATCCCCTCTTGCATTACAAACACTCCTTGCAGGAGGGTAAACAGACTTAAAAGTTTGTTTATAGTATAGAAGTAATATTTGTGACAATTTGTGATTACGAAAATTATGTAGTTATACTTGGACTAGTATATATTTAAGTTATATCTTGGGCCCACTTAGTCTCAACAAATACTAGTCCTAAAGATTTATTTTTGCCTTAAGGAGTTAATATAAAATACCTTGAGAGATGGATCTCTGTTAGACTGCAGATTTATAGTAATTAGTATTTTACTGGGGTTTTTCAGTGAACTATCATATATTCACTTGTTGCTGTTGTTGTTGATGATGATGATGATGATGATGATGATGATGATGAGTCATTTCAGTTGTGTCCAACTCTCTATGACCCCATTTTAGGCTTTCTTGGCAAAGATACTGAAGTGGTTTTCCATTTCCTTCTCCAGCTCATTTTGCAGATAAGAAAACTGAAGCGAACATGGTTAAGTTATTTGCCTAGGGTCACACAATTACTAAATATCTGAGGATGCATTTGAATTCAGGTTTTCCTGACTCTAAGCCTGGCACTCTATCTACTGTGCCACCTAGCTTCTGGAATTCCAGAATACAATGATTTTCTTGATTTCTAATTATTGATTTTTACACCAGAAAGATTTTATACTGAAGAAAAAGGAAGAAAGGAAGGAAGGAAGGAAGGAAGGAAGAAAGGAAGGAAGGAAGGAAGGAAGGAAGGAAGGAAGGAAGGAGGGAAGGAAGGAACGGAAGGAAGGAAGGAAGGAAAGAAGGAAGGAAGGATGGAAGGTGAGAGGGAGGGAGAAAAGAAAGGAAGGAATGAAGAAAAAAGAAAGAAAAGAAGAAAAACATGCTGAGGTTTTTTTTTTAAACCTGGCAAACTTTTTATTATTAACAGTTATTGCAATGATATGAAAGGAATAATAATCACTTTTTCAGAACCCAAACTATTATTAGTGAAACTTGCAATTTGAGTTTAAAATCTCTTGGTACTATAATTTGATAATGTTCTGAGTTCTGAATTTAGATGTAAATGTCTGAGGGATAATTAAGTCAGAAATCCACCATTCAAGGGAAATACCACAAGCTGTTCAAAGGGAGTTTGATCTGGGAAATGCTACAAGTGGATATCTGTGTCTAAAAATGTTGAGGGCACAATCTTTACATACCTAAAGGTAGAATCCTCTTGACTCAGTTTCTCCATTGTATTATTTCCTTTTTTAATAGGACTATTTCCCACCTGGTTAACGCTGAGCTTGACTATGTTATCATGTGAATAAGATGGAACTTTTATGTATGATTAGCTATTCCAAAAAGGAACTACAATTCTTGCTTGAAATCAAGCAGAACTAAGGATGCTTTATCTTATTGTACCTATGCTGAGCAATTTTAGGCCCTTAAGCTTAGGTCTAGAGGACTAGTCTTGGTGCTATTACAACCATGTCTTTGCTTCTTCCTTTCATACCAAATCTCTCGAACCATGGTGAGTAAAGTTGTAATTTTTAACACAATGAATCTTGTTGCTGCAACACTCCAGTGCTACTATAGTGGGTTGCAAGTATGAAATATCTTACAGTTTTCATTCTAAATTAGTAGGCAATTTTATATCCCAAGCAACTAAATAAATGGATTTTAGAGCTTGCTAATAGTTAAATATTTGTATATAGGATTAGGTCTTTGAAATATTTTAGAATAAGATTTTAGGATGATACAAAAATGACATCCTCTTAAGGAGAGAATTAAGGCAAAGATGCAAATTGTTTCTAATAAGACACATATGTAAAAGGTTTTCTTTAATTAAATGGAGTAGTAAATTCTGAAAAAAACAGTATCTGACTGTTTTCTCCAAGAACTGGAATATATAAATATATATAATTGGCTTCCAAATGTTTCTAATGGAATAAAAAAATTTTAATTAAAATTTAAGATTTTTACATATAAAATTGAATTAATAATTGTGAAGATGGTAAAATTATTTTCCCATTTGAAATTCTGTTTGATCGTTTTAAGAGACAGAAGGGCCCATTTTACCAGATTCTCATTTAAATTTCTTTTTCAGTTTGTTGTTGGAAATATCAATATAGGATACTGAGTTTAGGAAAGGATAGAAACAAGTGGCACATAAGAACTGAAATTCTCTGAAGTTTCAGGTGAGTTATGGGTTTGGTATTTGATGTTCTTCTTATTTTTTATTATTAGTAAGATCAGAACTGTAAGACTTGATCTGGTTTTCACCACACAAAAAAAAGCAAATTTAGGAGACTGTACTAAATTGTATTGAGTCTTGTTATTGGCAGATTTTAGCAAAATTACCTAGAATTCTCTGCAAGTGACTTGGAATCAGAGAAGCCAATCTATTTAGGAGGAGCACCATTCAGAGCTGCCCTAAGAATGAGGCCTATTCCAAAATGTCCAAGAGAAAATATTTCCTGGGACCAGATAAAGTGCACTAATTAAATGGACAATGGGAGTGGTTTACCAGGACACAAGAAGACTTGATGTTATTTAGTATTGATGATGATCATTGCATTATTTTGGGCCCTTTGTTTCATGGTATTTGTGTTTGCTGAGTTTTCTTGATTACCTTAGCAACACGTAAATCTCCCCCTTGCAAATTAAGTCCATGGTGAGCTCTCTAATGTTTTAGCTGTAGCTTGACTCAATTTATCTATAGATTATGTTTAACAAGGTTGGTCTCATTATTAGATTAAGTGCCTCTAGACCCTATTTCCACATACTGGGGTTTCTTTAGAATAGGCAACAAAAAAATCTATCATTTAAAATTAAGAATCTCCTCCAAACCACAGGTCAGTTCATCTCCTGCCTTCAAATCAAAGTAGATTCTTTAGTGCAAATGGTTTTACCAAATCATATAATCTTAGACCTTGTAACAGCTTCATAAAAAACGGCTTATGATATGATCGATCTGTTTTGGTGTTCTTATATTAACCGGTCAGGAAAATTTGTGATAGGCCTGCATAAAATCCTATGAGGTAATAGTAGAAATTCCCAGGTGACCCCTGGTGGAATCTTTCTTCTTGGTTCATTTGGCTACAGGTTTGACATGACCTGGTAAACAGACTCTTATTCCCCTCTGTCTTATTATTCTTTTTAGGTTTTGCCTCAGTTGCCATGTTAAAGCCTATTCTAAACTTGTACCAGAAAAGTTTTATGTTAATGCACACTGCTAATAATGACTATCTTAAATATCTTAGAGAATTAGCCTATAAATAGGTGATCCATAGGAGAATTGTCTTTTATTAATCAAAGGAGAGAACTGAGAAAATCAAATTGACGTAGTCTCCATTTTTGTAATTGATTCCATTCTGCAAAACCACTGACATTTTATATAGTTGCCTAAGTCACGTTTTTTTGTCTTTGAGTTAAGTTCAGAAGTTCAAAGCTTCAGAAGTTCAGTCTTCCCTTCTGAGTTAAGCTTAAAAGTTCAGTTTTCCTATAAATCATTTTAATTAAAAGAAGTCTGTTATCTCCGCAACACTGGCTATCCTTCAAGTAAACCCTGTTTGTTTTCACTGTGAAGCCTAGACATACAGGTCATGGAAGTACCCCTAGAGTGTCTATTTTCCATGAGTTACCTTACCAGGAAGATGCACTAGACATAGAGTAAGCCTGTTTGCTGAAAGGAGTCAGTCAGGGACCTGGAGTGAGCCAAAGTCTTACTCACTCCAATACCTTTGCTAGTATTCTCTGACTGACCTTGCTTGCTAAGCTGCGTCACTCCCGCCCAAACTGGCCCAAACCAACCTTGCATTCATCTCTTCCTGCAAAACATCCTGCTTCTGTGTCCCACCTGTTCCTGGGAAAGACTCCATTCTTTTTCCCAACCCCTCCTTAAACCTTCCCGTTTCGGTTTTCAATCATAAATTTTCCCTGCCTCTCCTGTACTGTGGGCTCCTTTTGGGGGTCTCAGCATTAGTATCCAATACTCCTCCTAATGAAACTTTTCTACTCTCAACCCAGTTTGGACTCCTTTGCATTTTGAGAGGTGGGCTTCACTCGGTTGACAAGGTGGGCACCACCAATGAGTTTTCTGTAGCAGCAAGATGGAAGGAGGAGTTGTTGCTAACTCTGCATTCCAAATTTCCAGCCCATCTTATTGTCTCTCACATCTATGATACTTCTGACTTTGTAAACAGTCATCTTGTGTTCCCCATCTATGAGGCTGCCTTCTGATTTCTGGATGCTCTTCCTTTTGTCAATAAAAATAATCTGTCAACCCTCATTCAGGGTCTTGGCTTGCTGAGGAGCTAAAGATTTCATTTGTTGGTAACTGCAATCCTTACCAATGAATTGAATGTGCTTGGAACTTTTTTGCTTCAATTTTCTTTAATTTCAATAGTGGTATCATTTATTGCCTGGACTATTGCATTAGTCTTCTAACTGATCTCCCTGTTCCAAATCTTTTTTCCTTTCCAATATACCCTCCATACAACTACCAAGGTGATTTTTGTAAATCTTAGGTCTGATGGGGAACCTGCAACCTCGAGGCCACGTGTAGCCCTCTAGGTTCTCAAATTAGTCCCTTTGACTGAATGATTTCCATTCAAAGAGCCTCACTTGAGGACCAGATTCGGTCAAAGGGCCACATGTGACCTCCAAGTCACAGGTCCCCCACCCCTGTACTAGATCATTCATTTACTCAAGTAGCTCCAGTGACTTCCTACTGGCACAGGATCAAATACAAACTCCTCTCTTTGGTACTAAAAACCTTTCATTCCCTCGCCTATTCCTACCTTCTAATCTAACATTATCATATGCCAGCACATTCACAATCCAGCTACACTAGCCTCCGTGAACTGACATGACAATCTACCATACACACACACACACACACACACACACACACACACACACACATGCCCATCTCCGTGCCTTTAAACTGGCTGTCCCCCATGTCTGGAATGCTTTGACCTCTCAACACTGCCTCGATTCTCTTGACTTCCTTCAAGATTCAGCTTAAATCCAACCTTCTACCAAACGCCTTTCCTGATTCCCCAAGATTTTTGTGCCTTCCCCTCTCACATTACCTTCCATCTACTTTTTATTTAGCTTACCTAGTTATTTACATGTGGTCTCCCCCATTGTCTGCCCTTAGCACAGTGCCTACCACATAGCAAATGTTTAATAAATGTTGATCCAGATCAATTGATTGATTGGTTGCTGTTACTCAAACAGGGCCTCTTTGATGACTTCCTTTGTATCCTCAGCACTTAAAGCACTGCTAGAACACTGCCTGGCACTTAACAATAAATGCTTGTTGATCAAGTAGCTACTTTCCTGTAAAGAATTTGTTGCTGTTGTTGCTGTTGTTCAGTCATTTTCAGTCTTGCCCAAGTGCCCAACTCTTCGTGATCTCTTTTGGGAGAGTTTACTTGGCAGAGATACGATATCAGTTTGGCATTTCCTTTCTCTAGCTCATTCTACAGATGAGGAAATTAAGGCAAATAGGATGAAATTACTTGTCCAGGGTCACACAGTTAGTAAGTGTCTGAGATCAGATTTGAATTCAGGAAGATGAGTCTTCTTGATTCTAAGCCTGGCACTCTATCCACTGTACCACCTAACTGCCCTGCCTATAAAAATACTAGCCCCTAACGTGTAAGCTCCTAGAGGGCAAAAACTATTTTTCATTTTGTCGATATATCCCTAGTTCCTAGCCATAGAAAATGCTTATTGAATTGAACTGAATAATAGAATTATAGATTTGGATAATTGAACTGAACTGAATTGAGACAAAGAGCACTCTCTCAGAAGTCTCTTGCAGACAGGTTTGGGTGGAATGAAGGCTATTGCCAATCCTTCTGCAGTTTAAACCCTCGCCTATTCAACTCTTCCATCTCCAGGATTGTGAATGAGCTGACTGTTCTTCATGCCTCCCATAACTAAGCCCCTGTCAGTCATTCAGAATCAATAACTCTACCCATGTCCTCCTAAGTGCTCAGGCATTTAGCCTCCTGAACATAAGCAGCTATCTCCCAACCCAGTCCTGTCCCTTAGCAACAGTAGAAGTTTGACTCAGAGTGAGGGGGAACTTCACAGGAACAAGTATGACACTAAAAATATTCCACAGGGCTTTGCAAAGTTGCCAACAATTGCTTACCCTACACAAAGAGACAGGCTATGATTGCCAGGTGCCTTTGATGAAGAAGATAAACATTCCAGAAAGCCTTTCAGAAGCTTTAACTATTATTTGCTTGAGATGGATAGACAGGCTATGATTGTAGAGTGAAATACAGAATACAAAAAATACAGAATAAAACAGGGATAAAGTAAAAAAAAAAAAGGTGGCAAGAGATCTGTCTGGCACAGAATTCACGCATGAACATCTACCATTTTGATGGACTATGGCATTGTTAGAGCATGATCCCTCCAAAACCTATGGCTCTCTTGTCCAATGAATAGGATAGAAGAGAGAATATTGAACTTGAAATCCAAAGACCTGGATTTTAATCATGACTGACATTTACCAGCTGTGTGGTCATACAGAGGCAGAATGATGAGAGAGAGAAAAAAATACTAATCTTGGAATCAAGGAAAACCAGAGTTTGTAAACTTTAAAACTATGGCCAAATCACTTAATGTGCCTGGGTCTCAGCTTCCTCATCTGGAAAATGAAGATAATACCCCACATACTTGATAATAAGACCAAAAGAGATCTTGTATATGAAGTCTGTTTTTTATTTTTAAATCTCTATAACATTTTAGTTCTTAATACTTACACTACCAAGCTATAGGTTTTGAGCAAAAAAAAGATCTTAGATGTCAGTTTGTCCAAAGGCTTCATTTTACTGATGAAGAAACTGAAACCCATAGAGCAGTGGTTCTCAACCTTCCTAATACCCAACCCTTTAATACTCCTATGTGGGTGTATCTGCATGTGGGCGGACCCACCTGGAGACCAATAGAGGAGCAGTGTCTCAGTTCCTAAGACCATGGGAAATACGTGTTTTCTGATGGTCTTAGGTGGCCCCCAAAGTGTTGCGACCCACAGGTTGAAAACCACTGCCATAGAGTATGAATGAGTTGTATTCAGTAGTGAGTCCCTGGCACTGATCACCATTTCATGAATGCCCTCAACCCTGTTCTCTTCACTCCCAGATCAACTTGATCCACCAGCTGTCCATCTTTTCACCAGCGGCTTCACCCCATGAGGGAGCTCCCCTTTATGTTTTATCTTCCTCTATTAGATCACAACTCCCTGAGAGTAGGGAACACCTTGTTTTCTTGGATTTGTATCCCTAGCATTTGGCACAGACCTGGCATTCAGTGGGAACTTAATAAATGCTCTAACTTCTCATCTTTGGTCATGCAGGTAGTGACAAATTCAAGTCCTCTGACTCCAAATTCCTCACTCTTTCCATCACACCACATTATGAAGTTTCTTATGAACATAATATAATATCATAATATTTTTTCCCTTGAGGAAGATGGAGGAATTCACTTTGGAATGAATTGACCCATCTTAAAAGAATCTGGGTCTGAGCCATAGGTCACAAATGAAAAACTGGGACTTCATAAGGCTGATTTCTGCTGCCATTCATTTTCCAAGGAAATTTCTGACTAGCAATCAGACCAAGAGTTCTACAGTTCCTGAATAGTACAACTGAGTCAGAAGAGCCAAAGAGATAATCATTGCAAAGGGAGATTAACATTGATTCACTGTCTACAGGAATTCTCCCTGGGACGCAGAATCATGGGACTTTATAAAGTACTTCCAAAACTAGAGAAAAACACAGAGACATTCTAGTCCTAGTCAAGAGCATCAACTTCTTTCAGCATTTCAGAGAACCCTCATTCCATTGCTGCACACAAGAGTCTTCATCAGCCCTTCTATACCTCTGAAAGTGGTATCCATGATCTGTCAGAGTAAAAAACAAAAATCATGCTTGGTTTGCCAGATGTTTAATGATGAACCTCTATGAAGGTAGTGAGGCTTATCCTTGAATGACAGTCACAATCTATAACCAGGTTTATCTTCAAAAATTTTCTAGATTAACAGGAGCTGCCAAAGCTTGTGTACTACTGGTTTAGTCTCCTAGGCTCACCTCCATCCCAGAATGAGGCATGTGAGGAGGACTTTAAAAGAAAGTGCAAAAGCAACATCATGCCAGGGAAACAGAGCCAGAGTGGAGGTTTCTGTGGAGGATGAATGTGTATGCTACCCTTGTTACTCTTGCTTCCCTGAGGTCCTTTGTGTCTCTCCAGTTAAGACACAGGATTTTCCCTTGAAACTGGAAAAAATGACTTTTGCTTTTAGTATAGACAGATTCAGCTAACTCTTCTGTGATCACTTGTAGTCCCAGCAATGGATCCTGAAACCAAATGAATCTTGGGAGTAGCATCTTGTCAAACTATCGTGGCCTCCCTCCTCCTGATATAGCTTGAAGACCATGTTCTATGAGGTTCCCTGAGATTGAAAAGGATATGACATAAATGGTTACATCCCTTCCATTTCCCAGTCCTATTTGTGTCTGTCTCAGATCTAGTCTAGATTTTGCAGGCTGCCCTAGTTTGGAGTGCTGACCCTGGAGGTAGGAGGACTTAAATTCAAATCTGGCCTCAGACAGTTACTAGCTGTGTGACTCTGGGCAAGTCCCATAACTTCTGGCTGCCTCAGTTTCCTTATCTTTAAAATGGGCTGGAGAAGAAAATGACAAACCACTCCAGCATCTTTGCCAAGAAAACCCCAAATGAGATCATGAAAAGTCTGACAAACTGAAAGGACTCAACAACAACAAACCTTTGGAAATCACTTGGTTTTTCTGAGTCACAGATTCTTCACCTTTCAAATGGAGATAATAATAGTTGTTTACCTACCTAACAGGGATGGTTATCATGAAAGTGACCTATTATTTACTTCATTTTAGAAATCATTATATTGCTTCCTGGCTCAAGAAGCTTTAGTGGTTTGATTTTGATTGAATAATTAAATCTGAACTCCTCTGGCATTTAAAGCCCTTCACAATATGATTCCAGTCAATCTTACCCAGTTAATTACACATTTATCATCACCACCCTAATTCTTCAAGGAGTCCCTGGTCCAGACAAATTGGCCTTCCCTGCCATTCTCTGTAAAGAGAGTTACATCAAAGCAACACCAAGGTTCAGCCTCATACTCATTAGATTGGTAAAGATGACCCAAAAAGGAAAATTATCATTTTTGGATAGGCTGAAGGAAAACAGACACACAAATATAGTATTGATGGAGCTAATTAGACACACATTCAGTATTGATGTATGATCCTTCTCAACTCTGCCTTTGTAGTCCCAAGGCTTAGAATAGTGCCTGGCATATATTGTTTAATAAATGCTTATTAACTGCATATTATTGAACTGACCTCCCACAATGACCTCATTTTTTATTCCCCCATTTCTTATGATATGTTGTAATGGTGAGCAAAGTAATACTTTGCAGCTTGTTTCAGCTATTCAAGTGCCTTTGAGTGTGTCGAATCTTTGTGTTGCCTTTAATAAGACCAAGGGAGTTTGGAAAGCATCCCTGCCCTTAAAAAGCCTGACATCATCACATGGAGCCCAAGGTGGGAGAAGCTGGCCAAAAGAGCAAAAGAGAAAGGGTGGAATAGGAAGGAGAAGAGCAGGTAAAAACTCAAGCAAGAGTGAGACCAAACAGAACTGAGAGGGAGAATGTTTGTGATGGCTGGGACTCTATCTGTCTGTTCTATCTGTGTTGATGTTGCTTTGTCAGAACACAGCATTCTGTCTCTTGAAAGAGGACTTTACCAGAAGTCCTGAAAGAGTCCTTTACTACCATTTACAGAAGTCCTGGGACTTTTGTTGATTTGTGTTTGATTTCTCAGACAGAAGCTTCTTCTGTTATTTTGTGTTACTTTGTCAGAAGAAAGTGAATTGAAATGATAGTGCTGGCAATGTGTGTAAATATTGTTGTAGTAGCTTTGTTAAGTTTTGTTTTCCTAGGAAAAGACACTGCAAAGGGCTTGGAATGGAATTGTTTCCATGGACTGAGATATAAAACTGGAGCAGAAAACTGCCTGCATGTGAATCTAGGCAAGAGCTGAGAGTGTGGAAGAGAAGCCATGGGGTTTGGAAGTCAATCTCAAGTCAAGATGAAAGAAGACTTTACTTGGGTACTCAGTGCTGACTGATGATATTTGCAACTTACAGTGACATAGGGGTGGATGGTGTTTGTACTTTCCACTTAAGGATGCTTGACTTGAGGATGATTGGAAGCCAGCCTGGAGTCATGATAAAAGAAGACCTGACTTGGGTACTCCATATTGATTGAAGAGATTGTGACTTACTGAATGATACATTTTGTTTAAGACTATACGACCACCTTAGTAATAAGTCATGATGTTATATTGTTGTGAATGTTGTGTTTTACTTTCTTAAATATTTTGCTTTAGTTTGTTGCTGAATAGAGAGTTCACTATAGTATGCAATTAGATCCTTAAAGATATTCACAGTAGCAGTCCTCAAGAGAGCTGCTCATAATGGACTTTACATGTCTCCACCAAAAGTCCCTTTTGCATTTATCATGGATGTACCTTGTATTCACTTACCCATGCTAGTACCATATCTCATCCCATAGAACGTAAGTTTTAAGATAGCAAAATTACATTTTTCTCTTTGCCCAGTTGCTATCTTATTGGGCACTTAGTAGGTGTTTAACACTTGCTTGTTGATTAAGACCTGAATAAGCTCTGAGGGCATCAGTTAATTATTACAGAAAATAATGATTAATATTTAGAAAGATGACCCTGAATCCTCAGGGAAAATTTACTTTATGTCCAACATTTTATTCTATTAGAAGGAAATATGGGGTATATTTCAGAGAGAGTTTCATTAATAATGATTAAAATGAGAACACAGAACTCTAGCCTACTCATTCTTCATGTTAGAGCCTGGTTTCCCCTCTCTAATGTGATTTATATGAAGTTTCTCAGCCTCTGACAATCTGGATTCTGTCCCCAACACTCTGCTCAACCTAAAAATATCTTGGCTTATTTACTTATTGGGGAAGCAAAATGTTCTTATACGGAATGCCTCACCCTCATCATAACTAGATAAATGAGGCCTTGCTCTATTTTAAATGCATGAAGCAACAAACTTCTTTTCCATGCTAAAGGCTTGCTGTTGTAATTCCTGACATGTAGTTTTGTTTTGCCAATAGTACCAGATGAAAAACAAACTCTCAGTCCTACTTCTCTAGGCCTTAATGAAGGAAACAACTTCTTTAACACAGTGAGGTGTGATAGTAATGCTGGGACATAGACAGCTGTGTGATTTTCCAGCTGCTACAAATACAGTCACCAGGCTTAGGGAACTCATTGAAGCTTGCCCTAATTAGAGAGCTTTTGTTAACATGGTACATGCTTTGTCCTACCTCACCCAGGTCAGAGGTCCCGTCGAGGAAAGGTCAGGGGGAAAAAAAGAAGTATAGTATGCACATGTCCCTGTCCTGAGCTGATGGCAAGAAATCAAAAGTCATACGAGGTGATCACCATCATAAGGAATTGTCTCAGGAGAAGTCAAAGCAGAAGATGTAGTCTGAAATGCAAGGTATACTAACTGAAAAAGGAAGGGCAGAAAAAAGCAAATAAAACAGTCTGGGCACATTCTGCCAAGGAGATGCTTTGCCTTATCAAAGTCAGAATATCTGGGTCAGGGTCCTGGCTCTGACACTTAGTAGCTGTGTGAGCTTGGGCAGGTCACTTCAGACTCAATGTTCTAATCTATTATATGGGCATGATAGTACGTTGCCTGCTTCAGAGGCTTCCAAGGAAATCACTTTGTAAACCTTCAGACATGACATAATGTGAGATATTATTGGTATCAGTTTCAAATTTGGTACCATCTTTTATGCTGCAGTGGTACAACTATGCATTTCTCATCTTCCTCCCTTCCCATCCAACCTCTAGTCACTTTACAAAAGAATAGCTATTAACCTTAGTTTGTCTTTGACAATTGTAATCCTTCAGAAAACCTGGAGAAAGGGTCTGAAAGAAAAGGGCTACCTTAGGACTGAATTATATGAATTACTCTGATATTAAAAAGAATGGAGATACCATCATTTTTAGCCATTTGACTTTCAAATTTGTCCCGTGGTAGAAAAGGAGAAATGAGTTAGTAGAGTAATCCTTAATAATATGGTTCTAAACAGCAACATAGACAGAGTAGATAGGCAGCCAAATGATCCATCAGACAGAATGCAGGAGCTGGAGGTGGGCAGACCTGAGCTCAAATTTTGCCTCAAATGCTTCCCAATTGTTTGATCCTGGGGAAGTCACTTAAACTGCTGCATGCTTCAGTTTTCACATCTGTAAAATGGGCACCTACTTTCCAGGTATGTTGTGAGGAGAAAATCAGCTGGCATATTTAAATGCTCTGCAATCCCTAAAGTGCTACTTAAGTGCATTGTTGTTGTTCAGTTGTGTCTGTCTGTGAGTTCATTTGAGGTTTTCTGAACTGAGATTTTCAGGTTTTCTGATACTGAAGAGGTCTGTCATTTCCTCCTCCAGTTCATTTTACAAATGAGGAAACTGAGGCAAACATGGTTAGGTGACTTGCCCAAGTTCACACAGTTAGTAAGTGTCTGAGGCCAAATTTGAACTCAGATCTCCCCAAATCCAAGCCCAGAGCTCTATCCACCCCAACACCTAGCTGCACATAAGTGCTAGCAATTTATTATTATAGGACACTGGGCACCAAGTCAGAAAGGCTTGCACTTTAGATGTCTGCTTGTTGCATGAACCTGGACAAAAAAAAATTAAGTTCTCTGAACCTCAGTTGCCTTATCTTTAAAGAGGTCATAGAGACATAATTATAGCATCTACTCTTCAAGGTACTTATAAAGTCCAAATGAATTCAAATCTGCGCAGATCTTAACATTCTATATAACTGTCAAGTCAACAAGCCTTTATTAAGTGCTTACTATGTGTCAGGGACAGTGGTAAATATTGGAGAAACAAAAAAGGAAGGAAGGAAGAGAGAGTAGGGGAGAGAAAATGAGAGAGAGAGAGAGAGAGAGAGAGAGAGGGAGGGATGGAGGGAGGGAGAGGGGGAGGGGAAGAGAGGGAGAGAGAGAGCACATGATAAACACACAAAAATCCTGGTAAAGGCACTTGAAATTTAAGGCAGAGTCTCTCTCCAAGCTTGTACTTAAAGTGTGTCCAAGTTGGCAGAACCAATCCAAGAATCCTCTTCATGAGCTTAGGCTTTAAAATCCCTAGATCAACTCCTCACCATGATGAAGCCTCAAAAGAGGGTTGTAATCAAAGTTAATGGCACCAGCACTCACAAAGCCCTACCCTCTAAGCCATACTTTGATTTACTTAAAACATTTTTGTTGTTGGTTTCTGGGTTCCTTTATAGAACAATGTGAAGATGGGTATGGATCTCATTTGTGTCTCTTCCTCTAATATTGTCTTCATTTTATCCAGCTGATTTACCACATCTTTCTCTCTCTTTCTGTCTCTCTATCTCTGTCTGTCTCTCTCCCTGTTGCCTATAAACACATTCAATTCTTTCTCATCCTTTCAAAACCTTCACTAGATCCTCTCATTCCTGCAAGTTATCCACTTCCCCCCTTTATCAGCCAAACTTCTTGAAAAATGTTGGCTATGCTCATTGCCTTCACACCTTCACTTCACAATCTCTTCTAAACATTCTACAGACCAGTTTCTGACCTGATCACTCCCCTTAAACTACACTTTTCAAAACCATCACTGATCTTTTAATTAACAAATTTAATCATCTTTTCTTAATATTCATCCTTCTTGACTTCTTTGCTACCTTCCACATTAGACCATCCTCTTCTCATGGAGAATATGTCATTTTCAGGTTTTAATAACACTGCTCTCTCTTAATTCTCCCTCTACCAATCTGACCTAGACTCTTTCTGGATCATCAACAGCAGCAAGCCTCCTAAATGTAGACAGACAACAGTTCTCTAGTCTGAGCCCCCTTCATGTCTCTGTCTATGGTATACTATGGCATACTCTTTCTTGGTTACTTCATCAGCACACAGAGCTTTAATGATCAGCCCTATGATGATGATTCATGGATTTCTATTTCCACTCCAGTCTTTCTCCTGAACTTAATACTACATCCTAAGATAATACTTCATATTAATTGCTTCTTTCAATTATTTCATCCTTCTGTTAATTATTTCTTCTTTACATAGCTTCTTTCATATATGTTTGCATGTTGTCTCATTCATTAGATTGTAAGCACCCTGAAGGCAGGGTCCATCTTGTGATTCTTTTTGCATCCCCAACCCTTAGCACATAGTAAGTACTTAATAAATGCTATTTTAATTGAAATGAATAAAATTTAATTTATAATATTCCTTCTTCTTTTTTACCCCCTCTCAAAAAAAATTGCTGATGGCTTAATGGAGGGAACTCAGCACTGAGAATCAGGAGGTCTAGAATCTAGACCTAGTCTTCCTCTAAATTAGCTGTGTTACTTTAGAAAGTGAACTAAATTTTTTATTTCTCAGTTTCGTCATCTGGAAAGTAGAAAAGCAATCCAAGTAACTATTACTCAGTGAGATACTACATGTAAAAGGGCTCTGAAAAGCATTTTCCAAAATGAGGAATTAACATTAGTCTAACGTGTATTTCTCTTTAATTTGTTCATATGCATGAGGCCATCAAGTTTGATCCAGAAAATATTCCTGCAACTCTGAAAGCCCCTGTGATTCTCTCCCAGATCAGCTCATCTGATAATTATGGATGAAATGAAATAATTTTTGTAATATGTTTTGCATTTAAAGAGCTAGTAAAATGGCAGTGATGCTGCTGCTGCTGCTGCTGCTGCTGATGATGATGATGATGATGATGATGATGATGATGATGATGATGCCCAAGAAACTTGCTTTTCCTTTTCGCTCTTTCCTGTGATCCTTGAATGGTACATGGTAGCAGAAAGACACATAAACTGGAAACCAGAGTCCTGGGTTCTATTACTGGTTTTGCCACTAACTATGTGTGTGACCTTGGACAAATAATTTTACCAACCTGTGACAGAAATGCTTCAGTCAGAGAAACTTCAGGGGCATTGGCAGCAGTGAAAGAAAAGATGAGTACTTAGATAGTTCAGCACTAAGGAGGAGGACCAAGCTAATAGGAATTTTGTCACATTGTGCCTCTATTTTGGCAGCAGAGAGGAGTGGAATTATTGGGAATATTTAGAAGAGAAAAGGTTGTTAGTGGAACCAGTAAATTTTATTAGGCTGCCCTGTTTTGTACCTTTTGATGGTCTAAAATATTCAGAATGAGAATAAAATTCAGGTAAGGCAGGATATGGAAAGGATACTGCTTCATTACCCCATTTTCTCAGAAATAAATTTCCTTGTTATGGGGTGATATGCCTTGGCGTCTTTTCCTCAGTATGACAAATTGCAAGGAAGCAGTTGATGGGAAGTACTTATCAATTTCCCTTCCCTGGAATATCAATGTCCTGGTGTCAGTGTTTGGCACCTGTGTGACAAGGGTTCAGGGTTCCAATTTGTGATGAGAAGTTTCACAGAAAACTTCCAACTACATATTTGACATAATACTAGTTCTCTGAGACTCCCTCCCTCCATTTCCCTGTAAGTGTGTTTTGAAAACATCAGGCTTGATTATAGGATTGTGGGAGCAGAGATAGAAAAGGAAGAAGCCATCTACTTCAATACCTTAATTTTACAGATGATGAAACGGAATTCCAGGGGGAGACTAAGTTACTGGCTCATATTCACAAAGATTGAGAATAGCAGAGACAAGATTCAAGTCCATGTTTTCTGACTCTGTCCAACGCCTTTTCCATTTCCCAATGCTGCCTACTACCATCCTCATCCAGAAAATCAAGCAGTTACATTAAATTATCATAAGCATTCTTTTACTCTATAATACTGTATGTACTGTGTGACTCCATCATTCCCACAGATAGAAAAAAAATATAATTATAAAAGGATGCTCTACAATGCTTACAAGTTTAACACATAACAACAGGAGGACCTTCATCTCTCTCTTACAGTTACCTAAATCTTCTTCATCTTCCATGGTCCACCTCCTCCCAAAAGATTTCCCTGACTACTCCTGCTCACATTCAATCTCTTTGATCCCTGAACAACTAACCTACTTACGCTCAATACCACAAATGAATCCTTAATGAACCTCCTACTGTTTTTAAAGTGTTCATTTTGCTACCTGGATGATATTGTGTATTCTTTGACCGTGTTTTATATTTCTTTGTATTTTTAGAAAGCCTAGCACAGTGTATTAAGCATATGGTGGGTAATCAGGAAATCCTTGTGAGTTAACTGGCTGGTTGTCTCTAAACTACCTGTAACTTAGACTGTGGTAATCAAGCAGTTAACAACTCAGATGGAGTATGTCAGTCGTGGTTTCAAAGACCCCTTTCAAATAATGAGGCTCCAGATATTCTTCCTAATGATATTCTCCTCTCAGTAAATTCAGGTTTTGCTCACAGGAGTAATGAATTAATTAGTTAATGTGGGTGAAAAGCACTTTGAAGTTGTAAAGTGCCTTGTACAAATACTGAGGGAATGGACTGTGAACAACAAAATAGGATACTTCACCTGACAGCAAGGAATTCTCATCTTGGCTTTGCCCTGGAGAGATTCAGTGAATCCAGTCTAAGATCAGTTTCAGAGGGGAACCAAAGGAAGAAGAAACCCCGACTGGAAAATCTGGCCTCACAAAGTACCCAGAAGAGCAACTGGCACAATATGAACAGCCAGGACCTTCTGTCAGTGAAATAATAACAGTCCTAACCTATCTAACACTACTCAGTTTATAAGGCATCTTCTCCCCAATTACATGAAGTAGGTAGAACAATTATTGGAATTGTTAAAGTTCTTTACATTTCTTTATCTGTTAAATTAGGATTTGGATAGCTAGATGCCCTCTTAATCTATGGTTTTCTAATCCTTAAAATGTGAAATAAAGAAAAGCCATTATATATCCATTTTGCAGATGAGGAAACTGAGGCTTACAAAGAAAAAGTAATTCATACCAGGTGTCATAGCTTTTAAGTGACTTATCCAGGACTAAAATTCAGGTCATCTGATTCTAAACCTAATGCTTTTACTATACATTGAGTTATCACAGTTTGTTGACAGTGGGATGAATGACTCTGTCCCCTTTCCCAGAGGGAAGAAGGATCATCAGGGTGAAATCTGAAGCATCATTTAACAAGTCTTGAGGATTTGGGGAGTAGGGAAAGGAAGTCTTCTGAAAGTTCCTATAATTATCAATGTGTTCACTAACTACTGAGTGTCCTCCTTGTATAATGCCAACCCTATAAAAGTGCTCCAAAACATTTGAGCATAAATGTATTTGTTTAAATCACAATAATCCTTCATTTCAAAAAAAATCAACAAACATTTATTAAGAACTAAAAGGTGTGAGTAGTTATGCTAATCTGGGGATACAAAAACAAAAATTAAACATTCCCTAGTATTGATAGCTTACATTCTACTGGAGGGCTTAAAAATTCTGAGGTAGTATGCTAAATAAAAAAGTACTAGATTCAGAGTCAAGGGAGTTGAGTTCAAATTCTGATTTGATATAGCTCTCATTGATACAGATCTCAGCTTCATCTCTAAAATGGGTGCACAGAAGGGAGAACTATAAAAGACGGTCTTTAATTGGTCTTCCATCCTTAATGTTATGCTCCTCAAATTTTTCTTCACATTTTACAATCTACAATTCTATGAATCCTGAATTAGCTCTTTACTGTTTACTTGTAACCTCTTGTTTACTGTTTACTTGTAATCTTGACCAAGAGCACCTAGGTAGCACAGTAAATAGAATATCAGGCCTGGAGTTAGAAAAACTCATCTTCCTCAGTTCAAACCTCAGACACGGAATAATTGTGTGACCCTGGGCAAGTCACTTTACCCTATTTGCCTCAGTTTCTTCATCCCTAAAACTGGCGCTAGGGAAGAAAATGGCAAACCATTCTAATATCTTTGCCAAGAAAATTCCCAATGGGGAGGAAGAGTCAGACATGACTGAAATGACTCAACAAAAATTCCCTGACCATAACCTAAACATTCTGTGCTTCAGTTTTTTCCACTGTAACATAAGGTAGATGGCCCATATAATCTCTAATATCCCTTCTAGTTCTAATGTTATGATCCTAAATTTTTCCTTATATTTCCTAGCCTATGATTCTATGAATCCTGGTTTGGCTGCTCACTGTCCCTATAACCTTGACCAAGTTATACAACATCTTAAGGCCTTGGTTTCCTCATCTGTAATGTAAAATGGGAAATATCTATGATCTCAAATGTTCTGTCCAGCACTAACATCCTATTATAAGAGACCTTAAGGAATAATGATAATAATGGGGAGAGGGAAGAATCTTTCCATTTCAATTGCACATTGTGCTCAGATAACCTAAACTTCCTCCCACCATGACATTACCTAAGTCTTAAAATGCATGTCATCTTGTAATGTTCTTCTGAACTGAAAAATGCACTGAACTAGCAAATAGAAGACCCAGATCTAAGTCCTGACTCTGGCATTAATTGGTGGTTTAATCTTGGATGACTGTCCTCTGGACTTCATTTTCTTCACTTATAAAGTTAGGATGTTGGACAAAATAATAATTTCTAATGACCTCCATAGCCCAAGATTCTATGACTTCTACAACATTAAAATAAGTTTTTTGTCTTTCAGAGGAAAACAAAGACGTGATGATGATTGATGATGATGATTGATGATGATGATGATGATGATGATGATGCCTCATCTTCCAAGTTCAAATCTGGCCTCATACATTAGCCACGTGACCCTGAACAAGTCTCCACTCCAGTATCTTTGCCAAGAAAATCCCAACTAGAAATAGTGATAAATGCAAATAACATAAGGAAATGGTAGAAGCTGTATAATACCTCAGTGCAGAATGCATAAACTTCCCTACTGAAAAGCTAAGACATAAGCTGAAGTCAAGAATTATATATGAAAATTTTTCTGTGTTTCATGGACTAAGATGGCAAATATCCAAACTACAAATGTAAACCTTGGAATATCTTGGAGAAGTCAGTTAATAAATTATGCTGTACCTGAAGCATCATTACAAACACAGTTATTGTCCGTGACCACCCAGTTGTAACAATGATCCAATAATAATGATAATAACTAATATTTATATTTCACCTACTATTTACCAAGCATTTCACAATTATTATCTCATTTGATCCTTATGACCATTCTGGAAAGTAGGTGCTATTATCATCCCTATTTTACAGATGTGGAAATGGAGACAGAGATTAAATGACTTGCCCTGGGTCACACAGCTAGTAAATGTTTAAGGCTAGACTTCAGTTCCGTTCCTCCTGACTCCAAGCCCAGAACTCTATTCACTGGGCTACTTCACCATTCCTTTAAAAAAAAAACACACATGGGGCAGGTAGGTGGCGCAGTGAACAGAGCACCGGCCCTGGAGTCAGGTGGACCTGAGTTCAAATCTGACCTCAGACACTTAACACAAAAACTAGCCATGTGACCTCAGGCAAGTCACTTAACCCCAATTGCCCTCCTAAAAGCAAAAAAAAAATCACATACAAGAAAGGGTTTTTTCCAATGTATGTGTCAATGTTAAATACATATAATATGCCAAGCATCATGAAATTAAAAGTTTTCAAAAATTAGAGGCCAAGAAGAAGTAAAGTTTCATGTGGGAACATGCCCCATGGTTCTGTCTGGAATTGTACCAATCGTGCATTCTGTGAACCTGCAAGAAATAAGCTTATATTCTAACACTTTTGTTCAGCTACCAAAAGCAACTATTTTATTGACTTGTCAAGTCAATAGTCTATAGAAGGATAAATAGAAAAGGAATAAGCCAGGGAAAGTACATTGATCCAGGGCCACTTCTACTCAAATCACACCAAAAGAGATCATGATAAGATAATAATGCCAATAATATACAATTGATGTAAGACCACAGTCACCACATGTAATAGAAGAACTATCCTTAAGGAGCCCAAATTTGTTGATCTCTGTACATAAATTATAAAAAAATCCATAACATACTACTATAATCTACAAAAATATAATACCTACTGAATACTTAGAGAGAGACAGTCAAGGGGCAAAATTTATTCACAAGACACTCAATAAGCTTCATAAACTAGCAAACTATAAATCATTGCTAATAATAGGCTCATAATACTAGATTTTTCTAAAGTAGTCAAATGTAGTTTATCTCTGGGTAGATCCTAAGAGCCTGTATTGAAAATATAAATATCAAAATACTTTTGACATTCCAATAAATAACCTAGAGATAAAGCCAGAACATCATCAGAGACAAAACTGTCACAATCTATCACACATAACATTGTCCCATAAAAATTTAAGAATGTTTAAAATAGATATTGCCATGCTGAATGCCCATAAATTTCCAAACCACACATCATTAAAATGTCTCAAAATACAGAAACCTAGCAAAAGAAATCAAAACCATGCAGAAACAGGATGAACTATATATTCCTATTATTATCTTTTCTACTTTTAAAATCATCCCAACAATGCTTTCAGTGAACTTTCAGTGAACTTATTTTATTCTACTGCCAAAACAATCACTTTATACTCCTGGCCAATAGTTCATAAACTATTAAACATGTAAGAAAAAATTTTAAATGGTATTTTGTCCCCTGATCATTTCTATTTGAATCTCAATTATTATTATTAGACATTCGTTTTAGTCTCTTTGTGCTTTCTCCTACCCGCTCCTCTATTTCAAAGAAAGGAAGAGGCATAGGTTTAGAAAATGGGGCACCAGGAACTCCAAAACTATTTGGCAGTTAATCAAAAAAATCACTATTAACTAGTATATAAGTTAGCTTCCAGAGATGGACATTTAGGAAATATATGAAACACATCATACACTTGGGAAAGGTCTCTGGCAAAGGGATTCAAGTCTCTGACCAGGAAGAGAAGTCCAAAGAAAAACTGAAACTCAAGATTATTAGCTCACTAGGACTATATTTATTCGAAAGAGTTTGGTACTTATAACTGAGAATTGTCTGCTGGGAGAGGGGAAACCTCAATTGCCAAGACTCAGTATAAACAAAACAGGAGAGGTGTTTGGTTGGTTGATTGCTTGGTTGGGTTTGTTTGTTTGTTTTTTACTGGTTCACCAGCAAGTCATTTCTAAGAGAACTATTTTTTAAAGGCTATAAGCTAAGAAAGCACAACAGCTCTTACTCTTTCCGGAGGGAGAGCTCATCAAAGATTTCAGCTAGGTTAAAAGCTCGAGGCAGAGAAGACCACAACAGAAAGTATTTACTGACTAACTGGGAGCAGGACAGTAATGCTAACAGAAGACAGCTTGTCACTAGAAGACATTTGAGGACCTGAAGGGTCTGAAGCCTCTGCCCCACCATGTATGTGTTCTGGCCATACATGTTCCTTGTGCATGTACCCCTCCATGCATGTGTCTTGCCCACACACTAGATATATCTCTCCATTCTGCACAATCTTTCAAACATCACTTACCGTGGCTTAGCAATCGTGTCTGCCAGTTCTTTAAATCCCTATGGACGTAGTTCACCTGAGCTGTAGACTTGAATTTATCAAAAGCAACTAGGTGCTCTCTTATTTATTTAGGCTATCAGCTCCCTGGTAGCCTTGTTTTCCTATTTCCTAAGCTAGGGTCATTCTCTTTGGCAGAAAAAACAAAGAAAAATAAAAATGAGTTTTCTTTTTTCCTGCTGTCTGAATCATCCATCCTGTCTACCCCAAGGAACAGACCTATCCCTTCTTTTATCCTCCTTTTCCCCTCAGTATAGATTTTTTAAAATAAAAACTTGTTGCCTTTAGCTTCCCTTGCCAGCCTCCGCTCATTATGAGGCTTAGTACTGATGATGCTATTTTTACAGGATGCTGCCACGCTTTTATATTCATCCACTTTTACCAGTCCTTGACTTCATCTTCTGTATACATCTTTTTAAAAATCTGAGTTGTTTACTGTGTTTTCTGTCCATCCATACTAATAATAATGCTCCATGATGGATAAATGGATAATTCTCCATTTTCCCTCTTCATTAGAATTATTTCCCTTTGTGTCTCCAGAATTTCATTTTTAAGAGTTTCTCATTTTTTCTGCTGGGCTTCTTTCCCATAGAATGTAAATCCATGGAATCCTACCTATCCTTCCTCTGAATGCTCAGAAGTCTGCTTCCCCCTAATCTAGAGAGGATGTACAATGAGGATGGCCTTCGTCTCTTTCTCTCATAAATTCTAGGAATGAATGGTCACTTTGCTCTGATGCTTTTATCATTTCAAACACAGCAATAAGTTTCTCCCTGTGTAAAGCCAATCAGCAGTAGATTCCTGAGAGAATGCTACTGTGAAGAGCTTTTAAGATTGGGATTACACAGTATAAGTGAACACTCTGTTTATTCCATTACAAATCTTTATTCAGTACAATGTTCACAGTTTCAACAATTCACAATATTATATACAATCTTCAGAACAAGGAAAGTCTCAATATTATATCTTATTACAGAAAGGAACAAGGGAGAAACCTGCTTCACATTGTAAGATTCAATCAATTAACAAAAGGAATGACCTACTTTCCCTAAGAAGGATTCAATCAATCAATTAACAAAAGGAATGACCTAGTTTCCCTAAGAGGGATTCAATCAATCAATTAACAAAAGGAATGACCTAGTTTCCCTAAGAGGGAGTTGATTCAATCAACTGTTCACAATATACTGATCTTCCACTCCTGGGGTAACCATCAACTTTAGTTTCCAAACAAAGTTCCTGGACAACCACACAATCCTTCCACCCCTTGATTTCCAACAAACCTCAGTTTAGTCCAAGGGGAGGCCTTTTCTTCACTTTGACTCTGAGTGGTCTCTCTGATTCCCTGGATCCCCTTCCCTGGTCCCAGCTC
>CM053594.1:88375360-88393330 GCA_028646575.1 Pseudocheirus occidentalis
AGACAGAGGGAGAGAGAAAGGGAGAGAAGGGGGGAGGGGGGTCTAACAGATGCCTGGATAATTGATGCTTCCCATCACAACTATATCAAGATTCTGTCCTAGGCTTCTGATCAGTTTCATGAACTCTTCATTTATTTCCTTTCTGGTCAGGTCTTTCGTATATTCTGATGACAAAATCACTTCTCTTTATCCCTCCACTGATCTTTACCTAAATGCTGTCCATGCTTCCTCCCTCTGGCTTCCGAATTTCCTGACATGAGTGCACCTTCTTAAAATACAATGCTACTGACTGTTGCTGCCATTTTATCTATTTTGCTTCTCTTGCACAAGCTGCATCCTTTCATCACCAAATTCATATCTTGAATTTCATCCTACCGAATCCTAATGATTGCTCTGGGTCCAAATTTGCCTCCTTTTATTAATTTTTCTTGCTTGTTGCCCACATACATACATATATGTTATACATACATACATGTTACACATATATACCTGCAAATATACACATATTTGTTGTTCAGTCATTTTCTGCTGTATAAGACTCTTCGTGATCCCATTTGGCGTTTTCGTATCAGAGACACTGGAGTGGTTTTCCATTTCCATCTCCAATACACACACACACACACACACACACACACACACACACACACACACATATTTGATGCCATGGTCTTTACTGCTGACTCCTTTCTTGAATTTTGACTCTATCCCTGACGAGATGTCTGTCATTCCTATGTTTTAAGTCAAAACCTCAAAGTCCAGATCCCATTCTCATGCACCGCCTTCTTAGCTGTTTATTTTCCAAATCATTTTTTTTCTTGTGCATCCCTTGACTTCAATGGACAATAGTGAATGAAATGTAACCTACGTCTTTATGGTTTTTAGATTCTTGTCCTTCATTATAATTGACAATGCCTCTTTAGAGGTCTTCTGGCAATACCATGTGCACCAATATGAGTCACTGGAAGTGGATAGTGATGGTCACTTTGATATGGGTTGGGAGGCTGCTGGTTATGTACTGTATACAAAACCTAGGAATGAATGGTTAATGTTTGAACGAATGAACAGATGAAAAACATTTATTATGTGCTTACTACATAGATAGCACAACATATTTCTCTATTTTGTTATCAAGTTAACAAGCAGCTGTTTCAGTAACTCTGAACAAGAATCACTAATCATAATTATTCTTCATATTTTCCTTCAAGTTTTAGTAGAAAATCTCTCAACCAATAGCTTCTATGGCTCTAGTATATCATTGCTCAAGTTCATGCAGCCACTTCTTCCTCAGAGCATCCAGCTCCTTCTTCAGGAAGAGCTTCAAGTCTCAAGTTCATATCTATCTTTTACCTCTCCTTCTTTCTTTGTGAAATGCCATCCCACTGCCCAACCTTCTGATAAAGGTCATCTCCCTTTCTCTACCTTGCATAGTTTTTTTCCCGCTGAAGTCACATTTCAATTTCCTTTCTAGAAATGCATCACTATCCCTATAAACCAGGAATATGGAGAAGTATTCCTCAAACCCTTTCATCTTCTCTTCCAATGGAGAAACTACCTTATATTTGAAATACAGATGGCAGCTACTTGGCTTTGGCAGAATTACAAACTTCACACAATCAATACAAAACAATGAAAAGTTATTCCCACACTCCATACTGATTGAGGTTTTCAGCTTTATATTTTTCAGCTTCTTATGGGTGTTCTACACCTTGCCCCAAAGACATTCCTTATGATATTTACAATGAAGTATCCCCTCTTAACAAATTGAAAGTCCTATATAGCCAGGCAGCTGTGATGCAAGGAATTTGGGGCTAGAGTTATCATGAGGAAGATGCATTCAAATCCTGACATTAACTAGCTGTGTGACCTTGGGCAAGTAGCTTAACCTTAGCCTCAGTTTCCTCATTTTTATAAAAAGGTAATAGTAACACTTACCTCCTAGAGTTGCTATGAGGACACAAAAACACTTTGCAAACTTTAAAGTACTATATATACTTAACTATAATTATTGAGGTAGTTAGGTAGTGCAATAAAAAGACACTAGGCTTGGAGTCAGGAAAACTGAGTTCAAATCCAGTCTCATACATGTACTAGCTGGGTGACGTTGGGTAAGTTATTTGACCTCTGTTTGTCTCAGTCTCCTCAGCTGTAAAATGGGGATCATAATAGCATCTACCTCTCAAGGTTGTTATCAGATAAGATAAGATGTAGAGGACAACACCATGCTCCCAATCCCTCAGGCTCTAGGAGTTATTCTAGATGCCTTATCATCTCTTAGCCTCCCCCCATATCCAAACTGTTGCCGAGGCCTCTCAATTTCACTATTGTAATATCTTTCCAATACATCCCTTCTCTTCTCTGACACTGCCACCACTCTAGTGTAAACCCTTAGAATCTCATGCCTGGACTATTACAATAGCCTACCCGTGGATCTGCCTTCCTGGAGTCTCTCTCAATGACAATCCACCCTCCATTCAGCCGCTAAAGTGATTTTACTAAAGCTCAGGTCTGATTGTGTCATCCCCTACTCAATAACCCCCAGTGGTTGCCTTATCACCTCCATGATCAAATACAAATTGCTCCATTTGGCATTCAAAGCTCTTTATACCCTAGCCCTGCTTCTACCTTTCCAGTCTTTTTATACCTTAGTCCCTAAATACCCTTCAATTCAATGACACTGGTTTCTAGGCTATTTCATGAACAAAACATCCATCTCTCCATTTCTCAAGCTACTCCTCATGCCAGAAATACTCTCTCTCATCAGCTTTGCCAACTGACCTCCCTAGCTTCCTTTCAATCCCAAATAAATCCTTTCTTTTACTGGAGGCCTTACTCATCCCCCTTAATTCTTGTGTTTTCCTTCTTTTAATTAGTTCCCATTTTTCTTGCATATAGTTAGCTTTATATTTCTTTGCATGTTATCTCCCCCATTAGAATGCAAGCTCCTTGAGGGCTGAGACTATCTTTTGCCTCTTTTTGTATCCCCAAAGCTTAATACAGTGTCTGGCACATAGTAGATACTTAATAAATATTTGTTGATTAATTGATTTGTGAAGTATTTAGCACATTGCCAAGCACATAGAAAATGCCATGTAAATGCTTGCTATTATTATGAGCATTACTATTATCCAGCTTTCTTTATGCTCATTGATTTTTTTAGCTATTTCCCACCTCCCCTACACTTTCCGATACTTTTCACTAACTTGTTCTATTCACTAATCCACTCTACTGATTTGTTTTACCCTCTGATTTGTTCCACTTGCCTTTTCTTCCCCACGTGGCTTTGCCAATTATCTTCCCCCTTTCTTTTTCCATAAGTCCTCCTTCTATTCAGAACCTTACTACTTTCTCAAACTGAACTGCCAAGCATTCAAACTCTAGCCAACAGGCTGGCTACATCGTTCAAATGTTAAATGTACATTTGCTTAAAGGACTATTTTACAGAGAACTCATACAAGGAGAATGCTCACATGGAGGCCAGAAGAAGCAATATAAGGACATTCTCAAGTCTCTCTGAAAAACTTTGGAATTAATTGTGAGACATAGGAGACACTGACACAGGACCACCCAGCATGGCATGACCACTTACATCCAAAGAAGGTGCTATACTCTATGAGTGAAATAGAATTGTACTAGCTCAAAAGAAACATGAGATGCACAAATTTAGAGACATCTCCACTACCAATGTTCATATACACTATTTGTACCCTACTTGTAGTAGAGCCTTCTGAGTTCATATTAGGCTGATCAGTCACAGTGGGATACACTGTACCTTGACCCTAACATAGTGATATCATTTTGGTCCTCTTCCAGAAGGAAAGATAACAACCAACCAATTCCTTAATCCTCCTTAATTTACCTTAATCCTGCTCCTTCTCTTTCAAACTTTCACCAAATCAAAAAGAAGCACCTGCTCAATCAGAACCATTTAACTATGTAATTCAATAAGCACTAATTTGGCACCTACAGTATGCCAGGCAGTGGGCCAGGAATTTGGGAAA
This sequence comes from Pseudocheirus occidentalis, assembly GCA_028646575.1. Taxonomy (NCBI): domain Eukaryota; kingdom Metazoa; phylum Chordata; class Mammalia; order Diprotodontia; family Pseudocheiridae; genus Pseudocheirus; species Pseudocheirus occidentalis. The sequence continues at coordinate 88,379,359 of CM053594.1, forward strand.
CGAATGCAAATGAGAAGCAGCTTCTATACTCTATAGCCTTATATTCTACTGGGGGAGGGGAGGGATAATATGAATAAAATAAATATAAGCAAAATATGTAGAGTAAACATAAAGTTTACTTTGCCATGGGAGGGGGGAAGGGTATAAATGAAGACCTATAGGAAATAGCAACTGAGTTTCCTTTGGCAGAAACTAAGGGTATTGAGAGGCATAAGTGAGGAGGAAGAGGAATCCAGGATTGGGAGATAATAAAGGCAAGGGTACAGGGGTGGGAGTTGGCATGTTGTATAAGGATAGCACTATGGTGACCAGTTTGTCTGAAACATAGAATGCAGGAAGGGGTACACTGGCAGAGGGATGCTCTCTGTAGATGTTTATTTAAAGGAGTAGCATGTCATTCACTTCAGTTTTTGAAATTCCCAACCCTGGTTACTGGGACAATTCACCAAGACATGCAGAGACAATTAACGCCCAGAACACATCTTTAATACTTACTTGTGTTCTGAAGCAAGCCAAATAAAGAAGCAGGATGCTGGGGGTTAGTACAAAAGCAACAATATGGCCACCCATACAGTCCTGGTAGAACAATCCAGTTGGCTCACAATGTGCTCCCGTCCTGGCCCCTGTAGTCAGCAACAGCCAGCACTTAGTGGCTTAGCTGAACAGATGACTCACCTTGCCCTTAATGACTATGGTTTTTATGATAGAGGGCAATGCTGTTTGGCAGTCTAACAAGGCATTTGTGACCAGAAACCTTTAAATATGACCAGCAAATTGTGGAAGTTTGAACACAGGGGTTAAGGTCATGAGTGGGCTTTAGAAACAGGAAGATTTGGAGATCTGTGGCCCCCAGCCTGGGCAGATTGACATCAATGTACTGCTAACTGGTTAGCTTGGTTATACAGCTGCAGTTGGCTAATAACAAGTTGTTAGTTTCTGGTTCTGTATCTTGTTTGTTTGGGTTTTTTAAGTGACAGTTGCTCTTACCAAGAGGTCTTTGAAATTGAAGGAGTCTCTCAGCATTGATAGGTCCAACAAAGCCCTGCCACAAAGGCCAAATACAGCAATGTACAAACAGTGAAGAAAAATAGATTGGAGCCAACTTAGGTAGGATATTAAATGTCAGGTGAAATAATTGGTATCTTATTCTACATGAACTAGGAAGCCACTGAAGCTCCCTCAGCATGGACCCTACATGGAGTCCTTGAGGGATCCCAAAGACAAGACCTATAGATAAAAGAGAAAACCTTTATTCTGCAGGATTCTAGAGTACCGAACTAAGAACAAGGGGAATGCTAAAACCAGTAGAGCTATTCAACAATGGAATAGGCTGTCTTTTCAAGCAGTGAGTTTTCTATCACTGAAAGTAGTTGGGTAGAAGTTAAATAATTACTTTTCAGAGAAACTGTAGACAGTGAATTCATGCTTTATGTAAGAATTGACTAGACCCATGGTATCAAAGTCAAATAGAAATAGATCCCTTTGGGAGAATATTTACTTAGAAAATCACAAATTAGCATTATTTATGTTATATGTGTTTCTTATGTATTTTGTTAAATACACCACAATTACATTTCTGGTTTAGGAGTCACTCTGGAATTTTCTTTCTTCATGTGGCCAACAGCTTCATAGTTTGACACTTTTGGACCAGGTGACCTCTGAGGTTTTTTTACCTTTGACATTATGTGACTCAAATTATCAAAGGATAAAGACAAGAATATATAACAAATCAGTCTTAGAACCTGGAAAGTGGATAAAATGATTGGGGAGAAATATTCAGGGCATAAGTAGATGGTATAATGCCTAAAATCCCAACTTTTCTTTATCCTTGGCAAAGCAAAAGGGAGGATTTTGGAAATAAGAATGATAAATACCAGAAGATAAAGTCCTATTTCTGATTTAATGGTGTAGAAAGAGCCTTCGGTTAGGCACCAGTAATCCTGGATCCTACTCCTAGTTTTGTGGGTAACTGGCAAAATTGTTCTGCAGCATGTTATTTGAATTCTCAGTACCTCAATTTCATCATCTGTAAAGTAGGAGTAATAAAGATCTAATGAAGATTCTAATAAAGATGGTGAAGACTCATAGAGCGTAGACCACAGCAGAGGTCTAGTAGCATAACTAATGAAACAATAATCAAGAGAATGAAAGAAAAGCACAAAAAACTTCTCTGTATAGTCCAAGACTGCACAAGAAGATAGGCAAAAACCTGTGAACACCAGGACAGGAGGTATGCCAGGGAAGGTGTGGAAGCCAATATGAGATTCTGGGAGCAGAGTCTAAAGCCAGAGGGATCTCTGTCAGAGAAGCAACAGGGGAGAGCGTCAGACCCTATATAAGTCACTATTGAGAAAGACTGGGCCAGGAAAAAAGATGATTTTTAGTACTCAAAGTGACAACAGCAGCCAGGGCCAGCACAGCAACTGGCACTGGGGACCTTCCAAGAGCCCTGAATATAGCTGTCCTCTCGATACCACAGCAGGAAATTGGAATGGTTCAATCACCTAACACCAATGCCATGGAAGGCTTCAAAGGAGATTTGAGAGTAACACAATCTCCTACATTAAATTCGTGCCTGTTGGGGACATGGCAAGTGATAGAGCCAACTCCTGTTTAGTGATTATGAAAAAAGAAGCTAGAGACAGGATGAGGTCAATACTCATGTTGCACTCCCTGGAGACAGAGACAGAAGCTAGAGATTGGCACAGAAGGCAGATCCCAGCCCCAGCCTCCCCATCCTGAACTACAGCAGCAGCCTCCACACTACAGAGGGGAAAGTACCCAATAGGTCCTTCCTAGCCCATCCAACAGTGCTGAAAGGGGTGGGGCCTGGCACTTCTACAAGGACTGAGGCACTGATATGAAGAAAATGAAAAAAAACTGCAATAAAAAGAAGAAATATTGTAGGGAAGCCCAAGAAGTAAGCTCACGAGAGAATTTCTATAATAAACACAAGTAGAGTCTCTGATAAAAGAATAATTTGGCCACAGGGACTCAAAGAGCAATTGGAAAAAAATGAATCAGGGGATAAAAATCAAAATTAAAGTTCTTGAAGGGAAAAAAATAAAAAGGGAATAGTTTAGAGAGGGTAGAAAATCTTATATAAAACCTTGCTGGATTCTTTGAAGAATAGAATGGAACAAACAAATATCAATGATTTCATGATGCTATAAGAAATGTTTGGGGCAGAGGGGAGCCAAAAGACTAAATTATTAGATGTCCTTATATGCTATCTGCTATCAAAAATAACTGCATGAAAAATAAAGCATGGAGAAGTAATCAAAGGGTTGTTGGGCTCTCATGACCCAAGACAAATGCTAGATACCATATTTCACACTGGCTTTGTGATCCTGATCTACTCATTTACCCTTTCAGTAGCCCAGGCAACTCTCCAAGACTATAAGTTGTAGAGAAATTACCACCCTATACTGGCAGAGGGAATTTTCTTAGCTGGGAGTTCCCTATATCAGTCTCTATTTCACCATTTAACTGCCAAGCAAGAAAAAAAAAGTTAAGAACTGGAAGAGGTCTTTTTTTATAAGTTAGATAATTCTCTGGTAATTAATTATTGCATGATAATGGAAGGAAGTATACATATTTCTCAGCTGAGCATGGCACCTTTATAAAAACTGACAATATAAAAGGGCATTAAAAACTCATCAATGAATGCAGAAAAGCAGAAATATTAAGCCTTTCCCTCACTGAGCACAGCAACTCTAAAAAATCATAACTAACAAAGGGCTTCTGAAGAAAATATTCAAGCTTAAATTGAGGCTAAATAGTATGAAGAATATTTGGATCAAAGAATAAATAATAGAAACAATGGATAATTTCATCAAGGAAATAAGAAAGAAGAGAAAACACTCAAAAACCTTTGGGATGCAGCCAAAGTTATCATTAGGCAGAAACACTTCAATGAACAATAGAGAGAAAGAACAGATTAATGAACTGGCTCAGCAACTTAAAAAAGCACTTTAAAAGAGCTCCAAAAACAAATTTAAAAATACTAATCTGAAAAACAGAAACTTTGAAATTCAAAAAGGAAATAAACATTAATTTCTTTTTAAATCATTGAATTGATTGTTAAAAGTTGGAACTGTTTTTATAATTAATAAAATAGACAATTTACTAAGTTTTTGAAAGAGAAAAAACCAACTTAGCATATTTAAAAATTAAAAAATGACAATTCACAATTAAAGTAGAAATATTATATATCACAATGAAATTGATGAAATAATTAGATAAATATTTATAAAAAATATACTCAGATCACAAAAACAAGATACAGAAAATTTATATAAATGAAAAGTCATAAGAAACCTGCAAAGAAAAAAAATGAAATAGGATGAAATGGATTTACAAGCAAATTATATTGAAAATCCAAACAATTATTTATTTCTTTATGTAAATTATTTTGCAAAAATAGAGAAAGAAGGAATCCTACCACCTTTCTTATAGATTAAAAATATGGTCCTATCACATAAAGTATAGAAGGATAAAGCAGAGAATGAAAGCTATAGATCAAAATATTTAATGACTATAAATAGAAAAATATGTAATTAAATCTTAGCAAAGTGACTAAAGCAGTATATTAAGATAAACTAAATGCTTATATGAAGTAAATATAAAAAGTTCATTTCAAAACAAAATTTAAAACTAGAAACAAACAATAATAATAGTCAACATTTCTATAGCGAAAAAAAGAGATACTTTTCATAACATGGATAAGTGGAGGGAGAGTTCTTGACCAAGCAAATAATAGAGATGATCATAAAAGAAAAAATGGACGAGCTTAATTGCATAAAATTGAAAAGTTGTCAAACATGATGGCAACATGCCTATAATTCCTGCTTCTAGGAAGGCTGAGGATGGTAGAGAGACTTCTTAGCTGCAACATGCTAAGCCAATTGAGTGTCTACACTAAGCCTAGCACCAATACGATCAACTGTCAGGTTCAAGAGGCTGCATAAGAAGGGGTGAACCAACCAGCCTGAGACTGAAACAGAGGAGGTTAAAGGTCCTATGCTGATCATTAGTGAGTTTGAGAGAAATGATTATTAATAACCAGTTATTTGGGGAGATCCAAAGTTACCCTTTTTCTTTTCTTTTCCTTTCTTTTTAATTAATGAAATTAAACAAGTATTTCCATAACATAGTATAATTTTTAAAAAGATGATAGCATATGAAACTGCAAATCTACTATGCAGAATTTGCTGTTTCTTTTCAATATATAACAAAATTATCATGTAAATTTCTTTCTTTTTTTCCATCTCTCCCCCACCTAAAGACAGCTACCATTAAACACAAATAGGCGTACACACACACACACACACACACACACACACACACACATACACACACACAAACACATATATGTAAAATTGTTCTATATATACTTCTATTTATCAGTTCTTTCTCTGGAAGTAGATGGCATCTTTCTTCACATGTCCTTTATAGTTAAGTTGGGTATTTATAAAAGACAAAATAGTTCATCTAATCAAGGTCACTTTTACAATAATATTGTTGTTACTGTATACAACATTCTCTTGATTCTGCTCATTTCATTCTTCATTATTTTATGCAAGTCTTCCCATGTTTTTCTAAAAATGATGGAGCTCATCCTTTCTTATAGCACAATAATATTCCATCACAATAACATACCACAACTTGTTCAGTCATTCCCCAATTGATGTGCATCCGGGCAATTTCCAGTTCTTTGTCACCACCAAGAGAGCTGCTATAAACATCTTAGAACATATGAGTTATTTTCCTTTGTCCCTAATCATCTTTAGAAATAGACCAAGTTGGCTTCACACTCTTTTCGAAAGCTCAGTCTCGAAGGTTGAATTAACTTTCTCCTCAATCATGCAACCTTCTCTACACAGGTTTATGTGGGGATAATTTCTTTTAATATATTGCCCAAGGCTGGGCAATTTAGAAGTAAATGACATAATCAAAGTTCATTAGAAGAGGTCCAGTCCCTCACTATAATATTCATTGTCTCTTTAATTGTTAACCAAAGTTGATTGTCACCCTCTGGAACATCAGCTTTAGCATTGGCATGTAAACCATGAATTGGCCACCATGATGGACTTTGGCATTTGAGAGTGCCACTGACTTCTTTTTATTAATAACATGCTAGCCTTATTAACAAAATGACTAAAATATCCAGAAACTATGTCTCTTGAACTTGTTAAATGTCACAGAATTTGACCTATCAGTGACCACTGCACTTCCAACTTCCGTGCAATAGGAAAATTCAATCTTTTTTTTTTAATGTAAGGGAAGGAAGTTGCCCAAGCAAAAATAATGATTAAAAAAATAAGGAAAAGAAGGAAAAGAGTGTTAGTGAATATTTTATAAAAAGAACTCAGAAGGGGCATGGGCAAGCATAGTAGTATTAGCATGCTAAACTAAATACTTAAAAAAAACCTGCACATAAGAGATTCGTGGTTTTATATACAATTTTATCTTCTGTTCTGTGTATATGGAAAATCCATGTTTAATGATATTTTTCAAGATTGTAATTATTTTATGTAAAAAGAAAAATTTGCACATTCTCCCCTACCACCACCACTTTGGGGGAAAAAAAATATGACCTGCATAAGTCACAGAAAGAAAATCTCTTTTCTTTCACCTACTGATTTCATCCTTAGAGGGAACTCCCAGTGCAGAAACACCTTACTCTTATACAAATCTGTACCTTGTCTACAACTCATTATCTTAGAACATTAACCAGGGTACTGAGAGGTTAAGTGATTTGCCTGTGGTCGCAGACCTATTGTCAGAAGAAGGGCTTGAACACAGTTCCTATTGATTCCTAAGTCAGTTGTTTGTTAACCATTCAAGGCTATAGCTCTAAATAAAATAATAGATGTGAAATCAATTTGTAAAGTTGAAAAAACACAATACATATGTAAGAAATTAGGATTGGTATGTTTCATGACAGGCAGTGTATTGTAAAGAAAATTAGACTATATGGTGAGTTAGGAGAGACCTGAACTCTCTGGTCCCACCTCTCCTACCAGCTAGCTATATGACCTTGGATCTGTTCCCCTAGTGTCACACTCCTCATCTTTAAAACAAGGAGAGACTATCAGACTAGAGGAACTCAGATCACTTAATATTAATTGGGGGGAGGGGGGCGGGGATCTTACCTCAGAGTTCTAAGGAATCTTGAGGGGGTAGGGATGGATGTCTTTTCTCTATTACCGTTGGCTTGAGTCTCACTGGCTGTGTGCCCCTCACTGTTGGCCACCAGTGACTAGCATCCTAGTCCCATTTAACCTCTTAATGTCAACTACTTTTTGCAAAGGCATGTTTACTTCCCACACCTAGCAATTAGCCAAGTACAAATGTTTTCCCCAATACCTTAGGTGCACATTCTCCCCTCTCCTACCTCCGTCTTGGGCGGCAGGGGGCTCATTGCTCCCACCAAGTTCATGCCCAAACATGACAACACTCCCAGATGAGTCCTTGTGTTAGTTACTGAGGGGCTGGTGACTCCCAAAGGTCATTCCTTATTCCTCAGGAAAATGATAATGAGCTGACTACAAAACTCAGACACTGGGATGGGGCTGTCCTATCACCTAAAATGAAAGAAAAATTCCAAATCACAGACCAGTATTCATAAGGCCTCATGGACTCAGATGGGAGGAGACCCAAGATCTCTCCTCTTGCAGCATTGTCTTCCACCAGATACTGTCAGCAAAGGAATCAAACCAATAGGAGAGAAGCCCAAAAAAGAGAATAATTAAGGATTACTTATCAAAGCTTACGGTTCCAACTATATACTCAATCAAAATAAAACCAGCATTTTTTACTATAAACCTAACCTCTCTGAGTGTCAATTTCCTCATTTGTAAAAATGGGGATAATAATACTGGCACCACCTATCTCATGGAGTCCTTGTGAAGAATATGTTTGAAATTCCGGCTCAATATGAAAGCAAGTTATTGTTACCAAAGGGGTCCAGTAGGTGGCAGCATTAACCCATAACTGAGTGACTGAAGCCTTAAGAGGCATATATGTGTTTTTTCAGGTATTTGAGGAAAGGGTGGGTCCCTGAATTGTAGAGTAATTACCGTCTAATGACTGGGAAAGTGTGGTGAGTGTGCCTCCTTAATAAATCTGCCAAAGGAAGATCAATTAGAACAAACCAAGAGAAAATGTCATCAGAGCTCAAGGGAGGAAATTAGATTATTTCAAAGGAGATTATCATGGTGATGGGCCTTGGGTGGGTGCCCTACGTAAAGAAAGCATCTGTGCCTTTCCAGAACTGGAAATTAATGAGGCAGCATTTATGCGACCTTGTGCCATGCTGTTCTGGGTGAGCTAATCCCCCCTGTGCCCAGCACAAGCCCTGAGGCTGAGGCAGCTCCAGCAACTTGCTAAAGAAAGACTCCTCTTTAACGGTATTATTCACACAGATAGTTTCCAAAGCTCATTCCTCATCTTCCCCAAACTCCTGGGTGGTGGCACCACATTAAAGACTCCAAGGTTTTTAGAAATCCTAGAACTGGAAGGCAGGCAGAAAGATTTGAATCCAGATCGAATTCCTAACTCAGTCTTCTTGTCATTAAGCTTCCTCATTTACTTCCCCCAAAAAATTATCTCCCAAGTTATTCTGCATATACATATATGTATATATACAACTGTGCTACCTCCTCTTGATAGGATATAAGCTCCTTAAGGGCAGGAACTGCTTCATTTTTATCTTTATCCACTTGGTAGCTAATATAACAACTGATACATAGTAGGCACTTAATAAATGCTCTTATTTTTCCCACAAATTTTTTTCTTGTTCTATATTAAACCGTAGGAATCAGCTCAGTACATTCTCATATTATCCCCTGGTGTCTCTGGCATAATTCCACATCAAAGGGCACAAGCTTTTTTACTGAAGTACTTTCATGTTGAATTAAGTAAATCAACAAGAATTTAAGTACCTACTCTGTGCCAGGCACTGGAGATATAAAAACACAAAGAATGAAACAATCCTTACTCACAAGGATAATACATTCCTGTAGGGGAGACAACGAGGACATTTATCTGGAGCACATATACATTGTCTGCTTGATTTTCCATTTACCCTTGCAGTATTTAATAAACTCTCATAGCTTAAAACTGCACTAAATTTTAGAAGTCCCTAGTATGGGAAAGAGATAAAATGCAGGCAAAGTGATTTTCAAACCTTGACTTACTATAGAAAGTTTAGCTATTATCAAAGCAAGTCCCTTAGGAAAGAGACTCTGAGCTGGAGAGTACTTTAATGATCAATATCCAACATCCTCATTATAGAGATAAGGGAAAGGTGAAGGTGAAGTTACCAACCCAAGATCACACAGGCAGGAAAAGGCAGAACTAGGAATTTAAAGCAGGATCTCTGAATGCAGATGCCAAGCTCTTTTCCATGAAACCACCTTGGACCTCAGTTTCTTTATCTAAAAAAATAAAGAGACTGGATTAAATTATGTCTAAAGCTCTTTCCAGTCCTAAATCTATTACTGTGAGATACTTTTGTGGGCATGGTTGTCTTTCATAATAATGTCAAGGGTTAGAATTATGAGTCAGGAGATCTATGTTAAAATTCTGAGGTACTTATTATCTGTGTGACTTGGGTATGTCATTTAAACACCTTGAAGTGCAGCTGTCATATCTATAAAATTGGTGTGCTTAATGAATGAATCAATGAATTAATCAATGAATCAATTGATGGATGAATGATATGTATACTACCTACCTCTACAGGATTCTATGAGGAAAGTGTTCAATAAAAGCTTAAGGCACTACATAAATATAAAGTGTTACTATTTTTTACCTCATTATCCATAATTTTCTTAAATATTACACTATGGAAAGAAAAATTGTCTCCTGGAGATTAGGAGATATGATTTCTATACCTAGGTCTGCCATATATTAGCTGTATAACCTTGGTCAAATCACTCCACTTTTCTAAGTCTCAGTTTCCTTATCTGGAAAAGGAGCATAGTAATGCCTGCCCTGCCTCCATTACAGGGATATTTTAAGCACACACCAAAAAAAATGTGGATGTGAAACTGCTTTGAAAAGTTAAGTGTGTTAAATTAATGTAAAGTATTATTAGCGCCACCTGTGAATTTTTCAAAATTTCTTTAAATCAGTCTTAAAGTTATTTATACTCTCAGTTGGTACATTCTGGTCCCTCCCAACCCTGACATCATCTGAATATTTGCTCCCACAAAACGATGACTAAGTTCCAGAGTGTTGCCAACAGTGCAGAGTACGTGGTAGGAAATAGAGGAAATATGGTATGATAATACTTAACCCTGTCTACACTAGAGGATTGTTCTAAGGAAGCATTTTGTCCTCTATATGTTCAACGCATCACTGCAACAAACATTTAGTAAAGACTTCCTTTGTGCTGGGAACCATGATAATCAATGGTGATAGAAAATAAAAAATCAAATCCCATCTTCAAGAGCATCCTTTCATTCTAATAGGGAGATTGCAACAGCCATACAAATACATATATAGAGATTATCTGAGGGAGGAGGGAAGGCTACCATGGTGGGGGACGGAGGAGAAGAGGGGCATCAGAAAAGGCTTCCTGGGGCATGTGTCATTAGACATGAGTTTTGAAGGAAGATAATTACTCAGAAAGAAGAGATGAGGGCATGTGGCATTTCAAGAAAAGGAAAGAAATTGTATGAATGTGAAGAAAGAGGAGATGTTATGTTGAATCTGCAGCCTAGCCAGTAGTCTCATTTGTTTGGAACACAGAATGAGTGAAAGGTGGATATATGAGAAAAAATGGATGAGACAGCTGGGAGCCAAACTCTAGAAGACCTTAAATGTTGGGATAAGGAATTCGTATTTTATCCTAATGTAGTAGGGAACTGGCTACAGCAAATGGAGAAGTTCTGAATGCTGTGGATGAGTTCCCTTACCTTGGTAGCATACTTTCCAGGGATGTACACATTTATAATGAGGTTGACACATGCATTGCCAGAGCTAGCTCAGTGTTTGGGAGGCTCTGAAGAAAATTATGGGAGAGAAGAGGTATTAGACTACCTACCAAACTGAAGGTCTACAGAGCCGTTGTGATTACCTCATTTCATGTCTGTGAAACCTGGACAGTCTACCAGCACCATGCCAGGAAACTGCATTGCTCCCATTTGAAGTATCTTAAAAAGATTCTGAAGATCACCTGGCAGGATAAGGTACCAGACACTGAGGTCCTTTCTAGAACTAAATTGCCATGCACTCAAGTTCTACTTCAGAGAGTGCAACTCCAATGGGCTGGCCATGTTGTTCAAATTGCCAAACATAGGCTTGCCAAAAAGACTGTTTTATGGAGAACTCACACAGGGCAAGTGTTAACATGGTGTTCAAAAGAAGCTATATAAGGACACTCTCAAGGTCTCTCTTAAGAACTTTGGAATTGATTATATGACATGGAAGACACCATCACAGGACCACTCACCATCAGAGAAGGTGCCATGCTCTATAAGCAAAACAGAATTGAAACAACTCCAAGGAGGATGCAGAAATTTAGAGTATCCACCCCAAATGTTCACACGGACGATTTGTGCCCGACCTGTGGTAGAACATTCTGAGCTCATATTGATCTGATCAGTCACAGTTGGACACACTGAAACTTGCCTCTGGCATAGTGATATAATTTTGTCCTCTTCAAGAATGAAGAACAACTAACCAACCAGTAGGAAACCACTGAAGGTGTTTGAGAATGGGGATAAGATGGTCAAACTGTGAGAGAAAGATGGAGGGAAGGATTTATTAAGCTCCTATTATATGTCAGGGACGATATTAAGCACTTTACAAATATTATCTCTCAGCATCTCAGCAAGTTACACTCTATTAGTATCTCCATCTTATAGGTGAGAAACTGAGACAGACAGGGGTCGAATGACTTGCCCAGAATCACACAGCTGGTAAATTTTTAAGGTCGGATTTGGACTCAGGTCTTCCTTACTCCAGGCCCAGTGCTTTATTCATTGAACCAATAAGGAAGTTGTTGTAACAGTCTAAGTAAGAATTAATAAGGCTAGGTGGCACAGTGAATAAAGCACCAGCCCTGGAGTCAGGAGGACTTGTGTTCAAATCCAGACTCAGGTATTTAATACTTACTTGGGCAAGTGACTTAACCCCAATTGTCCTCCCTTCCACACTCCAAAAAAAAGAAAAAGAAAAAGAAAAAGAATTAATGAGGGCAGTAATTAGTGCTGATGCTACATAAGAAAAGAGACTTGCATGAATGGAAGAGATGTCATGGACTATAAACAAGACTTGGCAACTAACTGGCTATGGCTGAGTAAGGGGAAGGGTCAAGTCAAGGATGGTTCTGAGATGAACCCAGTGACTGAAAGAGCAGTAATGGCCTTTAAAGAAATATAAAAATTTGTAGGAGGGGCGAGTTTAGGGGGAAAGGTGGTCAGTCCAGTATTAAACATGTTGAATCAGAAATGCTGATGGGATATCTACAGAAAGATGTCCCTCAAGGCAGGATGCAGGTTTAAGATTATAACTGAATAGGTAGATTTGGAGACTTTCTGCATGGAAGCTGATGAAATTGCTGAGAGATTAAATTGTGGGAAAAGGAGAAAAGAATTTACTAAAAGATTACAAAAGGGATGAATTGAACATAGAGTTAACAAAGTGTAAAGAGGGGGAGATGAAAAAAGAAAGAGAGAAAGGGATAGGAAGAAGAGACAGAAGATGAAGAAGGAAAAGAGGGAGAAAGAAAGGGTCCAAGACAGAGTTTTGAGGGATACCAATACTTAGGGGTAGAATATGGAGACAGCTAGGTGAAGTAGTAAGGAGACCATTTCACTCGGAGGCAAGAAAAGACCTGAGTTCCAATCCAGCCTCAGATACTGACTGTGCAACCCTCAACCTCTGCCTGCTTCAGATTTCTCAATTATAAAATAAGTAAAATTACTTACCGCAAAGTGTTGCTGTGAAGATCAAGTAAGACAACATTTGTAAAGTGCTTTGTAAACCTTAAAACACCGTGTCAATATTACCTAATAATAATAATAACCCAGCAAAGAAAACTGAGGATCATTCAAATAGCCAGAAGGCAGCAGGATGGCAGAGGTTGAAAGAGTATCCAGGAAGAAGACTGTCAACAGTGTCAAAAGCAGCAAGAGGATGAAGACAGAAAATAACACTGGATTAAGAGATTAAGATCTTTTAATTCATTTGTAATCATGGATTATGATGTAAGCATATCAATGGATGTAACAGAATTAGTAGAGTGGTAAATGGGTTCAGGAGCCAGATTATAAAGGGTTCATAATTAGGGATGAAATATAAGCAGAGAAAAATGATTTTCACCTTAGCAGTTGGCTAAATTAATCTGTTATATTGAAGCATACTTTTGTTACTTTATTTTTCTTGTGTGTGTCTGTGTGTGCATGTTTTACAACATGGCTAATATGGAAATCAGTCTTACATGATTTCACATGTATAATTGATATCATATTCCTCTAAAGGGACAGGGAAAGGAAGAAGGGAAGGAGAGAATTTGGAATTCAATTTTTAAAAAAATAAATGCTAAATTTTTAATGTAATCATGAAATATTTAATTAAATAAATGAAAATATTTTTAAAAATAAAATAATTATCATTTTCATCACCATCACCACCATCTTGTACTTCCTAAGAAAGAAGAGTTGGGTTGCTTTTGGCAACCCAATTGGCAAAGTTATTATAATAATCCCAAGCTTCTCTCTGAAATAAAGGCCCATCTTTTAATCTTCCAATGTTATAGTCTCTGAAGAAGTGATATTACCCAGAGAACGATGGAAACGCATATGTTTTGTGTGTGTGTGTGTGTGTGTGTGTGTGTGTGAACAGCCAGCAACACATTATATGGAGAACACTAGGAAAGAAAAGTGAAGTACAAGAAATCGTAAAAACAAAAGAATGGGTGAAAAATTAAATGGGCTAGTCATGGAATGAGGATAAC
>CM053594.1:88393830-88432518 GCA_028646575.1 Pseudocheirus occidentalis
TCTGAAAAATTAGGGAGTTGCAAGAAATTATTGCTAAGGTCACTCCTAGTAGCTCTAAATAATCCTAAGGAACATGCAAGACCTTCAAAAAGGATTTGGAGAGGAAAGCAATATAATCATAGAACTCCTGGAAACAATATTACATACAAATACAAACTGGATAATAGAAATTTGAATATGATAAGCATGAAGGCAAGATGGGGAAAAAGTCCTGTGGATATTCATGGAAGAGAGAAAACACTTCCAACTGGGGATGCATAGGCTTGGCTTTATTTCATTTGGTTTACCTTTTACTAATTTTTATCCATTTTGTGTATTCTTATATGTGTACTTGTGTACTCACCCACTACATTGTAAGCTCTTTAAGAGCAGAAGTGGTTTTTCTCTTGTCCTTATTTCCCTAGGCCAGTGCCTAATATTCAATAGACACTTAACAAATGCTGATTTATTTTCTATTCCAAAAAGTTCTATGCTTTTTAGCTCTGCACCTTGCCCTGGGTCTTGTCTATTGTAGGTGCTCACTCCTTAAAGGTCTATGGAAAAATGATTGGGAGGGATTAAGGAATACCATAAGTGAAAATAGTTGATCTCAAATTTGATTGATTAAAATGTATTTATTAAACACCTACTGATTCCCATCCACCTTGCATTCTTACTGGTTACAAAGTCAGAAGAGTGAGGTACCCACTTTCCAAAAAAGACTCTGAGAAGATAGATAGCCTAGACACAGGGGAAAGATGATAAATTGATGAGTCCTTGTCCTCTTTCTTTGTCCCTATTCTGTCCACCCCCCAGAATATTCAATCATGTTAGAAAACACCTCTTTACCTGGTGCATAAGCTGTTTATAATCTTGCCTCAAATTTAGTCAGAGGGCAGCTATTGCTCACTGGGGTTCTGAATTGGTATTAGAATATTGGCTTTGAATTCCTCTTCTGCTGCTCATTAGCTGTTTGATCATAAGCAATTCATTGACCCTCTGTGAGTCTAAGTGTCACCAGCTTACAAAGAAAATGACTAGATTTCAAATCAAATCCCCTAGGTTTGGATCCTATCTCTGTTTCTTACTGTCAGTGTAAAACTATGTCAAGTATTTTGTTTCTCTGATTCTCCATTTCCTCATCTACAAAAGGAGGCTTGAAAGATCTTTGAATCCTATGAGCTTATGATTTAATTTTCAGGGCCACTCACAGCGTTTTTGCCCTTCTGGTCTTTGTTTTCCCTAAAGACTATGATTGAAACCCATTCTTCTACAGATAATAGATTTCAGCTAAACTAGCCTTCTTGCTAAGGCTGCTAGGCAGCACCTTGGGCTAGAGCACTGGGCTTGGAATCAGGAACATTCATCATCAACAGCAACAATAAAAGGAAAAAAATATATTTTAAAAAAGAGAGAAGACATAAAAAGATAACTAACTTGCAGCAAGCACTAAGAGGGATGGCGCAGAGGACTACTCAAACAAATCACCTTCTTCACCATTTTTCTGGTGTTGATTCTGCAAGGGGGAGGAACCCACAGGGAGACTTACTTCTTTCCAGCACAGTTGGCTTGACAGAACTAAGAAGAGTAAAGCAATGCCAAATGACAGGTACAGACAGGATAGCACTTATAGGGACTCTGGGGAGTTGCATCTCCTATGGGCTGATATCACCAATGAGATCTTTGCTAGTGAAATGGAAACTGAGTTGGTCCTTGAACTGAATTCAATTCAATTCAATGAACATTAATTAATTAAGTGTTCACTGATGCTTGGGATAGGAGATACAAAGTCAAAAACAAAATCCTCCCTGCCCTCAAGAAACTTATATTCCACTAGACACAAAGGTTCCAGAAGTTGACAATACTGCTCCCTGGTAGGGGCACTGGAACAGTCAAGGGGTGTGGTAGTAGCCTCAGGTGCAATTGGAGGGTGTTGAATAAAAATAAGGGGTCAGTGGAAGTATAAGGAAAAAAAAGAAGACAATTAAATTTTTAAAAATCATTTGTACATGTTTCAACCATTGTGTAACAGAGTTAAAGTCATAGTGATTAAAATATTTTCCAAATAAACACACAAAATGTGAGTTATAACCCATTAGTGGTAAAGTCTACTGACAGGTCTTAACAAGCAAGTGTTCGCAGGTGCACCTGTCCCACATTGTTGGGAATTCCAGCATATGTCAGCAGGAATATGTGAATGTAATAACTTGTTTACCATAGGATACTATATGGTAACATGATGCAATATTACATCATCAAAACTTCAATTCAGAATAAAAACCACAAATTTACAATAAATTATTAAATTTGTGATGCAATATTTTTAAAAATATGTTTTGAAATTATGCAAATTTATAAATAAAGGTCATTAAAGGGTTAAAGAAAGTTGATTTTCAGGGAGGCAGTGAATAATTTTTTTAAGGGGTCAGTAGGCCAAATAAATTTAGGAACCTCTGTGCTAGAAGGAAACAACTTGTACACAGATAAGGAAATCCAAAAGGAATACCAAATTATTAAAGGGGGAAGCACTAAAAACTAGGATAAGCAGATGTCTTAGAGGAAGTAACAGTAGTCTTTATGGAAACTAAGGATGCTAAGAGGCAGAGCTGAGGAAGAACATGCCAAGTACAGAGTACACCCTATACAAATTGAAACACAGAGATCAAAGATGGGGAGGTGGCAGGTCATGGATAGATAACAGGGAGCAAGCTAGCTGGACTGGAATGAACAGTACATCATATGACAAGTAATGCATAATCAGCCAGGAAAGAGAGATTGGAAGAAACTGTGCAGGGTTATAAATGCCAAACAGTGGAGATTGCATTTTATCCCAGAGGCAATAGGGAGTAACTGAAGCTTCTCAAACAGCAGCGTGTTGTAGTCACACCTGCGTTTTAGGAAGATTGCTTTCTTTTTGGCAGCTGGATATTGGGTGGAATGAAGAAGAAAGAAGCTAGAGGCAGTCAAACCAATTTGGAGCCTATTGCGATAGTCCAGGTGAGAGGTCATGAGGTTCTGAAATAGGGCAGTGAACATATGAGTGGGGTTATCAAGAAAACTTGGCAACTGATCAAATGGGGGTTGGTGAGGGAAGATGAGAAGTAGAGCATGATTCTGGGGTTGCTCATTGGAGTGACTGGTTGGAAGAGAAGAGGGGTCAATGTTTAGGCAATGGGAACAAACAGTATGACAGAGGAAAGAAGAAACACTTGCATTCAGAAGACAGAGAATAAATCAAGCAGAGGATTGTATAGAAGGATCATAATAGGAAATAGGAGAAAAAAAATAGCTGGGGAAGGGGGAGGTCATTACTGGAAGACACAGGAAGTGGGCTTCTACCCTAAGAACAATGGGGAACTACTAAGGATCCTCGTAATAACTTATATTTTGTCAAAAGAGAAAAGAAGACTGAAAAGCCCTCAAACTCAAAGAAATTAGTGAATGATGATGCTGTAGGACCCCTGAGAAGCAGTGGAGGTGACATTGTTGGGTAGCACCTCTCTCCAGATCACTTGCCTTAGACAGTTTCCTCTAGACCTGAAGAGGTAAAATTAACCTGTAAGATCTATATCTACACCTGGCTGACCTCCTCCACGTAGGCCAAAGGAGAATCAGAAAGGAGATGAAAAGGTGGAAAAGAGATGTTAAATACCTCAGGTGATTTCCTCTTCCCCACAAGTCCCTGGGACTTCTGATATTTACTCCTGGAACTGCAGTTGCTAGTTATGAGACTGGGAATAAAAACTTATTAGTGAAACAGCAGGAATCACAAACCAGGTAAAAATAAACCCAATAAATAAGTAGAGTCTACAAGGTTGTGTCAAGGACTTGGACAGAGAGGGGAAAGAAAGACATAAACTATAAGGCAGATTGAGCTAGGAGAAAATCAATCAGGCTGTTATATAATCTCAGCTGGGCCCTCACTGCTGCTAGGCAATCCGATTATAACTCCCTTATCAAATCACTATTCCTCTCTCCACAGTGGCTCTGTCAAATCTACCATGGATTCCCCTCCCACCCACCCCCACTCTCTCAACTGTGAACTTTGTCTCATATTTTACTGAAAAAATTGAGGCCATTTATCATCTTCTCCCTTCTCCTCATCTCCTATCTCTCAGGTACCTTCTGTCACCTTCTCTTTCTTCCCTCCTGTCTCATGATGAAGTGGCCTTACTCCTTACTAAGGCTAACCCATCTACTTGTTTAAACCCATTCCATGCCATCCCCTCTGCAAGATGGCCTCCTCCATCATCCCTCACCCCTTCATAGTCTCTCCCATCTACTGGCTCTTTTTTTACTACCTATAAACATGCTCATGTCTCCCCTATCCTGAAAAAATCCTCACTTGCATCTCCACTGAGAGTATGTTATCTCTTCTGCCCTTAGTAGCTAAACTCTTCTTTCTATAATAAATGTCTCCACCTTCTCTCCTCCTACTCTTTTATTAACTCCTTATAATCTGGCTTCTAATTTTATCATTCCACTGAAATATCTCCCTCCCAAGTTAATGATGATCTCTTAGTTGTCAGATCCAGGGGCATTTTCTTAATCCTCATTCTTCTTGATCTCTCTGCTGCATCTGACAGAGTGGATCACTCACTCTTCCTTGATACTTCCTTCTCTCTAGGTTTTGAGGACACCACTCTCTCCTGGTTTTCCTTCTACCTATCAAATGCTAATTGCCTAGACCAGTTGTTAACCTGGGGTTCATGAACTTTTTTTTAACTGTATTTCAATATAATTTGTTTCCTTTTTTCTGTTCCATTCTGTATTTTGTCTTTTGTATTTGAAAACATTTTGGGAAGGAGTCCATAGATTTCACTAGATTTCCAAAGAGGTCAATAATCCATAAAAAGATTAAAAACCCCTAGTCTAGACACACCTTTCCCCAGTGTCTCCATGCTCCAGCTGTTCCTTGCTCCTCGAAGTCCATTCATTTCTCATGCATACCTCAAAGTTTAAAAGCCTCCTACCCCAACTCTGTTGAGCCTGTGGAGAAAACTTCTAGTAACGGAATTCTACAACTAGAGAAAGTCAGAGTCAAAAGCAACATCACAGATCATCTAGTTTTATTCCTTTGTTTTTTTAATTTTATTTATTTTTTCCTGAACTTAAGAAATAAAACAAGCATTTCTACAACAGAGTAGAATAGGAAAAAAAGATGATTGCACATGAAACTACAAATCTATTACATATAACTTGCTATTCCTTTTAAAGATATAATAAAGCTATGAAGTACCTTTTTTCTTCTTTTCTTTCCTCTTCCTCTGCCCTAGAGATGCCTACCTTGAGAAACTAATGTGTATGTATACACACATACACATATGTATATTGTATATGTAAAATCATTCTATATCTATGTCTATTTATCATTTGTTTCTCTGGATATAGGTAATGTCTTCTTTCATAGATCCTTTGTAGTTAATTTGGGTATTTATAATAGTCAAAGTTGTTCTTAAAACTATATTGCTATTATTGTATACAATGTTCTCTTGGCTTTGCTCATTTTGCTCTTCATTATTTTATGCAAGTCTATCCATGACTGTTCTATAAAAAAGGTGAGCTCAATGATTTTAGAAAAACTCTTTTATTTTACATGTAATAGAACTAGACACCAAGAGCCCCATCCTTGGAGCAAGCGAAATGTCCTATGGCTGCTGCATAGCTACACAGAGGCTTGACAAGCCTGCTTTCCAGAGATGCATAGTGGAGGGGCCCTTTGCATCTTTGTTTCAGAGTAGGCACAGGTATACTCTGATTCCCATCAGTTTACAGAGTAGTGATGAAAAGCCTTTTGATTGGCTACTGAGCTGGAACTGATTTTGAATACAAAAGGGTTAGATACATGAATTTTCTCTCTCTTCTCTGGTAGTTTTTAAGTGAGAAGGAAGAAGAAACGCAATAAGCCTCCAGGTTTGGGAAAAAGTAGTGGCACAGCTTGGACCTGTCATTTCTTTTTGTCTCATGTTTATTTCTTCCTGATCTTAGATGAATGAGTATCACTAGCAGGACAGATCAAGTCACTATCATGGGAGGTTCCAAAGATCTAGAGACATCAGAGGTCCAAACTGGAGTCCACAGAAGAATTTGCTGGTGTCTCCAGCAAGCACAGCCATTCAGGAGCTAGCCCTGAAGAACAACCTTCTTGATCCAGCAGTGATTCAATCCAGCATCTAAGACATTGTGTCCTACCAACAAGAGAGCAACTCTTCCACTGGTTATGGCATACCCAGAAGTGACCTGGGTGGGGAGAATATTTTGTAATCATTACTTTACGTTTAAGCCCACACTTCCCAAAGGATCAAGGTGGTAGAGGAGAGTATATTACCAATTTGGAAAGGTTTTGTACTGCAGCTCTTTCTCTTCTTGGTAAATATCCCTTTGTTAAAGCTAATAGATGTTAGCTGATGATATTGGTCAAATGGTATTGGAGAAACACACCAGATGGGGACTCATGAGCAATAGTATTAGGATATCCCATACCCTTTCCCCTCAGGGTTCAAAGGATAACCCTCAGGGGTATGTAGTAACTGACTTTTGGGGACCCAATCTGATAATAAAGTAGGAACTAAACCTATGTGCCACATATTTTAGGAAATAACCCGTCAAATGAGAAGTAACTTCATACCCCAAGGTCAAACAACTATTATATGGCAGAATTAGGATTCATTGGATTTCAAACTGGAAGGGACCTTAGAGACTGTCTAGTCTAAACCCTTCCTTTACAGATAGGTAAACAGAAATTCAATTTAGTAAAGTTTAGTTGGAATCATGGATCATAGAGGAATTTAGAGCTCGTCTAATTCAGTCCTCTCGTCTTACAAGTGATGGAACTGAATCACAATGAGATTAAGTGACTTATCCATGGTCACAATGACATATTCAAGATCATTTTTTATTCTTTTCCCTTTGGTTCTCCCGTACATTGAAAAGCATGGAGTCCAGGTTCCTCCTTGCCAAAATCAACACCCAAAAGCCTTCCATGAAGCTCTGCACTAGAAAGCTGAGAAAGGGAGAGAATTTCTAAATATAAATCAGCTTCCTACCAGGGAGAAAGGACCCAAAGCATTATGTGTACTAAACTGCAACTTTATAAAAGAGAAAACAATTAGTAATAAAAAAGAGGAGAGGTTGTTTTGCTGGGATTTCCAAAGGGGACATAGCTACACATGGTAGGGAGAGAAAGACAAAATGAACCTTTTAATATTTTTGTACATTTAACATATGGAGCTTCTTTTGTATATTTAACAAGTTTAATTAGCACCTGCCTTGGGTTTGCTACATCCTTGTTTAATAGTTCGCTCCTGGCATTATCCCACCTTTATATTGATTTCTTGCCTTTGTCTGGCTGGTAGACATTCCCAAGAATCTAGCCATCCTGCCCATAGGGGGAAAAATGCTTGTTTTATGCATGCAGACTTTTCTTGAGGCAAAATTGAGACATAGCAAAGGGTTTCTTCTGTAACTTCTTACTTGTGGGAGCTCTTCAAAACACCTGGGGCTGTTGCACCATCCCCAAGTTCCTCTCCAGTTTCCTTTGGAGCATCACCGAGAAGGAGCAACAGCAAAGAATGCTTCGTCAATTGTGGGTCCTTCCACTAAAGACCTCCTCTAAAACATTGTGATGGCACAGATGGAACCCTGGACTCTTGAAGGCTCTACAGTAATTCTCAAACCCTGGAAGAATGGAAGCTAGAAAGGCTTGAAGAGGGAGCCTGGTGGTGGAATATGTGTCTGCTGTCTTCACAAAAGTTCATCAAGATCAGGAAGGTTCATCACCAGAAGATTGACTTCTAGTTGATGTTTTTGACCATAATAGCTCATTAAATTTTAAAGAGGGAGAGCATCTCAGGCATGGAGGAGCCTATGCAAAAAAGCATAGAGATAGGAGATGGGGAGGTAAAATGGTCACATACTTGGGAGACCAAGTAGACCAGAATGGACAAGTGAGTGCAGAGGAGTAATATGCAGTCATCTAGGAAAGATAAGTTGGAGCCAGATTCTGAGAGGTTTTAAATGACAGAGAGTTTGGTTTTTATCTGAGGAGCAAAAGGGAGCCAGTGAAACTCCATGAACAGGGGATGCAACATGGACAAATTTATGTTTTAGGAGCATTGTGTCAGTAGCTTATAATGGGACCAATATCCATCAATGTTTCTCAGGCCTCTCACGTTTTCCCAACCCCAATAAATTAGTTAGACCCATACCTTTCCCTTCCTACCACCCTCTACCACAAAAAAAAAAATGTCTCCAGGACCTGCTTGGCCCCTGTGTCCCTGGTAGCTTATGGCTATATTCACTTGATTTCCTGATCACCTAAGGGCATAAAAAGTCACATGGTCTTGGGGCAGGTCTCAAAGCTATAAATCACTTATCCCTATGAGGAGGCAGCTAGGTGGTACAGTAGGTAAAGTATGAGGCCTAGACTCAGGAAGACCTTAGATCAAATCCAGTCTCAGACAATTACTAGCCTCTGTGAAAGTCATTTAATCCCTGATTGCTTCAGTTTCCTCATCTGTAAGAAGGAGATATTAATAGCACCTCCTTCCCAGGGTTGTCATGAGGTTCAAAGGAGATATTATTTGTAAAACACATAGCATAGTGCCTAGAACATAGAGAACACTACTGGGGCAGCTGGGTGGCACAGTGAACAGAGACACTAGTCCTGGAGTCAGTAGGATCTGAGTTCAAATCAAGCCTCAGACACTTAACACTAGCTGTGTGACCTTGGGCAAGTCATTTAACCCCAACTGCCCTACCTTCCCCCCTCCAAAAAGACAAAAAAAAAGTTTAATGAGCAAAACATCACCTGAAGCCAGCCTTCTGGTGGTGAGTCTCTTTGAACTCAATTGACTTTTCCTGAGGCAACAGACACATAGTCTACCACCCGGCTCACCCTTCAGGCTTTTTCTAGCTTTGTTGGTTCTTGAGGAGTTTGAGATTTACTATACAGCCTTTGGAAACCCAGGGCTCCATCTGCGCCTTCATGATTCTTCAGTTAGCAATGTGACCCTGAGCAAATCCTTTACATGCTGTCTGCCTTAGTGTCCTCAATAATAAAACAGAGATAATAATGCCATCTACCTCCCTGAGCAGTTGTGAAGAGCAAATGAGAAACTATTTGTAAGTGGTTGGCCTGGCACATAGTAGGCACTTAATATATGCTGACTTCCTTCTTTTTTCTGCTGACCAGATGCTTTTCTATGTGGAGACAAGACATGCTGAGTTTATGGAAGCTAAGTGTTTGAATTATGTATTTATTTCTATGGAAGTACACAGAGATAGACAGAGAGAAAGAGCATTTATTAACTGCTGTGTGACAGCAGTGTGCTGAATACACAAATACAAGCAAATAAGACAATCTCTACCCTCAAGGCACGCATTTTGTAGTGAAGGAAAACCATATATATAGGGATGCTGAAAAGGGAGAGGAAAGCTGCCTGGGCAAATACACCAAGAGAGAAGGGGGAATCCAAGACTGAGTCTGGTGATGTAGCACTGAGGTCTTTCCTGAAATGGTGGTCTCAGGGGTCTGGTCACCAACAGAAGAGCAGGGCCTCAAGGCAGAGAATTCTCCAGAGACTAAGTTGGCAGATAAGGAAAAAAGAAGAGAAGAAATAAAAGAAAAGAAGTCCAATGAGTGAGTCCAATCATGAGTAAAATTAAGATGGCTGTGAACCATCCTGAAATGGTGGTTGGGGTAGAGGACTCATCAACCAAGAAAATGGGACTTCAGAGTATAAGTATATGCTAGTCTTTCCCATTAGAATATAAGTTCCTTGTGATTTATATGTCACTTTCTATATTTCTATACCCAGTTTCTACCTCAACACCCAGCATGTAGTAAGTGCCTAGTCATTTATTATTAATTGATTGATTAATATAAGACAACCCCAGAATCTGAAGATGTGACACCCACTAGGCAGGCAGGTATGCAGGCAGGGAAGCACCTAGTATCTCCATACTCACCTTTGTCCTAGTTGTACAGAGTCTTCTACTGTGCTTAGATGCAGGTGGGAAAACCACAGTCTTGCCCTCTGGGAGTGAAAAACAAGCACACACCAGTCAGCCAGCTGGGTAGGAAGGCTGGATCTTCCATGTGCAAAGTCCTTAGCAGGTATGTGGAAAAGGAAACAGCACAGAATCCAGGGGAAGACAGAGGACGCAGCAGACTGCGGTTCTCTCCACCAGGGTCAGTCCTGGGCATAGCTGTAAGATCCGTGAAAATGTCCACTCATCTCTTGCCCTTTCTAGGCTCTGTCACCCATTCCCACACTCCAGACCTAGGATCTTCTCTACTTCTATCAAAATCCACTTTCAGGGAAGGTTCTGCTATCAGACCTTTACACTTTAAGGAGAAGTTGCTCTTTTCATAGGAATCACACAATGTTAGATAGAGACAATGATCTTCCTTCCCTACCCCCCCCATTGGTACGAAGGTCTCATCCCTTGGTGGTCAAGCATGTATTTCAGCAAGCCTGTATCCAACTAGACTGGACAGTTTACTGACTTAGTGAATCACCAAGATCTCAAAGATTGTCTAGAAATAAAATTAGCCGACGAGAATCTATGAAGTGCCTACAATTATCCAGGTACTACTAAGTACTCAGGATTTTTTTTAATGGCAAAGGACAATTCCTGCTCCCAAGTCACTCATGGTCTAACTGGGAAGAAAACATGCAGACAACTATACAGAAACCAACTATATACAGAATTAAACTGGATGGAATTAACAGAGTGAATGAGCTATCATTAAGAGGGATCAAAAACACTTCCTTGTCAAAGGTAGGATTTTAGCTGAAGGGAAGCCAGGAAGTGGAATTTGGACAGAAATTATTCTAGGCATGGAGAACAACAAATGAAAATGTCCAGAGTTGGAACTGGATCATCTTGTACAAGGAGACCACTGTCACTGAATCATAGTATATGTGGTGGAGAGAAAAGGTTTAAGAAGACTGGAAAGGTAGGGTCAGGTTTTTAAAGATTTTTCAATATCAAACAGAGAATTTTATATTTGGTCCAGGTGGTGTTAGGGAGACAGTGGAGTTGTTTATCTTCAATAGCTGCATCTTTTTCAATAGACAAGCATTTATTAAGCTTCCATTATGTGCCAATCACTGCAGCAGGCATTGGGGACACAAAGAACAATGAATGAAACAATTCCCACCCACAATAACCCACATTCCAAAGGGGACAAAAAGAAGTAGGCACATAATCACACACAAAAATAAATATAAAGTGAATAAATACAAACAAATACAAAGGAGTTAAATACATAACCTTTAAAGGTTGTTCATAGCTAGGCATGTGATGAAGTTGCTTAAAGTGACTCACAAAAGCCTGACTTAAATCTTCAGTATGAGCATTTATACCTCAGAAATCAACAAACACTACAAATCAGGGCTTGGTTTGTTGTTTTGTTGGTTGTCTAAACTTAAGAAAGTGATAGAGAAAACGTTACTAAAGTAGATTACGTTTAAAAGTATGTCAAGTGTACATTTAATTCAGAGAGCTGATAGTTAAACATTTCATAACCCACCAATTCTACTAGCCCTTTCGTGTCTTACATTTTTACCCTTAAGATACCAGAAAGTATTTGGCATATTGACCCACAAAGCAAGTTTAAATGGCCTTATACCAGTGGTTCTCAACCTTCCTAATGCCACTACCATTTAATACAGTTCTTCATGTTGTGGTGACCCCAATCATAAAGTTATTTTCGTTTCTACTTTATAACTATAATTTTGCTACTGTTGTGAATTGTAATGTAAATATCTGATATGCAGGATGTATTTAAATTGAACATAACCCACAGGTTGAGAATCACTGTCTTATACTATCTAAGGGGGGACACAGGGCAAAAGAAATGGGGCACATTAAGAACTTCTAAATATTGGACACTGCCTTAAAATGGCCTTCCATACTCACCCCTATGGGAAGGGACCAGGCAAACTGGCCAAGCCAACAAGTAAGAGCATACAGGTTAAGTATTAGAGTTAAACAATCAGTCTTGTCCAGGCTTTGACTCCTCACTGACTGATAAGGCAGCAGCAGGCCCATGTGATGTACCCAGGATTCAGTCATGTACATGGGTCAAAAATAAAATCAGAGATGCTAAAAGTTTAAAGAGATACTAAAAATTAAAGGTTCATCATCTATCCTTTCCTGATGAGGAATCCCCTCTAAAATCCCTGACAAGTGATCACCCAAACTCTCCTTGAAAATCTCTAGGGAAGGTCATCTTAGTACCTCCCCATTTTGTTAGGCAGACAGTTGAAAAAGGGAAATTTTCTACCAACTACTAAGACTTCTCAACTCCCAAATCGGTTGGAGATTAGGATTCCTGGTATCTTTTAGACTTTGAACATAAAATTACTAAGAAGTTGAACCCAGCAAAATATCAATGTGGCTCAAAAGAAATAGGTATTTGATGAGGATATCACCCTTTAGACTATAATTGAATCCTTATCTCAGTAACAAACAAATCAAGCTATCAAAACTGACTCTTGTGTAAGGAAAATAAAATTATTAGCATCAACTCTAAACATAGAAAATGCATAATTATTAACAGCTCAAAACCTTCCCCAAGTCCAACACGACCAGCCTGCCTGAATGTTAAACTACTTGGGCTTCTTCCCAACTCCTATTAGAGAAAGAAAAAAATACATATAAAAAATGAACTTCTTATTGTTTTTCTACTAACCATAAGAGAAGCCTTCTATCTCTTTCCACTTAACTTGTTTGGGGACCTTCTACTATACTCTCCCTCTTCTTCTTCCTTCATAAAAGGAGGAACCAAGAGCAGAGAGGTAGTTCAGGTTACTGCTGACACACAGCTCGTTCAAAAGGGAGCACGAAAAAGCACCTGCTATTTTTACCAATAGAACTAATAGTAGGTGCTACTACCTACCATTTCTGGTTAAACTAGGTCTCGTGCTCGACCCCCATGGTTGACATGAGCTATTAGAAATCCTGCCAATAGAAAGAGGCAGGATGGAATGAAAAGAGTCTGACCGTCATCATACAAACATATCTTTTAATTCAACTCACATGACTTTGGGGATCACGTTGCTGGATTACATAGGTCCTCCGTGCAATTTAACACTGGAATATCAACTCCTTTAACCCTAATCTATTTGGTGACTATTCCTAGTTAAGAGTCAGGTGGATTCTTCTATCATTCTCCTTCACACAGTTTGAGGATATCTGTTGTCAAATATATTATCAAGGGGGGAAGAATTAAGGGTATGTCATATTGGTTTCACTTTAAGACAGCTCACGTGGTTAGAGATTTTCCTTGAACAAAACCAAAGTCTATCTCTTTGTAATTTCCACCCAGTTCTCCTAGTTCTGCCTTCTGGAGCAAAGGAGAACAAGTCTGATCTGTCTTCCACATCACAGCCCTCAAAGACAGCTTTCATTACCCAACATCCTACCCTTTACCAATCTTCTCCAGTCTAAATGATACCTGCCATTTATGAGAACAGTCTGCTAAACTTTTTAAAATACTTTCATATTTATTGTCTCTTTTCTGACTAATAATCCCATAAGGTCACTAGAAAGACCATTATTATCCCCATTGGATAGAAAAGCTAAGTCATTTGTCCAAGACCACATAGCTGATTTTTGTTCCAGAAAAAGGTCCTATCCTTTCACAGTTGGCTTCTTTGATTATCCAGTATCCTATACTTGAAATGCTCATTTCCCCTGAATCATCACCTTTTGGAATGCCACATGTTCTTCACAGTTCACAGAAGGTCAGGGCTGGAAAGGACTTAATTTTCCTAGCCTCAGTTTCCTCCACTGTAAATGAAGAAATTGGATTAGGTTATCCTTAAAGAGTATAGTACTTACTCCTTAAAGTATATAGTACTATAATACTAGAATTTCTGGTAAATAAATGTCTAATCATTTCTTGGAAATGAACATTTTTAAATATTCTCATTTTTAAGCTACAAATAGAGAAAGATTTTTCTTTGACCTAGAGACCTGAATTTATTTTCTCACTAGGCAGCATCTCTATTCCATATTATACAAAGAACTACATATGCACTTCATCACTCATCTGCTTTGATAGCCCTTCAGAGAGTGGCACTGCGATGGACCATGGTATAGTAGAAGAAGCACTGGACTTGGGCTTAGGCAACAGGTTCAAACATTTAAGCCTCAATTTCTTCATCTGTAAAATGGTGTATTATAGTGAAAAGAGAACCAGCCTCAGAATCAAGGAAACCTGGATTCAAGTCTAGCTCCTAACATATACCACTTATGAAACCCAAACAAGTCACTGAACCTCAGGGTATTCTAGACAAGTCTCTTAAGAATATAAATTGCAGGGAAAGTACCAATCTACATTGGTAGAGGGAGTTTCCTTACCTGGGAGTTCCCTATGCCCATAAAAT
Source organism: Pseudocheirus occidentalis (assembly GCA_028646575.1). Classification (NCBI taxonomy): domain Eukaryota; kingdom Metazoa; phylum Chordata; class Mammalia; order Diprotodontia; family Pseudocheiridae; genus Pseudocheirus; species Pseudocheirus occidentalis. Next base: position 88,408,212 of record CM053594.1, read on the forward strand.
AACATGTCCAGTCCATATGACTACTTCTTAGAATTGTTGCAAAAACCAAGTGAGATTTAATAAGCACAAAGTACTTTGCAATTCCTAAGAATACTGTGTAAATATAAACTGTTATTATCTCCTTCAGTTTCATCTGTAAAATAAAAGGGTTGGACTAGATTTATTGCTACTGTCCCTCCTAGCTATTGAATTTTAAAATTTCATACTTTCATACACAAAAAGTAGTTGCTAACATTGTCCCTAGGTCATGGGAGAGAATGGGAAAAAAACAGCTACGATGTCCGGAACATACTCTGTCTTCCCAGGCAAACAGTAAACTCTTTGACGTCAGGGACTCTACCTCCTACTTCTTTGGTATCCTATTAGTAAAGTTTAATGACTGTCTATATACAGCAGGAAGTCAGTAAAAGCTGATTCCCAACACAGATTGGGCTATATGTGGCTAGTGATCTCAAACAAACCCATGCTCAGCAACTCTGAGCTCATTCCTCTCCAGGAATCTGAGTCTTGAGCAAGAGTGCGCTCACTAGGGCAAAGGTCATATGTCAACACCTTGTAAAAATTTTTAAATCCAATGGGATGAAATGGAATTTAGGGGAAAGATCAATAGATTGAGGGCCAGGTGAATATTTTTTCCAATGTTGGAATAATACCAGTTTTATTAGAATATTGTTAAATGTGGGCAGCTAGGTGATGTAGTGAATAGAACACTGGAGTCAGGAGGACCTGAGTTCAAATCCAGCCTAAGACACTTGACCCAAAAAACTAGCCATGTGACCTTGGGCAAGTCACTTAACCCCAATTGCCCTACCTTCCCTCCGCCAAAAAGCAAAAATAAATAAATGAATGAATGAATGAATAAATGAACAAATGAATGAAGAAAATAAGAGCATTGTTAAACGTTTGTCAGAAGCAACCTTAGAATATAATGCAGAATATTAGAAATAGAGCAAGATGAACCTCGGTGATCATTTAGTCCAACCCCTCTCCTCATTTGTGTATAAGAAAATGGAGGCCCAGAAAGGGGACACATGGGAAGAGAAATGGCTTTAGTAGGAGTAGACTGAAGTAGCAAAGAGAATCCCAGGAAGTATCTCATGTGAGGATGTATAAGGAAATTTAGAGGGCAAAAAGGAACCCAACCTGTATTAATATGACCTATTTTGTACTGTGCCCTCTCTGTGATTGTCATTGGGTAATAGAATTTAGCTCTAGAAAGGTCCTTAAAGACAATCTGGTCCAAGAATTCTTAATCTTTTTCTTAATGTTATGGACCCCTTTGGCAGTCTGGTGAAACCTATGGGCTCCTCAAAATTATGTTTTTAAATACACAAAATGAAATACGAAGGAAATCAATTATACTTAAATAAATTTCTGAAAAAAAAATTTTGAACTTCACAGACTCCAAATTAAAAACTCATGATTTAGTCTGACCTTTTCATTCACCCTAATTCAACAAATGTGTATTAAGTGCTTACTACGTGCCAGCCAGTGCTGAGCACTGGGGACACAACAAAAAAGGCAAAAGATTGTCCCTGCCCTCAAACTGAGGTACAGAGAGGGGAAGTAATGTCTTTGAGATCATATTGCCAGTAAGTAGCAAAACCAAGATTCAAATCTTGGTCTTTTAAGTCCAAATCCTACCCCAATCAAGAAAGTTTGAGATGAAAACAAAATCATTTCTGTTGATGTTCCAGCTTCCATGAAATACACACCCCTGAGCCCTATTAGGTAAAGTCAGATTTCCTCTTCCAGGTGCAATTAAAATATTGGTTTGTATCTGGCCCAGATCTCTTGGATTTGGTCCTTTGTTATTTTCCAGACCATTTTTTGGTCTCACAGTACACCTGCATAGAATTGGATATTGGCCACCGAGGCTATGAAGAATTCCAGGTTTAGGTCCAAGAGTGAATTAGAAGCTAGGAGAAAGGGCTATTACACCTGGAAGGCCACCAAGCTCTTGGGCTCCCATGTGAATGGTTCTGTGTTTCCAAACAGAATCTTTTGGCTTTGAAATGCCACTCATTTCAATGACCTTCAGGGCACAAAAATAAGCCATATCCTTTACCTAATTGGCAGTAAAGAGGGCTCTTGGCACTTGGGCAATAGATTTTGGCTTCTCTCTGTGTCTGTGTTTCATCCTGCACATGTGCCCATGGAGAAGCCCATCCTACCCGCTGTGAATGCAGTAAACAAAACAGGAGGGAAAAAAAAGAAGAAATGGAGAGAGCAAACAATTAAATTACAGAGCTGCAGTGGGCTTTCCCTCCACCTGGGCTTACAGGAGATTCCAAACTGCACTCCCCTGGAGCTCAATAAGAGGACAACCAGAATCCTGGAGTAGGAAAAGGGATCTCAGAGGTTGTCTAGTCAAATGGAATCCTGCCTACAGCACCCAAAATTGGAGGCCGTCTAGCCTTTACCTTAATTCCTATGACTTTGCAAGACAGCTCCTTCCTCTTTTGGACAAGCCTAACTCTTAGAGGGAGCAGTTAGGTGGCAAAGTGGATAGACCTGGGGCTGGAATCAGGAAGACTCCTCTTTGTGAGTTCAAATCTGGCCTCAGACACTTCCTAGCTGTGTGACCTTGGGTAAGTCACTTTACCCTGTTTGCCTCAGTTTCCTCATCTGTAAAATGAGCTGGAGAAGGAAATGGCAAACCACTCCAGTATTTTTGCCAAGAAAACCCCAGATGTGGTCACAAAGAGTCAGACACAACTGAGCTCCTCAGGACCTGACTTTTTGTGACTTCTTTCCATCGATGCTAGTTCTACCTGATGAGGCCTAGAACAAAACCTTTCCTTCTACTTATCGTCTCCTCAGGTATTTGAAGAAATATTTCCTGATAAATCTTCTTTCATTCAAAATAAACAGGCCCAGCTCCTCCTACTATTCTTCATATGACAATTTCCAGACTTTCCACCATCCCAGTTTATCATGGGCATCCCTCCCCTCCCATTTTACAGATGAGGAAACTGAGGCTGGAGAAGTTAAATGAGCTGGCCAGGGTAAGGCATCTTGGAAGTGTCTGAGGCAGAGATTATAATTCAGGACTTTTTGACTGCATGTCGAGCAATCTATCCATTACTCTACCTAACAGCCTGGTTGTTCTGTACCCTGGTATGCAGCTTTTCATATGTGGCCCTGGGGTGACCTAGAGCTACTTCATACTGGAGGCAGTGTAAGTATTTGTACCTCAGAGATGGGCAAATGCCACAAATCAGGACTTGAGGCATTGTTTTGTGGATTATCTAGACCAGAGGTGTCAAATACAGGACCCTATAATGCTCAAAGGGCAGCTAGGAGGCTGCAGTAGATACAGCACCAGATCTATGAGTCAGGAAGATCTGAGTTCGAATTTGACCTCATGCACTTACTAGCTGTGGGACCCTGGTCAAGTGGTTTAACCGTTTTTGCCCCAGTTTCTCATCTGTAAATTGAACTGGAGAAGGAAATGGCAAAGCGTTCCAGAATATTTACCAAGAAAACCCCAAATGGGATCATCACCGAAACTACAATACTTAAAATGTAATTGAGAAATATTTAACAAAAAAATAAAAATACAATAGAACATAGACAATGTTAATATTTGCTTTTCTATGTCAATATAAGGCAGCAGGTTTAGTATGGAGTTCAGTGGCCCTCTTCCCATTTGAATTTGACACTACAGTGATGGAGAAAAAGTTAATAACAAAGATTACGCCTTAAAATGTGTCATGATTAAATGTTTTCTTTGGAGAACTATTTGTTAAACATTTAACAGAGTACCCCTGATATAAACCTCTTAAAATATCATGGCTAGAACTGAACTCAACACTAGACATGAGGTCTTACAAGAGTAAAAGACAAGGGATTCTCATAATTCCTCTTTTAAGATCTTGTGCTTCTATTTCTACAAACTAAGACCACATTCATTTTCCAGCTACCAAATTTTCTCCAGCCAATTAAAACCACCACCCACCCAAAGTTTGTTTTTTGGGTTTGTTTTGTTTTGTTTTGTTTTGTTGAGGCAGTGAGGGTTAAGTGACTTGCCCACTCATGCAGCTGGTAAGTATCTGAGGCTGGATTTGAATTCAGGTCCTCAGCTCCAGGGTGGGTGCTCTATCCACTGCACCACCTCGTGGCCCCAGTTTTGTTTTTGTTTTTTGGTTTGTTTGGATGTTTTTCCCCAATAGGGGCTACTCTTAATCCAGCTGTTTCTCATCCAATACTTTTGCTAGTTATTTTTTAACCCAAGAGCAGGACTTTTTATCTTGTTCATTAGTACCCATCATTCCAGTTTTCTGAGATCTCCCTAAGTCTTTGCTGTCTCTCACAGTTCTACCAATATTTAACCGCAGAACCAGAGGCAATAGGGCTTAGCAACAGCTGGCCTCTGAGGCAGGAAGAGCAATGTTCAAGGCCTCACTCTGATACACACAGCCCTGTGTGACTTAAGACAAGTCCTTTCACTCTGTGATCCAGACAGCTCTGCTCAGAGGCTGGCAAATTCACCTCCCAATTTTTGTCTGGCTCAGGAGCCAGGAGTTATTAACTTAGAAGAAACCTGGGTTGACCCCAGATTATAACAAACATCACAAATGGGTTGTTGTTGTTTGTCCTTTATTTTTCAAGAGAGCCAATGACATTCCAGTGTTAGGAGAATATTACAGACCAAAGAGACGTTAGACATCATCCAACTCAATCATCGATTTTCACTGATTAGGACACTGAGGTCCAGGGAAATTTAGTATCTTGAACAAAAACTACATTCACAAAATTACATTTCAGAATTAGAAGAAAACTCAGATGTTGTCTAATTCAGCTGAATTCCTCTTATGGTATAAATGTCAATTGAGTATCCAGACTTTGGTTAAAGAACTCTAGTGAGAGAGACTCTACATTCTGAGGTTACCGATTCCACTTTTGTTTTTTAATTCCCAACTCCTAGTCCATGTTTACCCCCTGCATTCCACTGACCCATTCTGAAAGGGCTTGTCTACACACCCTCTAACCACCAACAGTAACACCAGCAGCAAAGCCAGCAAAGAGCTCAGTTGAGATGGAGAGGAACTGAGACTATGATTTCCCTGTTCCAGGGCACTCCCTCTACCAAAGCAGATTGGAAACTTCTGTGTCACTTTTGGTCTAAAAAGGTTGCCTAGATGGCTTGAGAATTCAGGTAAATTTCCCAGGGTCCCATAGCTATGTGTCAGAGGTAAGGCTTAAACCCAGATTTTCCTGCATCAAAAAACAAGCTTTCCATCACTAAACCACATTGCCTCTCTCAGAGATGAGAACAACTTCATTTGTCACCCATCTTCTCTTCACCCTGACCTATGGAACACCTTTTGCTGTTGGCTACAGTCCTCTCTAGCAGCTAGCCTTCTATAAAGGAAAGGTAGGGAGAAAACTCACCTTTTGAGTCATTTAGTTTTATGTAATCTTTAAGAGAACAGACATTCCATATTGTATAAGGCTGTGGACCTCTCTCCCTTAGTATTGTAACAATATTCAAACATCATATGCCTCTTGGAGCATAGGAGAAGCCTGAGAGTCTAGAGTAACTGTATTTTATTATCTGACCACAGAGATCACACTGGTATGATGGTCAAAGCTCGCAATTTGGAATCAGAAGATCTGAGTTCAAATTCTGACTCTGTTTCTTACTAACTCTGTGACCTTGGGCAAATTCCCTCCTCTCTCTGTGCCTTGGTTTTGTCTTCTCCAGTTATTTCTCAGGTTTAGTATTTGTGATCTGCAAAGGGGTTTGGGGGGGGGGGAGGAGTTGGGGAGGAAAAAGCCAGAAGAAAATGTCTTGCCAATTAAGCATCCTCCCAAACTGGTTGTTACCAGGGGTATAGTATGTGTGTTGTGGCCAAAAGTAGCCTGTGGACTGCTTGAAGGAAAACTAAATCTCCCACACAGAATCTTCCTTAAGAGCAAGCTGCAACCACGATGTGAACTGAAAGGTACACCCAGAAGTAATTCAATGTGTTTCTAAGCAAGATATGAAAGTGCAGCCCCTCAAATAACAGCCCCGGACTGTTACTGACCACTAGGAAAATACAAGTTTTTGTTGCAATGCATGCATGCTGCATGTCGCACACTGTTACAGCTAGAGGGGACCTGGTCCAATTCTCATTTTATGGCGGAAAGAATTAAGGTTTAAAGTGGCATGTCTTGCTGTTCCCAGAATTCAGTATTCCATATCCCATGTGTGTCCCTTTGCACAGGTTGCCCCGAAGCCTTTTCTCCTCCACTTCTTAGAGTCTTCAGGTTCCTCCAAGGCTCGGCTCATGGAACATCTCCTAAGAGAGGCCTTTCGTGAGCCTCCTAGTTTATATTGTTCTCTCCCTCCCTCCTCAAATTATCCTGTGTCTTGCTGCCGTTCAGTCATGTTCAGGTGTCTGACTCTGTGATCCTATTTGGACTTGTTTTGTTTTGTTGTTGACAAAGATACTGGAGTAGTTTGCCATTCCTTTTCACAGATCATTTTACAGATGAGAAAACTGAGGCAAACAGGGTTGAGTGACTTGCCCAGGGTCACATAGCTAGTAAGGGTCTAGGGCCAGATTTGAACTCAGAAAAATGAGTTTGACCCCAGGCCTAGCACTCCAGTGACTGCACCATCTAGCACCCAATCCCATATTTACTTATCCTTATGTCTATTGTATTCCCATAGTAAAATATAAGCTTCTTGAGGACAGGGACCAATTTTCTTTTTCTCTCTACGACCTAGCAAGTACACAGTAGGTACTTAATAAATGCTTATTGTATACTGTTGGATTGGATTATCCTGGACCACAGTGACTAAGTGGCCGATCTGGATCTTAAACCCAGACATTTTGATTTTAAGCCCAGGCCTCATCCCAATACACAACATTAAGTTCATTAAGTTTAATTAGTGTAAATGTTGATTTAATTGACTTTATCACTACTTAACATTCATAATTGCCAAATTTTTAAAATACATTTTAATTAAAATAGTATTGGATTTCCAGTGAGGAGTCATAAGAAGAATTATCAATGTGGAAATCATGAAAACAGAAATTAGAACCAAGATAAAGATTTGACTAATCTCAAAATGAATGTCATCTCATAATCACAATGAATAGAATTTTCTTACTCTAAAAATAGATTCATTTTTTAAAAAATAATCAGCCCACTCATAACTGCCAGGATGTTATACCCTAGGAAACTTCCTGCCTTGACCAATGTTAGTCTCTATTCACAAGCCCTGAGAAATCAATCCTGTGCAAAGAAATGTTTAGCCTATCTGACTTGATAATGCCTTAAATTTTACAACCAGTTATTCATTTCTTTGCTTTGTGATTGTTAATGTGTAAGCAATTTCTCCAAGAGCAGTAAAGCCATTTTAGTCTTTACCGTCACACTCTGAACAGATGTACAGAATGCACTATATCAGGGGACAGGAGGGGGGGTCAAGGCAGGGGACATTGAAGCTAAATCTTGGCTTCTTTAATTTCTAGCAATGTGACCCTAGATACATTCCTTAACTTTTCTGAGTCTCACTTTCCTTATGTGTAAATTATAACTACTTCATAGTGTTGTGTTTGAACATTTTAAACCTCTATGAAGCAATTTCCTAGAGTAGGCAGGAAGGATGAGGTGAAAAGGAGGAAAGAAAGGAATGTCAGAGATGTGAAAAGAAACACAGGTCAGGGGATGGGAGAATGAGTCATCTTCTTTTTTCTTTTTTTTTTTGCAAATGAAACTGCAAATCTATTACATACAACTTGCTATTCCTTTTAAATATATAATAAAGTTCTTACATAGATTTCTTTTTTTCCCTTTTTTTCTTCCCTCATCTGTATTATTAGCATTTTCTCCATCAGTTTCTTAAGTCTAGACAATCAACAAAACAGTAAATCAAGCCCTGATTTGTAGCCCTGGCTGATTTCCAAGGTGTAAAAGCTCACAATGAAAATTTAACAAGTGGCTCTCAGAAACTGGTTTAAACTGGCCCAAGCCCACCCCTGGAGGCCATCCCTCACATGAAAATAAGAAAAACCTACCTCCCCACTTTAGACAAACTTCCCTTCCTCCCTATGCTCTCACATCCCCCTGGAGAATTGGACTCAACATTTGGTAAGAAATCACTTAAGAACCCACCCTGAAATACCATATTCCTCTCAAGTTTTTGCTTGGTTTTGGTTTTTTGTTTATATTTTCTGTTCAAGAGACAGTGTGGTATAGTAGAAAGATGACTAGAGCCAGAATCAGGAGATCTGGGTTCAAAATGCAAGAATAGAGACAAGTTAGTCAATGTCTCTGGGTTTCTTTTTCTTGTAGAATGAGCTGAAGATAACAATGCTTCTACTCTCAGAGAATTATTTTTGAAAAACTGGGTAACTAGGTGATGAGAGACAGACAGACAGAGAGACAGAGAAAGAGACAGAGAGAGAGACAGAGGTAGACAGAGAGACAGAGAGAAAGAGAGGAGGGAGAGGGGAGGAAGGAAGAGAGGGGGAAAGAAGGGGAGAGAGAAAAGGGGGAGAGAGAGAAGGGAGGAGAGGAGGGGAGAGAGGGGGAAGGGAGGGAGGGAAGGAGGGAGGGAGGAAGGTAGGGAGGGAGGAAGAGACAGGGAGAGACAGAGAGAGACAGAGAGAGACAGAGAGAGACAGAGAGCTGCATTTAGAATCAGGAAGTTTTTGTTTATTGTTGAGTTGATTCAGTCCTGTCCTACTTTTCGTGACCCCATTTGGGGTTTTCCTGGCAAAGATACTGGAGTGTCTTGTCATTTCTTTCTCCAGTTAATTTTACAGATGAGGAAATTGAGGCAAACAGGGTTAAATGACTTGCCCAGGGTCACACAGATAGTAAGTGAACTGAGCTCAAATCCAGCCTCTGCCATTTACTAGCTGTGCAACAAGTCCCTTCTGCCTGACTCAAATTCCTCACCTGTAAAAGAAGAAGAATAATAATAACACTTACCTTCCAAGATTGTTATAAGGATAAAATGAGATATTTGAAAAGTTACTTTGCAAACTTTAAGGTACTATATGAATGCTAGTCACTAATGTTATCATTAAGAGCTTTGTGAGGCTTAAAGGGCTATAGAACCAGGAATTATCACGGGCAGGAAAAGCACTAGACCAGGAGGTAAGAAACCTGGGTTCCAGTCCAGACTCTTAATCATCAGCTGTGTTTAACTGCAAGTCTTAGAAAAGTGAGTTCCCCACATCACTAGGTACTCATCTGTACCTTAAAATGGAGACTGAAACGAGAGATAAGGATGTTGGGGTGGGATCTATGCTCTGAGAAAGTAAGGATCACTGCCGTTGTTAACAATCAGGTCCTTTAAAGTGCCATGGCTTCCTTCACTGCACAATGAGGCTGTTGGACTGGATGGTTCCTAAGGCCCCTTCTACCTCGAGATCTATGACCCCATGATCTGGTCCTAAGTCAGAGCCTTGGGAATAGCAAAGCTTCCAGCCCAGTGCCCTCAGCCCCCATCCTGGGAGCAAACCCTTTGGAGATCAGCCTGGCAGCCAGTCCTGCAAAGGCTGCAGCCACAACTGCCGTCAAATGGTTCAATATCAGAAACTGACATAAGCTTCTCATAAGGAAATACCGTTAAGCAAGAGACACTACTACCTGTGCTTCTATTACATCATAAGGATCATGGGACCTTTACATATCCCTTGTGTACGTGTTGTCTCTCCTGCTTGCCTATGAGCTAAGATGGTCTTATTTTTCTCTTTAATATCCTCAGCACTAAAGCTTTGCGTATGGCTCTTTACATATAAGAAGTGCTTAATAAATGCTTTTATAGTCACACATTAAGCACTTACCCTCTCTGGGCCTCATCTCTAAAATGAAAGGGTTAGATTCAGGGATGGGGAACCTGAGGCCTAAGGCCACATGTGACCCTCTAGAGTCTCAAGTGCAGTCATTTGAGTGAATCCAAACTTCACAAAATTCCCTTAATGAAAGTGTTTGTTCTGTAAAATCTGGATTCAGTCAAAAGGCCACACCCAAGGCCCTTAAAGGCCACATGTGATGTGGAGTCTGTAGATTCTCCATCCGTGGACTAGATGGTGTCTAAGATTTCTGCCACTTCTAAGATACTATGATGTTAAAAGTTGACAAGCAATAATGTTAACCTCTCTTCCATTCTCTAGATTAAAGAGTCAGTTAAGGAACTGCCATAAATGACTTCAAAAGACTGAGATTTTCTTCAGTCTAGATTCTGCAGTCACTGATGGTGTCTTGGAAGCCACTGCACCAGGCTTCAAAACAGTAGGTACTTAAGAAATGTTTGTTTGATTGAATTGAATGAAAAGTTACAGCCCTTAAAGTGCCGTATAAATGATAGCCATAATTGTTATTCCATTTTATCATGCAAAAAATTTTGTTTTTAGCTTTTATTGCTTTTTGTCTTCATATCATGTTTTTTCCCAAATATATTCCTTCATTCCCTCCCCAGAGAGGTTTCCTTCGTAACAAAGAATAAGAAAGAAAAAATAAGTTTGTCACAATTAATAGACATCACTCAAATCTGACAGTATATGCATTGTCTAAAACAGTGGTTCTCAACCTGTGGGGTGCAACCCCTTTGGGGGGTCAAATGACCCTTTCACAGGGGTCGCCTAACGCCATCAGAAAACATATACTAGGAACTGAGATATCATTCCTCCACCTGTCTCCAGGCTGGTCTGTCCACATGCAGATATGCCCACATATGAGTATTAAAGGGTCACAGCATTAGGAAGGTTGACAACCATTGGTCTAAAAGCCTTTCCAGTTAAGGCGTCAATGTCAGACCTTATATTCTATTGGCATAACCTTGGAGAGCCCAAGAACACCAATACTCATTCCAGAAGAACGTAAGCTCCTTAAGGGCAGGAATTTGTTTTTTCATTTTTTTTGTCTTTTAATTTCTGGAGCCTAACTAAGTTCTTTGCATATAGTAGGAATTTAATAAACACGTTAAATTGAATTGAGTACTAAGACTCTAGGCAGAGGCTTAGTGAAGGAAGGTTAAATTATTAGATTACTTTCAATTATTAATATTTTGATTTCCCGTTTCTAGTCTAACTGGTACTCCAGCCAAGCCTGGAGTGTTTCGCATGCCACTTTAATTGAAGAAGAATATATGACTGTGGATAGTAGAGAGAATGCTGACTTGCTGGAAAGACAGTAAGCCAAATCAAGTCAATGAACATTTTTTTAAGTTCCTACTATGCACCAGGCATTGTGTTAAATGTTGGAGATACAAAGAAAGACCTAAACAAGTGCTTGTTCTCAAGGAACTCAGGCTAATTGTGGAGACAATGTGCAAGCAGTATGTACAAAGCCTAAGTATACAGGATAAATTGTAGATAATGTTCAGAAGAAGGAACTAGCATTAAAGGGTTCGGGAAAGGTTTCTGAAAGAAGGTGGTCACAGAGTTGGTAAAGAGCTTCTTGGGAGAGAGGTATGTATCATTCCCAGCTGTCTTTAAGAAAGACATGTGAAAAGAATTTGGAAATTTCAGACATGTAGAGGAAGCCAGATTTTCAACACATTCCTGATTGCCAATTGGCCACCCTGGAGACTTTGGAAATATTCCTCTTGGGGTAGATGAGGACCTGTCTGCTTCGTTTGAGCTGAAATCTCATCTTGCTCTCAACAAAGAGCTCATTCAACTCATATGTTTTCTGGTATATACTAAGCTGCAGAACATCTCCAATTTATGTTTGTGCTTCACTGGAGTAAGTAGGCTCACATGCTATTTGCTATCTGTTATGATCTTTTATAAGACAGGTAGGTAGCATAGTGGATAGAGCCCTGGACCTAGATTCAGGAAGACTGAATCTTTGTTCAATTCTGACCTCAGATATTTGTTAGCTGTGTGACCCTGGGCAAGTCATTTATGCTCTGTCTGCCTCAGTTTCCTATAAATGGGAATAATAATAACATCTACCTCCCAGAGTTATTGTGAGAATCCAATGATGTAATATTTGTAAAGTGTTTTCCAAATCTAAAACACTATATAAATGCTAATTTTTATTATATAACCAGTATTTTTTTTGAAAGAAAGGGACCGTGTCATTAAGTATAAGCTAAAGACTACCCTGTCACTTAAGCATGACCAAAGAAGAGGGGCTTGGTGTGGACCCTCTCCCCTAAAAAAGCATATCCCTAGGGAAGTGATATTTGAGACAAGTGGACAGATATCAATCTAATCTGATACCCCACTTAGAGATAGGTGAAGGAAGGAGAAAGTACCCAACCACAGTGCTCTCCTGGTGTGAAATCAAAGTTTCTTTTGGAGAAGGAATGGCCAGATTCTAGAGCTATCCACCTGTGTTGCCTTATAAGCTGCACATTTATACATTTAAACAAACCAGATGGACATACATATGTTACATAGGGACACAAACACACACACACACACACACATACACACACACCCACACCCTCACTTATGTGAGTGCTTCCAGAGGTTTGGAAGAATCCTATTTAGAGGATCAAAGGAGCAGGGCATCCTTCCTGACTTGTTCTAATGTGGGAGTTCCTGGACCTTTATTCAGTCTGTTCCCCTAGTCTGCTCCTGCCTACCAGCATACAAATTGGAGAAAAGGGGTTGAGGAAGCTTAGAGGAAGTGTCCAGTACTTAGAATGAGACCACAGACTCAAATTCATTTGCATGGCAATCGAGTGGGGTCTGGGAACAAATGGGCCCCACTGAGTCAACAAAGGGAAGATAGTAAGTCCCCCTCGCTGTTCCTGCCAGTTGTCAGTTTCTAGCAGAAGGGAAAGGAAGAGACACGTCATTGAATAGCAGGTGTCAACTGTCATTTCTCCACCAGAAGCAGTCAAATCAAGAAAACTGGTGATCAATGAAAGAGAAATTTGCTAAGTACATCAGAAGACCATGGGTTATGGAGAGCACAGGCAAGTTAAGATTGGACCAGAGGGACAGATGTGTAGAACTGGTCAGAGGAAACGGAGGGGTTGTAGCATCTTCAAGTGACATAGGCTGACAAAAGACTCAATTTTTTCCCAAGGTTGCAGTTGTATTTTGGAAATACTTAGAGAACTTATTTTAGCAAAATGTTGACATATTTGTAACAATTTCTTTCTTTTTCCTTTTTTTATTTCTTTTCTCCATCCTTCCCTCTCTTTTCTTCTTCCTTCCCTATCTTCTTTCCTTCCTTCCTTTCTTCCTTGTTTTTCTCCCTTCCTTCTTTACTTTCCTCCTTTCCTCCCCATTTAATTCTTTCTTCCTTCCTTCTTTCTTTTTTCTTCCTTCCTTCTCTCCTTTCTTCCCTCTCTCATTTCTTCCTTCTTTTCTTCCTTTCTTTCTTTTCTTCCTTCCTTTCTTTTCTTCTTTCCTTCCTTTCTTTCTTTTTTCATTTTTTTCTTTCTTTCTCTGTTATTTAACCCATACAGGGAACTTCAGGTAATAAAACCCCCTCTACAGATTCAGATTGGGAACTGTGTTCAATTCATAGTCTTAGAGAATCAGCTAGGGCAGTGAGGGACCCTAGGTCATCCAACCAATGTGTCAGAGGTAGAATCCTCCTGACTACAAAGCCAACTCTATCCACTACACCCACTGGTTTTTCTTTCTAACACTTTGCCATCAGAGTGTTAAAACTAGAGGGTGCCTTAGAGATCAAATAACCTACTCAACTTGTTTAACAGACAAAGAAACTGAAGGAAGGGGAATGGAAGGGGAATCAAAATGATAATAATTCCCTTTTAGTGTTACTACCACCTCATTAGAGAGTCACAGCCACTCTGTGAGTTAGATGCTGCAGGTAAAAAAAAAAATTTACAGATGAGGAAATTGAGTCTCAAAGAAATTTAACGATTTGCCCATTTGCTAGTAGGTATCAGAGCAATGATTCATATTCAGGACTTCCTAACTTGGACAAGTCCACCTCTAGCTATTATACCAGCCTTGGTCAAGATCACAAAGCAAGACTCAGAGCCAGAGATAGAAAATCCACCTTTCCTTATCCCTCCAGGCTGTTGGTCCTCACACATTACTTAGCCTGTTGTTTGTAGCTCGGTTCTTTTTATTTTGTTTTTTTCTCTCATTTGCTGCTAACTATGCTGGGAAATCTTGTCTGCCATTTTATTTACATATTCTGTCTACCATTTTGTTCATTCTTAATTCTTTTAACAGCTGCTTGCTGAGCACCTACTTTGTGTCCCCTGCTGGCTCAGGTGGTCTGGGGCTTGCACTATTAAAAGTCAGCTCCTGCCCTACTGGAGTTTACATTCTAGAAAAAGAAATAAGATAATCACACAAATCACCATAATGTGAAGGTAGAACCTGTTATGTATCTAAAAGTAAGACAAAGGACGATCCAAGTTCTAAGTAAGGAAAGTCTGGAAGTAGAGACCAGGGGGGAAATAAAGGAAAGTTTAATGGAGGTGGGGACATTTTAACTAAATCTTAGAGGATGTATAGGAACAGGTAGAGACTGACTAGGGGCTGGGGTGGGTGTGTCAGGGAAAGCAATTGAGGGAATAAGCTCAAAAATCCCCAGTGGCTCCCTATTATCCCCAGGATCAAATAAAATGTTCTCTTTTAACATTTAAAATCCTTCCTACTTTTCCTTTCCAGTCTTGTGTTACTTCCTTTACTTACCTGTTTCTGGGAAGCTCCTTACCTCTGCCCCTGCTTTCTTGCCTCTGCTTCTAAGTTTTCCTGGATTTCTTCAAGTCTCAGCTTAAATCTTACCTCCCCAAGGGTCCTTTTCTGGTCCCCCTGACTACCAGTGACTTTTCTCTGAGATTACTACACACTATACATATTACCTACTCTAACTTTCAGAAACTGAACTTTTTATTTTCATGGAATCATTCCCATAGATTTTAAGCATAAACTAGCATAAATGAGATTTCATAGGAAGACATAAGAGATACATAGGAAATCTCATTAATTAATTAATCTCATTAATATGGAAAATAGTCCCCAGTAAATAGCTAATGAAAGCTTTTATTCCAAATGAATTTGTCTGGGCTAAAATTTATGTTAATTAAATAAAATGTTGTTGAAAATTTCATTTATTTCATTTCTTGGAAATATGCATAGTTAATGAGATTTACTGTGTGTCCAGACTTTAGGGATACCGTGTATATTTCTTGCATGTACCTAGGTATTCACATATTGTCTCCTCCATTAGAATATGAGCCCCATGGGGGGCAGTGAATTGAGCAAAGGGCCTGGAGTCAGGAAGGCTCATCTTCTTGAGTTCAAATCTGGCCTCAGACACTTCCTAGCTATGTGAACCTGGGCAAGTCACTTAGCCCTGTTTGCCTCAGTTCTCCCATCTGTAAAATGAGCTAGAGAAGGAACTGGCAATCTACTCCAGTATCTTTGCCAGGAAAATCCCAAATGGGGTCATGGACATAACGGAAGCAATTCAACAACTCTAATGCTTAGCACAGTGCCTGACGCATAGAAGCATTTAATAAGTACTTTTTGAGTAAATAATTAAGGGAATGTCATGAATGTTTTTGAGCCATAGCATACTGTATGAACTTAATTAGCACTACAAGAATGGGGTGGGGGTGGGGGGGAAGAGGGGATGCAAGAAGCTTGTTCCTGACAGATATTCATAAGAAAAGCAACCTCTTAATTCCTAGGCCTGGAGAATATGACCATACCACATCTCCTTTACTTAGCTTTTGTTCTGGCTCAAATTTATTTTGTATGCCAAACCAGAGACGAACTTGATAATTTCTTATCCTGAATCAGTGGTGCCAGGCATGGGGAGTTAAAAGACTTAATCTTGGGGCAGATAGATGGTGCAGTGAATAGAGCACCGGCCCTGGAGTCAGAAGAACCTGAGTTCAAATCCAGCCTCACACTTAACACAAAAACTAGCCATGTGACCTTGGGCAAGTCATTTAACCCCAATTGCCCTACATTCCCCCCTCCAAAAATAAAGACTTAATCTTAGCCAAGTGCACTCTTCAAGGCCTTTATTTGATTGGCTCTTAGTTCTGAGTGACTGTCCTTTTACTATGGCCAAAGAGCCATCAGCCTGACCTTGTCTGGGAAAGGCTTCATAGTCCCTGTACTCTAACTGATTAGATCTGAAATGACCAGCAGATGGCCCCAGAGAGATTAATCCCAGAAGCTAGTAGGAGGCAGCAATGTGGAAGACCATTGGAGCAACCAGCAGCAGTGCACCCAGGGAAGAGTGGAGACACAGTTTCCAGAAGAGAGCAGCGTAGAGTAACTTGATGCCATCAGCAGAGGATATCAACATCCCCACACCATGGAAGAATGCATTGTCTCGGTCTCATACATTTCATATGTGTCTATACTGGCCACACAAGTTCCTGAAGAATTCCTCCGCATCTATGCTATCTAAACGTACATGCTCCCTATATGTGTGCCCTCTATACGTGGTCCTAGTAATATATGTTTTTATCATTTCCTTTCCTTGATCACATATAACTGATTGGTTAATCCATGTGAACCCGCACCACTCATAATTTAGTACCCTATGGGTGAAAGCTACTTAACCTTAATCCTTTGCCTTAATCCATTGGAGAAGGAAATGGCAAACAATTCCAATACCTTTGCCAAGAAAACCTCATGGACAGTATGGTCCACAGGGTAACAAAGAGTCCGACATGACAATGTCTGAAACAACTACTTGAACTACCTGTTTGATCATTACTTTTCCTAGATCTGTGGGAGGTGGGTAAACTATATGTAACTCTCAGACCAAGAAAAAGAAATGCATAGACAAATGGAAACAATAAATTCAAGATTACAAGGGTGGTGAAAGCAGGACAAGGATTAGGACTGACTACTCCTGAGCCTGGCCTAGCAATAATATGAAACAGCTTGCCACCTCAGTTCATTAACCCTTATTTGGATGTCTGATATTGAAAGCAGAAAGCACACGCATTTTATAAAACCAAAAGCTTTTATTGACACTTGAAAAATGTGTGCATAAATATATGTGTGTGTATGTATAGTGTGTATATGTGTGTGTATATATATATATATATACACATACACAGCGTATATATCCATATATACGGACTCATAGCAAAATAAAAAATGTTGCCACTAGACAGTGTTAAAAACTATTTGTTCTACAAAAATAGGCCGTATCAGATCAAATGTATAGCCCCACGGTACTGAAAGGATATAGCTTTAATAGCATTCTAAAATCCCTCCTCTCCAATCTAATAGTCTCATTTAGATAATCCTTAGCTGAGAATTACTGCATAGCCACCCCAGACTCCTGCTGGCAAATCTCTGGAGATAAAATCAGCTTTGGATGACTTAGGATTTAAGACTAGATGCTGTACAAGCCACTGACCGCTGTCTGACCTGCTTCACCTGATTACTATTGGAACAAAGTTTTTATAACTGTCTTTTCCACTATTGGGATTTAACCATTTTTGAAACAGTTCAAGGTGACTTGTAAAGTGAAAGATAATACAGTGGAAAGAGGACTGACTCAGGAATCAGAAGACCTGAATTTGAATCTTGTTTCTGCTATAAATGACCTGTGTGACGTTGGGTAAACTTCCGGACTTCCATTTTCCCATCTAAAAATGAGTTTAAATTAAGCAGTTTCCAACGTCCTTTCTAGCTCTCTATGATCCTACTCTGACCCTTCTCATGTGTCAGAGGGAGACACAACCTGGGACCTAGATCCAAGGGAATTTCTTCCAAGCTAATCTTATTCTCAGCTCTGGGCTGCTTAATCAAAAGCCTTTTCAATCAATGGTCAGAAAAGCAAGTCTAGGTTTCCCTGCTTTGACCCTTTATCCACAGGAATAAAAATGTTCCTTTTTATTGCTGTGGATTTTGGAGCTTCTTAAACAGTGAGATCAATTACACTCCCGAAATTTTGCAATAAAATTATTCAGGGGCCTTCAGCCACTGTTCTTATTAATTACTGTATGAGCTGTTTTACATACCCTAATTATCTCCCCATGGCACATACAACGGTCTTTTAAAATTTTTTTAAGTTAAAAAAAATTCTCTGGTAAAAATAGAAAGAATTAGAGTGTTTTCCTTTGTATGAAAAAGAAAAAAAAATCTTTATAGTATTAAAACAGAACCAGAGCTCCCTCTGCTGGCTTTGGAGAAAATAAGCTGGACTCAGGATTTCAAGGTAAACAAGACTTTGAAGTCCAACACTTTCATGTTACAGTTACAAACTAAGGCCCAGAGATGTAAAGGGACTTACACAAAGTCACCCAAGGAGCAAGCAGATTTTGTGCCACTTATAGAAGAGCTAAGATCCAAACAAAGAGACTAACAAAAAAAAATCTCTTCTCTCCACCGCTGGAGGCTGCCTTGATAGAACTTCCAACTTGATTTGCCCAATCGCAGCAGAGTGAGGAATCTCTGAACATCAGAGTTGGAACAGCTTTTAGAGATGATCTATTCCAGCTCACCTCTGAGCAGGAATCCTCTCTGAAACATCTCTGAAGAGGAGTCATTCACCTCTCAGTGACCTCTTTAACTTTGGTCCAGGCACTTAACAACACTGAGTCTTATCTTCTTTATCTATATGACTGTATTGGAAGAGATGACCTCAAAGGGCCGCTCCCATTCTGAGCCCTTTGACTGTCCTATGCTTATTCCCTCCATTCGGAGAACACCACCCCTAACCTCTTCCTAGTAGATATGAGAAACCATCAGATTTTGAAAAATGCCCAGAAGGAGATTCCATCACAGGACCAGCTCTTGAGAAAACTTGTGAAATAGACCCAGTTTATCTGCAATACTCTATGTCAACTGTTCTCTCTGTACCTTTTCCCTCTTTCTCTAGGATCTTTTCCACTCTTTTCTGCTCTCTCCCTTTCCCTACTTTCCCAACCTGTTCTCAGAAGATATGATGTCAACCATTTTACTCAATATGGATTCCTTGCTTGTGTAAAAAAAAAAGTCCCTTCCAGTTTGAACATTTATGGTTTTATGCAATATATTCCAATGGAAATACTACTCAATTAATAGTCAAAGGACTTGGATTCTAATTCTAGCTTTGACATTTACTCACCTTCTCTTTGCCCCAGTTTCTTAAAATATAAAATAAAGGTTTTTGTTTTCTTACTAATTAGTCCAAGACTTCTTCTAGCCTTGAGAGTCTATGATTTGTTCAGTATTATGGCAATAGCATCTCTTCCAGAAATGTGTGTGGTCAAAGTATATCTCTAGTTGAGAAATGAATCTGTCCCCATTAAACGGATTTTTAGCTGTCTTGAACAGAGAGGGAAAGAATCTTAAAGCAAGGATTACTTTTCTGACACCACTGAATTCACCACATGTAGGGTACCACCTATTCTGCCTATGAATAAGGCAGTATAATGTTTAATATCCATCAATACAGAACTGTGTCGCTTCTCCCCATTACATCTATAACTCACCTATATTCCTTTACCTACATTTCTTCTAGGGATCTGGAAAAGACCTGGTAAACATCTTTGAATAATTTTGTTATTGTGGTTCACTAGTTCAGTCATGTCTGACTCTTCATGCCTGCATGGATTGTAGCATGCCAGGATTCTCCACTATCTCTCAAAGTCTGGCCAAGTTCATATTCATTGTTTTTCTGATAGAATCTATCCATCTCATCCTCTGCCATTCCCTTTTCCTTTTGCCTTCAATCTTTCCCAACATCAGAGTTTTTTCCATCTTCTCATTATGTGGCCAAAGTATTGAAGTTTCAGTTTCAGTATTTTACCTTTCAGTGAGTAGCCTGAATTAATTTCTTTCAAGCATTGATTTGACCTCCTCACTGTCCAAGAAACTCTCAAAAGTCTTCTCTAGCACCACAGTTTAAAAGCACCAATTCTGTGGCATTCAAATTTCCTTATGGTCCAACTCTCATAGTAATATATTGCTACTGGAAAAACTATAGCTTTAATTATATGGACCTTTATTGGTAAGGTGATGTCTCTGATTTTTAGTATGCTGTCCATATTTGCCTTTACTTTCCTTCCAAGGAGCAAGCGTCTTTTAATGTCATGGCTGCAATCACCATCTGCATGATCTTTGAGCCCAAGAATATATAATCTGACACTGCTTCCATTTCTTCTCGCTCTGTTTGCCTCTTCTCCAAAGCTGTTTGCCAGCTTTACACTCTTTTCTTTTATCCTCATCAAGAGGTTTCTTAATTCCTCTTTATTTTCTGCCATCAGGATGCTGTCATCTGCATATCTGAGATGGTTGCTATTTCTCCTGGCAACCTTAATTCCAACTTTCGAGCCATCCAGTGTGGAATGTCATATGATGCACTCTGCATATAAGTTATATAAATAAAGTGCTGTCTTACTCCTTTTCCAATCTTAATCCAATCATTTGTTCCATATTCAGTTCTAACTATCGTTTCTTCACCTGTGTACAGGTTCCTCAGGAGACAAGTGAGATGATCTGGTACTCTCATCTCTTTGAGGATTGGCTACACTTTGTTGTGATACATATAGTCAAAGGCTTTAGTATAGTCAATGAAACAGAAATAGACTTTTTTTGTGGAACACCCTTGCTTTCTTCATAATCCAGCAACTGTTGCAATTTGGTCTGTAGTTCCTCTGCTTCTTCAAAAACCAGCCTGTTTTCCTGGTAATTCTCAGTTCACATGTTGCTGAACCCTAGCTTGCAGAATCTTAAGCATAACCTTACTGATATGTGAAATGAGCATAATTGCCCAGTAATTTGAACATTCCTTGTCATCTCCCTTCTTTAGGATTGGGATATAAACTGATCTTTTCCAATCCAGTGGCCATTGTTCTGCTTTTCAAATTTATTATTATATTGAGAGGAGCATTTTAACAGCCTCATCTTTTAGGGCTTTAAATATCTCAACTGGAATTCCATCATCTCCATTAGCCCTATTATTAGCAATGCTTCCTAAGGTCCACTTAACTTTATTCTTCAGGACATATGATTCTTGATCAATAACATTAGTGATGTTAAGATGCTTCTTCTATAGTTCTTTTGTGGATGACTACCACCTCTCCTTAATCTCTTCTGCTTCTGTTAAGTACCTGTCTTTTTTTTTATTTTATCTTTCCCATTTTTGTATGACACTTCCCCTTGATAGCTTCCATTTTCTTGGAAAGATCTGTCATGCTCTTTTTATTTATTTCTTTGCACCATTCATTTAAGAAAATCTTTTCTCTCCTTGCTGTTCTCTGAAATTCTATATTCAGTCGTACATATCTTTCTCCTTCTCTTTTAAATTTTGCTTTCATCTTTTCCCTAG
This sequence comes from Pseudocheirus occidentalis, assembly GCA_028646575.1. Lineage (NCBI taxonomy): Eukaryota > Metazoa > Chordata > Mammalia > Diprotodontia > Pseudocheiridae > Pseudocheirus > Pseudocheirus occidentalis. The sequence goes on from CM053594.1 coordinate 88,429,407, forward strand.
ATATTTATAAAGTCTCATCAGACAGCCATTTGTTTTCTTGTCCTCTTTTTCTTTGGAATGTTTTGTGTTGTTGTCTCCTGTACAACATTACAAACCTATGTCCATATTCTTCATTCACTCTATCTACCAGATCTAAACCCTGAAATCTATCATCACTTCCACATTGTATTCAGAAGGGATGTTATTTAAGCTATACCTATATAGTCTGATGCTTTTCCCTACTTGCGTCTATTTGTGTGAATTTTGCAATAAATCTATAATCTGATCCACAGTCAGCTTCAGATCTTGTTTTAACTGACTGCATATAACTTCTCCCCCTCTGACTATGAAGTGCATCACCAATCTGATTTCTGTATTGACTACTTGTAGATGTCCATATGTAGAATCACCTTTTGGATTTGAAAGTATTTGTTATGATCAGCAGGTTATCTTGGCAAATCCCTATTAGTCTCTGTCCTGTGTCATTTTATACTCCAAAGCCAAACTTGCCTATTATTCCAATTATATTTTTATTTCCTACTTTAGCATTCCAGTGCCCTATGATGAATGTAACATCTTTTTTTCATGTTATTTTAGAAGATGTTATAGGTCTTCATAGAAATTATCAGCTTTGGTCTCTTCAGCATGAGTGGTTGGAGCAAAGAATTCTATACTTGGATTCAAACAAATATCATTCATTCATGTTTGAGATTATACCCCAGGACTGCCTTTCTCACTTTTTTATTAAATGTGAGGGCTACTCCATGTCTTCTAAGGCAGTAGTTCTTAACCTTCATGATGTTGCAACCCTTTAATATTCATATGTGGGTGTATCTGCATGTGGGCGGACCCGCCTGGAAACAGAGGAGCAGTATCTCAGATCATAAGACCACCAGAAATATGTGTTTTCTGATGGTTTTAGGTGACCCCCTGGGACCCATGTGAAAGGGTCATTTGACCCTCAAAGGGGTCACAAACCACAATCCGCTGTTCTAAGGGATTCTTGCCCACAGTAGTACATATAGTGATCATCTGTATTAATTTCACCCATTCCCATTCATTAAGTTCACTGACACCAAAGATGTGGATGTTTGAATTTTCCACCTCCTGTTTGGCCCCATCCAGCTTAACTTGGTTCATAGATCTTTCATTCCAGGTTCCTGTGCAATATTGATCTTTACAGCCTTGGACTTCCCTTTCATCATCACACACATCCACAGCTGAGTTTCCTTTTGGCTCCAGCCCAGCTGCTTCATTAGTGCTGGAGTTACTTGTAGTTGTCCTCTCTTCCCCAGTAGCATACTGGAAACCTTTCAGACTGAAGGGTTCATCTTCTTATGTCATCTTAGTACTATCCATAGGATTTTCTTGGCAAAGATGTGGGGGTGGTCTGCCATTTCTATCTCTAATGGATCACCTTTTGTCAGAATTCTCCACTATAACTTGTCCATCTTGGGTAACCCTGCACAGCTTAGCTCATAGTTTCATTGAACACTACAACTCGCTCTGTTATGACAAGGCAGTGACTCAGAGGGACTTCAAATAATAACCCATGTTTACTCATGCATGCTGCCTGTTTCTCTCCAGCTAGAGAATCCCACAGACTCACATGTCCTAGGGCTAAAAGTAAGTTATCCTTAGAACCAAAGAATAAAATATAATCTCGATTTCTTTGACTTCCTATTTGGTTTTGTTTTGGTTTCACTGGTTTCTATACAAAGAGTGGGAACCACTTGAGTGTATTTGTTGCAAGGAAGAAAGCATATTGATGACACTTTAAATTTGTAAAATACATTCACTCAACATTTTCACGTTTGATTCTCACAAGAGCGTCACCTCCAATCCCTCAACTATTCCATGTTCTCCTTGCCCTCCATTCCCATGACTGGGGTCCCTTGCTTCCCTAACCAGATCATAGTCATCCATTTAACCGAAGGTTTTCTACTACCTGAGATTCCCTCATGTTTTGGATCTTCTCTTGGTTCATAGATCTTAAATTTCAGCTTTCTATACAATACTTATCTTTAAAGCATTGAACTTTTCCTTTCATCACCAGACATATCCACAGCTGAGTTTCCTTTTTGGCTTTGGCCCAGCTGCTTTTGATTTCCTACTCTTACTTCACTTAGTGCCCAGGCTTTGGTAACTCACACCATCCCCTCTTTCTCCTAGAATTCTCACTACTTTGAGGTCACTAATCCCTTAGAATTTTGTCCATTATAAACTTACACCAATGAAATCACAGATCCAAATCCCCAAAAACAGTTTTGTCCAATCTCACATCAGGTGATTCCTTAATGTTGCAAGAAAATCCATTACATATCATTTCTGGATTCCCTAATATAATTCCCATAAGAACTATTCCACATTTTCAACTTCTTTTCTTTTCTTAAGTTCTTATGCTTTCTGTTAAGTTGAGTTAAGGTAGCTTGGTGGCACAATGGACAGAGTACTGAGTCTGGAGTCAATAAGACTTGAGTTCACATCCAGCCTTAGACACTTTCATTAATCAATCAGCATTAGTAAGAGCTACTACGTGCTGGGCACCGTGCTAAGCACTAGAGATACAAAAATAAGCAAAAGATAGCCCTTGCACTCAAGGAGCTAGCAATCTATCCAAAATATATTCAAAGCAAGCTATATATAGGATAAATAAGAAATAGTTAACAGAGGAAGGGCACTATAATTTAAAAAAAGGCTAGGGTAGGTTTCCAGCAAAAGAAAAGATTCTAGTTGAGAGTTTAAAGAAATTAGGGAGGTCAGTAGGTGGAGGAGAGAAGGAGGAATGTTCCAGGGATTAAGCATAGTCAGAGAAAGTACCCAGAATTGAGACAAAAAGTCTCTTCTTCGTGGAACATCTAGTAGGCCAGTGTTACTGGATCAAAGAGTACATGTCAAGGAGAATGATTTAATAAAACTAGACAGGTAGGACGGTGCTAGATTATGGAGGGCTATGAATGCCAAACAGAGCATTTCGTATTTGATCCTAGAGGTGATAGAGGGCCACTGGAGTTTATCAAGTGGGAAAATGGTGTGACATGATTGGACCTTTGTTAGGTCTCTGATACCTCGCGTGGTGAGGAGACTCCTAAAGAGGGTTGTTGATACTCCACGTGAGATTGACGGTTGAGCC
>CM053594.1:88433018-88465581 GCA_028646575.1 Pseudocheirus occidentalis
AGCAAGTCCTGTGTCCTGAGTTTCTCTGTGCAGCTGTTTCTCCCGGAGTGGACGGGAGCTGGGGATGCCGAAGGCCTGTTGAGGCGGGTATAGGTAAGCCCTATACATCCTGACCCAAAAAGATACCCTCACCTGAATAAAAAAACCAGTAACAGACCTGTGCTTTAGGAAAATCATGTTAGTGACTGAATGGAGAACGGGTTGAAATGAGGAGAGACTTGAAGCAAACAGGCCAACCAGTAGCTATTGCAAGAATCAAGGTGTGAGGTGATGAGAATCTGAACCAGAGGGGCGGCAGTGTCAGAGGAGAGAAGGGGGCATATTCCAGAGATGTTACAAAGGCAAAATCAACAGCTCTTGAAAACAGCTTGGATACAGAGTATGAGAGATAGTGAAGAGTCGGGATGGCTCCTAGTTTGTGAGTCTGAGGGATTGAAAGGATGATGTTACCCTCTACAGTAATAGGGAAAGTAGAAAGGGGATAGGGAAGGAGGGTTTAGGGAGAAAGATACATGACTTACTAGATGTATGACCCTGGGCAAGTCACTTAATCTCCATCTATGCCTTAGTTTCTTCAGTTCTATAATAGGGATTATAATAGCATCCACCTCATAGGGTTGCTGTGAGGATCAAATGATATAATATTTGTGAAGCACTTAGCACAGTTACTGGCACTTGGTAAAAGTTTATTCCCTCCCCTCCCCACTACCACCATCATTCCTACAACTGACTTCACTTTCCTCTTTCCTGACAACACTAGAGCGTACTTATTGATTGGCTGGTTGGTTGATCTCTCTCTCATTTAACCACCAGACTTTTAAAACAGAGCCTCATAGCCTCTCCTCTCTTACCATTTTCTGGACCTCTGCAAGCAGACTTCAGTTCCCACACTCTACAAAAATTGTCTTCACAAAAGTCCCCAGTGATTTACTCCTGGAATAATTCAATGATTTCTTCTCAGTCCTCATTCTTCTACAACAGCTGACATTTTTGACCACCTGATAATGGCAGAGAGAATCTTGGACTTAGTGTCAGAGAGACCTGATATTTACAATATCAAGTCTGATGTGTAAAAGCTGTGTGACTATGGGTAAGTCACTTAACCTCTCTAAGCTTCAGTTTTCTCATGAACAAAATCTGTTGTGCCTCTCTCAAAGGGTTATGATGTTTAGATGAAATAATGTATGGAAAGTGTTCTGAACAGCTTAAAACACTACCTAAATGTTAGTTACTAATATTTACATTCTCTACCTTGTTTGTTTTTATGACCTATGTTCCTTAAATTCTATGCATGTTTCTTTAATTGCCTCTTCCACAGTCTACTTTATAACATGTTAAGGTCCTACCTATCATTGGCCATCTCCTCTCCTGTCCCTGCCTCTTCCACTTTCCCTCCCTCGGTAACCTCACTTAGTCTCATAGTTTAAATTTCATTTCTATGTGATCAATTCCCAAATGTATACCTTTCCTCAGCTCAAGACCCAAATTTTCATTTGCCTTAGAGCTCATATCCATTATCCAACTGGGACCTGCCCCAACCCCAACAATCCCTACATCTCCATTTTACCACGGCTAAAACTAAATTCATCATCTTTCCTCTTAACCCCTCTCCTCTCCCTATATTCCTTATCTCTGGCAATGCTATGACTATTTTTCTACTCAGTCATGCTCATGATTTGGGTGTCATCTTTGGCTCCTCCCCCATCTTGGCCCCATACTTTCCATTAGGCTGCAAGTCCCATAGATTCTATGCCTGAAGTATTTCTGGCAACTCTCTTTTCTATCTATCTTACTGTCACTAGCCCTACAAGCCCTCATTGTTTTTTGTCAGAACTGCTGAAATAACCTGCTGAAAGTCCTTATTTCAGGTCTCTTTCCCCTCCAACGCATCCTACACATCCCTACCAACTGAATTTTTTACAAGTCTGAGTTGCTTTTTGATTGAGTAATGACCAATCAACCAGCTGTCACTCCTCTCTGGATTATACTTCTGTCTTTTCTGATTTTTCCACTTCCACCTCAGCAGCCTCCTCTCCCTGGAAGATGCCTCCACCCCCTCCTATGTTTGATGAGTTGTTACCCAGAACTGTCATTGGAGGAAGTGCTCAAGTCAGTCACATTCCCTCCTTTCCCTGCTCTAATTCTGACTCTGTGGATCAGGAGTGGGGAACCCAAGGCCTTGAGGCCACATGTGGCCCTCTCAATCCTCAAATGCAGCCCTTTGACTGATTAGGGTCACACTTGAAGACCTAGAGGGCCACAGGTTCCCCATCCCTGGGGGTCCCAAAGGAACTTTTCAATTCTGAAACTATATAATTCTATGAACTAACACTGTGGAGGAGGACACTCATCCCTATTAGATTGGACTAAAACAAGAAGGGATCCAATTCTCAAAAAACAAAGTATGGGGCATGGCACTGAGCCATGAGCTTGGATACAGGGTAATAAGATAAGGATTGAGACTAGGAAAGTCCAGGGTTAGGAGTGGGATTCATTTTAAGAGATACACTATGGTACAAAGAAAAGAATGCTGGTTTCACAGTCGTGGGATATAAATTCATACACTGGCTATGCCTCTTACTGCCTGTCTAACATTAGACAAGTCTCTTAGCCTCTTTGGCCATCATACATAAAAGGAGGAGATTGGATGAGATGGTCTCTGACATCCCTTCTGTCTCTAAATGTATTATCTGATGAAAGCTCTAAACCTCAGTTTTTCCATCTATAGAATTAGAAATTTATACAAAAGACCTATAAGTTCTTGTCTAGTTCCAACTCTATAATTCAATAATCTCTGGGTCAAAGAGTTTGAACATAGTGAAAGCCTAGTTAATAGAACTAAGATTGAAAGTCAGGGAAGGACCAGTAATCATGTTGATTTACAACTAATCCGTTAAGTTTCCATCTGAAAATCTTTACGTTTCCCCTGCCCAGTGATTAAACTTGACCTGGAGCTTAGACTTCATGTGAAGGTTAAGTGGTCCCAAATATGGATACTAGAGTGATTCAGGGTCAAGGGCCTGGCTGGTCATTATAGCTTCATGTATCTAGGTTGCAACGAATGACCTCCAAGGTTAATTCTGGACCAAAGATTCTATAATTCTGAAAATTTCTGATTTAATAAGCAAGCTATTTGGGGTTCAGGGGCACCAATCCCTAACATCAAACCACATAGACAACCACGTTAGCCTACTATGTATTAGTGGTCTGCTTGCCGCAAACAGAAAGAGAGAAAAGGAGAAAGGGAAGAAACCCTAAATTCTGAGGTCTACCATTAAGAGTTCTACCCTTCAAAAGGCCTTCGTTTGCACTTTGAGAACTTTCCAAATGAGTAAGCAACAAACTTTCTCACTTTTTCTGTGTGAATCTGAGGATGACATTATTTCAATGAGAACTTTCTGCTGATCTTTTTAGGTGTGGTTTTTGCATCTAAGCCTGCCTGTTTAAGTGATGAGACAGAGCACACTTTATAGTGGAAATTTAGCAAATATGATAGCAAAATTTAGCAAATGTAAAGCAGAGATAGAAGAAGTTTGCATGACTTTTTTAATGGATGTTTATACAGTGTTTTACAATTTGCAAAATCAATTTGTGTACATTACCTTATTGAAGCATCACAACAACTTTATGCCAGGTTCTAGAGATCTTGTTATTTGCATTTTACAGAGGAGACACTAAGGCTCAAAAAAAAATGTTAAGTAACTTACCCAGTATTGGGCATAGGATCTGAATCCATATCTTTCTGACTCTTATTTTCAGGACACTATAACAGGCTTCTTTACAAAGAAGCAAGAACCAAGGATTCAGAGGTCTACGCCTGGCAATATAAGTTGCATGATGTTCACTCCATTTTGTTAGGAGCCATCTCCTATGTACCCTCAGCAATATCTTAATTACCAACTTATACCTCCTTATCCAGCTGTATGGAGTGGGGAACATAATGATGCTCCCCTTCTTCATTCTGAGCCAAAACAACATTATAGTGAAGGGAATGAAAATGGGTCATGTGACTGAATTAAGGTGGCAGCTTTCCACTGATAAGGCAATTAAACATATTTGACTCAAAAGTAACTTGTCTAATTAAAAAAAAATTACATTCCTTTTATCCTACCACTATTAACCTGCACTGGTTCTCAGATCTGGTGTTGAGCTTAGAGCAAAGAAGGGAAAATTTTGCTTCTGACTTCCAAAGGACCTGAACTGCAGGTTATAGCGATTCTAGAAAGAAAGAGAGCTAAATATACATAACCTGAGTGGACCAAAAGTAATGGAAAGGACCCAAAGACACAAAGGGCTTCTGTTCAGCCCTTCAGCTCCTCACCCTCTTCTTTGGCTAGAGTTTGAGAGAAACGAACTCCTCCTCTTCTCTAAAAGCAAAGCAGGAAGTAGCAATGCATCTTCTCTCTCTGCTTGTTATGAAGAGAAAAGGACTACATGTTATCATTTCAAGGTATAACCAACTGGACCCAAGAGTAGTGTGGATTTTGAGAGAAATGATTACTAATAACCAATGTTTTGGGTGAGATATAGAATTTCCCCTTTTTCAATAGTCCTCATTTCAAAGTTCAGTCTCCAGAAGGACATTACTGATAATGAGATTGAATTCTCTCTCCTTAAACTTGGTCAAACCCTACCCAGCCTTACAAGAAATTTAATTCTCCCCCACATACACATTGTGTTTTACTCAGATTTGGGTGGGAATAAATTCTTTGATTAGATTGCCCAATGTTGAGGGTAATTTAGAAGTAGATGACAGAATAGAAATTCATTAAAATATGCCCAGTTCCTCATTGTAATATCCATTCTCTCATTAATTGTTAACCAATCAGAGTTGCTTGCTACCCTCTGGAACAACCAGTTTTCCAAGGGCATATAAACTATGAGCCTACCACCATAATGATCTTGGGCAATCTAGAGTGCTACTGATCTCTTTTATTAATAACACGCTTGCCTTATTGATAAAATCATTAAACTACCTAGAAATTATGTTTCTCAAACTTTTTAAATATAATTTACAAACTCATTCCATTGAATTTTCAGGAATTCTGGTGTATTTGTGTCTTTAATTCTCTCACCCTAGTAAGATTTTGTATTCCTACAGGGAAGGAGTCAAGTCTACATCAAAAGCCAGGCACAAATGGTACCCAGACTTAACTGCCTATTTAAGGGTAACTTCCTCAGCAGCCTCTGAATGAAAGGATTTTCAGCAAACAGGAGTTATGAATTCCCTTTCCAACATGTGTTCTGTATATATTTATAGGAGAGTGTCATCAACTTTTTTTTTGGGGGGGGGTGATGTTTTATACCAACTCTTCTCACTATACCTTAGTAAATTCCCCTTTATAAAAGCTACTTAAGCTTGGTTGACTAAATTGATTCTGAATTGGTAATTTGGGGAAGGGGAGACTCGCTGGATGGGACTCGAACTATTGGCATTAGAGAATCACTCCCCCAACTTCTCCAGGATATCCTCTAGAAACAAGAAAGGAAAGTTTAATCCTTACTCTGAGACTTGAGATTCATCTGTGAGAGTGAGAGATGGGATTAGGATCTTTGGAATTTATGAGAGTAACACAATTATCATGTAATATCATATATTAGAGTTATCTAAATTTATATCATTTTCCCTTATTAAACTGTAAATTCATTAAGAGTAGGGACAAAGTCTCATCTAAGCTTTCTAACTCCCTGGCACCTAACTCAGGACTACAAACAATCAGCACTTAATAAAGGTATTTTCTTGTTTTATTTTCTGGCTGTTCAAAGTGTAGTGTAAGAATTCTTTCCCTGCTCAGCCCTCTAAGTCTTGTGTGCCCCTTGGTTCCCATTATGCTGAATTCAGCCTCAGGTCAGACAGTATTGTGTGCCCAAGGAAGATGAGGAGCTTTTTATCAGAGGCTCTGTCAGTCTCTTGGTCAATAAGAGGGTTGTTACCTCTCACAAAATGGAAATAGCACTGGACTTGAAGTCAGGAGACCTACATCTAAATTTATCTGTGACACTAGCTATGTGATCAAGAGCAAATTATTAAATTTCTCTATCCTTCAGTTTCCTTTTCTACAAAATAATAATACTTGTCCTATAATCTCATAAAATTGTCAGAAGGAAAGTAATTTTTCATAACACAAAGCTTGTTTGCTTATATGAACATATCAGATCCAAACTCTGTAAAAACATTCAACCACAAAAGGACTGTCCCATGTACATATGAGACCAAATTACTGAATAACAGCAATAACACATTATAGCTTACAAAGTATTTTCCTCTGTGAAGTAGGCAACATATCATCCCCTCTCTTCTCCAGATAAGGAAATTGAAGAAAATAATGTTTGATTCACTCATAGTACAAAGGCAGAGCCAGGATTATGACTCCTATCACCAACTTCAAAGTCTGTGTGTTTGCTTCTTATACCAATCAATCAACAATTTGTCCCTCTCTGGGCAACAATTATTGTAATCATTATTTTCACTGGAAGTTCTGATCTGGGGGTCTTAATAACTAAAGCAAAAATTTTATTACATTATAGAAATATATAACTTTCAGGATATTTGGTTAATCTGCAAATAATGGACCAAGTTACCAATGGAAGTAATTCACCTAGTGAGTCAAAGACAGCCAGAACGGGGCGGGGGGGAAGGAAGACTAGATTAGGAGTGAATGGCTTGTAACCAGTTTACATTTTTCTTGGAAGCTTTTGGTGTGGGAGTTCTGACTGTCTTCCTCCTGTTCCATGTTTGATCCTTTTTGTCCCCAAAAAAGAAATCTAAAGTTGGATTGCTGTGTTTGCTTTGCTTCTTTTGCCTGCTCATGTTGCAAGTCAATTACTTGACTTTTTAGTTCTGTGGAATTCTGCTTCCAGAGGGGAGAGCTTTGTCCCAAGTCACTGGGATTTTCACAGCTGCCAGAGATATTAAGAGGCTGCCATCTGTACAGCCCCCACCAGCTTTGGCTCACTGGTCACACACCTGAGGACCACCACCCAAGACCACAATCCTGATCCAGGCAGGTTAAGGCAAGAGCACTTTGCCTCTGAATGATCATTTGGTCCCCCTGCAATCTGCATGCCAGGAGTTCTGAAGCAGCCACATGGAGGCAGCTGCCAAGCAGCTTCTTGCCCTAGGGGCAGTTGGCCAGATCCGCTCCTTTCCCCAAAATTTAGCTGAGTTCCACTGACCTTTCACTTTGTCTTTGTTTCTTATGGGTTGATAATTCTGGAAACTGCCACAGCTGCCGGTGATCGGCTCTCCTGAAAGCCCCAGCCACGACTTGCCCTGACCACCCTGGGGCTAAGCCACAGTTTCAGGCCCATCTGGTTTCGGCTTCCAGCGCTCTGCAATGAACCCTACCTGTCCACCTGCCAGCCTGCCTTCAGTGGGAGCTTTGTTTCTCTGTACTTTTGTGGGTTCTAGAATGCTAAAATTTGTTTAGAGTCATATTTTATAGGCATGTGAGGTGGTTATGCGGGGAGCTGCAGAGTTCTCCTGCTTCTACACTGCCATTTTGACTCTGCCCTAGATTAGGAATGAATGGACTAATGTTTGAACACCAGCTCAGATATTTACTACCTATGGGAACTTGGGCAAATTACTTCCTCTATCTGGGTCTCAGTTTCCTCATCTGTCAAATGAGTGGATTAGACCAGGCAATCTTTTTTTTGCCTCTTTAGAGGATGGAAGGCAGGGCAATTGGGCTTAAGTGACTTGCCCAAGGTCACACAGCTAGTAAGTGTTAAGTGTCTGAGGTCATATTTGAACTCAAGTCCTCCTGACTCCAGGACAGGTGCTCTACTCACTGTGCCACCTAGTTGCCCCAGACAAGGCAATCTTTAAGGTGCCTTCAAGTCATAAATCCTAGGATTCTATGAGGATAACAGGCAGCATGCTTAGGGATTGAGGAGCCAGTTTCTCCACAGTAAAAAACTGTTGACGTCAATTGTTCAATAGGAGACTGAGGAGTATTTTGTCCTTACACAAGTCTATGTACCTCCAAATCTCTGCATGCTTTAGAAACATTCATTAATCTTCACCTAACACTCAGCAGCTTAGAATCATAACTCCCAATTTAGAGATGAGAAATCAGAAAAGGGTTGTTAAATGACTATTTGAGTGGCTCAGCAAATACACAGCTATGACAGGAAGAAAAATGAGAGATTCCCAGAGATTTCCTAAATCCTAAATAAAATTTCCTTCTATTCTCCTACATTAGGCACATATCCTGGGACAGGGCTGAAGACTAACTTTAGGGTCCTTTAGGGTAATATTGAGCGTGGAATCAGGAGTTACTGTATGCTTCTGCCTCAAAGTATATCTACCCCAAGGTTTCAGTCAGTTCCTTGGAGCAAAGTGAGAATGGCATCACAAATCAGTGGAAGGAACACTGAATTTATAGACAGAAATAGGTTTGTGACTCTCATCCACCATGAATTAATCCTATGACCGTGGAGAAGCAAAAGAGTAGGGGAACAATCTTATCTTTTCATCTTCTGGTACAAACAATGAAAGGATCTTGTTTCTTCCTTCATCTTCCTCTTGAACCAAAATGGCATAAAATAGCCCTTGACAACCCCAAACCAGAATGAGCTGCCTTACTGGGTGGCTTCATCCCCAGAACTCTTTACCTGGAAACTAAATGAGCCTGTCAGGGATGTTGCAGATGGAAATTATGATTTAGATAAGGAATGAAGTCGTTGGTTGATGAGATTCCTCACAATTCTGAGATCACTGATCTCACATTTCTACAGCACTTTTCTTTCTTTCAGTCATGGCATCCACTACATTCTACCTGGTACTATAGTATTTATACATATCTTGTCTTCTCTATGAGACTATAACCTCCTTGAAGAACTATGTTTTAGATTTCTTTACATCCTCACTTACTTAGTTGAATGTCTTCCACAGAGTAGATGCTCACTAAATGTTTAATGAATGAATGTGCATTGAGATTTTATTTAGTGAAACTACTTCCATTACATAAGATAGAGCTGATTTACATTCTTCTCACTATCCTAGACCCCCTAGTACTTTAATTAAAATTCACATTTCTATAGCACTTTAAGGTTTAAAAAGCACTTTTTTATGATAACCCTCTGAGATATAAGTTTAATTATACCAACTTTACCAATTAGAAAACTTTTTTTTACCAATTAGAATTACCAATTACCAAAACTCTTTCCCAATTAGAAAACTAAGTTCAGAGAGACATAATCATTATCACATTTTCACATAGCTAGTAAGTGTCTGATCTGGGACTTAACCTCAAATTGTCAACACCAAGATTAGTAGTCTTTCCTTTACAGCACAGTGAGAAATCATGTTCCTCTCCTGTCTGAGTCACTGAGAACACCTGGCTGAGAAAAGAGCCTTTTACCAATATGGATGTCCCAGATGAGGGAAAGGGCAAAAAGAAAACCTGGGCCATCTTATTCAGGATAGAGTGTGTACTACATTTCATTGTCTACTTCACAGGGTAAAAGGATTATATATATTTAAAGCTAGAGGGGACTTCAGAGGCCACCTAGTCCAATCTCTTTATTTCATAGATTTAATAACTGTGACCCTAAGAATGTAACCAACTTGCCTAAGGTCTCACAGATAGGAGTAAGTGACAGAAAGAACTGGACTCGTGCCTTCAAATTCTAGACTAGTTCTCTTTTTCTCTAGATCAGGTAAGCGACCCATCTCCAGTCATCCAGATGATTCAAGAGGTGAAGTAAGGCTGATGACCTTGCTCAGCCCTGTCTCACTTAAATCCAATTCACTTGAAAGTCATGTGTCATCTTCCTGATGTCACAGTCTTCTTTGATAATGGAGGACAAACAGCAACAACACCAGGTGGAATGAATGAATGTTTTGAGGAATGCTGCCCCATTAAAGACAAGTCTTCAAAAATAAATGAGGAGGTTGGGTGTGGGACAGCTCTTTAATTACATTAACAGATATGCTACTTATAAGAGCTGTCTTTCAAAAGCCCTGCTCTTTTTATGGGTCTTAGAATAAAGAAAAATGATGGGACAAATTTCATGAATGGTTACTTGGATTCTAGAACATGAGTTCTTAAATTTTTTGTAGCATGAACCCCTATAAGAATCTAATCAAGCCATAGACCATCTTTTTCAGAATAATTTTTTAATTGATAAAATAATCTACATGGTATCAAAAGGAAATGAATTATACTGAAATGCAATTATTAAAAAAATTAAACAAATAAGTTCAATGATCTCAGGTAATAACTTCTATATAGAATATGCTAGAAGTGGAAAGGAATAGGTGAAGAGGTACCCAAAGAGGGTCAGGGTTGCCTGAGACCCCAAAATACCAACATGCCAGGTCCTGCTGAAAGAATTCCACTCAAGTCTTCTTAGCCAAAGAAAAAGTAAAGTTTATTGAAAGATATGGGACAGGCTCTTTACAGAGCAAGTCTCTGCTAAGCTATCCTAAGGCACTCTCACCTAGACCAAGTCTCTGCTAGGGCATTCTGTGGCTCTCTCACAGGGGAAGTCTCTGCCAAACCATTCCACGGCACTCTCACAAAGATGTAGGGAAGATGGGGTCTTATATACAGAGGAGTCTAGGGATGGTTCAGAGGAGGAGGCGGGAAAGGATCTTTAGGAGGAGCCAATGAGATCTGACTCCAGTAATGAGTTTGGGGAAGGACTTCAGGTGGAGTTAATGACAATTGGACTCAAAGAGGTTTCCCACAGTACATACCTCAAAGAGTAAAGGAAAGCTCAAAAGGGGGGAGGGTGTCCCAGAGCCTACACTTCATCATAGGGACAGTAATAACTTAAATCAGCATTTCTTGGAAAAGGGCCACTCCAAATTAATGTCATTCAGACTAAGCAAACAGAGAGGAGGGACAGGAAGGATTCTATAACACTCATATCTCAGCTTTAAATTAGATTAAAAAGAGATGAAGGAAAAAATACTAATAAAAATAGGCTCAAGGAATTTTCATTTGGAATGAGGAGAATAGAACTTGTGGGAGGAGGCCAAGGTGAGATTAGTACATAGGCAAAACAAGACAAGGACTCAGAGCTCATTTAAAAGAGGAAAAAAATTATAAAATCATTTAAATGAAAACAAAACAATTATTAACCAAAAAAGAAAATATAAAAATGGACAAAATTAGATTTGGAGAGCCTGTGGTGATTTCTGAATATAAAAATTTTAAAGATTATGTCTATTTTTAGCCTCCTGTGACCAATTTAGAACAAACTGTGTTAGCAGCATAAAAACAATAAACATGAAAAATGTCAACAAAAAAGAATAATGAACATACCCTGTGTATGCCATCACACAATAACAATGATAATGAATAAAGGAAATGAATGAAAAATATTTAATCATGTGTTATATGTAAAGCACTGGAGCTATGAATAAAAAAGCTAGAGAGGAGAGTAAGCAAAATAAAATGCTTACTATTATCGAAATCGACAAAAAGAAGTGTGATGAGGGCTGTCTGTCCCCATGTAGCATTGAGGTGTCACTATGTGGCTCAAAGGGAGACACAATGGACATCTCTGGTCTCTTCTTTCCTGCCACTCTTCTGCAAGGAAGATTTTAATTCCTGCTCAGAGGGGAAGCAGGAGGTTGGGGCCAGAAGCTGACACTATACAGGCAGGAGAGCCGGTACTGGCCTAGAATTATATCTCCCTGCTCCCTTAAATATTGTTTATCTAGGGGATGTGATTTTTCAGGTGCACACTAACTTCTGACCAGGCTTGATGGGGTGTTCAGGGAGGACTGGCACCCCAGTGTGAAGGCTTCCTGAGCCCTTTGCAGAGCTGCTTATCCAACTTTGGCATCCACCAGGCACTCAACTCTCTCCTGTGGGCTCCAAGAATCTGTAGCATATATGGAGGTCACATGCTGGTAAAACTGTTTTAGTAGTCGGGCTCACCAAGATTAAGGGTAACAACAGCCTTCAAACCTGTCAGTAAATTAAGGGAATTTATTTGAAAAAGTAAAAGCAGATGTGTGATAACGTACTTTAATATTCTAAAGGGAGGAAAGGAACAGGTGTTCCCTAAGAATGTTAAATGTCTTCAAGAGGAATTGAGGGAGTTAATTTTTTTCAAAGATCTCAAGGGTAGTTCTATATGAAGAATTTGAAGAAGAGTAAGGGAGTGGAGGAGAAAAGGCATACACTAATGTACAAGAGAAGAAGGATAGAATTTGCTGTTTCTCCTAATTGAAGTGTATGAGAAGCAGAATAAACAAACACTGAGGAGTGTTTGAGGGAGAAAATATTAAAGAGGGAATAGTCAAAAGCTTAACAAACTTCCTGATCCTGAAACAAAGGGAAAAGGGAAAAGAAAAATCTGAAATCTAATGAGGCAACTTAGACTAACTCATACAATTGGAGAACGGCTGAACAAATTGTGGTATATGGATTTGATGGGAGATGTTTGTACTATGAAAAAATTATGAAAGAAATATTTTTAAGGAATCCTGCATAGTATGAACTATTGCAAAGTGAAGTGATCAAAACTGGGAGAAAAATTTATACAGGATAGCAACTCTATAAAAAAAATAATAACTCTGATCAGTGCAATGTCCAATCATGTCTCTAGAGGATGTATGATGGAGTTCGTTACCCTCCTCCTGATGGACACCATAAAAATGAAGAGGTATCCAAAGAGGGTTAGGGCTGCCCGAGACCCCAAAATACCAACATGCTGGGTCCTGCGGAAAGAATTCCACTCAAGTCTTCTCAACCAAAGAAAAAGAAAAGTTTATTGAAAGTTCAAGTTCACCATGTGGGGTAGACTCTTAAGGAGCCAGTCTATACTAGGTCATTCTATGGTGCTCTCCCAGAGCAAGTCTCTGCTAGGGCATTCTGTGGCGCTCTCCCACAGAGCAAGTCTATGCTAAGCTACCCTACGATGCTCCCTCTACCCTACAGAGAAAGAGACATATAGTTTTAGACAGTCACTGTGTGAATGGGCTTTGTTGCTCCTGTTTTTAATAACCTTATTTGTATAACACCGGTTATCATGGTCCTCATTGCCTGAAAGTTCAGGTAGGTTAGATTTTACTCCTCCCTTAGGGCTCTCCATACCATTAAGGATTTGGGAGTGTCTAGGATCTCTGCAAATGACTTCAACCATAACTGATGGTTTTCAATCAATTGTAAAGGGTCTCCTTTACATGTAGTAAAGGGTCTCCTTCCATGTAGTCACTAACAGATTAGCTTTTATTAAGAAATACTTATTTCAAAAATTATAGTAAAAAATATACAAACTTACTCCCTGAACACACAGGATGCATAATCCCCCTCCCCTACCACCACTGTTTCAGTACCTGGGGGGAGTGGGGAAGGGACAATTATTCAGAGTTTAGTCCAATTCCTATGGAGCAAACAGTCCCAGGTCCAAATCCAAACTCTTCCTCCTGCTGCAGTCCCAAGCACTCCTGCTTCTTTGATTTTTGCTGCCAGGTTGATTGGCTGCACCATACTTCCTGGAATCCTAGCTCCAAGGACATCATGGTGCAAACTCCCAAGTCTTGGACCTGGTAGGGATCACCTCCAGTACCTGAAACTGAGAAGAAAAAAATATATAGAAGAAAACAAGAACACCCAGACTCTCCTGTCAGGTAAAAGAGACAGAACAGGGGAAGGAAGACCTCCTCTCAAAAGTTTAGTTCATGGTGTCCCGTTGATGAACAATCTTTCAATCTTTACCCTTTGGATGCCTCAGGAGGCTCAGAGCAGGAGCCAACAGGAATGAAGGAGGGGGATTAAAAGTTTGAAAGACACAAACTGGTTAGGTTATGCAACCAATCAAAGGAGGCCACACCCACCCACAAGGCCTCCACATTGGGCTATCCCGACATGCTCCTCAGGGCACCTCCATGTTTGCCAATCTGGGTGTTCACAGACAATCTCTGGTTTACATTTCTTACAAGTTTTGTTGTTGTTTTATTTTGTTTTCCCCTTTCAGATTTTTATCGTGATGGGAGTGGGCAGACGGGAGAGTGGACATTCGTAATAGAGATACAAAAAAGGGGGAGGGGGATTGTAACATTTTTTTGAATTCACATTAAAGAATATGAGAAAGTTCAGAAGGAAATGTAGATGAGTGAGATAACTTTGAAAGCAACCTAGAGAATTTATTATATAACTTTTTTAAAGCAACAGGCATGAAATGGAAATTCATAGTTTCACAAAGAAACCTTTTTGCATTCTGTGTGTAAAACACTATCTTTAAATTTCAGGAAAAAAAATATTTTTTTAATGTTTTTAAACTGTGAAGTGCTATCCAAACACATTACCATTATAAGTACCTTATTGATAGTAAACCTTTTTAAAGTTTTTGTTAAGGATTCTATCTAATTGAGTTTTGACAGCTAAGGAAATGGAATCCTCTAATAATATACGGTGCTTCACAAAGCAAGCATCTTTGTGCTTGTGCTCTTCACCCTCTGGACAAAGCAAGAAGGAGTGCCCAGAGCATAAACCAGAAAAAGGGGCAGAAAAAGGAGACTATATCAGTCTTGGCAGTTTAAAGATTCGACCTCATTTGGTTAGGCAGTCAATGAAAAGAAGGCTACATCACAGAACAAGCAGCTTTGTGGAGTTGGGTGGTGAACACTACAGGCCCCGAGAAAGGAGATCCATAAACCTTAAAACCTCTTTGTATGTCTTGGACTGGGGCACTGGTTCAGCCCATGCTCTCTACCATCCACCCATGTAACCACATGGACTTGACATAGATGGCACAAAAATGAGCTTCCTTTTACTCTATCCAAGAAATGTAAGACAGGCGAGACAGATACAAAGAATGAGAATTGTAAAGTGGGAAGGAACATTAATAGAAAGTTGGTCAGAACTGAAAGGGATCTTAGGGCACAAAACACTAAAACTCAAATTCTCAAATGGATCTGTGATTTCCACATGGGAATCCCTTCAAGTGATACAGATTACAACTCACCCAAGCCTGTTTTACTTTAACCCATGACCTCCAATAAAATCAACACATAGGAATCCATTCAGGGTGCTGGGTGGGTTTCCTGGCCTTTTTTTTTTTTTTGGCATCATAAGGAGGCTAATAGAGTATAAGGCTGTGCATCCCTTATTCCTCACTCTCCCATGATCAGCTGATACATTTATTTGATTACATCATTACTCAGCCTCTCCTTCCAAATTCCATTGGTAATGTACAATAACAGTAACAGGTAGCATTTATATATAGTGCCTCCAGGTTTGCAAAACACTCTAAATGTAACATCTCCTCTGATCCTTCCAACAGCCCTGTGAGGTCAGTTCTATTGTTATCCCCTTATTAAAGATGCAGAAACTGAGTCCTAGAGAGGTCAATAACTTTCCCTATGCCATACAGCTATTAAGCATCTGGGGCAGGATTTGAACTCAGATCTAGCACTCTCGCCTTTGTGCCACATAATTGCCTCATATAGAACATAAAAAGTTAGAGCTATAAGGGCCTTCAATATCTTCTAGTCTAAATCCTCCATTCCACAGATAGAAAAACCGAGAAATTATTTGACCAAAATCAGAAAGTGAGCCATCAGCAGAATAGGAACTAGCACTCAGATCATCCAGTTATAGTGATAACAACAGTATTTATATGCATTTATTACGGGCCAGACACTAGGCTAAGCATTTTGCAAATATTGTCTCATCATCCTCACAAAACACTGGGAGGCAGGTATCACTATTTTCTTCATTTTACTGTTAAAGAAACTAAAGCAAAATGATTTTGCCAGGGTCACATACCTAGGACATGTCTGAGGTCAAATTAATACTCCAGTCCTAGCTCTCTATTCCCTGAGACACTTAGTTAATTCACTGCATAATACTCTTACTGTCTTAAAATCATTCAGGTCCATGTTTTTGCAGTGTTACAGTGAGAGATGCTTCTTTTACACTGGAATCCTAGACCATAACAATTCTTAAGTCCTGAGTTTTACTCACAGGTTAGTTATTTTATAATTGCCTCTGCCATCCCAGCTCAGGCTTAGAAGGTTGTTTTCCAAGTTGTGCTGTGGGGTGTTGGCTATTCTTTGTCTCTTTTAACTTTGTTTGTTTGAGTTTAGAATTGTTCACTCCTCCTTAGAGTTAATAATCTGAAAAGTCAGTGTTTGTTCTTAGTCAGCCATTGAGTATGTAGGGGGGAAGATAGATATGTACACACCCAAGCCAGAATGAGAGTCATTTTCTACTTGGATGTTCCTAGCTCCTTCAAAGTTTCAGAGGTCTTGTGACCTGCATCCTGCTCTCCAGCCAGCATGGTTACAATTCAGAATTCTGGGTCAGGATTCAAATCTTGACTCAGACACTTACCAGCTATTTCATCTTGGGCGAATCTCAATTTCTCTGAATCTCAGTTTCTATATCTGCAAGATGGGGATAATAATTGCACCTTCCTAGAAGGCAGCTGTCAAGATCTAATGATCTAATGAAATAATGCATATGAAGCCCTTTGTAAACCTTAAAGTTCTGTATTAATATAATCTATCATTTGTTGATTGTGTGGAAGAAACAGTTGAATATCTTGATATGTCCCTTGAAAATGAATGGATGCCTTTAGCATTCTAAGAAATAATCTTATTTTATATTTCTAGAGTATTTTTTAAGGAGGTAATCAAGATTAGGTGATTTGCTCCTGGTCACACAGCTAAGTGTCTGAGGCTGGATTTGAACTCAGATCCTCCTAACTCCAGGGCTGGCGTTCTCTCTACCGCGCTAAGTCCAGAGTGTTTTAAAAGCATGTTTCTTCCAATAAGCCTGTGAAGTAAAGAGTGCAAGTATTATTATTCCCATTTCATAACTTAAGAAACTGAGACTAAGGAAAGTGACTTGCCCAAAATCACACAATTGGTATGTGTCAGCATCGAGATTATAAGCTAGATTTCCTAATGTCATATCTAATGCTCTTTCCATGACACCATGCTGCCTCTTTAATAGCAAAGTACTTAACTGTCGGATAACAAATGGTGTGTGTCTTCTGAAGACATGACTGCAAAGTGGAAAACTTGGGTACTGAATCGAGCTTTCCTAACAACAGATCCAGCATACTTATTTTTGTGAAAGTAGAATTTCAAGATCTCAAGTCATCCTTCAAGTTCCCATAAAGGCCCTTGAAATCAAAATTCATAATCAGAGAATGTCCAAACTAAAAGAGATCTTTAAAAACCAGGGTTTCTCAGACTTGGGGTCTATGAACATTTTTAAAAATATTTTGATAACTATTCCAATATAATTCAATTTTTTTAATATCCTACTTTATTTTATGTATTGAAACACATTACTCTGGAAAGGAGTCCATAGGCTTCACCAGATTCCCAAAGCAGGTCCAGAACACAAAATGATTATGTACTACTGATCCAGTCCAACAGCATCTAGGTATAGCAGCGCTCCCACCTCCCCCGAAGTTTAATCTGATAATTTAATCTGATCATCTGGAATCTGATAATCCCTAGTTAAAGTTTCAGCCTTGCCATGTTACTATCTTCACTGTGGACAAAGCACTTCTTTCTCTTGTCCTGTTTCCTCATTTGTGCAGGGTAGCTCAAAGCCTAGGAAGTATGTTTCTAACTGCAGCAATGAACATAACACATAGCAAAAGATAAGGCATAATACATTAAAATGGCAGTAATTTGAAACTAAGGATAGAGGTGAAGGGTCCCCCCAGGTTTTTTTCTTGCCTTCTTCCCCTCCATTTTCCCTTTCATTTATGTGGAACAGTGGTTCTCAACCTTCCTAATGCTGCGACCCTTTAATACTCAAATGTGGGTATATCTGCATGTGGGCAGACCCACCTGGAGACAGATAGAGGAGCAGTGTCTCGATTCCTAAGACCATGGGAAATATGTGTTTTCCTGATGGCCTTAGGCGACCCCCAAATGGGTCATGACCCACAGGTTGAGAACTGCTGAATTGTGGAAGATACAGAGATTTGGGGGCTATAGTAAAACCACATATCCTGACATCCATTCAGGTCTCTTTGACACACACATACATACACACACACACACACACACACACACACACACACACACACACACACACACCTCAATGGGTTTGAAGGCACAAGGATCAAATGGGAATGTCAAGGAATTTCTAACTCCAAAATTTTAAAAATCATAGTCCAAAGAGGTTAAGTTTCACATTGTCACATGAATAATAAATGACACCCCAAACATTTCCACCTGATTTCCCTGTCTCCCGATCTGACTCTTTCCATTACACCATGGCATCAGCACATCACTCCATGACAACATGGAAACTTTTTTTTAAAGCACTTTATACTAATGTCTTACATTTATATAAAACCTTGTTCTTTATAAAATAATTTCTTATACTGAGGGAGAATGGTGAGCAGAAGAAGAGGAACAATTTACACAAAAACCACAATATTGTAAAGACAAACAGATTTGAAAGACTTAGGAACTCTGATCAATGCCAAGATCAGCCACAATTCCAGAGGACTCATGATGAAATATGCTACCCACCTCTTGCCATAGAGGCAATGAACTCAGAGGGCAGATTGAGACATATTTTATTTGGACATGGCCAATGTGGGAATTTGTTTTGCTTGACCATACATGTTTATAAGAGAGGTTTTGTTTTTCTATCTTTCTCAATACAGGGTGGGGAGAAATAGGAGGAAGAGAAGGTAGATTTTTGTCGCTTGAAAAATCCAAATTTTTTAATTAAATTTTTTTTATTTTAATTTTTAAAAAAGTATGTGTCTATATGTATGTGCATATATATGCATGCATATTATATATGCATGCATACACATATATATTATGACATGAATCTCACAAAAAATCTTGTAAGATCCACATCATCTCCCATTTGATAAGAGAAGAAAATGAGGCCTAGAGAGGTAAGATAATTTTCCCAGGAGGTTCCCAGCTTGTGGCTAACAGAAAGAAGCAGGACAAGGACCAGATCTCATGATTCTTAATTCAATGTTCTTTTTACCCTATCACAATGTGTCCACCATCCTGTAGGCAAGTAAAAGAATATTATTCAATCTTATGTGCTGAAAATAATGATACCCAGACTCATTTGGCTTATGAAAAGTGAGTTCCTAGGTTCCCATGAACTAACTCACTCTTCAGTTCCAATAAATAGTAATATCTCAGTACTAGATCAGTGTTATGTGATAAAGAGGACATAGAAGACAGTGACACCAAGTTTGAAAGGACTTCTGAACTTGAGTCTGTTGTAAACATTGTGACGAAAGTCTTACCAAACCATCTCACATTGCCCTATACTCAGAAACCCATTCTAACTTATACCATGAGTGCAAAGGGCAGAAGAAAGTGTCCCAATTGACCCAACCCTAGGGCAAGGCCAGAGCAGAGGCCCACAGGATGGTAAACCTGATTGCCTTAAATGGTTTCATCTACCTTGGTGTGCAAAAGAACATGATGAGTGAGGAACATGACTTGTCATTTCAAAAGAGCCAGAGATCAGTCAATGACCTGGAGAGGTAAGAGACAGGGGCTTGGCTGTAGGCACAACAGAGTCATAGGATCAAAGATTTAGATTAGTAATCATCCTGTTCACCTTAATCATTTTACAGAGGAGACAAATGAGACCCAGAAAAGTAAACTGATTTGTCCAAGGTCACACAGCTGGGAAGTAGTTGAAACCACATCTTTTCCCTATAAATCCAGTGTCCTTTTCTACTATGTTACACCTTTGCACCAAATCAAAAGGCACTAACATCAGAGAAGGGCTCAGGCTAAATCAAGGTTCCAGTGCCCAGGATTGGGACAATTGACATATCTTCTTCAAGAACTCATACTTGGTGATGAGAACAATCACTATCACTTGAAGAACTCTATTTGGACACAATGTTTAATCCCATCCTGAAATAAGGGGCTAGGGCTATGATTCAGGACCAGAGAAGTATAAACCAAAGACCAGGCTGGGTAAGTGAAGCAACCTTGTCTCTTCACCCAAGAAAGGATGCAAATTGTGGGAGGGTTGTCACAGAAAGAAGGAAGAAAAGGCCGAAGAAACAACAAATGTGACTACTAAATCCATAAGTGTAATCAGTCACTAAGGACCAAGAAATTGTAACAACTTAGGTTCTTGTTCTTATTTGACTCATTTCTGATTTGAAGTATTCAAAAGCTTGGGGAGAGGGGCAAGAGGGTTTCCCTTACCTTGGATTAGCACAGGTATAAATAGATCCCAGTTAGCTTGTTTGTGTGTTTGTGTGTATGTGTATGTGTTTAATTAAATTATCTATTTTTAGTTTTCAACATTCACTTCTATAAATTTTTAATTTTCTCCCCCTCCCTCTCCAAGACAGCTTACAATCTGATATGAACTCTACATACACATTGCCATTAAATACACTTTTCCATTAGTCATGTTGCATAGAAGAATTACAACAAATGGGAAAAAAACAATGAGAAAGAGAAAAAATAAAACAAAACAAAAAAGAAAAAAGTATGCTTCATTCTGCATTCCAACTCCATAGTTCTTTCTCTGGATAAGACTGGCATTTCCTATCATGTGTCCTTTGAAATCATTTTAGGTCCTTGTATGGCTGAGAAGGACTAAGTCTATCAAAATTAGTCATCATACACTGTGGCTAGTATTGTGCACAATGTTCTCCTGCTCCCCTCATTTAGCATTAGTTCATATAAGTCTTTGCAGGTTTCTCTGAAGTCTGCCTGTTCATCATTTCTTATACCACAATAGTATTCCATTATATTGATATACTACAACTTGTTTAGCCATTCCCCAATTGATGGGCATCCCCTCAATTTCTAGCTCTTGGCCACACAAGAAGAGCTGCTATAAATATTTTTGTACATGTGGGTCCTTTTCCCATTTTTATGATCTCTTTGACATAAGACCCTAGAAGTGGCATTGCTGGGTCAAAGGGTATGCACATTTTTATAGCCCTTTGGGCATAGTTCCAGATGGTTTTCCAGAATGATTGAATCAGTTCACAGCTCCATCAACAATGAATTAGTGTTCCAACATTCCCACATTCTCTCCAACATTTATCATTTTCCTGTTTTGCTATGTTAGCCAATTTGATAGATGTGATGTGGTACCTCAGAGTTGTTTTGATAGTTGTGTATCTCTCTAATCAATAGTGATTTAGAGTGTTTTTTCATATGGCTTTAGATAGCTTTAATTGATTCCTCTGAAAATTGCCGGTTCATATCCTTTGACCATTCATCAATTGGGGAATAACTTTCATTCTTGTAAATTTGACTCAGTTTTCTATGCATTTTAGAAATGAGGCCTTTATCAGAGATACTGATTATTAAAATTCCAGGTTTTCTGCTTCCCTCCTAATCTTGGTTGCATTGGCTTTGTTTATGCAAACACTTTCCAATTTAACATAATCAAAATTCTCCATTTTACATTTCAAAATGTCCAGTTAGCTTGTTTAACCTAGAGCATAAAGAAATATATTCCTAGGTGAACAGTATGCCATTTCAAAGTCTGTAGTGCAGATAGAGCTGTCCAGCACATAGTTAGATGACTGCAACAGACTTTTCCCAGGAAGAGTTAGACTCATGAGTAACTACATTTACAGAAATGAACAGTGTATCCTTGCTATATCCTTCGGTTGAATGGCAACAAATTATAGATAGGGAAGTTCCCCTCCTGTGAATCCCTCTCTCCCCTTTCTCTTCTTCCCTCTCCTCCTCTCCCTCTTGTTATAGTTAGAAAACTGACTTTACAGGGACCCACAAGTATTAAGTCAATGTAGTGCTAAGAGTCACTCCACCCTGCCAATTCACAGATAAGTTCCCCTCAAGGTTGGCAACCGCAGGTTGAAGGTACTCATTGGGTATGACAGGGTTTAGGCTCTGGGAACCTCCTTGAATCTTCCCACTTGATGAGGCATTTGCCTGAGGTCCTAAACCTTTCATTATCACTAGACCTAAATTTCTTTTACTCTTAACCTAACCTAGCCCTCCATTGTCCAACTACTTCGCACCATTGATCCTATCAAAATACCTATATCCAAATCTGTTACCCTTAAACTAGCCTAGCCCTTCATTGTCTGTTTTCTCCAGGTATGCTTCAACTATTTCCCACCCTTATTCCCATTCCTAGAGTCTGATTTTGGCAAGAACCTCCTTAGACTCCTCCGCAAGATCCTCCCCAAATCTCTCCTCCAGACCACCCCTAGATCCCACCCACAATCTTTCTGTATATAAAATTCATCTTGCCTCCATGAAAGCATTCTAGAGGGGTGGCTAGGTGGTACAGTGAATAGAGCACCGGCCCTGGAGTCAGGAGCACCCAAGTTCAAATCCGGCCTCAAACACTTAACATAAAAACTAGCCGTGTGACCTTGGGCAAGTCACTTAACCCCAACTGCCCTCCAAAAAGAAAAAAAAAGAAAAAGAGAGTAATCTAGAGCAGCCTTAGTCTGTGTCAGATTATTCTGGTTGGCTTGTCCAACACAAGCATCACAAATACTTAGGCTCCTTAAAAGTCTACACATTATGGCGAATCTTTAATAAGCTTTATTTTACCTTGGCTGAGAAGGCTTGAGTCAAATTCATTCATTCTGCAGGACTCGGCGTGTTGATATTCTGGTGTCTCAAGTACCCCTAGACCCCCAAACCTCAACAGGTCCATACCCCTCAAGCTAAAAATTACAAGTCCCCACTGATGTATTTACCTTTTAGTAGTCATAGTGAAGAGGAGCACAGAGAGGGTTACGGCTGCCTGAGACCCCAAAATACCAACATGCCAGGTCCTGCTGAAAAAATTCCACTAAATTCTTCTCAGCCAAAGAAAAAGTAAAGTTTATTGAAAGTTCAAGTTCACCACGTGGGATGCTAGGCCATTTCACGGGGCTCTCACAAAGCAAGTCTGTGTGCTAGGGCATTCTATGGCACTCTCACAGAGCATGTCTATGCCAAGGTATTCCATAGCGCTCTCACACAGAGTAAGTCTGTGCTAAGCTATTCTACAGGGCTCTCACACAGATGGAGGGAAGACAGGGTCTTATATATAGAGGAATCTAGGGGTGGTTCAGAGGAGGAGCCTGGGGAGGGTCTTCAGGAGGAGCCAATGAGTTCAGACTCCAGTAATGAGTTTGGGGAGGGTCTTCAGGTGGAGTTAATGAGGTCAATGCAAGAGTGGATTAATATTTTGATAGGCTCAAGGGTGGGAAGCAGATGAAACAAAAGGGGGGCTAAAGACTTGGGCAGAGCCACAACTTAAGGCTCATAACCTCAGGCAAATGTCTTCCCTGGGAAGGTTTACTTTCCCAGAGTCTGTACCTCAAAGAATCAAGGAGAGCTCAAAAAGGGGGGGGGGGGCAGTCCCAGAGCCTACACCTCATCAATAGAACACATTTTTGTCAAAGTAAAAAAGCAAAGTAACAACAAAACATCTTACCCACCTTCCCCATGAACCTAAAACACATTTTCCCACAACTACCCTTTGCATCAGCAGAGACAGTGGGTTCACTTAGAACTCATAAGTTGAACACTAAGGGAACACATGTCCAGGATAGAGAGTGATGTGCCATATAGGGAACATTTGTATCCAATGCTTGTAAGTACGAGGATAACTCATGACCTCAGATCTTCAAGAAGCCACTGATATCTTTGTACTTTCCTACTGATCCTGCTATCATAAGATCAGCTAGATATCATTCCATTGGATATTGCTTTGTTGTTTAGGGATCCACTTCAGCCTTTCAAGCTTGACTGCTAAAGTTCTAAAGTGGTAGACTGTCATGCTCTTTTAGAAAGAGCAAAAACCCTTATCTGGCTTTGAACTTCAAGTAGGAAATTGCATTAGAACCATATGGATGGTATCTTTCCTTCTTGAGGAGCATGATGACTCAGGAAATCTTCTCTCCCTAAAACAGGAGTTCTTAACCCTCTGTTGTAGGCCAAGACTTCCAGGGGCCTTGGCCACATTAGCTCCCCAGTAACACAAAGGTCATTAGGCTGATATACAAGGAGAGTATAATTTTGTTGGGTGGATGCTCTCATTGGTTTCATGAATATCTAAAGAAAGTACTGAGTTAATTTGCAAGTCTTGATTGTAACACCCTGTTTGTGCCTCTGGACATGGTCCTAGGATAAAGAGCTTAACAAGTGATTGGCTTTGGGCTGCTGTAGAGAAAGATCAAGACCAAGGGTGGTTCCTTGCATTCTGCTAAGGGTATATAAACCTTGTATCTTCCGCTCTGTATAAAATAGTTCAGCAATAAACAGACTATGGAATACTTCCCCGTGACTCTCTCTCTCTCTCTCTCTCTCTCTCTCTCTCTCTCTCTCTCTCTCTCTCTCTCTCTCTTATTCATCTAGAAGCTCTCTCTCTGTCCCTTTATTCCACTCAGCTGGTAGCTAGGCCCAGACTGTGCCATGGACGGCTTTGGCTGTCTGAAGCCTGTGAAGCTCTATGTTTTAAATAATTGAAGAAAATACTGAATTTCAGTTAAATGTTAGTGAAAATCAAGATGTAATTGTTTTTCCCATTCAAGTTCACAGACCCTGCCCCCCCCCATATCTTTCTCTCACCTTCTTGGGATGACCATAAATCCCAAGTTAAGAACCTCTGCTCTAAAAGGGTGCAGTGGTTGGAACTCTCCAATTACAGAAAAACATGCAATTTGAGTAATACACAAGGAAATTTTACAAGTGGTACTTCCCTTGAAAATCTTTCTCTACTAGAAAGCTAGATTCCAGGATCAGACTGTTTAGGAAATTCAGAACTTCCCCCTTCCCTCTCTTAACATACAAGGTAGAGTTTAGGAAGCAATGTCTTTGGACCTACTTTTTAGGTTACATGCAAGTGACCTGTGACCACATGCTTCTTCCAAAATTTTCCGTTATTGCCTTTGGAAAAGGTACAAGGAAAAAGTGAAGAGAAAGTCTTCAAGAGTTGAGACTCCATCCTTAAGAGCTGAGTCCTAGGAGCATGAGACTATCTTGCCTCTACAATCCTCATTGAATATGGATGATCCTCAGATTATCATATATCACCAGTTCAGTGGATAAAGTGCTGGTCTTGTAATCAGGAAGACCTGAGTTCAAATCTATCTAGATAGATACCTACTAGCTGTGTGACCCTGAGCAAGCCACTTAACCCTGTTTACCTTAGTTTATTTATCTGTAAAAATGAGTTGGAGAAAGAAACAGCAAAACTCTCCAGTATCTTCGTGAAGAAAACCCTAAATGGGGTCAGGAAGAAAGACAACAACAAAGGATTTCACAGGGTCCTATCAGTTGCCTTCATCAAATGACCAACACACTATAATCTTATCTGGTGGACTCAGGAATGTCTTCTGTTTGATCAGTGACTTACAATAACCCACACCCAATTATGTTATCAAGTTATTTAGGAAACTCCTTAATTACATCAGAGATTCTTCTAAACCAACTCCTTTATACCAAGATTAGGTGAGATTAGAAGGCATTTTATAGGGAATGTTAGCAAGTTATTTGTCTGACTCATCCTGTCTCCCTAGAACTTCGGCTTTTTGGAGCAGCTACATTTATTTTCTTCTCCCATTCTGAGCTAGCATATTAACATAATCGTGGTCCACTTCTGATAGATCACTCCTCCCATTACTATCTCACACTGGTGAGCCTTAAAGCAATAAAATGGTATTGGAATGTGGAATAAATTCTCACTTTCTGGTTGTGATTTGTGAGAATAGGCATCTTTCTGTGTTCGCCTACACCCTCCCCCAAAACACCCTCCCTATAACTATAGCCCCTAGTCACATCTAAATAATGATAACATTTATATAGTGCTACATGGTGGGCACTATGCGAGGCACTTTACAAATATTATTTCATTTAATCCACACAATAATCTAGGTAGGTAGTTGCTATATTTATCCCCATTTTACAATTGGGGAAACTGAGGCAAATCAAATCAAGATTAAATGATGCCTTAAATCACACAGCTAGTGTCTAAGATCGGGCTTGAACTGAGTTCTTTCCAACTCTAAGCCCAGCACCCTATCCACTGCACCACCTGGCTGCTATCTTTGTGGTTTGGAGTGCTGTAAACCCCAAAATGTAAGGGTACCTACCAAGCCAGTCTGCCTGGAAAGAATTTAAACGCTCAAGCCTTCTTTCAGTCAAAGTAATGAGGTCTGTTGTAGCACCAATAGAATGGGCTACATTCCAAGGGAATCTGCCTTTTGATGAGGATGAAACTAAACCTTAGATAAAAAAAAAAAACTATGAAAGGATCTGGATGCGGATTGAGAAACTGTAAGCAATCTGGAGTGGGCCAGGTGCAACAGTGAAATTGGAATCAAGTAGGCTAATTAGGTGATCTAGATGGAATTAAGGAGTGGTAAATAGCTTGGGATGGGTAGGTACAGACAGTGAAAAGAGTTAAGTGGTCTGGGGTGGGTTAAAAGGCCCCTGTGAAAGAACTATTAAATAGTAGAGGACTATATAGGTGGGCTGGAATGGGCCAAATGCCTGGAGAAATGCCAGTGATCTGGGCTATTGAAATGTGTGGGAAAATTCAGGGTCTAGGTCCCACCACCCCATCACTATGATCAAAGTGGGATCAAAAGGAACAACGGGAGATGATGAAAGGAGCATGAGATGGGGCATCAGAATGCCTGGGTTCAAGATCCAGTTCTACCCACTTACTAGCTGTGTGATGTCAGAAAACTTTCTTCACCTCCCTAGACCTCAAATAGCTTCATCTGTAAAATGGGAGAGGGATTCAACTAGATGATCTCTATAGATCCGTCCAGTTTTAAAGGTCTATGATTCTATGCAGGTAACAAATCACAAAATTTGAGTCTGTGACAACGGGTAAAGTTTACTTTGTTAGACCACCACAGGCAGGCTCTGCTGGAGATAGCTCACTCATCAGGGTTTAGGAGAGCTAATTGCTCAATTTTCCTTGTAAGCATTTACAACTCAGAGATCAGTAAATGTTACAAATCAAGGATGGATTTATACTGTTTTGTTGATTTTCTAGATTTTTTTTTTGTCTTTTTTCTTTTGGAGGGGGGAAGGTAGGGCAATTGGGGTTAAGTGACTTGCCCAAGGTCACATAAGCAGTAAGTGTTAAGTGTCTGAGGTCAGATTTGAACTCAGGTCCTCCTGACTTCAGGGCCAATGCTCTGTTCAATGTACCACCTAGCTGCCCATGATTGTCTAGATTTAAGAAAGTTATAAATAAAATATTAATAATGCAAATTAAACTTAAAAGTATGTCATGGATACAGTTTTTTCAAAGATTCAGTTATTAAACATTTACCACCTGGTCATAGGCACTATGATTTATTAGTATGAACCTCTTTAAGCTACTAGGTGTGGAATATACATATCCCCATTCAGTTTGATAGATCACAGACCATAGGGAAGCATCTACTCATGTTGAACTAAATCTGTTGCAAAACATTATAATAAAATGTTCTTATTCATTATTCTTATTCTTAGTCATGGGGGCATGTTCCTTTAGTTCTATGACAATGATGATGGTGATGATAATAAAATACTTTACATTCATTTTCTCATTTGATAATATAAGCCTCAGTTTCCTCATCTTCAAAATGTATCATTAGAGTCATTATCTTTAAAGTCCATCCCTTGTTGGTATTCTCAGATCCTATGAGTTTATGACAGAGACATTTACTCATAGAATATTAGAACTGGAAGGCATATTAGATAAAAAATAATTTTTAAAAATGAACCATATTGAAGAAGGTACCCAAAGAGGGTACCCAAAGAGGGTTAGGGTTGCCCGAGACCCCAAAATACCAACATTCTGGGTCCTGCTGAAAGAATTCTACTCAAGTCTTCTCAGCCAATGAAAAGTAAAGTTTATTGAAAGTTTAAGTTCGCCATATGGGGTAGACTCTTAAGGAGCCAGTCTATGCTAGGTCATTCTATGGCGCTCTTACATAGTAAGTCTGTGCTAAACTATTCTATAAGTCTGTGCTACAGCATTCTGTGGCACTCTTACACACATGGAGGGAAGATGGGGTCTTATATACAGAGGAATCTAGGGGTGGTCTGGAGGAGGAGTTTGGGGAGGGTCTTCAGGAGAAGTCAATGAGGTCAGACTCCAGTAATGAGATTGGGGAGGGTCTTCAGGAGGAGTTAATGAGATCAGTGCAAGGGTGGATTGATACTTTGATAGGCCTGAGGGTGGGAAGTAGATGAACAATGGAGGGCCAGGCTAGTAACAGAGGTTTGGGCCCAGCCACAGTGAAATACTGATGGCCTCTGCAAATGCCTCATCACGTGGGACTTTAAGGGATTTCCAGGGCATGTACCTCAAAGATTCAAGGAGAGCTCAAGGGGGGGGGGGGGTGTCCCAGAGCCTACACCTCATCATTATGAGATAATGATGAAATGAGATATTTGTAAAGCTGTTAGAACAGCGCATGGCACATATTAGGTGCTTTATAAATGTTTATTCCCATATGAATTCAAATCATCAATCATCATCATTATATTTATTAAATCCATGTCATATACTAGATATGATGACCAGTAAAGGTTTTTGCCTTTACAAGTAACAAATTCATTTTGAACCAAAAGAGTGCTATCCTTGTAAAAACAAAACAAAAAAACAAAACAAAAAAAAAATCACTTCCATCCAATTGTTGAGGTTTAGGGTTTACGGGTGCTCAAGACCCCAAAATGCCAACATGCTGAGTCCTGACTAGTGAATTCGACTCAAGTCTTCTCTCAGTCGAAGTAAAGTTTACTAAAGATTTGCCAGTAGGCTCTTAAGGAGCCCAAGTGACTCTTGCATTGAACAAGTTGAGCAGAATAATCTGACACAGAGTGAGTCTGTGCTATATTAATCTCAGGACCTTTGTAGAGGAAAAATGGATCTTATATACAGAAAGATTGGGGCAGGATTTAGCAGTGGTCTAGAGGAGGAGTTTGGGGAGGTCTTGAGGAGGAGTCTAAGGAGGATCTTTGATAGAACTGAGGTCAGACTCCAGGAATGGAATTGAGGGTGGGAAATAGTTGAAGGCTACCTGGAGATGACAGACAATGGGGGGCTAGGCTAGTTTAAGGGTAACAGTTTTGGGTATAGATATTTTGATAGGATCATGAGTGGGAAATAGCTGGACCATGGAGGGTCTAGGCTAGGTTAAGAGTAAGAGAGATTTGGGCCTAGTGATAATGAAAGGCTTATGGCTTATGGCTTATGGTCTCTTCAAGTGGGAAGATTCAATCAGAGCTTCAGGGGTTTTCCAGAGTCTGTACCCCATCACAATCACATGGCTCACACAGGAAACCCACCTGTGCTGGCCAGAGGTATCAGTGGGTTGACATTGTACTTTTCTGAACAGTTAGTGTTGAATCAAAGAAATCCAGCTGTGCAAATAACAAAAGAAGCTGCCTTCTTTATTCCAGTCACAGAAGTATCTATGCACACTTTTCTGAGATCTGTTGTTCTGACTGGGGGTTAGGTAGGCAGGGCCTAAATGAACTTTAAGTTATTACTGTGCCCAGGGCATGAGCTAGAGACTAGAAACTTGTTTTTTAAAAGAGTTAAAATAAATCAGAAATTCAGGACACAAACAAACTTTGGTACTTTTGTTTTCTGTTTTTCTATTTAATCCCTTATGTGTTCTTGACCATCTTAGAGTATTAGTATTCTAGACCAACTCAGTACAGAAGAATAGATCCATGGACTCTGGAAAGATTTCTTGGAGTCCAATCAATGCAGTCAGTGCAGTCCCCTATCCCCATGAGCGTAGTCCCAAAAAGTCTCCTTTACAGATGAGTCACAGTCTTTCTCCTTTCCTTTTCTCCTTCTTTTGTGCCCTCAACTAATTACAATATTCAAAGATCCCAAAGCATTTATCATTGGAGCAAAGATAAGTGATAACACCTTGCTTTCTCAGCATTCACTGACCTAGCACCCCTAGAAAGTGTATACACACACGTGCACACACAAATACACCCACACATACATATATACAGATGTATATACATTTATGCATATAGGCATATGTATATGTGTATATATACACGCACATATGCATACATATACATATGCATGTACACACACATATACACATGCACATGCTCATACACATATACATACACATACACACACATTAGGGAAAGCCCTTTAATGCTCATCAGAGATGGGGGCCATGGTGGATTGCTATGGTTTTTGGGTCAGGATGTATAGGCCTCCCCTATACCCTTCTTCAACAGGTTTCGGGCGTCCTGGGCTCCCGCTTACCCCCGCTTACTCCGCTTACCCCCGCTTACTCCGGGAGAAACAGCTGCACAGAAAACTCAGGACACTGGACTTGCTTCTAGCTACATTCTCTAAGCCTGGCATGGCTGGAACTCCCTCTGCCTCCAGGTAGCCTGTATTTAAGTCCTTTCTCCAGGGCCCCTTAGGGCCCCTCCCCTAGCCATGCCCTTGCCACAGCGAGCCAGTGCATCACCCCGAAGGCGAAGGCGGAGAGATAATCCTGTTTATTGCAAATAGGTGCAGCCTTCACATTCCACCCCCCAGGTGATCACGTGCACTCCTGTTAGCTGAGGACTAGTTCACCCTTTCGTGAGGTATCAGAGACCCAGCAAGAGACCCAACAGTGGATCAACATAGAATCTGAGAAGTTATTGCTGCTTCCCCCCACTAGTTGTTCTGACACCCATTTTACCCACACAACAAAGATGCACCAGAAAATGCAGACCCGAGAAATGGCAGAATCACTTGTCTCTATCTCATTTAGGGGCCTCAATTGACTATAAAACACTCATCAATCAGCCTCATTTTAATATATGTTTTATATGTTCAGCTAGTGCTAAGGCACCTGGTGGCACCAAGGATAAAGCTACTAGGCCAAGAGTCAAGAAGTCCTGAGTTCAAATTTGGCCTCGGACATTTATTATCGTCATGATCCTGGGCAAGGCATTTTAACCTCTGTGTGCCTCAGTTTCCGTAAATGTAAAATAAGAATGATGATAGAGCCTACCTCCCAGATTGTTGTGGGGTCCACATAGGCTCAGATTTATAAAGTGCTTAGAACAGCACCTCGCATGCAGTAGGTGTTTAGTAAATGCGCATTCTCTTCCCCCTTTGTGTGTGAGCTTCCCTTTTCCTATACTAGTATATATATGCTTTTTACCAGAAACTCACTCATTTAAAAAGATACAGACTGGACCTGTGGACCTCGGATTTCAGAAACCAAAGAAAGATTCAGGTGAGGAAAGTCCCCCTACCAATACAGGTTGGCACCATCTTTGTAACATCTTATCATAGTTACTTAGAGCAGGGGTGGTCAAACTATAGTCCAGACACACTGTTTTTGTAGCTCTGCCTTTCCCCCTCCCCCATCTCAGAATGGCTTTTACATTTTTACATACAATAAAACTTTATTTTAAAATATGGAAAGCATTTTAATTGGGGTACACAAAAATGGGATACAGGCCTGATTGGGGGTTGGGAGAGAAGAAAGTCTGCTTTGGCCCCTCCTGCCCAAGAGCACTTAGTGGTTAAAAATGACTTGCCTACAGTCACTCAGCATGTCTTAAGGGTGAAACTACAGCCCAGATCTTCCCAACTTTGAGCCCACACACTGCCCTATTGAGTCTATTCGAATAACTATTTTACCAACAAGTGTAGGAATAAATATTGACAAGAGAAATGGATTACTGCTCCTTTCCATTTTTTAAGAAAAAAGACCACAGAATCAGAAAAATAGCACAAGCCTTCCCCCTTATATACCTGCATAGCATTTGAGTACATAGGATCAACTTCAAGTCATATCAGAGTAAGATCTTAGCAGACTACTGCCGCCATCATTAAGGTCATTATTGATTCTCCAATACTTCAAAACTTCAGGATCTAAGCTTTTGTCATGGCGGCTACCTTCCTCCTTCATTGACACAGATCACAATCCTTGCAACTTACTAGAGGTTCTCCTTGAGTTGTGGTTAATAAATTCATTCCCCTCTAGCCAATCTTGTGATGATGCTCTCTTAACTTAGATAGGCTGGTCCTCAGAGAACAGATTACAATCTCTTGTCAGGCCCTCTTTCAAAGCCTTTCTAGCTCGTTAAAACCTGCCAGGGCTTGCCATCTGCTAGCACAGCCTTTGAGATTCCTTTGAGATACCTCAAAAGGAGCCATCAGAAGGTTGCTGTGGGAAGTCCGTAAAGCTTGTAGGACTCCTTCTTGTAGAACTGATAAGCTCCTGTCTCCCTGTAGAATCACAGAACCTAAGTTCAATGGAACTTCAGTGACCTTCAACTTTAACCTTCACAGGCAGAAAAATAATCTACACCGAGGGATCCTTGACCTGGGGATCTGTGAACTTGTATGTATACAAGTGTCTGCATACATTCATATAGTATATATAAATATATGTATTCATATCGACTATTTACATATATATATATATATACACGCAATGTTGTTGTTATTCAGTCATATCCAATTCTTCATGAACCCATATGTGAGTTTCTTGACAAAGATGCTGTAGTGATTTACCACTTTCTTCTCCAATGGATTGGCAACTAGAGGTTAAATGACTTGGCCAGGATCATACAGCTAGTGAGTGTCTGAGGTCAAATTTGAACTCAGGTTAGCTGTGTAGTTTGCTG
>CM053594.1:88465681-88511931 GCA_028646575.1 Pseudocheirus occidentalis
AAAAAAAAAAAACCCAAACAGGGTCAACAAAGAGTTGGACACAACTGAAACAAACAACAATTTCCTGACTCCAAGTCCAGAGTTCTATCCACCGAGTCATCTAGTTGACTCTATACATACACAAGCATATATATATATATATATATATACACACACATACATACACACATATATTTATACATACACATATATACACATATATGTGTATGTATATATGTGTACATATGTGTTCATATGTATATATATGTATATATACATGTGTTTGATATGCATATACAGATAGCTGTATTTCAATATGATTAGTTTCTTTTGTAATACTATTTTATTTTTTGCACTAAGAAACATTATTCTCTTTGCTTGTCTTCTTAGTGGGGGTGGGTGAGGAGGGAAGAAGGGAGAGAATCTGGGACTCAAAGTTTTAAAAATAAATGTTAAAAAAATTGTTACATGCAACTGGGAAATAAAATATATAGGCAATGTGGTATAGAAATTCATCTAAAGTAAGGGGAAAGGGGGTAAGTGGGGGATGGGGGAATATTTGAGAGGGCAGACTGGGGGAAGGAGTAATCATTATGCTTGCCATCCTGGGGCAGGGGATAGGGAAGAGATGGGGAGAAAAATTGGAACTCAAAATCTTGTGGAAATGAAAGTTGAAAATTAAAAATAAATAAATAAATTATGAAAAAAAAAGAAGCATTGTTCTGAGCAGTGGTACAAGGGTTTCACCAGGCTGCTGAAGGGGTCCAGGACACACACCAAAAAGGCTAAGAACCTCTGTCTCATAAGTTTGTTATGAGGCTCTAATTAGATAATAAATCTAAAGTGTTCTGAAAACTTTAAAGCACTGTATAACTGTTAGCTATTAGCCTTGAATCTCCTACTGGCAAAATGATAGCCAGTATTCATCAACACAGTCATGCCCTAGTCCCATAAAAGATCTAAAGAACTGGTTGACTGAGCAAGGCCTCAGGCATATCAAGCTCAGTTTCCTGTCTCAGACAGGGGCAACAACAGTTTAGTTGTGGAGAGGCAAGATTGTTCTCCATGACATCAACCTCAAAGCTCATAGATAAACAAGCAGGCTTCCCTTTTCCAGGTTGCTAGGGGGCAAAGAGGATCTGGTGTTGCCCTTGGAACCAGAAAAACCTAAAGTCGAATCCTGCCTCAGAGGCTTACTAGTAGATTAACCCTGAGCATATATCTTAATCTCTAAGCCTCAGTTTCCTCATCTGTATGGTGGGGATAATAATAATTACTGGCATTTAAAGTGAACCTCTATCCAACAACTCTGGGAGGTAGTCAATAAACCTACATATAGGAGGCACTATTCTGAACACTAAGTAAAAGCAAGTCCCTTGAATCAAGGAGCTCCCAGTCTAATAGAGAGAAGATGCAGACAACTAGACACGCACAAGGTACATGCAGGATAAATTGGAAATGATTCAGAGAGCAAAGGGACTGGCATTAAGGGGGAAATCATGAAATCCTTCCTATAAGGTAGGATTTTAGTTGGGATTTGAAGGAAGCCAGAGAAGCCAAGAGGCAAAGATGAGGAGGGAAAGAATTCCAGGCATGGGGGACAGCCAGAGAAGATGCCCAGAGTCTGAAGATGGAATGTGTTTTTTCTAGGAACAGTGAGAAGGCCAATGTCGGGGCAGCTAGGTGGCACAGAGAATAGAACACTAGCCCTGGATTCGACCTTGGGCAAGTCACTTAACTCCAATTGCCCTGCCTTCCCCTCTGGAAGAAGAAGCAGAAGAAGCAGAAGAAGCAGAAGAAGCAGAAGCAGAAGCAGAAGAAAAAGAAGAAGAAGAAGAAGAAGAAGAAGAAGAAGAAGAAGAAGAAGAAGAAGAAGAAGAAGAAGAAGAAGAAGAAGAAGAAGAAGGTGAAAAAGGAGGGTGAGGAAGACGAGGAGGATAAGAAGGAGGAGAAAGAAGACGACCAATGTCACTGCATGGCAGAGCATTTGGCAGAGGAATGGGGGGGAGACAGATTAAAGACTAAGAAAACTCGAAGGGGAGGGCAGTTACAAAGGGCTTTGAACGCCATACAGGGGGTTTTATATTTCATACTGCAGGTAACACGGAACCACAAGAGTTTATTGAGTAAGTAGGTGACATGATCAGACTTGTACTTTAGGAAGATCATTGTGACAGATGAGTAGAGAATGGACTAGAATTAGGAGAGACTTGTGGAAAAGAGACCAACCATCAGGCTATTACAATTATCTAGGTGTGGGGTGATGAGAACCCGAACCAGGGTAGCAGTACTGTCAGAGGAGAGATAGGTGCTGTCATTATCCCCATTTCACACGTGAGAAAACTGAGGCAGACAGATGTTGTGACTTGTCCAGAGTCACATAGCTAATAAGGGTCTAAGGCCAGATTTAAACTCAAGACTTCCTGATTCCATGTCTAGCGGTCTATCCCCCGGGCCCACAATAATTTCACCTGCTTCACAAAATTGTTGTGTAGATTAAAAGAGATAATATAAAGTTTCTTACAAACTTTAAAGCATTATTAAAATGCTTCCCAATATTACTATTATATATGTGTGTGTGTGTGTGTGTATACATATATTGGGCAGGTAGAACAGCTATTTTATTCTTTTTTCTTTTTAATTGATTTGTTTACTTACTTTTAGTTTATAAGATTCAATTCCACAGTCCCTTGAGTTTCAAATTTTCTCCCCTCCCTCTTCCCCCCCCACCATGGTGGCATGTAATCAAGTATGGGATCTGCAAATACTTTCACACTGGACATTAGTCTGGTTGTATAGAAGAAGGGTTGTCACCGATGGAATGAACAATGGGAAAAAGGAAACAAAACCAAACATAGAAAAGAGTGATAGTATGTAGATTGCTTCAGTCTCCATTTAAACTCTCTTCTTTCTAGATCTTTCTCTGAATGTAGGTATCTCTTTCCATCCTGAGACTTGGAGAGTTGTCTTATAGCTGTGCTTTGCTGAGAAGAGTCTAGTTTATCAAGATTGGTGGTCATCATACATACAATGTGTCTGTGATTGTGTACAAATTTTTCCTGGTTCTGCTCTTCTCACTCAGCATCAGTTTATATAAGTCCCTCCAGGTAAATATGAAGTCCATCTCTTCCTCATTTCTTATAGCACAATAGTATTCCATTACATTCATATACCACAACTTGTTTAGCCATTCCCCAATTGATGGGCATTCCCTTAATTTCCAGTTTTTTGCCACCACAAAGAGAGCTGCAATAAATATTTTTGTACATATTGGTCTTCATGCTAGGGAAAGTGGCTTAGCTGTACTAGATTTTGATCTGTATTATAAAGCAGCAGTCATCAAAACTACTTGGTACTGGCTGAGGAAGAGTAGTGGATCAATGGAATAGATTGAGTACAAAAGACTCAGTAGTCAATGATTATAGTAATATACTGTTTGATAAACCCAAAGACTCCAGTTTTGGGGATAAGAACTCACTATTTGACAAAAACTGCTGGGAAAACGGGAATATAGTATGGCAGAAACTGGGCATAGACAATCATCTAATGCCATACACCAAAATAAAATATAAATGGGTACACGATCTAAGTATAAAGGCTGATACTGTAAGTAATCTGGGGAAGCAAGAAATAATTTACCTGTCAGATTTATGGTGTAGGGAAGACTTTATGACCAAAGAATAGTTGGAGAGCATTATAAAATGCAAAATGGATAATCTTGATTACATTAAATTGAAAAGTTTCTGTACAAACAAAGCCAATGTAACCAAGTTTAAGAGGGAAGTAGGAAATTGGGAACGAATTTTTACAACCAGGGTCTCTGATAAAGGCTTCACTTCTAAAATATACAGGGAATTAAGTAAAATCTATAAAAATACAAGTCATACCCCAATTGATAAATGGCCCAAGAATATGAACAGGCAATTTTCAGAGGTAGAAGTTAAAGATATGTATAAGCATACGCAAAAATGCTCTAAATCACTATTGATTCGAGAAATGCAAATCAAAACAACTTTGAGGTACCACATCTCACCAGTCAGACTGGCTGAGATGATAAAACAGGAAAATGACAAATGCTGGAGAGGATGTGGAAAAATTGGAACACTAATGCATTGTTGGTGGAGCTGTGAATTGATTCAACCATTCTGGAGAGCAATCTGGAACTATGCCCACAGGGCTATAAATAATTGCATACCCTTTGACCCATTAATAGCACTTCTGGAGTTGTATCCCAAAGAGATTACTATTATATATTAATTAAATATGTATGCCACCCATGAACTGACTTTAAAAATAAAACCTTAAAAAAAAACCCTTTGTTGAAATTATCATTGTACTTTCACTTCATATTATTTCTAAGACTGGATTGCTTTTGGAATGCCACTCAGTAATTCCAGTGATCCAATTAACCCACATGGTACCATAAAACCCTTTTTTTTCTTTTTCTTTTTTTGTTTTTGGAGGGGGGGGAAGCAAGGCAATTGGGGTTAAATGACTTGCCTAAAGTCACACAGCTACTGCATCAAGCATCTGAGGCCGCATATGAACTCAGATCCTCTGGATTCCAGGGCCAGTGGTCTTTCTACTATGCCACCTACCTGCCCCCCAAGACCCCTTTTATTCACATAATATCTTAAGATTATATGTGAAGCAGAGAACAGCACAATCTCCAAAAACTTAAAGTTACAAGTGCCCAGAACATCCAGAGGAAGTTTCATGGTGGGTGGCTGGCAGGCTGCAGAGAAGCACCCAAAAACCCCCACACAAGAAGTACCAGATACACAGCCCACTGCCCAGTGCCTCTGAACCAGATTCAGATGTGATTGGAAACTATTTAAGAAAGTAAATAAAAATACCATAGAACACATTGTTATTCAGTCATCTTTCAGCCATGTATGAATCTTCATGGCCCCATTTGGGGTTTTCTTGGCAAAGATACAGGAATAGTTTGCCATTACTTCCTCCAGCTCATTTGACAAATAAGGAAACTGAGGCAAACAGGGTAAATTATCCAGGGTCACTCAGCTAGTAGTGTCTATGGCCAAATTTGAACTCAGGTCTTCCTGATCCTAAACCCAGTGCTCTATTCATCGCATCATCTAGCTGTCCTACAACAGAAAATAGATAATGTTAATATATGGTTTTCTAAGTCAATATGTAGTATGTATGGTTTAATGACCCAGTTTCCATTTGAGTTTAATGCCACTGATTTAAGACATGTGTGCCTACCAAGAACTTGGCATATAATCAATACTTTTGATTGATTGATTGATTGAAAAGGCAAGTGGGTCATGAACAAGAAAGGCAGAAGATATGATAATGTGAAGACTACCTGGATACTCCTGAGACATTAAAAGGAGCAGAGGATTGCCTCTAGTAGAATGGTTGTATGCTCTGTGAAATCAGAACACCACAGAGGGACAAGGAAGCATAGAGAGAGATTAGGCTCTACGACCAATAGAGGGGGGTTATCACCCTGATGACTTCATGGAGCCACTGATGTATTCAAAGATCATCTCTAGTAGAGCCAGCCATGAAGCAGCTGCATGGCACAATGGATAGAGAACCAACATCTTTCTGAGTTCAAATCTGGTCCCAGACACTAACTGTGTGACCCTGGGCAAGTCACTTAAGCCTGTTTGCCTCAGTTTCCCCTTCTGCCAAATGAGCTAGAAAAGAAAATGGCAAGCCACCCTAGTATCTTTGCCAAGGAAACCCCAAACGGGATCGCAAAGAGTCAGATACAACTGAAACGGCTGACCAACAAAAAGAGCCAATCAGATTAAGAGGAGTAGCTCATGCAACAGGTCCTTCTTTCTCAAAACCTGAAATAGGATCCAGGGGAAAGAGCACTCGCCTGGAATTCAGGAGCCGGCGACTCAAGTCATAACATTGTCCCTAATTAGTTTCATGACGTTGAATAAGTCACTAATGGGCCTCAACTTCTCATCTGTAAAATGCAACATTAGACAAAAGAAAAGCTGGCAGGGCCTCCCCAGACTGGCTTCAAGTCCCGGCTTCATCGTTCATTTGTCTCATGACTCACTTCCCATCTCCAGGCCTTGTTTTCCTGATTGTAAAATGCAGCATTGGACAGGAAAATTTCTAGGTTCCTTCCAACTCTGGCATCTGATGATGTTAAATAGGAAGGGAGGTTCAAAGAAAGACTGAGAGAACATGTTGAAGAGATCTTACAGATTAGGACAAAACATTCACTGTACTACAAGGTGCATCAGGTGAAAACCCTTCCCCCGAGGAGAGGAAGGTACCGTGTGTGGTCGGCTTGGCAGTATTAGGAAATGCATCCAGAAGTCCTGAATATGGAGCTTGCAAGACAGAGGATTACAAGAGCACTGGCCCAAGAGAAGACCAACCAAGTCTGGGTACTCTGAACCACTCTGTAGACTAGTCAGAGTGTCTAAAAGGTGGGGTGGAGTCTGTAGAGTTTCAGGCCCACAAAAGACTCCTATCCCTTCCCTCCACCCCCAGTCCCATACACACTCAGCCCCAAATATACAAATATTTGACAGTTATAACATAACCAGGGTTATTGGAGGAACAACAGTAGTTTCTGTATTCCCAAGCTCTTCTTTGCTTAGTGAATGGCCTCCAGGGAGACAGAGTTTGGGAAAAGGGGTCAATAGATTCAATTGACACAGAAGATTGCCTGTTTCCACACTGTTTCCACAACCACCACTTGGAATGTGTGAGTTTATCCTGTGGGAGAAATCTCATGCTATAGATAATTGCCACCAGCTTCTCATGCTAATTTCCTGGGAATTTATAGACTCCACAGACCTAGATCTGAGAAATGTGACTTAAAAATGAAACTCTGACAAAGACTTTTGTAAGGGTGAGAAAAGTCAAATTTTTATCTTAACTCCTTCTACTCTTCACACTAAACCAAGGCTCATAGGATCATAAGACCATAGAAATAAGAATTGAAAGGGCTTTGGTGGTCATAGATTTGTGATATAATGAAAATACTCTAAAGCAGTGGTTCTCAACCTTCCTAATGCCACAACCTTTTAATACTCATATGTGGGCATATCTGCATGTGGGCGGACCCACCTGGAGATGGATAGAGGAGTGGTGTCTCAATTCCTAAGACCATCAGAAATACGTGTTTTCCAATGGTCTTAGGCAACCCCTGGGACCCCCTGTGAAAGGATTGTTCGACCCCCAAAGGGGTTGCGACCCACAGATTGAGAACCACTGCTCTAAAGACAGAGGGTATCTATCTGAACCCTACCACTTAGTAATGATGAATAATAAAAATAAAGGAAGAAGTCAGTTAGTAAATAAATGTTTAATAAATCCTTTCTGTGTGCCAGGCACTGTGCTAAGCACTAGGGACACAAAAAAAAGACAAGAGGAGCTCACAATCTAATGGTGGAGACAACAGGAAAACAACTAGGGATGTACAAGTTTCATATATATATATATATATATATATATATATATATATATATATATACACACACACACAAGACTAATAGATGGAAGGAAATGAAAAAAGTAATACTTCTATTCAATTACAAAAAGTGGTCATTTTATCTGTTTTCACATGAGCCTACAAAACTTGATTTAAAAAAAAGAGAATAGTATGACTGATCTCAAAACCAGAAAGACTTTCGATCAATATCCACCTCTGACACAGACTGACTAAAGAACCCTGGACAAGACTAACAGAACTCTCTCAGTGGTCTAAGCACCTCTCTAAGACTCACAGTTGGAGAAAAATTTCCATCCTCCATTGATAGAGGGAGTTGGAAGTGACCTAAGTGATTATCTGGTTCAATGCTTTTATTTTATTTATTTTGTTTTGTTTTCCATTTTATTTTGTTTTATTTTGAATTGAACAAACACCAAATAAAATGAGTATTTCCATATATATTGTAAAATAGAAGGAAAGAATTACATACGAAACCTGTGAATCTCTTATGTAGAACTTGCTTTTCTTGTTAAGCTTTTAAT
The DNA here is from genome assembly GCA_028646575.1 of Pseudocheirus occidentalis. NCBI lineage: Eukaryota > Metazoa > Chordata > Mammalia > Diprotodontia > Pseudocheiridae > Pseudocheirus > Pseudocheirus occidentalis. The sequence goes on from CM053594.1 coordinate 88,473,638, forward strand.
AAATTCAATATGAAACTTTCAAAACTGAGTGGTTTCTTAGTCCTTTTAATATTGTTTCTCTTCTCACTTTTTGAGATGCTACCCCAGACCTAATCTCCTCTTTCTCTCCCCTCCTTTGCTTGCCCACCTGCACTAAAAAAGAAAAAAGGAAAGAAAACCATTGGAATAAATAATCAGAGGCAAGTTGATATATTACTCACGTTAAAAATGCATGTCATCCTGCATCATTAGTCCATGATCTGTCTGTCAGAAGGTGGGCTACTATGCTTCACCATTGACTGAGGAAGTTTCTTCACCCCAGAGTTTCCTATACTGATGAAATCACAGTTATAGTCCCTAAGCCCCTAAGATACCTACTTTTCCAAGGATGATTTATATTTGAATTCCATTTAAAAAATACAAGAGGGAGAGACAGAGAGACAGGAAGAGAGACAGAGACATAAACAGAGAGAGACTGACAGGGAGAAAGAGAGAGATGGAGAGATGGAGAGAGAACATAGCTCCTATGTCTATAAAATTTTAAGATTTTCAAAATGTATTTTTGTACATGATCTGATATTTACCTGGAAGGTAGATCCTATTATCCCCATTTTACTGGTGAGGAAGCTAAAGTTCAGAAAGAATAATGACTTATCCAAAGGAACATACCTAGTAAGGAGGAGAAGGGTAATTCCAGCATATCACACACTACATCACCTTGTGATTGTAAATGTCATTTATCCTTGTCTGTCTAGTTCCTCATCTTGGAAACTGAGTGATTTCCAATATTCCTTCCATCTCTAAATTCTATGATTCAATTAATTGGTTTTATTACTCCTAATCTATGATCCCAACTTATAGGCCATAGACCCCAGAGTTGAAAGGCATTCTTGTACCCAAATGCAGACAAGTCATCTCATTAAACATCCTTGTTACAACAACTAGGTATGTACAAACTATATACTAGTTATATATTATTTTATATGCTATATATACAAGTTATATATTATTTTCTTCTGCAAGGCCCCCAAAAAATCAACAAGCATTCATTTAAAGGCACCCACTAGCAATCAAATATATCTAGTTTTAAGTAAATCTATTTTTTAAAAAGCTTAACTTTACCAGGAGACATATAAGGAGGTAACCATTTGACAAAATAATTCATGTCCATGAAAGTTTATTAAGTATCTGCCATGCCCAGAGGTACTATACTAGTTACTGAAGATCTAAAGATGAAAAGTAACATAGTCCCTACCCTCAGAAAGCTTATAGTCTAGTAGGAGGAAAAGACATGTATAGAAAGAAGTATAATGAAAATCATAATGTGATAAGTATGTAGAAAAGGCAAAACATAGGAAAGAGAAATTACTTCAGAATGGGGGAAGGAAAGGAAAAGGAAGATTCTGGGCAAGAATTTGCACCTCATCTGGGTCTTAAAGGGGAACAAAGGATAACAATAGGTGATGATGTGGAGGGAGTATGTTACAAGCTTGGGGGAAAGGGGAGGTAGCCTGTGCAAATCCACAGAGGCAGGAGAAAGAAGGATGAAATTAGGGACTAGCTAGAGGCAGGAAGAGCAAATATCTTGTTTGACTAAAACAGTGTGTGACAAGAAGAAACAGGAAATAAGTATGGGATCAAGATGAGCCAGAATCTGGAAAGCCTTGAGTGCCAGAATAAAGAGTCGGTATTTTATTCTGTGGGCAATGAGGAATTCTCCCATTGTATAAATAATCTCCTATTTATGAAAGGATTCACCTACAGGTTTTCCTGGAGGCATTCAAAATATCATTTGGTTTACAATAATTCCATTTCCACACACCCTTTTGGGAACACACCTGGTAGACAACTTTTCCTATCAAGTAGCTTGCCTACCTCAGTACTTACAACTTGGCAAACCTCAATCCCTTTGTGTTGAAGAGACTGCTTGGAGGCAAGGTGCAGTTGACACTAAGGAATGCCAAGCGCCAGAAAAGAATTGCCTTACTGGTTAAGTCTGATTCAAAGATATTCTATATGTGTGGGTATGTATGCATGCATGTATGTGTATATGCATGTATTATGTATGTGTGTATGAATGCATGTTTATATGTGTGTATATAACCTAATCAGTACAGTTATGGCCAAATAACTCTCAAAGTCCATGAATCCAACTCTTTATCTCTCTCCAGAGCACTCATCTCACACCTCTAACTGTTTAAAGGTCATCTCCACCCCAACAGAACATGCATTCCTTGAATGCAGACAATGTTTCATTTTTTTGTTTGCATATTTTCGATACCTAGAAGAGCACTTTGCATATAATAATAAATCCTTAGTAAATATTTGTTGAATGAGTGAAGAAATGAATGGCTTGTTGGTATTTCAAATTCAACATGACATGAATAGGATTCATCACCCCTTCCCCAAATAAAACCACCAAGTCCTCCAAACATCCCTTATTGAGATAACTACTATCTTCCCAGTCAATCAAGTTTATAATCTCAGCGTTAACCTTAGCTTTGCTCCTTTCCTTACTTCTTACACCTAATCAGCGGGGAAATCCTCTGCCATCTAATACTTTCTCAATCAATTGACACTATTTACTATCATGCAATATATGTACTACCACATATATATGGTCACATCTCAATATCTTTGACATGCATCCTTTTCTCTCCATTTACATAACCACTATCTTCTTTCTAGCCTTCATCACCTCCTGCCTGGACTTTCGCAACAGCCTCTCCTAATTGAATTCCTGGTCTGTTTCCCATACATTCTCCACACTGATGCCAGATTAATATTTCTAAGACACAGATCTGATGATGTCACCTATCCCCTCAGCTTTCATAGGTGTCCTATTACTCCTAAAATAAAGTGCAAACTCCTCCACCTGTGTTCTGAGGCCCTCCGCTACCTGGATACAACCTATCTTTTCAGCCCACGATACCCTTTTCTGCTCACTCTTCCTCCCAGCCAAACTGACCTGATTGCTTCATCTTCAGATTTGATGTCATTGAGGTGTTCTTCATATCTAGAATACCTTCCTTCCTCACCTCCATCTCTTAGAATTCTTAACTTCCTTCATTTTCAACCAGGTGGTCAGCTCCTTCATAAAGCCTACCCTTATTCAACTAATTACTAGTTTCTGTCTATCTGTCTCTCCCTCGGTCTCTTGCTGTCTCCATCTGTCTCTGTCTCTCTGTTTCTCTGTCCCTGTATATTTCTCTGTCTCTTTGTCCCTCTTTCTGTCTCTGTATCTCTTTCTGACTCTGTCTTTCTGTCTCTGTGTCTCTGTTTCTGACTCTTTCTTTCTGTTTCTGTGTCTCTGTTTCTGTCTCTGTTTCTCTCTCACTGTCTCTGTTTCTCTCTGTCTCTCTATCTCTCTGTCTCTCTGTCTCTGTCTCTGTCTCTCTGTCTCTCTCTGTCTGTCTCTTTCCTCTCTTTCTCTCTCTCTCTGTCTCTCTGTCTCTGTCTCTGTCACTCTGTCTCTCTCTCTGTCTCTCTCTCTCCTACTCCCTCCCTCCCTCCTCTCTCCTTAAATAACCTTGATTTAGTTATATGTATACATTTTGTATTGGGGTGTACGTGTTTTCAGGGAAGACTAATATCTCTGGTGTGCAGATTGCTGAGCACTTCTAAGGGCTGCTTTCCACCTTTGGTGTCCACCTGATTCAGCCAACTCTCACCTGTGTCTGCAAGCAGCTGTAGCATTTGCAGTGACCATCCCCCTGTAAACCATTTTGGCAGATGGTCTAAACCAAGTTGAAGAGAACTAAGGGGTCTCAAACCCATTGGTGAATTGGGGGGATTGTCTCCCCCAAGCTTATGAAGGTTTCCCCCACAGTGGAATGGGAAAATGGGAGGCTAAAGCAGGTGTGTGGAGCACTTAGAACTTGGTTAAACATCAAAGACATCAAGGTCATCCACTGCATCCCAAGGCATCACCACTGTCTTGACTTTGTCCTGTTATTGCGCTATGATGACTCTAGAAGAGAGAATGAAGCCAATGACTTTGCACAACTCTACCTCACTTAATTCCTAATTATTCATAAGTCAAAAGAAATTCCCCATACCATTTTACCATTTTTACCTACCTCAAAGTCCTGCGGCTAAAGGCAAGTGATGAAACAGCAGGTGCAGATACAATGGTTGTAGTCACAACCCTGAACCCAGACAGCCCAGGCAGTAGTTTAGTATACAGTACCACGTGTTTTCATCTGGGCCAGAACACTTATAAACATCAAGAATGATTTGATGAAAATTATGGGGAAATTCAAAGTCTCAGAAATAAGAACTCCACAGGGCTTACCAGCAGGATGGTTCATCCATCTCCAAGAAGGCGGCAATTAAGTCCATCAAAAATAAAGTGAGAGTGAAGCATGGAGAGATTCGAGATTCTCAGTTCAGTCATAAGGCAGATAAAATTCAGTTTTGCTCTGATAGTAACAGTCCAAAGTGTTTTTATGATGCCCTGGAGACTATTTATGAGCCAAAGACCTATGGTGCAGCTCAACAGCTCAGTGCTGATGGAACTACATAGATGAGTGATAAGAACATAATCCCAGAGCGATGACTTGAACACTTCCTAGATCTTCTCAATAGACCATCATCAACCAATGCTAAAGTCATTGACCATATACTTCAGGTTGAAGTCAATCTCTCTCTAGCCAAACTTTCAACTGAAGAAGATATTGTGAATGCCATTAGCCTCCTCTCATGTGGCAAAGAATTTGATGTTGATTCTATTCCAGCTGAAATCTACAGAGTAAGGGAGTCCACTGTTCATGCAAACACCAACAGAAATTTTCTGAGTTATATGAAGGTTAACCCCAGGAATTCAAGGATATCTCTGTTGTCCCTCTCCATAAAGGAAAAGAAGTAGGTTTTCCTGTGACAAACACAAGGCGAGGGGGGAGGGCAGAGGAGTGTCTCTCTCTTTCTTAGCTAGTTATCAGTAAGATTCTTGCCAGAATCCTCCTTAATAGACTGATCCTTCACCTGGAAAATGGTCATCTACTTGAGAACCAGTGTGGCTTTAGAAAGGGCCAAGGAACAGTCAATATGGTGTTTACTGCCAATAATTCCAAGAGAAATGCCAGTAGCAGAACAGAGGTCTGTACACAATGTTTGTAGATCTGACCAAGGCCTTTGACACTGTCAGTCATCAGGGTTTGTGGAAGATAATGACAAAATTTGGTTGCCTGGAGAAGTTCATCAGTATTGTTATTAACCAATTTCATGACAGCATGCTTGTATGGGTTCTGTATAATGGACAATGCTTTCACACTTTCCCCATCACCAATGGAGTGAAGCAGAGCTTTGTGCTTACTTCCATGCTCTTTTCAGCAATGTTGTCAGATACCTTCAACAAGGACAAAAAATGGCATCAAGATGAGCTACTCTACTGTTGGTAAATTATTTAACTTGAAAAAGTTATAAGCCAAGACTAAACTTGAGGGAGAGTTGGTATATGACTTTTTGTTCACAGATGATTGTGTGCTCAATGTAGCCTCTGAGGCTGAGATGCAAGAGTATGGATTGATTCTCTGTCACTTGAATCAATTTTGGCCTGACAATTTACACACACACACACACAAAACCACAGGTTCTCTACTAGTCATCACTGCACCATCCATACAGTCATCAGTTACAGCAAATGTATGGAGGAGAACAGGTATTAAGCTATCTACCAAATTGAAAGTCTACAGAGCCATCGTAGGACTTCACTGTTGTATGCCTGTGAAAACTGAACAGTAGACTAGTGCCATGCTAGGAAACTGAATTGCTTCCATTTACGTTGTCTTAGGAAGATTATGAAGATCACCTGTAAAGAAAAGATACGAAACACTAAAGTCTTTTCTCAAGCTAAACTGCCAAGCTCTCAAACTCTACTGTAGAGTGTAACGCCAATGGGTTGGTCACATTGTTTGAATGCCAAATGTATCTTTGTCTAAAAGAATATTTTAAGAAGAACTCACACAAGGAAAGTGTTCACAGAGATGTCAGAAGAAGCAATACAATGATATTCTCAAGTTTTCTCCAAAGAATTTTGAGATCAATTGTGAGACACAGGAGACACTGGCACAGGATCACCCAGCATAGAGTGCCTGCATCAAAGAAGGTGCTGTGCTCTATGAGCAAAGCAAAATTGCAGTAGTGCAAAAGAGATGTGAGATGTACAAATTTAGCGCCATCTCCACTCCAAATGTTCATATGGACTATTTGTGCGCAACCTGTGGTCCAACCTTGTGAGCTCATATTGGTCTGATCTGCCACAGACACATTGTACATTGACCTCAATAGCCATGTCATTTTGGTCCTCTGAGAGCACAAGACAGCAACCAACCAACTCATTGTATCCCCCAGTAGAATGTAAGCTCTTAGAGGGAAGGGTCTGTTCCCTTTTTGTTTCTTTTTCCAGAACCTGATTCAGTGCTCCACACATAGTAGGTATTTAATATAGATTTCTGGGGTTCATAGAATCATAAATTTACAGATAGAAAGGATCCTAGAGGTCATCTAGCCGAATCCTTCTACTTTACAGATGAGGAAACTGAGGACTAAAGAAGTCAATTAGCTTACCCAAGGACACAAAATGACATGTAGCAGAAGTAGGATATGAATCTAGCTCTTTGGTCTTGAAACCGCACTTCATTGCCTCCATAAGCTTCAATGTATCCATCTGGAAAAGTTATATTAATACTTGTATTATGTAACTCACAAAGATATTATGTGGAAAATTCCTTCTAGAAACTTTAATACTGTACATAAAAAATAGTAAACTGTAAAATTCCATATAAACACGAGCCATTATTATTCCCTAGATTAGAATATTACCACACACATAGCAGGTATTAAATAACTTTTTATTGGATCAAATTGAATCCAACATTAGATTCAATTTGATCCCAACAAAGTTAATACATCAAGTAGTGATTCCAGCAAAGACAGCTAAACCTAGGGTTGGTTAAGGGTCCAGATCCTAGCTCCAACTCTAAATTAGATGTGTGACTATGAGCAGATCACTTAACCACTCTGAGCCTCAGTTTCCTGATCTGTAAAATTGGGATGGGCAACTAAGTGGTGCAGTGGTTAGAACACTGAGCTTAGAATAAGGAAGACTCATCTTCCTGAGTTCGGTTCTGACCTCAGACACTAGTCATGTGACCCTGGACAAGTCATTTAACCCTGCTTGCCTCAGTCCCTCATCTGTAAAGTAATCTGGAGAGAGAAATAGTAAACCATTCCAATATCTTTGCCAAGAAAACCTCAAAATGGGGCCATGAAGAGTTGGACACAAATGAAACAACCAAACAACAAAATAGGGATAATCAAACTTCCTTTACCCACCTCTCAGAGTCCTTACAAGGAAAGTTCTTTGTAAGCTTAAAGCCAACGGAAATGGAAGGTATCCTTAAGTAGCTCTGGCAGAATGTGATCAGTCTTCTAAATGCTGCACTCACCTACTTTCCCACTATCATCTGTATCAGTGGTTCTCAACCTTCCTAACGCTGAGACTCTTTAATACTTGTATGTAGGCGTATCTGCATGTGGGTGTACTCATCTGGAGATGGAAAGAGGAGCAGTGTCTCGGTTCCTAAGACCATTGGAAATATATGTTTTCCAATGGCCTTAGGCGACCCTTGTGAAAGGGCCATTCAACCCCTAAAGGGGTCGCGACCCACAGATTGAGAACAGCTGATCTATATGATTTAGGTAGAACAGTTAGGAACTCAATCAAACAGATCCTGGATCAGGAGATTATTTTAAGCAACTGTGAACCAGAATCAAACACCAGAGATTCCCCAGCAACACTATATATTCTCTGAAGGAACTTGCTGTCTTCTACTTTTCTCCTTTCTTCAGAATGCCTCAAACAAGTTGACCTGTGAAAACCTTTCTTCCTCGAGATTACAATCCTAAGATCAGAATAAAATTGTCTCATGTTATAGATGAAAAAACCAAGGCCCAAAGAATTGATTTGTCCTTCAGAGTCCAGAGCTAGAACTAGAACATGTCTCTGGACTCTCAGTCAATATTTTCCCACTGTACTCCTGTTTTCTTCACCTATTCTTTGCTCCTGTTCTGGAGTCTAACTAACTTGTCGCACTACAACTCAACACTCTTATCTCTTGTTGCCATGCCTGTACTTCTCTTGCCCCATGCCTGGACTACATGATTCCTTCCTATTAGAATATTTAGATTCCTTCAAGATTTAGCTCAGGCATCACCTGAGCCTTTCCTCAACTTCTCCAATTGTTAGTGCTTTTCAAGCCCTCTTCTCTATGTACAGGCTTCGTCCCCCCGCTAGAATATAAGTCCTTTTTGGACAGAGGCTGTGCTGCTTGTATCTTTGTGCCCCTAGCATAGAGCCTGGTGTATACTTGGATGGCTCTGTGATCTCTTACAAGTGAGCATTCTTTCCATTGGTGCAGAGTTGAATCTAGTCAGACAAACTCATCCTCTGAGATTATTATCGTCCATGGCTTTCCATAAATGCTAGGTGGAGCAGTGGATAAAGCACTGGGCCTGGAATCAGGAAGACCTGAGTTAAAATCCAACATCAGATACTTACTAGCTGTGTGACCCTGGGCAGGTCATTTAACCCTGTTTACCTTAGTTTCCTCATCTGTAAAAGAAGCTATAGGAGGAAATGGCAAACTGCTCCATATCTTTGCCAAGAAAACCCCAAGTAAGATCACAAAGAGTCAGGCATGACTAAGATGACTGATCAACACTAATCAATATAGCGGTGGCTGTTTTTTATGTCTCTTGATGGATACCAATATAAGTACATAGGATATCCCTGGTCACATATCTGCCTTATGATGATTTCCTTTATGGCACCACAGTGATATATTGAGGCTACCTGTATTTTCCATCTTTGTATGACTTGCAAACTAATTCTTCAAATACTCTGGTATTCTATGACTCATAGCCACATCACATGACCAGAAGAATAATGATGTTTAAAAAGAAGTAGGCTTTTGAATGAGGGAAAAGCTAAGGGTTATTTAAAAGCATGACACAAGTTTCTAAAAACAGTCTGGCCTACTCTCCCCTTTCAGCTCCAGGCCTCAATATAGATTCATTGCTGTACTGTCTCTACAGCTCATCCACTTGACATCAGGTCACAATCTGAACAATAAGCATTCTCCATCCCCTTCCCAGGTTGGATAGTTACATATGAGAATGGAAGAAAGGCAAACCTTTTAACCCTCAGATACTCTTCATGAGTTACTTTGGCAGAAAAGAAATTAATTACATGGTAAACATCCTCTGGTGATGTCTCTCCAAATATAGCTAGGCTATTGCCTGGGTCTGGGACAAGGGTGGGAAACCTGTGGCTTTGAGGTTATATGTGGCTCTCTAGGTCCTCAAGTGTGGCCCTTTGACTGAATCCAAACTTTGAAGAACCCTTAATAAAAGGATTTGTTCTGGTCACACCTGAGGACCTAGAAGGCCTAAAGCAGCGGTTCTCAACCTGTGGGTCATGACACCTTTGGGGGTTGAACAACCCTTTCACAAGGGGTCACCTAAGACCATCAGAAAACACATATTTCTGATGGTCTTAGGAATCAAGACACAGCTTCTCTATCCACCTCCAGGATGGTCTGCCCACATGCAGACACACCCACATATGAGTATTAAAGGGTGGAGGAATTAGGAAGGTTGAGAACTGCTGGCCCAGAGGCTGCAGGTTCCTCACCCCTTCAAGGAGGGAGGGGATGTCATGACAATCTGTCCTTCGGCCCAAGGTAAAACTTTCCCTCCATTTACATTGTGTGTATCTTGTATGTGCCGTTTTTTTATGTCACTGTCTCCAGCAGACTGTGAGCTCCTTGAGGGTAGGACTATATTTCTGCTTCTGTTTCCCCCTGGTGCTTAGCACAGTGCCTGGCAGATAGTAAGCATTTAATAAATACTTGACTGATTGTCTCACTCGCTGGCTGACTGGCTTTCCAGCTTGATAGGACATGCCGTAGTTTACATTCTTCCAGAATATCTCTCTGGAACCCGGGGTCAAATCATCAGAACAGCACTTTAGATCTGAATAGGAGCTGTTGGGTTTTTTTAACTGATTAAATTTATATGACACTTTACAATTACAAAATGCTTTTATCTTATTTGATTCTCACAACAGCCCTGAAAAACAGCTAAGAGGTTTTTACTCTTCCCACCCCCTGAGACTGAGGAAATTGAGATGTGGATAAATTGAATGACTTGCCATGAGTTAGAAGTGGATTAAAACCCAACTCTCTTGTGTTTGTTCCCATATGTTGTAACACTCCACTGGAGAAGTTTGGCCTTTTTGCCCTGGCTAGCTCTTTCATCCTGCTTCAGGCTGCTGGGTGGGAGAAGGGGGAGAGAGGAGAGTGAAGGGTAGGAATTCTTCAGTTACTCATCATCCCCTGGTGCTTCAGAGAGGAGAACATCGGCTCCCTAAGGCCATCTCTTCACAATACTACATGGAATTGAGTATTGCCCAACTCCAAGGAAAACCCAGGCCAAAGCCAAGGGCAGCAGGGAAGGAGACGACAATGAGAGCCAGGAGAAGGAGACGGGGCAGCCACCCACTCACCATTACCCAGAGAGTCAGTTCCTGCTGTGAAAGCCCTCACTGCCCAAGGCGGTGGAGTTCACAACCCCTCCATACATAGGGCTCAATTTTAACGTTTTTCTTCTCTGGCCCAAGACTTACATTATCAATAGGGCAGCCATGGTGGTATATATGGTAATTTGAATGAGTCAGGCTCAGTCTCAGAAGTCAAAAAATTTCAGTTCCAGTTCCTGTCCAAAGAGTGAGAAGAGGGAGGGTGGAGCAAGGGGGGGGGGTAGAGGGGGAACAAGATTTAATAAAAGGCTATTCTGTTTCTGTGCTCTGTTTCTGTCAGTGAGTCACCCTGCTAGTTAGAACTATAAAATGGCAAACATTGGTAAATAAGATAATATGAATGACACCGTGACTCAACCGAAATAAACACACATCTGTCACCGCTCACCAGGCTGAAAGCAACTCATCACAGTGAGAGGGCTCCATTTGGAAATGGGATGATGAATGTAAATAAGCCATCAACGGGGATTTTTTTCCCCTCTGTCTCTATTACAAGCAGCATTTCACAAGGTGTTGTTTTCCATCATGTACTGCCTAAGTGAGCCAGGCAAGCCGAGAACATTACTCATAGGCAAAGCCATGGGAAATCTGAGTGAGCTGGAAACCTTTTCCAACAAATTGAGTAAAGGAGCCTTGCTTCTTGACTAAGAATTGCAGTGGCTGACCTCTCTCCTGTTCATTCAGACAGTCACAAAGCTGCATGGCACTTGTGTCTAGGCTATTAGATTTCTCATTTTCCTCTCTGCCTGGGTCACTTAAAACCCCTTTGCTCCTGCTTCCTCCCACATGCTTTTAACCTTCTTCAGGGCAGGCCCTGGGACTGTCCCAGAAGCACTGAGTGTGGTGGCAATCACAGCATGCAAGTGTGTGCTGATGGTGAGGAGAGGCATGACACTGAACTGTAGTGAGCTCAGGCCTTGGAATCATAAGCTTTGTTATTTGCCAACTTTGTAACCTTTGGCAAAAAACGCAGCATAAGAAAAGTAGTTCAAGTACAAAAACAGTAGTGTATAAGTAGAGAAGGAAAAGTGCTGGATCTGCGGTCAAAGACCTGGGTTCAAATCCTGCCTCAGATGCCATTGTAAATCACCAGACAAGTCAATTAATCTCTCTGGACCTCAATTTCAATCATCATTGACTAAGCACCTAATGTGTGCTAGGCGCTAAGGGTACTAGACACAGCAATCTGACCCTTTTCCCTTAAAGAGTTCATATTCTATTCATCGATTGTTCTCAATAATGGGCAGCGAGAGTTCTTGAAATGAGAGCACAGTACAAGCCAGAGTCGTTGAGATCAATGACTTGACTTTATTCCAGGCAACTATGATCACCCAGTGAATAAAACCTAAGGCCTGGAGCCAGGAACACCTCAGTTAGGATCTAGCTCCAGACACAATAGCTGTGTAACCCTGGACAAGTCACCTAGCCCATGTCTGCCTTGACTTTCTCACCTGTAAAATGGAGATAACAGCATCTAACTCTCAGAATTAAGATAATAAATAATATTTGTAAAATGCCTGCCACATAGTAAGGCTCACAATAGGTCCTTGTTCCCTTCTATCTTAAACACAGATTTTTTTTTTTCCTTTTGATGAAAACAGACCTCATGGAGGATCCCAAGGAAAGCGACAGTTACCACTAAAATCTGGCTAAGTCTATCACACAAGCATGTATTAAGCTCCTATGATGTGGCAGAAGATACTAAGACAGAAACTAAAAAGTTCCTGGCCTTAAGGAGCTTGAATTCTACTGGGGAGAAACAATGTATCATGGAAAATTAAATACAAAATATGTACAAAGTTGTTTTGGGAGGGAGGACTAGCAATTGGAGGGATGGGGATATTCCTTTGGAAAGTGATACATAATGAGCCTAGAAAGGTAAAGGGCTTTAAACTCCAGAGAAGTTTTTATTTGATCCTAGAGGCAAGAGGAAGCCACTAGAGATTTTTGGCTGGGGAGAGCGACATGTTCAGACGGGTGTTTTAGAAATATTAATTCAAATATATATATATCAATTCAGCAGTGATGTAAAGGGTGGATTGCAATTGGGAGAGGCTGAAGGTAAAGAGATCAGGTAGCACATTATTGTAATTGTTCAGGCAAGAGCTGATAAGGGCCTGATTAAGGGTTGTCATTGTGCTGGTACAGAGAAGGGTACAGATGTGAGATATATTGTGACGGCATAACGACTGGAAATAAAGACTAAGAAAGAGGGAAGAAATGAGGCCCACTCTCAGGAAGCAAACTTACGCGACTAGAAAAAATGGGAGTGCCTTCAACAGAACTAGAGACAGCAGAAAGAGGGCAGAGTTTGGGGGGGAAAGACAACCAGCTCTCCCCTTTCTGGTGACAGCAGCACAGACAGCCCACCCCCTGCCACTCTGGAATTCCAACCCCATTCACCACCCCAGAAATGCCTCAACTTGTCATGCCAATCTCTCAGAATTGCTAAACTCTGATATTCAGGGTGACAAAGGGATAAGACAAAGACAGGAAAACGCAGCCACCTGGGGATTGTGTAAACTGTTTGTAGCCGGCTGCCAGGCCATTAGCATTTTTGACATAATTTCTTTCTCAGGCAGTACCTACAGTCTCACTTCCTTACTCTCATCATCACAGAAGTACTATATCTCTGGATGGTAAACGTGGAGACTTTAGGCTCTAGCACGAGGTCTAACCCTAGTCATCTGTGTGAAATGAGAAAAGGTAAAACCCCACCTGCAGTTTCCTCACTATGAAATAAGGGAATTGAACTAAATAACCTCTACTTTTTTTCCCCTCTAACAAAATGGTAGGTGGAAAGGGCAGAGCTGCAAAGTCTGATAACAAGGCACAGCTTTACTATTTACTGGTAAACTTTAAACAAGTCACCCACGGGACAGGTAGGTGGTGCAGTGAATAGAGCACCAGCCCTGGAGTGAGGAGGATCTGAGTTCAAATCTAGCCTCAGACACTTAACACTTACTAGCCCTGTGACCTTGGGCAAGTCACTTAACCCCAATTGCCCTGCCCTCCAAAAAATAAAAATTAAAAAAGAAATCTTTAAAGAGGAAAAAAAGACTCCATTTTTAAAAAGTCATCCAAACTCCCTGAGCCTCAGTTTCCTCCTCTGTAAAGTGGAGATAATCATATTTACACTATCTACTTCATAAGGATATTGTGCAGATTGCATGAGGTAATTTTATAGTCTTTTGCAAGACCAACCAATGGCTCAAATTCTACTTGCATAAAACGCTCCTCCTCCTTGGTGGAGATTGATTACATAATGTTTTGGACCTGGTGAGGGGCAGAGTTAATGAGAGTTTCAGAAAGGAGAGAACCTGGTCTCCTGGTTTCCTTGATAATGTCCTTATTCCCATATTACCACATTAGAGTTAGTTCATCAGCCTAGGTTAAGTCCTGAGGAAGCCTGATCCTCAAAAGAGGACATGGAACTCTTCTATTCTCTGCCTCATTATGCCCAGAAATTTTTCAAGAGAAAAAAATCTTTTAAACCTTAGGTTTGGTTCATGTTAGATCTCTTCAGAAGGGATGAACAAGATCTCTTCTAGAAAGGTACTCAACATATGAAGCTGGTCAGCTATTGGACAGTCATTTATTTTTTCTATGACAAAAGAAATGCTTAAAATACCAAAGACTCATAACCTTACATTGAAAAACACTTAAAACATGAAACAGTAACCCATCGCTCTTATTTTACATTACCAGAAGGTTGATACATAAAACATTAAAACATGAGACACTTTGCAGGACTGCTAAACAGGCATTTATACTTTGGCTTCAGGTCTGTATTGTCTGAGAAACTCGGACAAGGTCCATATCTCCTGGGCATAAGGAGCATGCCTTGGGCTCATCCTGGCTGTGGTCATCTTTTCCTCTGAGAAGACATAGAGATCATCTCCACCTGAGCAACCAGGTCCCAGGTCCAGAAGCTCTCATCCTCTCAAACTGTCAGTGTTGACACCAAGCCTAGAAATATCTATCCCTGTTCAATCACCTGTGCTCAGAGAAGCAAAAAATGATGAGGTAGCCAGGGACTGCATGTTCAGTCTCAGTCTCACTTAGACAGACACATATACCCACTGCTGTTTGCTGATAGCTTCCATAGTTAACAGAGAGGAGGGGAAAAGAGAAAGAAATCCTCTCCCCATCTCAAAGAATCTGAAGGAGACCTTGACGAGTCTCAATATGTTCAATATATAGGAAGAGGGAGCATAATATTATATGTTATCTTTCTTTTTAAAGTACACTGACCAAATTAGAAATATGTTTTCCTTGACTATACATGTTTGTAATAGGGATTTTGTTTTTCTTTCATTCTCAATGGTACAGAGAGAGTTTGGGGTGGTGGGGAGATAAAACAGACATTTGCTGAGATAGATAGATAGATAGATAGATAGATAGATAGATAGATAGATAGATAGATAGATGGATGGATGGATGATAGATAGATGGATAGATAGATAGGTAGATGATAGATAGATAGATAGATAGATAGACAGACAGACAGATAAATACATACATATATACATAGATACATAGATATATGGGTGGATGGATACTTTTTAAAAAGTCTATTATGTAGACAAGTCTCCTTGCTAATCCTCTATCACTCTCTGCACCATCATAAGTACTAGGCTAACAAGTCAACAAACATTTAATAAGTGCTCACCATTGACCAGACACTGTGCTAAGTGCTAGGGATACAAAGAAAGGCAAAAATAGTCTCTCAGTCAAAGAGTTTAGAAGATTATAAAGGAGAAAATATGTTTCAAAACGATAGGAACTTGTATATATATACAAGATATATGTAGAGAGAGTATACATGGAAAGTAATATCAGAGAGGAAAACATTAGCAGCTCAGGGAGTCTGCAAAAGGCCTCTTCTAGAAAGTGGGATATTAACTGAGAATTAAAGAAAGCCAGGAAAAACGAAAGATAGCAGTGAAAAGGAAAAGCCTTCCAGGCATGGTGGCACTGCCAGTGCAAAGACATGGTGGTGGGAGATGGGAAGTCACGTTCAAGGAATAGCAAAGCAAGTAGGACAGTGTCGCTGGATCATAGAATACATGGAGGGGAGCAAAGTACCCAAAGACTGGAAATGGAGGAAGGGGCCAGGTTATGGAGAGGTTTAAATGTCAAAGAGGACTTCACAGTCAATCCTAGAGGTAATAAGGAGTCACTGGAGTTTATTGAGTAGGAGAATGATGTGACGGAATTTTTTTGTTGTTGTTATTTCAAAGCACAAGTCCATAGAGACCAATATGAAGGCTCTCATCCCAAAATGAACATCCTTCAGGAGGACTAAGCCAAAGCTTAGGACAAAGTCAAACTCAGCCAGAGCACAACTCTCCAAAAGCAGCCTCCTGTGTCCAGAAGATCAGATGGTCCTTTAATTTATATCTACATACACATATACATACATATGTGTATATATCTTCCATCTCACTCCTGTGTGCATATATATAGTATGCATATTAAATGTGACATGTGTATTATTACATACATATATATTACATATATTATGTAATACATACATGTATTACATATATACCTGAGTGCCTCCGTTTAATATATAAATTACTTCCTTTTCACACACATATAAACATATATACATATACACGCATTGTGTATATGTATATAGGCATCTATATGTATCATATATGTGAGTGAAGGCACTTTATATATATGAAACTGAGATAATCATGTGTGCACATATTTATTTGTACATATATGCATATATCCCTATATGTATAACTAATATAAAATCTAATTTAAAGATACGTATGCATATAGATTTAAATACTAAGATGGATCTGTGATCCCATTGACGTTAAAACTCCCTCCCACAATGCACATTACTACCCTTACATGCTTGTTCATCCTTTGTGATGTTCAGAAGCACCACCCAGCATATTAGAAAGTTCCCCTCTTTTTCCTGACACCATGAAGATTTATTTGGTTTATTTATTTAAAGCTCTTTATAACTTGCCCCCTTCCTACTTTTCCAGCCTTCGTAAACCTCTATGCACTTTATAATCCAACTACCTTGGCCTACTTGCAGTCCCTCAAACATGATACTCCATCACTTGTCTGATCTGGAGCATGGACAGATACTCTCTTTCTGTTTCCAAACTGCCCACTACATAATGAAGAAGTAGACTGTAGTCTAAGGCATTGCATTCAAGTGGCACTAATGGGCCAGCGTGAGAGCTTTTCTTTTGTTCTTTTCCTCCCTGACCCTGCTTAAGGAGCATGTAAGCCTCCAGATAGGGAGAAGCTTGGGCCCTCACCATCCAAAATGAACACATGGATTGTAAATGTGGGCCTCTGTTCTTTGCCTCTTTGAGTTTGTTTTTTCTTTCTTCAGGCAATAGAGATTGGAGCTGGCTATGATTTTGTGAGCTCCAAAAGGTCAGGAGAGTAAGCCAACCAGAAATCTAGGAACTGGAATTTATGCCAACATTTTCCAGAAGTCAGAGAATAAGGCATGAAGTCCTGAGCAACCAATCCAATCCAATCCAGAAATGCCAACTATCTGATGCCAAACCAATCAGAAATGTCAACTATCTACCCACTGGCCATGCTTCATTTGGAAGTGAAACTGATGAGGTATTGTGTAGAAATTATGTTTAAGTGTGACTCTTCAATGACCAAGTGGTACTGGGGAGAATGTGTCCCTTGGTATTAGGAGGAAATATTTGACTTGCTATATTTTTGCAGTAAATATTTCTTTGAAAAACCTAATTGACGTTCATTGGTTAAATGCAACTGGGGGAGGGAGCAAGAGGGCAGAGAACACACCAGAAGGGGAAATCAAGATGATTACATTAGAGAAAAACATCCGGAACCACTTGGGGATATCCCTAGAACCATGACAGGGAGATAGAGCCTTCTTTGGTCTGTGAGAGTAAGTGGAGTATTTCTATACGAAAATCAAAGCAGATCTCAACTTGAAATGCAGTCATTGTAATAATAATGCCCCATATCTATAATACCTCAAGACTTAAAAAGCATCTTCCCTACAATTCTGTAAGAATTCATACAGTGTTATTCTTATATGATGTAGTGGAAAGAATCAAAGATCCTAAGCTCTGTTCCACCTCTGGCTCCTACTACTTTCCTAACTTACCTCTTTGGGATTCAGTTTCTTCATCTGTGAAATGAGGGGATTGAATTGAATTAATTCTGAGGTTCCTTCCAGTACTAAATCAATGATTATTATTTTTGTACCATGCCTATGATTTATTGATATAGAGAATGCTGCAGAAGAAAGTCCCTCTACCAATTTATGTTAGCACCTGTCCTTAGTCAGTCAATTAATAAACATTTATTAAGTGCCTACTATATGGCAGTCACTGCTAAGGAATAAAAGAAAGGCAAAAGACTCATATCTAAGGTACTGAAAGGTTAAGTGACTTGCCCAGCTTTAGCCAAAATGAGACACAGGTAGGACCTGAACCCAGATCTTCCTGACTCCAAACCCAGCTTTCTATTCACTTATACTGGACCATCTCTTCTATTCCTATTTTGGTTGGTTGGTTGGTTGTTGTCCTTCATTCTTGGAGAGGATCAAAATGACAACATTGCTAGAGTCAAGTTTCAGTGTGTCCAATTGTGACTGATCAGACCAATAACAACTTGGAATGCTCTACCACAGTTTGGGCACAAATAGTCTGTGTGAAGATTTGGGGTGGATACTCTAAATTTGTGCATCCTGCTTTTCCTTTCAAGTGTTTCAACTCTGCTTTGCTCACAAAGCACAGCACCTTCTCTGATGTGGGCACACAATGCTGGGTAGCTCTGTGCCAGTGTCTCCCGTGTCACACAATCAATTCCACAGTTTTTTTAAGAGAGACCTTGAGAGTGTCCTTGTATTGTTTCTTCTGATCACCATGTGAATGCTTGCCCTGTGTGAGTTGTCCATAAAATAGTCTTTTTCGGCAAGCATATATTTTGCATTTGAACATGATTAGCCTATCAGAGTTGTGCTCTCTGAAGCAGAGTTTAAATGCTTGGCTGTTCAGTTTGAGTGATGGGAATCTATAAAATTCTCATTTTACAGATTAAGAAAATGAACTAGGAGTTCATAGGACCCTAGTGAAATTCTCTATTTCACAGGCTTTTTACTTTGTTATTTTAAAGCATTATATCAAAGTGGATTGTTAATACTAGCACATAACACTCAAAGTGTGGAAGCTTCTAGAGCTGGGCAGCCTGGGTCAGGCCATAGAGGAGCACCTCCTCAACTCCTAAGGCCTAATTCAATCAGCAATCCTTCTAATGTTGGAATGGATTCCTCTTCGCCTTGTCAGCTGCTGGGCGCTGCCAGACGGGAATGCCTTCTGCAGTCAAGATCCTATTATGGATCCCAATTCAGTTTTCTAACCTATTTAAGCCTGCAGTGCTGGCTGAGGTAAAGACACCTCAACGTCATGGTCTTTAATAAAGGGTCCCCATCAAGACCAGCCCTGTCAGAGATGTAGGTAAAGTGAAGTTTGTTTTTCTAGGTTTCTTCCTCTTGGCTTATTTTTGTGTTTTCCCCCCACCCAACATTGCCCAGAATTCTCTCTAAAGTACTTTCCCCCATAGGCAACTCATATTTAGACCTTTTTAGTACCCCCAAAGTCAAGCCTTGCTGAAGAACTGGAAACTGGAAGGATGCCCATCAGTTGAGGAATGGCTCAACAAGGTGTGGCATATTATTGTAATGGAAATTGTGCTATAATATCATTCCATAAGAAGTGAAGAACAGAAAAACCTGGGAAGACTTACATGAAGTGAGTGGAACCAGAAGAACATTGTACACAGTAATAGCAATATTGTATAAATGTTTGTTGTTTGTCCTCCATTCTTGAAGAGGACCAAGACATCAGGAAGATGGTGCCATGACTTGCAAATGAAATGGCTTTAAGTGAGGGAGGGCTATGCAAGGTCGCCAGTCTCACTTTCTCCTCCAGAGTCATCTGGGTCCAGGGGCAAGATATAGAACAGAATGACTAAAGATGGCCTCCATTGTGTGATAATCTACTGTGCCTGACTTAGCAATTCTCAGCAGTACAATGATGCAAGACAATTCCCAAGGACTCATGATGAAAAATACTATTTACCTCCAGGGAAAGAACTGATGGAGCCAAAATGAAGATTAAAACATATTTCTTTTATTTTCTTTATTATTGGGGGGGAGGGTGTTAGCTTTTTTTGGTCTAGATTTTCTTCTGCAACATGGTTAATATGGAAATGTTTTGCATGACAGAACATGTTTAATCTATATCAAATTGTTTGTCCTCTCAAGGGGAGGGAAGGAGAGAATTTGGAACTCAAAATTTAAAAAAAGAGAATATTAAAAATTTTGTTTGAATGTAATTGAGAAAAAAAATTTTAAAGACAAAAAACCTTACTAGGTATAAGTTGGAGAATGTGATAAACCAACTGGGCAATTCAATAGCATTTATTAAAGATCTACTATATACGGTATGGAATAATGGATAAGGAGCCAGCCTAGGAGTCAAGACCTTGTTTCAGATCTTTGACATATTCTTGCTGGATGACCCTGGGTGAGTTGCTTCATCTTTCAGTTGCCCCCAAGCAACTCCCTGAGATTCTGGTGCAGAATAATTGTTGATCTGCATTGGGAAAGAGAGTTTCCTCTTTCCCAATTCTAGTAAAATCACTGGTCTAGATTACCCTACTCACATTCCCCATTGAGAAAGAGAGAGACAGAGAGAGACAGACAGACAGACAGGCAGACAGACAGAGAGGGATGGATGGATGGATGAATGGATGGATGAATGAATGAATGAATGAATGAATGAATGAATGAATGAAAACTTGTGCAAACCACTGTTTGGGGTGTTAGGGGTGCAAGGACAGAAATGAAATAACGCTTGCCCTCAAGGAACTTACATTCTACTAATTATAAGTTATTAAGATTTGTTATAATGTCACTATATCTTCCACATAACTTTTCCCAAAGCAATGACTAATTTCATGGAAATTTCAGTTAATAAGTTTGAATAAAGAAAAAGTGAAGGAGGAGGGTCTCTATTCTTAGATCCCACCAGGGCTATCAGCATAATACATTAGAAAGACTGCTAGATTGGATGTTAGGAGTCCTAGTCTCACCTTTCTCACCTGCTTGCTATATGATGCTTTACTTTTCTGGGCCTGTTTTCTTCTGTTTAAATAAGAGTAATAGGCTAGATAGATGATCCCTCAGTTTCCTTCTATTTCTAAATTTTATTTTATAATTCCACCATTCTATGCCATTTCCAAGAAGGGGCAACCACAAGCTAGCTCTCCCTCTCTCCTGGAAAAATGGCTGTTTAGTCTCTCTGTGTCCTTTAGCAAAGTTCCCCAGTATGACTTAACAATCAATATTCTGTGTGAGGAAATTAATTGCTGAAAATAGAAAAGGTCAATACAAGAATATACCCAGCTCCCTTAACTGTGCCTTTAAGTCTCCAGGCAAATTAATTATTCATGAAGAAATCTGGGAGTCTTCCTGACACAAGGAAGTCCTAACAATCCTTTTAAAAGTAGCTGAATGCCTTGGATTCTCATTGGGTGCCCATTTACTCTTTTGAGGAGACATGGACTGTCACCTTGGCTGACTATTCTGCACTAAGGCCCGGGGGCTCTGCCCCTCCATTCTGGGCTAGGAAGGCCTGGGATAATCTATCACAAGGAATTGAAATTCCAGTTTTCAGGGTACAGTTGAGCAGTGGAAAAATTTGTGGACTTGGACTTAGGTGATAGAACCCCATCTTCCTTCCATGTGGGGTGAGAGCGCCTTAGAATGCCTTAGTAGAGACTTTGCTCAGTGAGAGTGCCATGGAATAGCTTGGCATAGACTTGTTCAGTGAGAGCGCTGTAGAATAGTTTAGTATAGACTTGCTCTGTGAGAGCACCTTTAAATGGCCTAGCACCCCATGTGACGAACTTGAACTTTCAATAAACTTAACTTTTTCCTTGGCTGAGAAGACTTGAGTGGAATTCTTTCCACAGGACCCGGCATGTTGGTATTTTGGGGTCTCAGGCAGCCCTAACCATCTTTGGGCTCCTCTTCATACCCACTCTGCCTTGGGCAAGAGAGGTTTTAACTGGAATATTTTAATACCAGTTAGGGGAACAAGGGTGAGTACAGAAGCCTGGTATGAGTCAGATGAGAAACAGAGGTCAGTATCAAGATATCTAGGTCATAAAACTGAAAGGGTCCACGTGGTAGAATTACCCATAGCTGAAGTCAGGACTGGTATCCAGGATCTTCAAGTTGAATGGGCACCCAGCTGAGTCAAAACTCCACAGAAACTAGATTAGTCAAGGGCAGATAACCTGTGCAAATACAAGATGGGAGAGGCATGGATAGATAATGACACCTGTGGGAAAAGATCTGGCAGGTTTAATGGACTGCAGGTTCAGTGGCAATCAAGAGTGTGAAATGGCAGCCAAGAAAGCTGATTTTGATCTAAGACTATGTTGAGAGACACAGTATTCAGAACATGAGAAGTGGGAATCCCACTGTCTTCTTCTTCAGCCAAGCCACAATTCAAGTGCTGTGCTCAGTTTGGGGGCCTGCACACGAAGGACACTGACAAACTACCCACAACCTGGCCCCAGCCTTCCTCTCCAGCCTTATTATCTGCAAACCCCCTGTGAACACTCTGGTCTAGTCAAATCGGCTTCTTACTGGTCCTTATATATAACATTCCATCTCCTATCTCCTTGTCTTTGAATTAGCTGCCTCTCATCCCTGGAATGCATTCCCTCCTCACTCCATCTCTAAGAATCCTATTTCCATCAAAGGTCACCTCAATTGTTGTCTTTTTTATCCTTTGGTTTATTTTTTAGGGCAATTTGTGGTTAAGTGACTTGCCCAAGGCCACACAGCTAGGTTTTTGTGTTCAGTGTCTGAGGCCGGGTTTGAACTCTGTTCCTCCTGACTCCAGGGCCAGTGCCACCCAAGAAGCCTTTCTTAATGCTGCCATTTGCAAGCGCCTCCCCACCAAATTGCCTTGTACTTATCTTGTATATATTTGTCTATACCTAAGGCTGTCTATACGCATATCCACATACAGATAGATGTATACAGACATAGATACATAGATGATAGATAGAGACTTGTTGCCTCCCTGATAGAATGTATGCTCCTTGAGGGTAGGAGCTATATCGTTTTGGTCTTTGTCTGACTTATTACAATTCCTGACAGATAGTGAGCGATTAATAAAAACTTGCTGATGGATTGACTGATTGTTGATTTACTGGTACATGATAACTGACATTAAATATTTGAAAATTTGTCATTTGGAAGAAAAATAATGGGTGTTCTATTTCTCCTAGAAGATAGAACCAGGAGGAAGCTGACCTAGTTCTAGATCTCAAGGAATAGAAATATAGTTGCTGGCTTCCTAAAATTAACACTACAAAGTTTACTGACTGTGTGAATTATTGGGGGCTCACACTAAAAAGGCATATAAAATACATGGGTTAGTCTACTCTACCAGTTACCTAATTTCTCAAATGTCTCTACTAGTCCCATAATAGTGCATGCAATTGTTTCAGGAAAATCAGTCCTTTAAAGAATTATAAAATATATAGAAGTGGCAATTGCAGTTAGAGGTATCCCTGGCTTATTCTCCAAAGGACAAAGGGAGCTGGAAATTTTTCTTTTTTCCAAATGTACCAACATAAAAATAATTAAGAGAAGAAGGAGATTACTACACTCCTAGGGAGGAAAGAAAGGTAGAACACTCACAAATCTAAGTCTTTCTAGCTACTTCCATGGGACAGCTAGGTGGCGCCATAGTGCAGAGAGCACCAGGCCTAGAGTAAGGAAGGCTAGTCTTCCTGAGTTCAAATCCAGCCTCAGATGCTTACTAGCTGTGTAACCCTGGGAAAATCACTTAACCCTGTTTGCTTCAGTTTTCATATCTGCAAAATGAGCTGGAGAAGGAAATGAAAAAAATCACTTCAGTATCTTTTACAAGAAAAGCCCAAACGGGGTCATAAAGTCAGATACGACTGAAAAATGACTCAACGAAAACAAAGCTGCTTCTACCTGTGGAGCAAGAGGCATAGTCTAGCAAAGTTCTTATAATAAGCAATGAGTGAAAGTCACAAAGAGGCAGGTTAGGGTTGGCATAAAGAAAAACGTGCTAAAAAATGAGAGCTCTTCAAAAATAAATAAATAAATAAAGATTTAAAAATAAAATAAAAAATTAGAGCTATCCAAAAGCAGAGAGGCTTCCTAGGAAGGTGATGAGTTCCCTGGAGGTTTTCAAGCGAGCATTATGCTTTGGAGATGTTACAGAAGAGATTCCTGTTCACATGTGGGTTGGATGAGAAGATCCTTGTGATTCCTTCTGATTCTGTGATTGTGTGCATAGCAAGAGGTGGAGGTTGAAGGGTAGGAACCAATGTCATAGTACCATGGTGGTGATAGGGCACTGAGCTAAAGGAACTATTCTCTAATTTGTTTTAGTCCTTAAGACCAGCTGGGCTCCATCCTTCTGTTTCTCCTGAATTCCCTTCTGCTGGACAGTCCCTACTGCCACCATGAAATAGTTTCCATAGCTACCATGAAATTAGGACAGTCGCGAACAAGACCTAGAATGGGGTTTATTATACCCTGCTAGCTTCCTTAGCTTCTCACCATCTACTCCAGGTTCATCCAACCTCTTTTCAATTCACTCCTGCTCCTAAATACCTTATTCCTCCCTACCCTGAATTCCCCCTAAAAAGCTGCATTCCCCCTGTAGGTAGAATGTGTTCAAACTTTTCCTATTCCTTCAAAGTCTTGTTAGATTTTGACTGGGCACATGGTAAACCAACCAAGAGCAATTCAATACACATGCATTAAGTGCATACTGTGTAGGCAGCACGGAGGATAGAAAGTCAGCCTTAGAGTCACAAGGGATAGGGCACCTGGCACAAAGCAGAGAAATTCAATAAAGAACTGATGGTGTCACTGATAATCAGAGACAACCCTAGGGTATTTTTCATCTGAATTATCAGCACTGGCCCTCCGCTTTAAAGATCCATGGGCATTCAGTTCCACAGGAGGAAAGAGATGGGAGTTCTAGAAGAGTGACCCCTTCTAAAAAAGCCTGGGACTCATATGCATGAAATCAAGGCAAGGATAGGGTGTGGTTAACTAACTTCAACCCAACTGCCCCTCACCCCCAGCCTCAACTTGCACGTACCTCAAAGGCTACTTGTTATCTTTTGTGGTATCTCACTCTCTTTTCTTCTCCTTCAAGTCTTCCCTTGATGTTCCTTTCAACCAGATTTCACCTTGATACAAATGTTAGAAGCTTAAGGGAGAGGTTCACAAAATAGGTTTTTACCTCCTTCCACCCACCCAGAACAGTCATAATGCTAATGAGGATAACAACAACAATAATGATGATAGCTCACAATTATAGAACACTTCATACTTGGCTCCCTTCTTTCTTCCAAACAGCCCTGTGACTGTGACATGAGGAAAGCAAGTACTGGTATCCCATTTTAAAGATCAGGAAGTCAAAAAAAAAAATAAAGATCAGAAATTCAAAGTTCAGAAAACTGAAATAACCAGCCTGATGTCAAATAAAAATAACTCCAATAATAAATGGAAATAGCAATAAGAGTATTTATGTAGCACTTTAAGGTTTGCAAAGATTTTTACAAAAACTATTTCATTTTGTCCTCAAAATACTACTGAGATTTTACTACAAGATTTTAGAAAAACATGGAAAGACTTGCACAAAATAATGAAGAGTGAGATGAGCAGAACCATGAGAAC
This sequence comes from Pseudocheirus occidentalis, assembly GCA_028646575.1. Taxonomy (NCBI): domain Eukaryota; kingdom Metazoa; phylum Chordata; class Mammalia; order Diprotodontia; family Pseudocheiridae; genus Pseudocheirus; species Pseudocheirus occidentalis. The sequence continues at coordinate 88,498,999 of CM053594.1, forward strand.
ATTGTATACAGTAATGGCAACATTGTTTTAAGAATGACTTTGAGAGATTATTTTGTCTATCATAAACACCCAAATTAACTATAAAGGACATATGAAGAAGGACTCTATCTGCATCCAGAGAAAGAACTTGAAAATGGAAGTATGTATAGAATAATTTTACACATATACATACATATATGTACATGTATACATATATATACTAATTCATGCTTAATGGTAGCCATCTGGGGGGAAGAAAAAAAGAAATTTACACAATAATATTGTTATATATTTGAAAGGAATAGCAAGTTGTACATAGTAGATTTGCACTTTCATGCACAATTATCTTTTTTGTTGTTATAAAGTTGTTTTATTCCACAAATTAAAAATAAAAATTTTAAAAAGTACTACTGAGAAGTAGGTATTATTCTCCTCATTTTACAGATATAGAAACTAAAGCAAACAGGTCACATAGGTAGCAAATGACTGAGGTTCAGATGGTACTCTGAACTCCAAGTCCAGAATTCTCACCATTTCTGGTTATTGTTCTTCATTCTTGAAGAGTACCCAAATGACATCATTTAGTTGGAGTCAAGTTTCAGTGTGTCCAACTGTGCCTGATCAGACCAATACAAACTCAGAGGTCGGGCACAAATGGACAACCAGAACATTCAGACTGAAAGCAGCTTAACATTTGCACATCTCACATTTCATTTGAGCCACTGCAATTCTGCTTTGCTTATAGAGCACAGCACCTTCTTTGATATGGGCAATCAGAGTCTCCCATGTCATGCAATTGATGCTAACGTTCTTCAGAGAGACTGAGGGTTTCCTTGGATCATTTCTTCTTACCTCTAAGTGCTTGCCTTTTGTGAATTCTCCTTAAAATGATCTTTAAAACAAAGGTACATTTGGCAATTGAATACCAGTCCCTTGAAGTTGTACTCTCTGCAGCAGGGTTTTAATGCTTGGCAGTTTAGCTCAAGAAAGGACCTTGATGCCCAGTACCTTATCTTGCCAGGTGATCTTCAGTATCTGCCTAAGATAATTCAAATGAAAGCAATTCAGTTTCCTGGAATGTGCTGGTATACTGTCCAGGGTTCACAGGCATACAACAGTGAGATCAGCACAATGGTTCTGTAGACCTTTAGCTCAGTAGGCTGCCTAATACTTCTTGGCCACACTTTCTTTCAGAGCCTCCCAAACACTAAGGTAGCTCTGGCTACCTTAGTTATCAACCTTCATTATCAATGAGAATATCCATGGAAAGTAGACTGCTAAGATAAGTAAACTTATCCACAGTATTCAAAATGTCTCCATTTGCTGTAACCAATGGTTCTATATGGGGATGTACCACCTAGCTGTATACATCTGGTAGAGGATTCAAACACAGGTCTAGTGTTCTTTCCACTATCACTCCGATGTCTCACAAGTAAGAAGACGAAAGCTATTTGGACTCTTGAAATCCAATTTAGAAAATCTGAACATGATTTGAGAGATAACAGTTAGCCATGCTATTTCTCTCCCTTGAGAAAATTCTGGTTTTGAGGTATGATAATAGAACCTCAGTTCTTCAAGGAACTATGCCTCTATAGCTATAGGATATTTCCTTCACTGATAGATTGCAACCCACCCTTCCGTGCATTAGTTGGTAGTTTCAGAGGTCCTTAAAGATAGAAAAATAATGGGTGGGGCCAAGATGGCAGAGTAAAAGCAGGAACTTGCACCAACCACTTCCAGCAACTGTAAAATAAGACTCTAAACAAATTTTATAGCTACAGAACACACAAAGTGACAGAGAGAAACAAATCTCCCAATGAAGGCAACCTGGCAGGTGGACAGGAAGGGTCTATAGCATCAAGCTGGGAGCCAAGTGCAGTCTCACATGAGCCACGCAGGCTCAGACTAGGGGCCACTGACCAGCGACCCAGACTGGCCAGGGCAGACTTCAGGAGAGTGAATCATCAGCAGCTGTGGCAATTTTCAGACTTCTCAACCCATAAACACCAAAGAAAAAAGTAAAAGGTCAATAGGGAATTCTGTTGGAACTGGGTGGAGAAGAGAATGGTCCAGCTACTGACCCCAGGGCAAGAGGTAGTAGAGGGGCAGCAGCTACAGCTCTGCCTCATGGCTGTCCTCTAGAGTTCCTGGCCTGCAGATCACAGGGGGACCAAGCAACCATTCAGAGGGTAATGGCTCTTACTTTGAAGTTCCTGGATTTGGGTCACAGTATTGGGTGGTGGTGGTGGAGTGTGTGGCCAGAGTGCCAGAGCTTGTGGTGGCCGTAGAGAGGGCACCCTCCTCAGACCTCTGACAACTGCGAAAACCTCAACAATTTGGGACACAACTTTCTCCACTCTGGAAGCATAGTTCTACCATGGCAAAGAGCTCAAAAATCAAGCAATTTCCTGGCAAGACGAGCAAGCAGAGGAAGCACAATAAGACCATAGAATCCTTTTGGGGGGACGAAAAGCATCAAAATGTGGAACTAGAAGAAATCAAAACTTTTGTATCAAAAGCTTCCAAGAAAAAATATGAATTGGTTATAGGCCGTGGAAGAGCTCAAGAAGGATTTTGAAAATCAAGTAAGAGAAGTGTAGGAAAAATTGGGAAGAGAAATTAAAATAATGTAAGAAAATCATGAAAAGCAAGTCAGCAGCCTTCTAAAGGAGACCCCCCCAAAATACTGAAGAAAATAATACCTTAAAAAATAGACTAACTGAAATGGCAAAAGAAGTCCAAAAAGTCAATGAGGAGAAAAGTGCTTAAAAAGCCTAATTGCCCAGATGGAAAAGAAATTTCAAAAACTCACTAAAGAGAATAATTCCTTCAAAATTAGATTGGAGTAAATGGAAGCTAATGACTTCATGAGAAATCAAGGTACTATAAAACAGATCCAAACAACTGAAAAAATAGAAGGCAATGTGAAATATCTCATTGGAAAAACCACTGACCTGGAAAATGGATCCAAGAGGAATAATTTAAAAATTATTGGACTACCTGAAAGCCATGATCAAAAAAGAGCCTAGAAATCACCCTTCAAGAAATTCTCAAAGAAAATTGCCCTGATGCTCTAGAAACCAAAGGACAAAACTGAAATTGAAAAAAATTCACTGATTGCCTCTTGAAAAAGATCCAAAAAAGAAAACACCTAGGAATATTATAGCCAAATTCCAGAGTTCCCAGGTCAAGGGGAAAATATTACAAGCTGTCACGAAGAAACAATTTGAGTATTGTGGAAACACAATCAGGACAACACAAGATCTAACAGCTTCAATATTAAGGGATTGAAGGGCTTGGAATATGATATTCCAGAGGTCAAAGGAGCTAAGATTAACACCAAGAATCACCTACCCAGCAAAACTGAGTATAATGCTTCAGGGGAAAATATGGTCATTCAATGAAATAGAGGACTTTCAAGTATTCTTGTTGAAAAAATAACAGAACTGAACAGAAAATGTGATATTCAAATACAAGAAGCAAGAGAAGCATGAGAAGGTAAACAGGAAAAAGAAATAATAAGGAACTTATTAAAGTTGAACTATTTACATTCCTACATGGAAAAATGATAATTGTAACTCATGAGACTTTTCTCAGTGTGAGGATAGTTGAAGGGTATATGTATACATATGTATATATGTGTGTGTGTGTGTGTGTGCATACATACATATGTGTATGTATAGGAGGGTGTATGTGCATAAAAACATATGTGAGTGTGGGTATATATGCATGTACATGTATATATAGACAGAGGGCACTGGATGAGTTGAATAGGAAGGGATGATATCTAAAAAATAAAATTAAGAGGTGAGAGAGGAATATAATGAGAGAAGGAGAAAGGAAAAGCTAGAACAGGGTAAATTATCTCTTATAAAAGAGGCAAGAGAAAACTGCTACAATGGAGGGGAAGAGCAGGAAGTTGGAAGGGAGTGGGACAACCTGATTCTCATTGAATTTGGCTTAAGGAGGGAATAAGTGGGTATCTTACCCTACAGGAAAGTAGGAGGGAAGAGGATAAGAAGGGGGATGATAGAAGGGAGAGCAGATTGGGGGAGAGGGTAGTCAGAAGCAAACATTTTCGTAAAGGAACAGGGTCAAAGTAGAAAACAGAATAAGTGGGGGGTGGGATAGAATGGAGGGAAATACAGTTAGTCTTTCACAATATAACTACTATTGAAACATTTTGTATAACTACACATGTACAACCTATATTGAATTGCTTGTCTTCCCAGTGGGGGTGAGTGAGAAGGGAAAAAGGGAAAGAATCTGGAAATCAAAAATTTAAAAACAAATGTTAATTTTTTTTTACATGCAACTGAGAAATAAGGTATACAGACACTAGGGTATAGAAATCCATCCTGCCCTACCAGAAAGTTAGGGGGTTATGGGGGAGGATATAAAAGAGAACAGATTGGGGGAAGGGGTATTCAATAGGCTCAATATCTTGGGGTGGGGCTAGGAGAAAGACAGGGAGAAAATTTGCAATTCAAAATCTTGTGGAAATGAATGTTGAAAATTAAAAATAAATAAATAAAAGGTTTGTTTTTTTTTAAGGTAGAAAAATATAAATGATGTCCAGCTTTCTGGAAATTAGTTCCTCTTAACTTAAGCAATGAAGCTTCAGCCGAGCTCTGCACCCATCTTGGGAAGCTTTCCTACTTTATAGGTTCTACAAGAGCTAATACTATGCTGGCCTAGTCTTAAAAAAGCCTCTGCTAGAATCCAGGGGGAAGAATTCACTGTTCCAGCCCACCTTTGTCTACAGATCCCTGCTCCCCAACCTTGCTGCCAATGTTTCTTTTCCTCCCTTAGCCTAAAAGGCCCAGGGTCTCCCATTGCATCCTAGGCCATCTCCAGCCATCCTGATGAATATCTGGCCACTGGATGCAGATGGCTCTAGAGAAGATAGTCAGGCTAGTGTCCTCACACATCCTCACTCAAATCAAAGTTAACTACAAGTCACGTCCTCATCTCCCTGATGTCGTGGTTCTCTTCTAAAAGGAAGGACAAACACAACAACAATCCTTTTTCCCCTCCTGCCTGGCTGCTGATTCCCCAACCCCATCCCTGCAGGAAGGAACACACAGCAGCAATTATATTCTGACCCTCAGGTCCCCTTCCCCTTTCTGGGTGGTCTTTGACCCTCATGCATCCAACCTCCTTACTGTGGTGGAGACATGGCCACTTATACCACTGCCTCCTTGATCTGAGGTCAAATTTGGATTCTCCCACTTATTCAGGGGAAATCACCTAAGGTCTGTGGGCCTCAGTTTTCCCGTCCGCAAAATGAGAAAGCTGGAGGTAAATCTTAAGATCTCTCCTAGCTCTGAATCTATGACCCTTTAATCTTAGAAATTACCAATTACAATTGTTCTCATAAGAGAGGGGCCTTCCTATCTGCCCTGGGCTTGCTATCTATCTTGCCACCATGTCCTAATGGCTGGTCAAGCTCTTTGAAAGCAGAGATTGTCTTGTTTTTATATGCTTACCCCCAGCACTTACCATGATGGTTCGCTCATAATAAATACTTAATATGTGCCTTTTCATCCATTCTTTTGTTCTTAACTTTCAAACTATAATATGACTTCAGAATAGGATTGTGTGTGTGTGTGTGTGTGTGTGTGTGTGTGTGTGTGTGTAGGAAAATCTTTATTTGCTTTCTGGTAGCCTCTTATTTTTTGGCCTTTGGAGCAGCTGCTTTCTGGGTGGGTGCCTTCTGGGCAGGTCCCTTCTGAGCCACCGGTCCCTTCTTGGCTGGAGCCTTCTGTCCTGAGGCTTTCTGACCCTTCTGGCAAGGGGCTGCCTTCTGGCCTTCAGCCATCTTTGAGGGTGCCTTCTTGGCGGAGACCTTTGCGGCAAGTGCCTTCTGGGCGGCTCCCTTCTTAGGAGACCCCTTCTGGGTGGATGCCTTCTGGAGTTTCTTCACTTCATGCTTGATAATTCTATTTCTCATTTTCTTGGCCTTCATGACTTTGTAATGGTCAAAATCTGTCATCTTCGCTTTCCGTTCTCTAGCTTCAATCTTCTTGGCCCATCTTGTGGCTTTCCATTTTGTATTGATCTTTTCTTTCTCCCATGCAGCCTGGACATAGTTCTGACGAGCACTGTGTGGGAACTTGAGCACGAATTCTGTGAGTTGCATACACTTAAAAGGCATGGCCTGCCTCCTCACACCACTGCAGGGGCCATCAACCAAAGCCCAGTTCTGGTCAATGACATCCACGATGGCCACCAGCTTGCCGGCATGCAGCCCAAAGGAGATGCAGGCAACACGGCCAATCTCCACATAGCACCTGAACACCATGTTGGCGGCGCCGAACAAGAAGGACCAGAATAGGATTTTAATTGGCAATGATAATAATAGGGCAGCTAGGTAGTAAAGTAAATGGAGAACTGGGCTTGGAATCAGGAAGACTCACTTTCATGAGTTCAAATCTGGCCTGAGACATTTACTAGCTGTGTGACCCTGGGCAAGTCACTTAACCTTGTTTGCCTCAATTTTCTCATCTGTAAAAAGACCTAGAGAAAGAAATGGCAAATGACTGCAGTATCTTTGCCAAGAAAACCCCAAAATGAGAGACTGAGATTCAGACACAACTGAACAACAACAATAGTAGTTCACAATTAGACGATGTAAAGGGTGCTTTCCTCACATTAGCCCTGTCAAACAGGCTGCACACATAGTAGTATTTCCATTCTACAGACTTGGACAATGAAGCTTAGAAAGCCCTGGTGATTTGCCCAAATCTCATGGTTAAATGTCATCAGCGCAGCGACTTGAAATCAGCTTTAAGTTCAGTATTCTTTTCATTATCCTATGCTATGATTCTAGCCTTAGAGAATTCTAATTGTTATTTTTATTTTGAAATATCATCAACAATAACTAGATTTCTCAGACTGTTCTGTTTGTCTACATATGAGGAGTATGGTCTAGCCACTGATTCAAATAAATGACCAGATTATAAAGGGTGGCAACAACACATATGATGACCAAGGCTCCATACAATAATATTTATGTTCCGCCTCTCAATGTTTCCTTTTTGCCCAGAGGCAAAAACAAGGTGTCTCTTACATCTTTTCCCAAGACCTCAAAACAACTGACTTCTACACAGGGCACTAGATGCCTACTGGATCCCCACAAACTCCTGAGAGTTTGGGGCATCTGTGGTAAGGATTGGCAGCTATCTACTCTCAGGCAAACCCACAATTCATCCTACCACACAGTCCCCAAACATAAAGCTGCTCTAAGCAAATTCTCAGTCACCAAACGGCTCTTTATGGAGATTTGCAGCACTGAGGACCTTAGACTTCATAGATATCATTGGAAGACACTTCAGAGATTACCTAATCCAGTGGTTCTTAATCTTGCTTTTGCCATGGATGCCTTTGGTAGTCTGGTGAAATCTATAGTCCAGCAGTTCTCAACCTGTGGATCCTGACCCCTCTGAGGGTCAAATGATCCTTTCACAGGGGTTGCCTAAGGCCATCAGAAAACACATATTTCCCATGGTCTTAGGAACTGAGACACAACTCTTCTATCCATCTCCAGGCAGGTCTGCCCCCATGCATATACACCCACATAGGAATATTAAAGGGTCACAGCATTAGAAAGGTGGAGAATCACTGCATAGTCCTATTCACAGAGTAATGTTTTCAAATGCAAAATAATATAATTAGGTCTCCATTACTATTAATAATGACTCCCCTAAAGTGGCAACAGGGTTCACATTCACACTGTATATTTCCATTGGGTTAAAATCAGTTACCATAGTTTAAGTTATCATAACTTCAAACTGTGAAGTCAAAAACATGTGACCACCACATGCAATTCATTATTCACACTAATCTCAGACCTGGCTGTAAAATATATAGGATTACAAAGGAAATCAACTATATGAAAATGAAGGTGTAATTTTTTTTTTCAGTCAACTTGACAGACCACCGAAAATTCTCCACAGACCCTTTTGAGTTCTGTGGATGCTGAGTTAAGAGCCCCTGCTCTAATTGAGCCATCTTACCTTAAAGGTGACAGAAGGAAAAGGAAATGGATGACCACTCCAATATCTTTGCCGAGAACACCCTAAATGGGATCATGAAGATCTTGCTGGACGTTACTGAAAAATGATGCAACAACAAAATTTACTGGTGAAGGATGTCACCAGGGAGAAGTGAAGTGAGGGAGCACTTGAACCCAGGGCTACCTCCAAGTCAGGTGCTTATCCTGCTCCATCATGGAACACTACATTAATGATTGTTTACGACTTTGGGTAGGGGTGTGAAATTGTTGTTGAGACCCATGAGCTCTTAATAGAAGAGACGCTATATAAATGAGAGATCGACATTGCATCCCTGGGAAACAGTGTATTACATGACTAAAGCTGAAGGTGATATCCTGGCAAACTGCTCCCCAGCCTAATCTATAATTGGAAACCTGGGAGTCTGCAGATTGTGGGCTGTGGGAATCTTCTGTCATAAAACTTTCACTCAGAAGCAGCCAGGACTCAGCTGAGCAATTAAGAATTCTTTTCAGGAGATCAAAGGACTGGCTGAGGTTATCTCAGGAACCCTCCTACCATCCCTGAGAGGAAGGCAGGAGTCAGATCTCATTATCCTCATTTCACAGATGAGAAAAGAAGGCTTCCTGGTGACTAAGTTCCTTGCCCCAAGCAAGCAAGCAAGGGGTGAGACCAAGAACAGGAACTCCATTCACCTTATTCCCAGGCCACAGTCCATCCAGGGACCCTCCTCATTTTGTTGGGTCTCTGTTCTGTTGTTTGAGAATTGAGCCACCACATTCTGCCAGAATCCTGGATTGTTCTTCTGAGTTCCAAGTCACCTCATTCTCCCGGACCTTGAGTGCTGTATTGTGCTTAAGAACTATGACCCTTCTCCCTCCTCCCCCACTCCCCTTCTGCTCATGGGCTGTATTGTTCTTTAGAATTCCACACTGGAATTAGACTTGGGGAGTAGAGTCACTTTCATGTGCTTGAAGTCTTGTTCTCTGTCCCAAGGTTTTGAAAGTAAACTCATTGCTCAGAAAGATGTGACCCCCTTTACAATGGAGTCTAATTATCTAAAATGATTTATTGATGGAACAGGCAAACGTTACCAAGATAGCCTTCCCCCACCCCAAATGATTCACAGTTTTGGCATCATAGAGTCATAAAAAGAAAGAGATCTTAGAGGTTATTAAGTACAATATTCTCACTTTTAAAGACAAGGAAGCTGAGGTTCAAAGACACTAAGTTATTTGTCCAAGGTCATAGGCAAAGGTTCTTAGCCTTTTTATTTGTCATGGCCCTTTTGGCAGACCGGTGAAACCTGTGGCCCCATTCTCAGAATATTTTTAGATGTATAAAATAAAATGCATAAAATTACAAAGACAAACAAGTATATATTAAAATTCAGGTATCTAGGTCTGGGGCTTTTTGTTTTTGTTTTTAAATTCACACATCCCAGGTTAAGAGCCCCCTATTGAGAGAGATAGTAACAAAATCAAGATCTGAACCTAGATTAGGGGACCTCAGTTTCCCCACCCATGACCTAGATCCTCCAGTCCCAAATCTAGTGTCTTTTCTACAATGCTCCTCATCCTAAAGTATGAAGGATGTTCTAGAGCTAAAAGGGACCTTATAGTGTAGATAAGCATTATATAAGTATAATTAAATAACACATGTGTGTGCACACAAGCGCACACTCACAGTGAGAATGGTTTTGCAGCTGTCTCATAAACATTGACTCTTGAGGAGTAGAGTGACCTGGTCAAGATGAAAGTTAGTAGGGGGCAAGGCTAGAAATTGAAACTTGACCTCAAGTCCTATGCTCTGTCTGCTAGACTTTTAAAAATATAGAAGCACAAAATAAACTGCAGTACTGGCATTAAAATATATATTCAATTTGACAATCATTTATTAAACACCCAGCATAAACATGTGCTAGATAATAGGTGGGGTGCTAGGAATAGAAAGACCAAATAAATAAATAAAGATAAGCCTGATCTAAAGGCGTTCAAGTTCTACTGAAAGGATATAGTATGTATACAGATAAGTGACTATATAATATAGACACACTAAGTACAAGGTAATTTGGAAAGGCTGGGGCAGCGAGGTGGTGCAGTGGATAGAGGCCCAGCCCTGAAGTCAAGAGGACCTAGCTGTATGACCCTGTGCAAGTCACTTAACCCTGTTTGCCTCAGTTTCCTTATCTGTAAAATGAACTGGAGAAGAAAACGACAAACCACTCCAGTGTCTTTGAAAAAAAAAAAACAGCAACCCTGAATGGGGTCATAGAGAGTCAAACACAATTGAAACAACTCAACAACAAAAAAATGGAGTGGAGGAACCAACTTCTAGGGAAATCAGGAAAGGTCTCATGTAAAACATGACACTTGAGCTAAGCTTTGCCATGAGCTATGGCTTCTAAGATACAGAAGATAGAGAAAAAGTATACCATCATTGAGTACAATCTTTGTGCCAAGGCAGGAGATGGAATGTTGTGTGTGGTGAACAGCAATTAGACCAGACTGACTAAAACACAGAGCACATTGGGGCAGTAATATGTAATTCACTTGGACAACTGAGTTCAAGCCAAATGGCGAAGGCCTTTAAAAAACAAACAGAGAATCTGTGATTTTATCATAGAAGAGACAAGAGTCACCAAAGCTTCTTGAATAGGGGAGTGACATAGTCCAATCTGTGCTTTAGTCATGTCCATTGGAAATAGACTGGAAAAGGAACAGGCCAGCAAAACAGAGACCAGGCAAGTGGACGGTTTCCACAGAGGTACAGAGGGCCTGCAAAAGAGGGACTATAATATAAATGGAGAAGAAAGAGATGGAAAAAATGCAATAGAGACCATTGACACAACTTGACAGATGATTGATAAACCTGTGGTTGATAAAACATCACAAATTAGAGATCTGGACTGTGTTCTGAAAGTCCATTCATTGGTTCTTTAGATCTCTTGTCTCTTTCCATAGAAATCATGTAATAAACCATGATTAGGCTCCCAGGCCATTCTGCAGCTTCCTCCACTGTAAGAACCAGCTATAACAGGGTCATAGGCCCAAGGACCTAAAACTGAACAGAACTCTCAGGGTTCATCTGTCCAGTAATGTCAAACTAAAATGGAAATAAGGATCCCCTAGGGGCTGCATATTTACTTAATTTGAAAATATAATGTTATCTATGTTTTGCTGCATTTTTCTTATTTTTATAAAATATTTTCTAATTAGTTCAGCTGTATTCAGGAGCCTGTTGTGGGTTTTGATGCCTCTGATCTAGTCCAACTTTCTCATTTTACACACATAAGGAAATTGAGGCCCAGAGAGGTTGTTACTTGCCCAAGGTCACTCAGATAGTAAATATCACAAGTGGGATTTGGCATGCACCCATAATGAAGTCTCCCTTCATTTGCATTTATTTGTACTAATATCATAGATTGTTTATTAGGGAAAATGCATCTAGAAGTCTCAGGGAGCAATCAGAAAGTAGAAGTTACATCACCCTGCAGCAATCCCAGAAAGTAGAAGAAAAAAAAAACCCATATCCCAGCTCCTTCCTGTACTTCTGTGACAAGTGCTTCCTTTCCACCCTCAGGAACACGGAGCACTCCTCCTCTCTTTCCTTCCCCAAGGAAAGCAAAGCTTCCTCTTCTCTGGCCTCCCACGGAATGGAAGGGCTCTCCTCTTCTTCCTCTCACGAATACAGGAAGACTTTCTTCCCTCCCCTTCTCCCCCAGGGACACAGGGTCTCCCTCTTGCCTGGATTATTGCAACAATCTACTAATTAGACTCGCAGCTTCCAATCTCTCCCCATCTCTATCCAATCCTTTTTCCACATAACTATTCAAATAATCCTTCTAATAGCACAGGTTCTGAGTTGTCATTCCACTGCTCAAATGGTTTCCAAGAGCCCTCCCTAATTGCCTCTACACAGTGGTCCTTAATTTAGAAGGAAGGAGGGAGGAAGTTCTGTGAATGTGTGTGTGTGTGTGTTTCAGTAAAACTGTTTTCCTTTACAAAACAACGTATTTAATTTTGCATATTTAAAGACATTATTCTGAATCCATAGATTTTATCAGATTGTCAAAATTATTGAAGACACAAAATATATTAAAAATGCCTGCTCTGGGATAACATTCCACATGGAAATCTTTCAAAGGAATGAATTGACTTTCATATCCTTGGGACAGAGAACAGGACTTTAAGCACATGGAATTGGCTCCACTCCCCAAAGCCTATAAATTCCAGTGTAGAATTCTAAAGAACAATATGGCCCATCACAGCCTCTACACACCAGCCAAGTTTTTCCAGAACTCGACATTCCCTCTCTTTCCTTCGGCTCACTGTATAGTATGTTCTCCTAACAGTTTCCTCACCTCTCTAGTGTTTAGAATTTCTAGTTTCTATCAAGATTCAATACCTGTGACACCTCCTATTAAATACTACCTGCCGGTAAAGTGTTCTCCGCCTCCTGAAATTCTTCCTTACTCGTTCATCTGTTTACTTGCTTATAAACAGCATCTCAACATCATGGCTAGGAACCAAAGATCAGAGTCAGAAGGACTAGTTTCAAATCCTACCTCTGACTTTAGTGACCATGGGCAAATCACTTACTTTTATCTGCTTCAGTACACTCCCTAGGACTTCTCTGCTAAATCATAGATGGAGTGTGATTTGCCCTGCTGGAGGGAATTCCCATACTGGGAATATTCCATTGCCACAAAATTTTTTCTTTTCTTTTCTTTCTTTCCTTCTTTCTTTTGTACTAAGAGTGCTGAATAGCTTGTTTATATAATGAACACTTACTTGTTGATCAAATCAAGGGACTGTGGAGCTTTCTCATCTCATCCCTCTTACACAGGGGCTAAAGGAGCCTCTTCCTTTCCCTTCTCCTACAGGGCCACATAGTGACTTTTCCCCCAGGGGTACAGAGTCCTCATCTTGTCCTCCAA
>CM053594.1:88512031-88525391 GCA_028646575.1 Pseudocheirus occidentalis
GGAAAAGAGGGACCTCATCTCCTCCCTTCTTTCACAAGGACAGAGGGCTCTCTTTACATGGATCTGGAGGGATTCCCTCCCCATTTGGCCACCTACTTTATCACAGCAACTGCAAGAAAAGGATCCCATAGGAGGGAGAAAGAGTAGCAGAATGAAGAGGGGGGAAGATTTGCTCCTGCTGTGACCTCTGTAAGAGCTGCTCCCCAGCCAGATGCTAGGACCTTAGGGACTGCCTCCAGACTTTCTCTCTTGCCTTGCTTGCAAGGCTCACCAAAGTGCCATTTAATTGCTTCCAATTGGTGATTTATCTTTGTGGTTTTAAGAAACCAAACTATCAAGATGGAGAAAACCAACCAACCACCCCCCAAAGTGAGAGGGAAAATCAGATGTAGAAATCCCAGGAGAAACCAGAAATGCAGCTTGGCAAGGAACAAAGGATTGGAAACACAGTGGTATTTCCTCCTATGTAGATCCCCAAACAGCTAAATACCTTCTTAAATGCTAGAGAATTCTTCTAGGTTTCAAAGATCAGAAGGTAGGTATGCCTTCAGGAAGAAAGAAAGAGCTGACTCAAATTGCATCTCAGCACAAAAGTCCCTTGAAACCAGTCAGTCCCTAAAGAATAATTATTTGATATGAAGGAAGAGGAGCCAAATGCTGGCTGTGGACACAGCTGCTCCTTGTGTTAACCTTGGGCACCCTTGAATGTGCATGTGGCTAGTGACAGAGACAACATAAGAACAGCTGGCACTTGTATCCCTTTAAGGTTTACGAAGCTCTTACATACATTACCACCTTTGACTCTTATGACAACCCAGTGAGGAATATTTAGATTGGATCTGGAATTTCATGGACTTGGTCAGGGGTAGGGGAACCAGTGGCCTCAAGGCCTCAGAAAGAATTTGTTCTGTGAAGTTTAGAGTCAGTCAAAGGACCACACTTGAGGATTTAGAGGGCCCCATGTGGCTTCGAGGCCACAGGTTCCCCACCCTTGGACTAGGTAGAAGTTCAGGAGGAAACTCCTACCCATGTAGCTCGGCATACTCTTACCGGGTTTAGTCTTAGAGAGATGCTTCTGGCACTGAGATGTTAAGAAACCTGCCCAGGGTCACACAGCCATTAAGTGACAGTGGTGGGACTTGAGCCCAACTCTGCCTGGCTTCAGACTAGCTCTTTCTCCAGGATGCCATTTGACCTGTCTTATAAATACAGTAAAAAAAAAATCACAACTGATATACTAACAAGGTTTTTTACTCATTGTCTCTTTGGATATTGACAATGATAGATAACACAGGTATTATTATCCCCATTTCACAGATGAGAAAAATGACACTGAGAGGTAAAGCACCTGACCCACCATCAAACAGCTATTTTTGTGGCAAGCTTCAGGTCTTCTGAGGCCAAAGACAGCTTGTTTTCTACTACATCCTAGCTGTTTCCAACAGGAAACCCTTAAATCCTAGTTCTCTAGCAAGCTAATGGGTCAAGATGGGAAACAAAATGAGACTGGAAAGGTAATAAAGGAGTTAGATAACCCCACAGGAGAGGCAGCATGTGCCTATGGGGGACAGTACTATTGCTGAAGCAGTAACTGTGCTGGGCCTATGAGGACATGGGGGAGGAGGAGGAGAAAAGCCAACCTCCCCTACCTCCCACTACCCCAGGACCCTTTCTAGTGGATCAATTGCACTGCATCCCCAAGCATAATTTCTGTGCAGGTTTAATGAAAACGAAGGGCAGCTGGAAAAGGAAAGAGAAATCATCAAAGGGCAGCTGCCATTGGAGGAACATATGAGAATAGAAGGTGTGGACCATATCTATTGCTTCTTCAGGATTCATGAGCTCCTCCTCTTCATGAGAAAGTCTGATTTTTTCTTACCTGCAGGATATACCATGTTTAGATTTTAGGTTTAGATCTGAAAGGGACCTCAGCTGTGAGCTAGTCCAACCCCCTATTTTTGAGATGAAGACTCTTAGACCCAGGCAGATTTAGTGATCTACCCAAGGTCACACATGGAGTAATCAGAATCTGGGTCTTCTGATTCCAAATCCCCAACTTTTGCCATGTTTTTTTTGCAGTCTTATTCTCCTTTTACTCTCTTAAGGAACAATTCAGTCATCAACAGCCCGATGTTTCCATCCTTTCCACACTCTACTCTGGACCAATCTGTAGCGCCTTAGGTATAACTTTCTTGTTCTGAAAGCTTTTTCCTTCAATCAGCCAAAATTCTCTTCTTCCTAGTGCTCTGGAGAGATCCCTAGACTTTGAGTCAGAATACCTACATTCAATTTTGCAGACCTTGGCCAAATCATTTCTTTGAACATCAGTTTCTTAATATGTGAAATGGGAGTGAGGGGAGTGCTGGTTGACCTATGAAGTCCCTTTTGTCTCAGACATTCTGTGATCTAGTAGGAGTTGAAGAGAGAGGAGGATCTCAGTGTGGAATACATATTTCTGAGCAAGCAGCTCTATCTTGACTTCATCTCACTTTGAGTCTCCTTAACCACCCAAAAGGCCTTTTCTCATGCAATACCTGGGCATCTATTCAGCACTGACTCAGGGTAAAATGGGTCCCTCATTGAATTATGAACACTGGCTCATGCATTTTGGCACTCCTTGGTGTGTAACAAAAGAGGGCACAGAATAAGAATCTTTTTAGCCACACAGAGAGTTTTCTGGGCATTGCTGCCAAAGGACCACCTCCCAGAAAAAAAAATGAGGTGCAGAAAGGGGGGAGAGGAGAAGTAGTTTGAAGTATCCAGATAGAGTCAAGAGGACTGGCTTCTATTCTATTAGGTGGCTCAGCGGATAGAGGACTGGACTGGAAGCAATCCATAAACAAATCAATCAGTAAACATTTATTAAGTGCCTATTATATACCAAATGCTATGCTAAGAGCTGGATAGACCTGAGTTCAAATTCCACCTCAGAAATTTGTGCAACCCTGGACAAGTCACTTGATTTCTCTAAGTCTCCATTTCCTCTGTTTTGAGGATCAAATAAGAGACAGAAACAGAGAGAGACAGAGAGAGAGAGAGAGAGAGAGAGAGAGAGAGAGAGAGAGAGAGAGAGAGAGAGAGAGAGAGAGAGAGAGAGAGAGAGAGAGAGAGAGAGAGAGAGAGATTGAGTAAGAGAGACAGAAAGAGAGAGAGAGAGAGATTGGGGGGACATTTTGAATACCTTAAATCTCTATATAAGAGGCACCTAGGTGACGCAGGGGATAGAGCACCTGGAGTCAGGAGGATCTCAGTTCAAATTCAGCCTCAGACACTTACTAGCTATGCCATCCTTGGCAAGTCACTTAACTCTGTTTCTTCTGGCTAACCCTGTTAGCCTCAGTTTCCTCATCTTTGAAATGAGCTGGAGAAGGAAATAGCAAACCATTCCCAAATGGAATCACAGAGAGTCGTACACAAATGAAACAACTCAACAATAACAGTGCTAAATAAATGCTAGCTATTATCCCTTCTGACTGACTGCACCCTTCTTCTCTCTAGGCCTCAGTTTCCTGTTCTGTAAAACGGGGGGGGGGGGGGAAATGCGGAGAGGGACGGTAGATAGAAAAGAAGTCTAAATTCTCCAGGCAGCAGCAAATGTGGAATTGAGAAATCGTGAGTTCAAATCTAGCTTTCCATGCTTCCCGGCTAGGTGACCTTGCCACGTCATCCCATCGGGCCTCAGCTTCTTCATTGTAAAACAAAAGGGTTGACCTGGATGCTCTCTAAGGCCCCCTACAGCGGCTCCTTTCAAAGATGATCCACTTTCTAAAGAGGTCCCTGCAGGCTGCGGACCTCAGCAACTCTTACTTTTCCTTGTGTTCTCTCAGTCTCATGTAGGTGGCGCCATTAAGCTAAAGGGAAACCAAAGAAGCTCCCGATTCTTTTCTATTGATCCCCTGCTGCAGAGATGCTGAGGAGTGAGAGACTGCTTTCCTAAACTGCCAGTTGTTCTATTTCCATCTTCACCTGCTTCGTATCTCAAGCTGGCCTTTATTCATTTGCTTATTCAATTCAATCCAGTTCAATAAACATTCCAATGGGGGGAGAAGAGAGGTGCCCCTACAGACCACAGAGTGGAATGTAATTGGAGCAAAGGAGAGACAAATTAAGGCTCTAGAAAATTTGGTGAGGGAGAGATCACTTTCAGAGAGAGGGCTCAAGGAAGGCTTCATGGAAGAGGCGGCATTTGAGTCGGTTCTTGAAGGAAGGAAAAGATTCCAATAAATGGATGAGGAGAAAGTATATTCCAGGCAAGCGTGTGATAGTTAACATTTAACAACCTGCTCACTGGAGGAGGGATGTACCCACAATACACTTTTATCATTAAAATTTTCTCCATCACATTCTAAAGTCTAGACAATTAACAAACAAAACAATGATCAAACCCTGATTTGTAGCATTTGCCTGTTTGTGAGGTATAGACACTCATAGTGAAGATTTAACAATTGGTTCTTACTAATATGGATTGACTCCAGCATGCCTCTGATTCCAGGACTGGGTAAGGCACTCAGGGAGGCAGGGAGAGTAGAGGATGAGATTGCAGAACAGCTAATGGAGCAATTTGTCATAAGAGGCAGTGAGGTAGAAGGGAAAGCATGCTGGATTTGGTGTGTCAGAGGACCAGGATTTGAGTTTTCATCTCTTCCCAAGTGTAAGTCATTTAACCCATACAGCCCAGAGTTTCCTCATCTGTAAAATAAGGGGGTTGAACAGATAATCTTGAAGGTCCTTTCCAGCACACAGACCTAAATGTAGAATGCATAAAAAATGAAGAAATAAAAAAAGGCTGGAAAGATCCATGAGACCCTGTTTAATTTTATTTTATAGGTAATAGGGAACCACGGGAAGGTTTTTGAGGGAGTCAGTCAATAAGCATTTATGAAACATCTACATATGCACCAGATACTGTGCCAAGTGCCGGGGACACAAAGAAATGTAGGGCAGTCCCTCCTCTCTAGAAGGACACAATCTAATGGGGAAGACAACATATAAACAACTACATACAAACAAATTGTATCCAATGTAAGTTGGAAATGATTCACAGAGGGAAGATAATAGCACTAAAGGCGAATGAGAAAAGGTTCCCATTAAAAAGGTGTGATTTCTATTGTTCCTTCGTCATTTCAGTGGTGTCTGACTCTTCATGACTCCATTTGGGATTGTCTTGGAAAAGATATCAGAGTACTTTTTCCTTTCCTTATTAGTTCATTTCACAGATGAGAAAACTGAGGCAAGCCCAGTTATATGACTTGTCGAGATCTCGCTGCTAGTAAATGTATGAAGCCAGGTTTGAACCCTGGGAAATGAGTTTTCTTGACTCAAGATCTGGTGTTGTAACCACCACACCAACTAGCTGCCCAATTTTAGCTGGGACTTGAAGAAAACCAGAGAAGTCAGAGGCAGAGATGAAGAGGAGGGATATTCCAGGCATAGAGGGAGAGCCAGAGAAAATGTCCAGTCTGGAGGGGGAGTATCTTGTTTGAGGAACAGCAGAGAGGCCTGGGTCAGTGGATCAACAAGGTGTAAAAAGACTGGAAGGTTAGTCAGACATTGCACTTTAGGAAGATTACTTTGACAGTCAAGTGGAAGATGGACTAGAGTGGAGAGAGATTTGTGCTAGGGAAACCAGTATAAAACTTACAACAGTCCAGGTCGGATGAGGTGATAGCCTGTACTAGGGTGGCAGCAGCGTCTGAGGAGAGAAGGGAGTATAGATGAGAGGTGTGGATTCCACAGGACTTGGCAATAGATTAGATATGGGGGAGGGAAGGATACAAAGAAAGACAGAGATACAGAGAAAAACAGAGACAGAGACAGAAAGAGACAAAAAGAGAGACATAGACAGAGAGAAAGGATTTGAGGATGACCTCTAGGTTGTGAGCCTGGGTGATTGAGAGGCTGGTGGTGCCCTTGACAGTAATAAGGAAGTATAGAAGGGAAGATGATGGATTGGGGGGAGGGGAGGGAGGCAGAAATGCTGAATTCAGCTTTGGGAATATTAAGTTTACGATGTCTACAGCACATCCAGTTTTAGAGGTCTACTAGGCCTCTAATAGTTAATAGTTTGTAGACCAATAGACTAATGGTTAATAGACTTCTAATAGTTAATCTAATAGTTAGAGATGTAAGTCAAGGGGTTAAGGTTATTCAGGCAGGCAGTTACTACTCTGGCTTGTGAGATATTCTGAATAAAATAAAATAACACCCAGACTCTGCCTGCTAAGACCCTATGGTCTACATGAAGAGATTTAATAGATATAAATATGACACACATATGTATGTATATATATGTACATGCATATTTTTATATATATATGAATATATATAGACATACAGATATATAACGGAAGAAGACAAACTGATATCTGGCACAGATAATCTATGCTTTGATGGCTTCACAGGAAGAAGAGATTCCTTTTGGCTGGAGTGATAAGGAAAGACTTCAAAATAGAAATGAAAGCGGATGAAACTAGAAGAGTAGGATTTTTATACTCAGATAATTGAGAGGGAAGGAAATACATATTTCAGGCAGAGGGAATGCCATGAACAAAGACAGCTAGAGACTGGGGAAGGAGGGGACAGGTAGACAGATGAAATAAAAAATGAATGATTTGGCCTGCATAGAGAATTTCCATGGAGGCCTAGTGAGGAACCAACTTGGACAGGTAGATCGCTGACAGTTTATGGAGAGCATTGAGCCCCAGGTCAACAATTTTAGACACTAGTTTAGTGCCCAACAATTTGGGTACTAGGGAGCCATTGATAGATTTTGATCAAAGTGGGGAGAGGGGGTGTGCTTTTTTTTTATTCCTACCTTGTATTGAGCTAGAGAGTTTTTCCAATTATGTAGATGTGGTAGCTCTGGAAAACAAGCTAACATTCATCTATTAAACACCTATGATGCACCTAGCTCTGTGCAAAGCTCTATGGGAAGATGCAAAGATATGAAAGACATAGATTCTGCCTCCTTCAAGAATCTTGCAGAACAATTGAAGAGAGGAGTCATCTGGAAAAGTTCTCCCGGACCAGGAGCTTCACAAAGGAAATAGATCATAAGATCATTTGTTTAGAGCTTGAGGGGACCTTAAGTTTTCTTGAGCAATGTCTTCATCTTACATTTGAGGAAACTGCTTCTCAAAGAGGTTGATAATTGTCAAGATAAGGCAACAAACATTTATTTAGTGCCACTCTGATCCAGGAATTGTGATGAGCACTGGGGATACAAAGAAAAGCAAAAAGAAAAGGCAGTCCCTGCCTTACTGAAGGGACCCAACACATAACCAAGAACTGAAATCGGAGAGTGTGAGGGGGAAGGTCTGCCAGGGGGGTCTGGTGTGGAAGTCTCAAAAATCAGAAGTGGAGCCAGGAGGGGAATGAAAATTAGGGATCCTGGGCCTCCTCCCCAAAAGAGAGCCCCTAGAGATACTCACAAATGGAAGAAAGGAGTTAGCAGGGTGGAGGGATGCTACAGGGTGAGACTATCCTGGCAAGAGTGGGAAGTTCCAAGGTAGATGGCAGCTGAGGAATGGTGGAAAAGTCCAGAAAAAGCATTTATTAAAGACTTATTATGTGTCAAACACTGTGCTAAGGGATAGGGATACAAAAAGGAAAGAGAAGATGCCCTCTGCTTCACAAGGAATCGTGAAGAGATAAAATTGGAAGAGATAAAACATACAGAAGGATTCAGTTGCAGCAGGAAGAAAATGCCTGCCTTATCAAGGTCAGGAGTCCTTAATATTCACTGGGGCAGTTTGTTCCTCAGGAAAGGGGAAACCAGTTAATGAAAAATAAATAAATAAATAAAAATATAGCACATAAAAAAAAACTTTTAAAAAACATTACTATGTTACAGGCACAGTGCTAAGTGCTAGGGATACAAAAAGAGGCAAAAGACAATCCCTTCCCTCCAGAAGTTGCAAAGTAATGGAGATATCCATCGTTGGGAAGGGGAGACTGTGCCTAAGGGTCAGATTGGGGCAGGGGTTGTCCACTCACTTAGCTAGATGAGAATGGTGAGTCCAACCAGGAGGGGAAAAGGGCATTGTCAGGAAGTGCCCCCCACACCCCATGTGCCCTAACCCACCATCCACCCCCTCACTCCTCAGCCCAGCAAACCTGGGGAGAGGGAGAACAACTTGAAATGCAGAGATCCTAGAGTTTTTCTTTCTGATTTCTCTCTTATCAGAGCAGAGCTAAAAGACAATGGAAACAGGGAGATGCATCTCCTCAAAGGGTAGGGAAACAAATGCAAGGAAATAAAATAATTGAGGGGGAAAAATCATGCTTCAAGAATCCTTAGTTTGGGTAGGCTCTGTAGTGTTGCGCTATCATTATTACTAAAAATAGCAATAATGATATTAAAAAAATTCTTTCTATCAGCCCCTTCTTGGGCCATCAGCCATTGTCACAGAAAACACTTTAAGTGAGAGGACTCTCAGGACAGGCTTGTGTGAGAAGGAAGCCAAACGTGACTTGAAATCTTCAGTCTCCATTCTTCTCACTCTACACTGCTAGAAAAAAAGTCTGCCCAAAGAAAATCCCACGGAAAGAACCCGTCCCTGAGAACATTCATCCAGTGGGAACAAGCTTTTGTTGGGGATGTAAAACTTCCTGTCCCCAGCAGTGTACAAGAGATTTCCCAATCAAATGACTTCAGAGTCATACTACTCTGCTTGGCCTGGTAAATCATTTCCATTTCAAACCAGTGGAAAACGCCTGGTATGTAGCAAGCACCTCCTAATCACAAGATCTAATGGCCCCTTTTAGACCTCTTTCTCCTTGACCTCTCTAAAGTACCCAAGATGGCAGACAACCCTCTCCTACCCCATGATCTCTCTTCATCGTGTTCAGAAATAACACATTTTCCTGGATCTCCTCTTATATTCCTAACTCCTCTCTCTCTCTTTCAACAAATTTCACTCAATTCAATTCAGTTCAATAAACATTTATTAAATGCCTGCTATGTGGAGGCAGTTCCTGACTACCCAATAAGGTTCAAATTTCTTTGCTTGTCATGATAAGAACAACATTAGCTGATATTTATATAGCACTCTGAGATTTATAAAGGATTTTTCTCATGACCATCTTGTGAAGTAGGTAGTAAGAATATGACTGTCCCATTTTATAGATGAAGAAACTAAGAATCAGATACTATATTATTCAGGGAAACATCTAGGAGCCACTATAAGATAAGAAATTCCTGAAAATCATTAATGGCATAATAGATGGAATTCTGGGAAGCGTGACATAGATAGATTGCAAAATATGTAGTTCAGAAGAGCTAAGACCCAATATCACCTTGAATATTTACTAACTATATGATTATGGGTAATTAACCTAACTTCACTTTCCTTATCTGTAAAACAGCAATAATAATAATACTTGAATTACGTCATCCCTTGAGGTTATTATCGAGATCAAATAAAATTGCAAAGCAAGTATTTTGCAAACTTTAAGGTGTTATATAAATATCAGTTATTTTTATTTTTACAGTCTGTAAACCTGAGTTTAAGTTCTGCCTTGGATATTTACTACCTGTGTAGAGGCATGGACAATTTCTTTTTAATCCCTCAGAGCCTCAGTCTCCTCATCTGTGAGGTGGGAATAGTATTTGTACTACTCATCTCATAGGATTGCTATGAGAAAAGTCTTTGGCAAAAATATGAGTAATTATCATTGTTAATAATTATTATCATTTATATGAAAATTCCCATCTTCTCAATAGAGTTGAAATGGCTCTTGGACAAGTCATCTTGCTGTCCTTTGTATTTAATATTCTATGCAGTATTGCATCGGGCAGATAGAAGAGTTGTTCTTGGTAGCAGAATAAAACTTGTAAATTATAAAAAAGCTGTCAAATAAAAGAATGTACATTCACTTTCTTTAAGTCTTTAATTTGAAGAATCCCAAACACAGCTCTTGTAACAAAAAGGTTGACAGCAATTATAAATGTACCTTATCCTATTGCTACACGATTTTGATTTCTTCTGCTAGGTCTAGGTATCTATACTCTTTTTTTTTTTTGCCTTTTGGAGGGAGGAAGGCAGGGCAATTGGGGTTATGTGACTTGCCCATGGTCACACAGCTAGTAAATGTTACGTATCAGAGGCTGGATTTGAACTCAAGTCCTCCTGACTCCAGGGCTGGTGCTCTATTCACTGAGCTACCTACTTGCCCTAGGTCTCTATATTCTAAAAATGTTTTGTTTGATGACATGTAGAGATTGAGTATTTGACATGGCAATTCCTCCCAAAAATGTTCTTAAGTTTTTAATTGAATGATATTATAGAAGGGTGGTTATGATCTGTAGTAACGCTGTGATAGAATATACTGTTTGGATTTCCATGGATATTTCCAGATCTTTATTTGCAGGATGGGGGTTTGTTATCTGTCAGTCCATAGAAGATGGTAAGCTTCTGATTCTAAGCACCAGACCAAATCTTCCTAGTTATTGGGTAGGCACTAAACTAGGCAGCCTGCAGTGATGTGTTGCACAACTACCGATTACTTGCAAAATCTGCACTGATCCCTAAGTGCAAGATTCTTAAGTTTAACCTTTCAGTCCTTTCTGGAATTGATGGCCTAATCCTGAATGGTCATTATAAACCCTCTGTATCCATGACCCAATCCACGTGACCTAACTGTTTGCTCAACACTTCCTTAGTGAAATAATTTTGGCTGAGTTCATGCAGATGTCACCCACAGAGGACCTTGTGATGCCTCTCTTAGCTACTGTTTCCCAGGCTCCATCTGGAGAAAAACTGCCTTCAGTTACATTTGACAAACCCAATTCTGTGTACCTTATGTCAACCTTTTATTATTATTCGCTGATGTCTCCTGTTCTAAAATTATTTCTATAGAGTTTTTTAACCTCATTATTATATGCTCTGAGAAGGGAAAGAGAAGAGAACAAGCATTTATTAAGTGCCTACTATATGCCAACTACCATGCTAAGTACTTTACAATATTTTCTTTGACTCTCATAACAACCCTATCGGGTAGGTTCTTCTTATTTTTATTCCCATTTTAAAGATGAGGAAACCAAGGTAAATAGACTTTAAGCAATTTCCTTAAAGTCAGACTACTAGTAAGGGGTCTTCCTGACTCTGTACGAGAACTCTTTCCAGTTACAAAGAATTAACTGACCCTCTGGTCACAGTGAACCAAAGAATCACTGAATACATGAATGAATGATTGAATGGAAAGAGTTAAATGCTCACTATGTTCAAAGCACTTGAACAAGGGAGTGGGATACAAACAGAAAAGTCACAGTCCCTACTCTAAAGGAACTCATGTTCTAAATGGGGAAATATCATATATACTTACATATTATATTTTTATTATATTCATATATTATATATGTGTATTATATTGTGCATTACATATATACATACAAGCACATACATAGACATATACAGATATTAGAGTTTTCAGCTGCAAGCCATATGGGAAGACCTCGTGGGCTTTATGGTGCCCAGGAATGACAAATAGCATTTATTTCTATTAATAAGATCTAATCAGTTTCTGGTGTATAAACATTTATTTGACAGTACCAAGGACTTTGATCATGAGAACTTTCTTTTCTGAGTCTTCAGAAGTTGCAGCTCCTGAGGAAGCAGGGACTGTAGCACCTGCAGAGGCAGTTGTCAGGTCATGTCTCCAAAAGGTTTTCTTCCATGTTGTGGAAGTCTGGCAGGAAAAAGGGCAGGTGGTCTGAGGATGCTACTATTCCCAGGACTCTTGGACTTATCTACCATCTCTGGCAATTGTCAGTGGTTGTTGGTGGTGATGGTGGTGTTTGTGGGTATTGTGGGTCCCTTCTCCACAAGAGCTGCTCTTCTCAATGATGACTGTCAGGGCTGATTTAGAAGTAGTGCCAATGATTTAGGGGACACTACTATCGTCTGGGCTCTTGGGCATATGATCCTGTAATCATTTCATATTTATATTGCAAAAGTCCAATTCACCAGGATTTCTGATTTCTACCAAGCCTAATAGTCTGAGCAAAAATAGTCTCCATTGTATCCCACTTTGGGTGACATGGTTGATGTGTTAGATTGGTAGTTACTATATTGTTACTATTGTTCATATCACTGAGTGACTTTCTGCATGCCCTTTACAACAAAACTCAAATACAATTACTTCTCTCCATAACCCTCATCCATGGTAACAGGCCTTTTCCCAATTATTACTTGCAAAACACTTGTCTGCACTTCTGTAGCACACCTATCATGCCTTATTTTTATTAGAGTTTTGTGTGTGTCATATCACCCTACCAGACTGTCAAGTCCGTGAAGAGATTCTATATCTTAGCTAAACTTATTGTGGCAGGGGAAAAAGAAATTCCCTCAGTATTTTCTATCACCTGATACAAAATATGTGATCTACACAAAATAGTCACATTTAGTATGCTGTCACATCAACAAGCATTTACACACACACACACACATATTTGTTATACATGGTGGCTGAATTTATTTGAACTGAACTCATGACAAAGAATAACAAAGCAGTCTTAAAAACTGAAAGCAAAATTCCATCTGCCTCCAAGCCCTGAGAGAAGTCTGCTATGATGGCTTTCTAATGCATATTTGTTTGTTTGCTAACCCTTTGTAAAGGACGTCCCAAGCTCTTGGAGTAGTTCCCTGTTTAAGTGTTTGACTTTTTACCTTCTTTTAAGGTAAGAATCTTATAAAAATTTTATTCTACCTATAATTATGAAAACTCTAAATATAAAATTAGAAAACTCTAATTAAAAGTAATTAAAAATATTTTATGTGAGACATTCTTTGTGAGACAATATTTTATGTGAGCTTTACAATAAGTAATCTAGCAAGACCTCATATTCTCACTAGTATCTGTATGACTTCATATTAAATTTCTTTATTTTACAAATTTAGTGGAATATAAGTAACACTTTAATGAAATAAACTACAAGTTGGAAGATGTTTAATTAAAAATCATATATAAATTCGATTTAGGAGTGAGTGGGCTTTTAGATTTGAACAAAGATGTACAATATTTGTCTCAAAACCAGACAAACAGCCCTAAGTCTGGTTTGCATTTCTGTATTTTTATTAAGAACAAGAATAAAATGAAAATGCTTGCTCACACAAACACATGGTAGAAAAGAGTAGGAGAATTTTATAAGCACCCTTGATGAGAAATGGACATTGATATGCTATTTTTAGATTACTAATCAAAACACAAAAATAATTTTTTTAATTTTAATTTTTCTTGGTTACATCATTCATTTCCACAAGGTTTTGAGTTACAGATTTTCTCCCCTTTTTGCCCCTACCCCCAGCCCAGAACATTGATCCCACTGTAAGGCCCCTCCCACAATCTGTTCCCTTTTATG
>CM053594.1:88525891-88579292 GCA_028646575.1 Pseudocheirus occidentalis
TGTCTAAGAACTTTATTTGGAAACTAAAGTTAATGGTTGCCCCATGAGTGGAAGATCAGTATATTGTGAATTGTTGAATGAATCAACTCCCTCTTAGGGAAACTAGGTCATTCCTTTTGTTAATTGATTGATTGAATCCTTAGCTGGATTGATTGAATCTTTAAAATGTGAAGCTGGTTTCTCCCTTAGGGAAACCAGTTGATTCTTCTCTTGTTCCTTGTTCCTTTCTGTACTTTCCTCGTTCTAAATATTGTATATAATATTGTGAATTGTTGATACTGTGGACATTGTACTGAAACTGATTTTGTAATGGAATAAACAGAGTGTTCACTAATACTGTGTAATCCGAATTTTAAAAGCTGTTCACAGTAGCATTCTCTCAGGAATCTACTGCTGATTAGCTTTACAGTAGGCTGAGCCAATATAATAAAAATGATAATTCTGCCTAAATTAATCTATTTATTCAGTGTCATACCAATCAATCAAAAATTGCTTTATAGAGCTAGAAAAATAATAACAAAATTCATCTGGAAGAACAAAAGCTCAAGGATATCAAGGAAATCAATGAAGAAAATGTGAAAGATGATCTAGCCATAGCAGACCTCAAACTGTGTTATAAAGCAGCAATTATCAAAACAATCTGATATTGACTAAGAAATAGAGTGGTGGATCAGTGGAATAGATTAGGTACAAATTACATTATAATAAATGACTATAGAAATTTAGTATGTGATAAAGCCAAAGATTCAAGCTTTTGAATAAAAACTCATTATTTGACAAAAACTTCTGGGAAAACTGGAAAACAGTATGGCAGAAACTAGGTATAGGCCAACATCTCACACCATATGCCAATATAAGGTAAAAATGGGGACATGATTTAAACATAAAACTATAAACAAATTAAGGGAGCATGGAATAGTTTATCTGTCAGATTTATGGATAAGCGAAGAACTTAGGACCAAAGAAGATATAGAGAACATTACAAAATGTAAAATAGATAATTTTGGTTATATAAAGTTATTATTTTTTGCACAAACACAACCAATGCAACCAAAATTATAAAGAAAACAGAAAACTAGAGAAAACATTTTGCTACACGTATCTCTGATAAAGGTCCCATTTCTCAAATATATAGAGAATGAGTCAAATTTATAAAATACAAGTCATTCCCCAATTGATACATGGTTAAAGGATATGAACAGGCAATTTTCAGACAAGGAAATCAAAGCTATCTAGAATCATGGAAAAAATGCTCTAAAGCACTATTGATCAGAGAAATGCAAAGCAGAACAACTCAGAGGTAACACCTCACAGTTATCAGAATGGATAATATGACAAAAAAAGAAAGTGTTAAATGTTAGAGAGGATGTGGGGAAAATGGGACACTAATGTAGTGTTAGTGGAGTTGTGAACTGATCTAATCATTCTGGAGAGCAATTTGGAACTCTGTTCAAACAGTTATAAAACTGTGTATACCCTTTGATCCAGCAATACCTTGCTAGATCTATTTCCCAAAAACATCCAAAAAAAGAGAAAAGGACCTATTTGTATAAAAATAATTATAACAGCTTTTTTTTTAATGGTTTCTAAGAATTGGAAATCCAAAGGATGTCCATCAATGAGGGAATGGCTAAACAAGCTGATCATGATGGAATATTATTGTGCTAAAAGAAGTGACAAGCAGGATGATTTAAAAAAAGAAAACCTGGAAAGATTTACATGAACCAATAGCGAAGTGAACAGGATAGCATACACAGTTAGAGCAATATTGTTGGATGAAGATCAGCAATACAATGATCCAAGACAATTCCGTAGGACTAATGATAAAGGATACTATCTGTCTCCAGAGAAAGAACTGATATTGATTGAATACAAACTCAAGCATGCTATTTTCACTTTCTTTCATTTTTTTTCCCTTTTATTTGAGACTTCTTGTTCAAAATGACTAATATGGAAACGTTTCACATAATTGCACATGTACAACCTATATCTGATTACTTATTGTCTTGGGGAGGGAGGAATGAAGGGAGGAATAGAATTTGGGACTTTAAATGGAGAAGCTGAGTTCAAATCCAGCCTCAGACACTTAACACAAAACTAGCTGTGTGACCTTGGGCAAGTCACTTAACCCCAATCGCCCTACCTTTCCCCCTCCAAAAAAAAAGAAAGAAGGAAATTTCTTGTTTTTCTACCAAGCACTTTTAAATATGATCTCATTTCTTCTTCAGAATCTCGGTAGATAGGCACTATTATTATTATCACCATTTTACAACTGAGAAAACAGAGGCAGGTAAAATTACTTGCCAAGGGTCACTGGCTAATAAGTTTCTGAGGCCAGATTTTAATTTGGGTCTGTTTAGATTCCAAACCCATTGCTCTATCCACTGTACCATTTAGCTGTCCTTCACACAACTGTCTTAATTGTTATTCTTTTAAAATTCCTTCATTTATTTTTTAATTTATGGAATAATACAAGTATTTCCATAACATAGTATAATAAAAAGATGATTACACATGAAACTGCAAATCTCTTGTGTACAATTTGCTATTCCTCTTAAATATAATAAAGTTATCGTGTCAATTTCTTTTTTCCCCCTCCTTCCCTCAAGATGATTGCTATTTATCCAAACATATCCTTATAGCCCAAGTTTGACTGTGCTACTCCTCTGCTCAAAATGCTTTGGTAGCTTACTAATGATCTGAGAATAAGACACAAACTTCTTCAGAGTAAAGCTGCTACTTAAGTGGTAAGAAGTTAGGTGCATCAGCAATGAAATTCCATTAAGTATTTTAGGTAGCTTTTTACTGCTCAATTTTTTCTTTTGTCTACGAAGGCATTTGATTACATCCGACATTCCAAGATCCCTACCTGCTGGGATTTCTTCTTTCCAGGCATATTTTACATTCTTCCCTCCCTTCATAGACACTTTATATACTCTTTATATTAACTTTATATATATTCACTAACAATAATCATCTCCAGAATCCCGCTGGCCCCCTCCCAGCTGTAATTAGTATGAGGAGAATGGGACTTTGCACCAGGATGCTGACATTGGTGGGGTAGGAGGAGAGGATAGTTCAGGACGTGCTTCCTCCCTTTCCCGGTCCCTGTTGGTTGTCTACACAGGACTCCCTTCAGCCTAGAACCTTAGTGCTATAGTGATCCTTTCATTTAGCTGACTTTGCTCTCTGGGGTTGAGGGTTGGAACTCTCCCATACTTCAAATTTTTTTGCCCCAAGTGAAAGTATTCCTAGTCATAGTAAAGATTCCTCCCTCATTAAGCCCTAAACAGCCTCCATGCATTTGACCGGGTGCCACATCTTCCCCATGATGTTCATGCTTCTCTTCCTTCAAGGCTCAGATTAGACGCCATCATGCTATTTTCCCTAATTACCCCACTTCTCTCTCCTCCCTGCCCCAAACCAGAAGTGATTCCTTTATCCCAGAATTTCACACAGTTTTTACTACAACTGACTCTTATTTCCTTAATTACATTCCTATTTGTGTTATAGTATTTAGTGTCACGGAGAGGTGGTGTGAAGAGAGAACCAGCTGTACAGCCATGAAGACCTGAGTTCAAGTCCTGTCTCTGATACAGACTGGCTATATGACCACAGAGGGCAAGTCATATACCTATTCACTTACCTTGTTTCAAGCAACACTTTAAGCTAACTTTCAGAGGTGTTCACCTACACCCAAAGAGAGTGTTTCCTCACTAGGAGTTTGCTATACCAGTACAACCAAAGGTCTAGTCCCTATCCTTATCTTAGTATAAGATTTAGAAATAAAAATTGTTCCTCTCATTTTACAGAAGAGGAAACTGAGGTAAACAATGGTTAAGTGACTTGTCCAGGGTCACACAGCTAGAAAATATCTAAGGCTGGATTTAAACTCACATATTCCTGACTCCACGCCCAGCACTCTACCCATAGTGACATCTAAGTACCTTAACCTGACAACATGGGCCTTAGATAATGCTCCAATTTGGGAAGAATCCTAGACTCCAGACTTCTGCTGCCTTTAGAGCATTCCCCAACAAAGGTCATTCAGCTTTTACTTGAACACCTCCAAGAGATGGGGCACCCACTCACTTACAAGGCCATTGTTTTGGACAGCTTAATGATTAGTAATTGTTTCCTTTTATGAAGATGAAATCTGTGCAACTTCCACATTCTGGGGCCAAGAAAAACAAATTTAATCCCTCTTTCATATGACAGCCCTTCAAATAATTAAAGCCAGCTTACTTGCCTTCTCCACCCTTCCCTAAATCGCCTCTCCTCCAGGTTAAACAGTCCTAGTTCCCCCAGTCCAGCCCACTGTGACGTCTTCTCCAGTCCCCTCACTATAATGGATATTATCTTCTGTTAAGGATCTGGTTTCCCAGCATCCTTTGTAAAATGTGGTACACCAAACTGAATGCAGTGCTCCACTTGTGTTTTGACTAGAGCAAAGCTTTTCTCATTAACTTTTGTAGCCTCATATTGATGATTCGGTCACCTAAAATGCTTTGGTCATTTTTGCAAGAAAAATGGCCTTCTCTCTTCCATAACTGTGCAACTCTTCTTGGATCCAAGAGGGAAGGACACTCTTTTTCTTTTACTCCTACCCTTTTCAGTAGATGAAAACTTCTGGAGCATCCTTCCTGTCCTGTACTCTCCCTATTCTTTCTTTTATTTTTTTTTCTCTACTCCTTTCTCTCCTTCAACTCTCTCCTCTACTCTTCCCCCACATCCCCACCCCTTCTCCATTTTTTTCCTCCTCCCCTCATCTGAACAGCAGGACTAGTTAAGATCAGTGAAGAAGAATCAGCTCTTCTCTCCCCTCCCCTCAGCTGTGGGAGGATGTGTGTGTGTGTGTGTGTGTGTGTGTGTGTGTGTGTGTGTGTGAGAAAGAGAGAGAGAGAGAGAGAGAGAGAGAGAGAGAGAGAGAGAGGGAGAGAGAGAGAGAGAGAGAGAAGAGAGAGAGGGCACCACTGAGAGCCTTTAAAGTCTGGTGCATGCACACTGGCACATTAAAGTGTCTAAATGCTCTACTGCCCTTGGAAGTCCTCCAATGCCTAACCTTAGCTTCTCTGGCTATGGAGTCCACTCCTAAATATTCTATGCTCATCACTGTAGGACCAGAAACAAAAGTTAGGGTGAGGAGAGAGCTACTGTAGAACAAACAGGGAAAATTCCCAGGATGCCTTGCCACTGGAGCAGTTTCCAGGAACAACCAGTTACTGTACTGAACTTAACATCTACTCTACTTAGAAGCCTAAGACCATGCAACAAGAGGGTCTTCACTGCTTCTTGTGAACTATGGGATCTTGGGCAAGACATGATCTCTATAGCATAGAAATAACAACAACAACAATAATAAAACATATCAAATTGCTTGTCTTCTCAAATGAGAGGGGTAGAGAGGGAGAGAATTTGGAACAAAATGTTTTTTAAATGAATGTTAAAAATTG
Organism: Pseudocheirus occidentalis; assembly: GCA_028646575.1. Taxonomy (NCBI): domain Eukaryota; kingdom Metazoa; phylum Chordata; class Mammalia; order Diprotodontia; family Pseudocheiridae; genus Pseudocheirus; species Pseudocheirus occidentalis. The sequence continues at coordinate 88,531,345 of CM053594.1, forward strand.
TTTTTACATGTCATTGAGACAAAATAAAATACTCAATAATTTAAAATAATAACTGGCATTTCTAGAAGCGCTTTAAGGCATACAAAGCACTAGACAAATATTATTTCATTTGATCCTCACAAAAACCCTGAGAGGTGGGTGCTGTTATTACCCACATTTTACAGATGAAAAAATTGGAGTAGATTGAGGTTAAGTGACTTTTCCAGGGTCATATAACTAGCAAGTGTCTGAAGCTGGGTCTAAACTGTCTTCCTGACTCAAGGCCTAGCATTCTCAGTAGTGAGCCAGTTAGAATTCTGCTCTACAGAATCCCATTTTCTGTAGAATTGTCATTTACTTTTCACTTGACAACTTCTTGTGAGGGGAACTTACCAACTACCACCTGCTGAGGCACTATTTCAGGTGTAGACTGTTCTGTCTGTAGGATTTTTCTTATATCCTGCTTTCATCCCTCCCAAAATTAGCTTGTATTTATTTTGCATATATTCTGTACATTCCTATTTATGTATACATTGTCTGTTCCAACAGAATGTAGGCTTCTTGAGGGTAGGGACTATTTTTGTCTTTTTTTATCCTTAGGACCTAGCATGTTGCATGGAACATAGGAAGGATTTAAAATCTGCTGAAATGAATTTAATTCTTCAGGCTAAACATGCCCAGGTCCTTTAATTGACTCTTGTAGGACAAGGTCTCCAATCCTCTTACATGTATACTAAGGACTAACAAGGCTAGGGTGGCCTTTGGGAGTTGATTGGTGAAGAAACATGGAGATCTTACTTGGAGGCTACAGAAAAATGTACTATTTTATCACTGAAGAGCTGTGATAGCATTGCAACCCAGAACCAACTCAGCAGCAGCCCCCAAATTAATCCCAGAACTCCAGGACTCCTTGGGGCCTTTTGTTTAAGCTCCCCAACCATCCACAGTCATAAATACTTCAGGCAAGTAGAGTGATGGAGTCAAGTTTATTTAATGAAAACCCTTCCAACCAAACAGTCTAGTGCATGGGGCCCGGATTAGAAAATGAAGGAAGATGGGGTTGGCTGGCTGCCACCAAGGCATATTTCAGCCTGAGAGAGGGAAAATGGTATGTTTGGAGAGGCAAGATGAATTACTCAAAAATAGTTGCAAACCTCTGATCAAATCGTGTGTGTGTGTGTGTGTGTGTGTGTGTGTGTGTGTGTTATGAAAAGAGAAAATGCAGCCCCCAGGATAAATCTTTTTTTTTAAAGAAAAAAAACTTTGTATGTTCAGATGACTCATGGCATAGCAGATCCATTAAAGCATCAAGTATAGGAATTTCATGAGCTTCTTAAAATACACTGAAAGGAATAAGGGAGAGGGGAGAAAGTACAATCATTTGGAAAATCTTTAACCAGCTTCTTCATAGCAGTCCATCTGCTAGCTGTGACCCTGAATGAGTCACCCACTATACTGCTTAAAGCTAGTTCCATTATCTGTAAAATGGGGATATTATCATTTGCACTTGCCTTGGAGGTTGGGTATGTAGAAAACACTTTCTAAACTTTGAGGTTCTACAAGATTTAAACTTATACGAGGTTCTCATCGATTTTAAATTTAGAAAGGTTCATATTCTATGAAAATGATGATCTATTATTGTTCTCTGGAGCTGTGGCTGGCTTACACAGATCTTGGGAAGGATACTCAACATAGACCTGCAGTCCCTGCCTTCTGGCAGTTTTTTGTTTTGTGGGGGAGGGAAACAAGATGCAAATAGATAAGTATATACAAGATAATTTGAGGAGAAAAGGAGCATTAAGGGGATCAGGAAAGGATCGAGGTAAGAGATGACTCAGGAGCTGAATCTTGAGAGAACCCCAACATTCTAAGGGCATAGGTGAGAGGGGAGGGCATTCCAGGCCTGGCAGACAGCCCTTGCAAAGTCAAGGTGACAGGAAGAAAAAATGGCATGTCCAGAGATAACCAAGTGGGCCAGTTTGGGCCAGAAGGTAGAATATGTGAAGGTGAGGAATGTGAAATAAGCCTGGAGAGGTGAAGGACTTTAAATGCCAAGCCAGGAGTTTTAGCCTACTGGCAATCAAAAGCTACTGAAGTTTTCATAGCAGGACAACGAAATAGTCAGGTGTTCCTTAGGAAGGTCATTTTGGCAACAGTACGGAGGAGAGATTGAAGAGGGGAGACCAGGAGATGGAAGTCCAGATTGGAGCCTGTTACAGTTGTTTGAATAAGAGGTGAGGAGGCCTGAAGACCAGAACTACTCCAGGAGCCCTGCGATGAAGAGAAGGGAATGTATCCTAGGGATGTAGAGGCAGTGGAATGGAGACTTTGCTTTATCCTGACCACCCTACAAGGATTTGTGGAATGAGTGAATGAGATTCTTATGCAACCTTCGGGTCCAGAGAGCTTTCCAACCCAGGGGCTTAGTATTCATCAAATTCAATTAGAAAGGGATGTCTTCAGGCTGCATATTGACTCAGAAAACCAAATATTAACATTATCTTTGTTGTACTGTATTCTTAGTTATTTTGTTAAACACTTCCCAGTTACATTGTAATCTGATTCAGGCTCCAAGTTTTTACATTTCTCTGCCCCACCCCGCCTCATCTCCTACCTTTGGGCTGTGAGAGTGACAGCTCTGGCTTTCTCCTGTTCTTTTGGGTCCCAAGTACAGGTGCTTTGGGGTAAGGGGTTGGGGAGGGTAAATTGATCTATTAGAATTGATCTTCCACAAATTCCCCTGCTACAGAAGAATTCACAGAATAGATTTACAGAATAAATACTTACTGGATGAATGGATAACAGAAAGAATGAGCAATGTATACTAAACAAGGACTTGCTATCCTAATATTGCAGTGAGTAGGAATTTGTGTATTATCCATCAGTATAAGAGTAACAATAATAATAGCATTTATACAGTGTTTTAAGGTTTGCAAAACACTTCATAAAATATCTTTATCCTGATGACAATGCTGGGCACAGATTTGCCTAGGGTCACACATCTAGGGTTTGTAAATGTCTCTAGCCTTTCTGGTTTTAAGCTCCAAATTCTGAAATCCACAGCATCATCCTAAAAATATTCTTCATCTTCTGAAAAAGAGTGGGAGTAAAAGAAATCATGAAAGAATTGTATAGCCAAAGAAAAGATGGGTTGGTCGTGTAACAAGATTGAGAAATAACAAGTGAACAGGCAAGGTGTTCCACTAATAACCTCTATTTGCTCAAATGATCCCAATCCACCCAACCTCTTCCAAAAGTTTGCCCTCTATTGTCCCTACTCTATCCCTTTTCTTCAACTTTTCCCAGTCTACCGGTTCCTTCACTACTGCCTACAAACACACCGTGTCTCCCCATCTTAAAAAAAAACAAACCCTTACTCAGGTCTTCCATTTGAGCGATTATCCTTTATCTGTGCTGCCCTTTGTAGCTAAATTCCTTGAACAGACTGTCTATAAGTGCCTCCAATTTCTTTCTTCTTGCTCTCTTCTTAACCCCTTATGATCTGTTTCTGACCCCATCATTCCCTAGAAATGGCTCTCTCCAAAGTTATCAATGATTTCTTAGCTGTAAAATCCAGTGGCCTTTTCTCCATCCTCATCCTCCTTACCCTTTTGGCAGCTTTGGACATTATTGTTCACCATCTCTTTCTGGATACTTTCTTCTGCTTTGAGGGGATACCCCTCTCTTCTGGTTCTCCTACCTGACAGCTGCTGCATTTCCTCTGTTGGATCCTCAGCCACATCAAGCCCTCTAAGTATAGATAGAGAACCCTGTCCCTCAGGGCACATACACTCCTGAGCCCTCTTCTCTTTGGCTATACCACTTCACTTGGTTCTCTCATTAGCTCTCATGGATTTCATAACCATCCCTATACTGATGATTCTCAAACCCACCTTTCCTGCCCCCAACCTCTGCTGACCTCCAGGTTCGCATTTCTAACCGCCTTTTTAGAAATCTTAAATTGCATGTCCAGTACACATCTTAAATTTAACATGTCTAAACTGAACTCCTTATCTTTCCCCCTAAATTCTCCCTCAACCTCCTTCTTTCCCTATTTCTGTAGAAGGTAATAACATGACTCCAGTTTCTCAGGCTCATGACTGAGGAGTCATCCTGGACTTCTCATCTCTATCACGTTCCACCCCCCCACCCCATCCAAGCAATTGCCAAGACCTTTGCAACATCTCTCCAACACGGCCCCCTCTACTACAGACCCTTATCCCCTCATGCCTCAATTACTGGAATAGCCTGCTGGTGAACGTGGCTCAAGTCTCTCCTTACGCCTCCATTCAGCCACTAAAGTGATTTTCCTAAAGCACAGATCCAACCATGTTACCCCCTTTCTCAATAAACAACAGTGGCTTCCCATTGCCCCCAGGATCAAATGCAAAATGCTCTGTTTGACATTCAAAGTCCTTCATAACCTAGCCCTCTCCTACCTTTCCAGTCTTCTTATGCCTTATTCCTCCATACAGGCACTTAGATCTAATGACACTGGCCTCTACCCTAGTCCATCTCTGGACTTTGGGCATTTTCTCTGGTTGTCCCATATTAGTGGAACATTCTCCTTCTTCCATTCTGACTACTGACCTCCTTGGCTTCTTTTAAGGCCCAACTAAAATCTTACCTTCTACGGGAAGCTTTCACCACCCCTTCCAAACTCCAGTGACTTCCATCTCATTTCTTTATATCGTAAATCCGTACACACACATATATGAATATGTACAGTCTTCTCCATTAAACTATGAGCTCCTTAGGGGTAGAGACTGTCTTTTGTCTCCTTTTATATCTCCAAAACTTAGCAGAGGCTAAGTACTAGGTGTTTAATATTTATTTTTATTAAATATTTATTGACTATAAGGTCACAATGAGGGAACTGAAGCCTGGAGAGGTTAAGTAATGCATCCAAGATCAGTAGCCTTCTTTTGCTACTAACTTCAAAGAAGTTAGTTTTTAAGGAAGTAAAATTAATAACTCAAATAGTAATAATACTACTTTGCATCTCTGTACTGCCTCACACTTTACAAAGTCCTTGCACATACTATCTGATTTCTAGCCCCAGGTCCACTAAAAATTTTACCTTAGGCAGTTACTTCAGTGCTCTACTCCTCAATTGCCTAATCTGTAACTTGAGGAGAGTTAAGACTTCACCTTCTGTTCCCAAATGGTTGAAAAATGCTGAGTCTGTGGCTCATTTGACCAAGGAAAGCTTGTCTTGATTTTGCCAGAAATTTTTTTAAAAGCTTCAATCAAATGACATTTTTCAGCATCTTGGCTTTCACCGACTTGCTTGTTGTTCCCTTAAGCCAACATTCCACCTCTTGCTTCACTGCTTTTCAGCAGACTCTCCCCCAAGTTGGAATGCCCTCCCACCTCACCACTAGCTTCTTGGAAGGCCTGGCTCAAAAGACCTGGAGAGGCTTATCAGGTTATTTATCAGGCTCACCCCATTCCCTATAGGATGTTTCCTTGTGAGTATGTAATCTTCCCTTATTACATTAGGTTCTAAGCTCTTGGAAGTGCAAAAATCATGTTTTGTCTTTAAATTCCTAAAATTTAGCTCAGTGTTTGGTACACAGTTGGTGATGAGTAAATGCTTATGGATTGATTTCCCTCTCTTATCTTTGGGCAGGGAGGGTAATATAAGGTGAGCAATACCTTAAGTGGAAAGTCCCCAGGCTCTCCACAGACAGCTCATGCTGGTCCTTTGTCACCTAAGGTGACCTTGATAACTAGATCAGAAGGCTGGGAAGGAATGTTAATGCACAGTTGTTTTATCCTGGTAGGGTGGTGGTTTGATGGGACAAGTGCTAGGAAAAAATGACTATTACACTTAACTAAGGTAACTGACTCAGTAATGCTCTAGGATTGTTTTCTAAAGGGAAACTGCAGTTTTGCTGGGTATTTTTAAAGACAGTTTTGTATGGAAGAGACAAAAGGAAAAGAAAAATGTTAGGTAACTTGTTATCATGCCCTGGGTTTGGAATCCAGGTTCAACTAGCTTGTGCAAGCTGTTCATTTTTCTGGGCCTGTTTCCTCATTTGTAATTTATAATTTAAGGGGGGGCTGGACTAGATCGTCTCGTAGGTTTCAGCTCAGAATCTTATGATCCCACTGGTGGTGGCTAGTGGGTAGAACACGCAAAGAGCGCTGTGGGCGCACTCCTGGGCACCATGCAGGGAGATGGGTAGAGAGCCGGGCTGGCCCGGTGCCCGCAGACCCTGGGGCGAAGGGGTGTGAGAGCAAGATTGGGGAGGGGGGAGAGCGAAGAGATGCGAACCCAGGGGCTGCCACGTGGGGCCCTTCCGTTCGCCCGGGCTCGAGCTTCTTTTGTTTCTAAGCCTCCCTTCTCCAGGAAGCTCCCAGAGTGCCGTGAAGAAGCCACTCCAGGAGCTCCGTGGAGCTATTTCCGTGCCATCCCGGCTGCGGGGCGTGGGGGAGCCCGGAGGAGGAGGCGGGGAGGATTGCAGAGGCGCTCGGTCTGTTTTCACGTCCCCCAACGGAAGGTGCTATTTGTGGAGACGAGCACACCCCGGAGGGAGCCAGCCTGGAAGGGGAGGAGGAAAAGGAGGGGGGAAATCACATCCACATCTCTCATCTGCACAGGACTTCCCCGGAACTGCGCGTGGGGGTGGCTGTATTAATTCAATCATTCATCGCCGCTCTCGCTCTCCTTTCCCCCCTTCCCTACCGCCCCCCCTCCCCCCACGCCGGCAGCTCTAGCTGCAGCCAGGCCGGTTTGGGCGCTCGAAGCGCAGCGGGTCTCTTTCCACTGCATCCTCCCCTTCCCTCCAGCTCACCGTGGGCACGGCACCACGGCGCGCATGGGGCTCCCTTGGGCCCCGTCCTGGGCTGTTGCGTGGCGCAGCATAGTCAAGGGCAAATGCTAGGCTCCCCCCGCCCCGCGCCGCAGTCATCAAGCCTGGGCCCGCAGAGGCCGCGCGCACTCCCTGGCACGCGCTCCCTTTCTTTCCATCTCCCCCAGGACCCCGAGAACGCAGCTCACGCGCTTCCCTCCCCCCACTTTCTTCTCCTCCTCCGCATCCCATTGTACTCCCAGAGCAGAGACGGGGAATCGCCGCGGAGTGAATGGAAGCAGCGCGAACCAATGAGCGCCAGCCTCGTCTAAGCCCCGCCCTACAAGTCCTGCCCCTTCCCCTTCCCTCCTCCCCCCAACCCCAGCCCAACTCCGGTTCTCCTGGACTCTAGCGTCACGGCAACTTTTAATCCTTCTCTTTCCCGGCCCGCGGGTTTGGCTCAAAGAGACTGAGAGCGAGAGATAGCGCGCGCGGGAGGGAGCTCCCTCTCTCTTCCTTCCTCCTCTCTTTTCTACTTTCTTTCTTTCTAAGCGCGCACTCCCTCCTTCCCCCCTTCGGTGTGCTGGAGGAGTGTGTACGGGGGGCACGCGCTCTCTTGCACCAGACTCGTCACCTGCGTCTGTACGCGCGTCGCCTGTGTGCCTTGGAGCTGCCCCTTCCCTTCCAGACCCCTCCTCCTACCCCCCCCCCCCATCCTGCACCTCCCCTGCCCTCCCCTCCCCGCGCTGCTCGCCAGCTAGCCGGGTGGTGGGCCGAGGAGCTGGAATCGTAGCACCTCATTGCACAACCCGGCTTCCCAACTGTTTACATATAATCGGACTGTGTGTATACAGCGTGAGTCACCCGCTGGAGGAGGAGGAGGAGGTCGAGGAAGAGAAGAAGGAGGGCACAGCCTGGGATCGGCGCACCGCACACACTCGCTCACACTCATCACTCTCCCTCACCCAGCACGGAGGTTGAAGAGTGCGTAGGGGGAGAAGCGCCGCCAAAAGTTGCCAAGGTGCCTTTGCCCGAAGACTTGGGCTTCGAGATTCTGGGTTACTCGATTAGCATTCACCGCCGGTTCCGAAGCTTCTCTCCGAGTCCCAGGCCAGCGGCTCCACGGACCCGGAGCTTGGGGCGCGCTCTGGGCAGACCTTCCTCCGCCTGGATTGTCTCTGCGGCGGCGGCGGCAGGAAGCCACTCGAGCCAGCTAGCAGCGGCCACCGCGAGCCGGGACTTTCGGGGAACCCTGGTCCTGAGCCGCCCCCTCGGGGTGCGGGAGAAGGTGGAGCTGGCCCCCGGGCCTCCCGGTGGCTCCCCGGCCAGCCCTGAGTCCGGCTGCAACGTGGGCGCCCTAGAGCGGTTCTGGCTAGCTTTGCCCCCCGTGGGGGGTGAAAGCCAGAAGACCTCGAGAGACGCCCCGGGCTTGGCTGCAGCCGTCGGATCTCCGGATCTCGGGGCCGGGTTCCCAAGCCCTTCCCGGATTCCGGGATTTAAAAGTCCAGCTCCACGGGCTCTGGGACCTGAATGTGTTCCCTGCGCCCTGCCATGAGCCGCAACGTCCAGCCCCGCAGCCCGGGCCTGCTGCTCCCTGCTACCCGGGGCTCCCCTTCCAAACGCCTCCTGGACGGCGACGAGGCAGCTGCGGTGGCGGCCAAATGCTTGCGGCTGTCCGAATGCCCAAACCCCCCGGACTACCTCAGCCCCCCCAGCTCTCCCTGCACTCCCCCGCCCGCGCCCTCTCCCTCGGCGCCCGGCGGCAGCGCCCCAGGGCCCAGCCGGATTGCCGGCTACCTTCTGCTACCCATGGCCGAGCGGGATCATGTGTCCCGGGCGCTGAGCATCCACACTGGGCAGGAGTTACGCTGCAAGGTACGGCCGACCCCCGGCGCCCACCCTCACCCCAGAGCCCGGGGGACGCCGCGTGGGAGAGGGGAGGTTGGACCAAGGTCTGGTAGGATCGTCGGTCGGAAGGGACCTTAGGAATTGATTCATTCAACCTTCATCCCCAATATCAGGCTCTTGCTGGGTGCAGTTACTGTAAAGACTTAAGGAGAGAGGGGAATGAACTGAGGAGAGCAGGCAGGGGTCTTTTTCCATGGGGAAGTGGGAAAGCTTTCTATTGGGATCTCAAGGGACTTCTTTCCCAGTGACTCCAGCGGACTTGACGAAGTGGGGGAGGCATATTGCAACCACTTTTCTTCTATTTCACTGCTCCCCTCTTTGAGCATTCTTTACCCTCTTCTTCCCCGGAAAGTAATTCATCCAGCCCCTCACCCTTCATTATCAGCCCCATTGGGTGGAGGTGCCTTCTTGGAGCCTGGCACGGCTGCCAACTTTGAGCCTGCTGGTGGTTAGAAGTGCTAAGACTTTTCAATGGGCACCCAGTAATAAGCCATCGTGGGGGAGAGGGTGGATCCCATGACCTCTTAAGATCCCGATTCTAGGATTCCATGATTCCCCCTTTCCGCCCCGCCCCCCCCACCTGAGACCGAGGGTCTCTCAACCAGCGCTCTTAGACTCGACACTCCCTAATGTAAAAGTGGGGAGCCCAGCCCCGGTTGGAACACTTATTCACTTCCTTTTAATTCGTGACATGGATTTTCATTTTAACAACGAGAAGACAAATTCCCAGAAACAGGATCTTGCAGTTTCCTTCTTTAGTGCACCCATCCTCTTGACATTTCCAACAAATCTAAAGCCTCCCAGAGAATTCCAGAAACGCACAATCTCCCCGCCCCGAAAGTAGAGCTGCTTCTAAAAGTCATTGCTTGCTCTCTGTGGCTTACACTCTTCACCTGAACTGAGGGGTCAGCAGTTGGGTCAGTTTGATTTTCTGCTGCTCACCTGACTTCGTCTGAATGGAGTTTTTGTCATTGAGTTTGGCTACTGCCACCTGCTGTCTGTTTTCAGGGGTATTTTAAATGCTTTCGAAAACGGCATTTAGGGAATGAAAAAAAAAGTGGGGGAAATCTTAAGTAACCAGTCCAAAAGGCCACTCTGGCAGAAATATCTATGGATAGTGGTAATGAGGGTCTGGGGGTAGGGAGAAGGAGACTGGGGAGTAGCAGAAGGATTTTCCTTGCTAGCCATCTATCAGACTGGCACAAGAGATGGGGTGGGACCTGAGGATTGTGTAATCCTATCCAGTTCCTCCCAACAGATAATAGCTGGATCCAGATGGTGACGGTCCATGTGTCACCGTTTCCAGTTGAGTCTAGGATATGAGTAACCCTGGCAAAAACAAAAGGCCTTTAAAAGAGCACAATTGGTTTCTTAGAGAAGTTACCCATTCCCTGGGAAGAGGAAAAAAAAAATCAGTAGATCTAAAACTCCTCCTTTGAAAGCATTTACTCTGAGCTTTTGAGAAACAGATGAATGATGGTTATACCTGAGTCACACTTCAGGTTGCTTAAAGTGCCCAGAGCTGTGTCATAGACTGATACATAGTTTTTCTCCATCTGTCTTTGTCTCTGCTTCCCTTTGTATCACTTTGTCTTTGTTTCTGCCTGTCTCTTTCCGATCATCTTTCTCCTTCCCTCCAAATTACATTCTGCTGTTTTTCTCCCCTACCTTTGCTTGCTGCCTAGATCTTGCAGAGTCTGCAGAGTCACCATATTCTTTGTACTTTGTATGAACATCCTTCATCTCTTGATTGTAAAGTAATTGACAGCAACAGTTTTTAAGCTGTTATGGAATAAAGCCAATGTTTCCTGATGCTGAGCTGGGCAAAGGAGAAAAGGAATGGACCCAGTCTCTAATCAGTCATCAGTGAACACTGATTGAAAGCATCCACTGTGTTCAGGACACTATGGGGAAATAGGAGGGATATCCTGGATATGATCATCTGGGGAAATAGAATGCACTAAGTAAGATGAGTCCTCTCAAGTAGGTGGAACTGGTGGATGGCTGCACTTAGAGCTTACCCAGATCTCTGGAGACTTAGGTATTGCTGGTTTAAGTATTGGCAGAGGCAGTATGAAATTTGGAGGAAGGATATGACCTAAGGAATATGTAGGCGCAACTCTGGATATCATTCATGTGGAAATTAAACATCTAAATTCAGCATGGGTGCTGAGAAGCAACCTCTCTACTTTTTAAAATTATGTCATAGGATTTAAAGATGAACAGGGCTTAGAAGTCATCCGGCCCAACCTCATTTTACAGGTGAGGTCATTGAAATTGAGGGAAGTTAGGTGATTTGCCTAAAGGTTACATAATCTGCAGAGCTTGAAATCTAACCCAGGTCATTCGAATCATTCAATTCCAGATCCAAGGATATTTTCCACTGTACCATATTGCCTCTTGGTAAATGTATGTGTGTGCACACACATGCACATGCACGTGCACATATGTGTATGTATGTATGTATGCACATGTGCCTGCATATACATACACTCAATGTGTGTGCATGTTTGTGTGTATGTGCATGCATACTTATATGTGCAGGCACATTGTGCATGTGCTTATGTGCATGTCTGTATAACCTAGTCCAGTGCCCCTCATTTTTTAAGCCATTACTAAAGGACAGAGAGGTGAAGTTAATTTCACTTAGTCACACAGCTAGTAACTAACAGACCTGAGACTTAAACCCAGGTCCTTTGATTCGAGTTTCAGCCCTTATTTCCATTACAGGAAATTCATTTCCCATTTTCTTTCTGCAGGTGTTCCCTATCAAACACTACCAAGACAAAATCCGGCCTTATATCCAGCTGCCATCTCACAGAAATATCACAGGGATTGTTGAAGTGATTCTTGGGGACACCAAGGCATATGTCTTTTTTGAAAAAGACTTTGGGGACATGCACTCCTATGTGAGAAATCGCAAAAGGCTTCGGGAAGAGGAGGCTGCACGGCTCTTCAAACAGATTGTCTCTGCGGTCGCCCACTGCCACCAGTCTGCCATTGTGTTGGGCGACTTGAAGCTCAGGAAATTCGTCTTTTCCACAGAAGAGAGGTAAGCACTAGTGGCAGCTAATGCTGTGACTTTTTTGGATTTGCAGTAAATTTTCGTGTTGATCCAGTTAGTACAAATTCCTAGTTAAAAAATACATGTTATTCGAGATTTTTTGTTTAAGAAATGCAACACGAACTGCCCTCCCCCCCATCCACCCACAAAAATGCAGCTATTTGGCTAACTTTAAGCTCTCTAAGAAGGCCTAGGAAAGAAAATGTTGTGATGGATAAAATATGATAATAGAACCTCTCCCTTCCAAAATTATATATGATGTTAGGCCACAAGTATGTAGCATAAAAAGTAAGTCTTCACGATATAGTTATTTACCATTCTTTTATAGCATCCTGTCTTGTGGGGGAATTTTTCAAAGAGCTGCAGGCTTTTTGAAAGGATATATGGATGGTTGATGTGTAGCAGGGATAATCAACTGCATTAAGCTTAGGTGCTGTGAAGGGGAAGCTTGCCTTCTGTCCTTCCAGCCTAAATGCTTTGTCATACACTGGTATCAAGTGAGATAATCACCTTTCTGGATTTGTTTGCATAAGTCTTCAGAAAACAACCCATATGAATAATACATTGAAATTTAGCGTGAATTCAGTGAAAAATATGGGTCATACTCAGGTAAGAAAGGATTAAGTTAGACTAGGAAGAAGGCATAAAAATGCATGGAAATTCAGGTGTTAGGTTTGCATTTGAGGTAACTTAGAAATCAGTCTTCAGCAATCATTTATTAAGCTTATGCTCTGTGCTAGGCACTGTGCTGACTGCTAGGGATACAAAAAGAAGAACAGCTCCTAGCCTCAAGGAGCTTACATTCTATTTCATATATGTGTGTGTGTGTGTATATGTATTTATATACACATGTGTATGTATATTATATATGTATATACACACATCTACATACATACATGTATGTGTATATCTGCACACACGCACACACACACACAAATAAGCACAAGGTAAATTTATTGGAAAGAACTTTAACAATTGGCAGGGGGAGAATCAGGAAAGGCTTCCTGTACAGACGGAAACTGTAAAGGGTAGCTAGTTCCTACCTGCATTTTGGAATGGACTTCTCTTTTTTTTTTTAAACCAGGTAGTAACCTACTGGATAGAGCACTGGGCCTGGAGTTAGGATGATCTGGGTTCAGATCTCAGCCTCAGATACTTACTGGCTGTATGACCCTGGGCAAATCACTTCACCTCTGTTTGCCTCAGTCTCCTCATCTGTAAAATGGGGATCATAACAGCACCTACCTCCCAGGGTTATTGTGAAGATGAAACGAGATAATAATCATAAAGTGCAAGTGCTATATAAATATTAGCATTAAGACCCATGAGTGACCTTTTGGGTCTGGCCACTTAGTGTTCCCAACTCTTTTCTGTCCTGGAGATAACTTCCTTTTAGTTCCTGCAGCCTAAGGATGCTTTGATGAGGCAGTAAAGCAGTGAAGTGATTTGAGGGTGATGCAGATAAGGGGAACTTTAGATCTTACTCTGAAATATTAATTGGTTTAACTTTGTAATTTAAAACAGTTTTAAGCTTGTGACTGGCGATGTGCTTTTTGAGTCTTACAGGGGCGTCGTTCAGAGGAAGAGATTCCCATTGTGGGCTTGGGATTCTATTTCAATATGAGGATAATGGACAGATTAGTAGAGTGGTGACCTACTTGCTTAAAAGAGATGATTGATGCTGGGCACAGTTACCTCTAAAGAGGTTGTCCTTTTTTGGAACGTCCCTTGCACATTCTTGCTAACCTGAAATGTGTCTTGCCTAGGCTAATGTCATGCACGTTGACTTTGGCAAGCAGAGGGTTAAGCAATTTAAGGCTGACACTCTTCGTCTAACAAGCACAGGTGCAGGGTTTTAGTCCTACGGCAGCCAATTGGGGTGGACGGTGTGGGTTGAGTCATATTTTCCGTTTACAGAACCAGTGGGTATTTTACATAACTATAGGAGGTCACCCTGAGGACAGACTGAAGTTAACGCATGTACAGTACACTCTACTGAGCAGGAAGGGGGGGACCACAGAAAACCAGGGCCTCTTGAGAGGAAAAGGAATTGATCCATCAGCTGGTACTAACTGTTTGTGTTGAACCTCAGAAGTGACTTAACTGAAACAGGGCCATTTCAAAGGACTGTGGGAGAGAGAGATTGGTACAGGAAACAGAGGGGGCTCATAGGACCCTGGGAGATGGGGAGAACCTGGACAGCCTGGTCTGACAGCTGAGGAGGCTCCTGCTAGCAGCCGGTAGGATTGGCGTCAGGAGACCCGGCTTCAAAGCAAGGCTCTGCCGCTTACTGCCTTGGTGACCTTGGACCTCAGTTTTCTCACCTAAAATGAGATGGTTAGACTCTGTGACCTTTAAAGTTCCTTTCAGCCGTGTTATTCTGTGACTTGCTTAGCAGCTTTTGACCAAAGGTTTCTCAGTTCCTGTATTGCCAGACATTGTGTGTTACTTTGGGGAGGGGGGGTAACACAGACCCCAAATCACTCTTACCTGCATTATCTCTCTCTTCAGGCTATGTCTGCTCTACTCTAAATGCCCAAATAAATATAATTAACATTCCTTACCGCTTTCCCATCACTGTTATTACTGTTACTGCCCAGGTGGACAAAATAGTGTGTGTGTGTGTGTGTGTGTGTGTGTGTGCACGCGCATGCGCACACGTGTATCACCAGACACAAGGTTATCCAACAATACACAACAAAAATGACTTTGGGCATTGTGTTCTTTTTAATTCATGGTGTTTACATGCCTCACAGCAACACAGGCAGTTAGTGACTGGGTACCAGATTATATCAGTGAATCAGAAGGACAAGTGACGCGCTCCCTGAATGAGAACTTAGTACTCTTCCCAGAGATTCTTTACCTCAGAGATCAGACTCTCTCCTCTTACCCTGAAAGGAATTTTGCAAAGCTTTTGTAAACTCTTCAAAAGCCATCTCACCTCTGGATTAAGCATTGTCGTTTGTGAGGTACTTACCGACATTTTCTCATTTGATTCTTCAGTCAGTGTCCCCAAACATTTATTAAGTGCCTACTGTGTGTCAGGCAATGTGGGTGCAATTAAAAGATTAAGGTAGTCCCCTGACCTCCAGGAGCATCATTCTGGTGATCCTGGCAACTGTCTGAGGTAGGTAAAGACGATCTGGTTTCTTCATCTTGTAAAACAGTGATGGGTTTAGACTAGGTAAGCTCTAGCCCTCAGTCCTGTGATTCTCTATAACAAATGAGGAAACTCAGACCTAGAGAGGTGAAAGAGCCTGGCAGGTTAGTAATAGTACATAATAATGAGTACAATAATCGAAGCTCACGTTGAAATAGTGCTTTAAGGTCTGCAAAGCCTTCTAAGTCTGTGTAGATTGTATCATTGGATCCTCAACAGTGTATCCTGAACAGTGGATCTTGCTACTAAGTGGCAGAGCCAGGAGACCTGCTTCCTCTCAGTTCTCTCTTTTCACCAACACAAGTATTAGTACTTCAGGTTGGCACCAGCGTTCTAAACAGCACCAATATTAAGGGGTGTGCATTTTGCCCTTTAAGTTTGTGAACATTTGCTGTAATCGGCATTGGTCAATAAATATTGAGGCCACTGCTGTTTTTGTGACTTGTAAGTGCATTTGATATTGGTACAGTACTGCTGGATTTGTCCTTATATCCCCCGTCATGTTTCATGTAGGGCCGAGCAGGCTCAGTCTTTTCCAAACACCGGTGTGGACTTTAGCTGTTAACATTTGCGGTTTCCAATTTTGGCTGCTCCTCATTCTTCACAACAGCTCATATTTATTTCTTCTGTCATGCAGGACGCAGCTCAGACTAGAAAGCCTTGAAGACACTCACATCATCAAGGGAGAAGATGACGCCCTATCAGACAAGCATGGCTGTCCAGCCTATGTGAGCCCTGAGATCTTAAACACAACGGGTACCTACTCCGGCAAGTCGGCGGACGTTTGGAGTTTAGGAGTGATGCTATATACCCTTTTAGTTGGCCGATACCCCTTCCATGACTCAGACCCCAGTGCTCTCTTCTCCAAAATCCGCCGTGGACAGTTCTGCATCCCTGACCACATATCCCCCAAAGCCAGATGCCTCATTCGTAGCCTTCTGAGACGGGAGCCCTCCGAAAGACTCACAGCTCCGGAGGTTTTACTTCATCCCTGGTTTGAGTCAGTTTTGGAGCCTGGATACGTAGACCACGAAACAGGAACGTCAGACCAGATTGTTCCAGAACACCAGGAAGACAGTGACATTAGTTCCTTCTTCTGCTGATCCTAAAACCTCAAAAACCTCATAATTCTCACAAATGGCATTTTTTTTTCTTTCAAGGGTTTCGTCTTTCCATTTTTATAGACGGGTAGAGCTTTAAGTATGGTGACAGCCAGATAAGTGACTGTGTAAATAAGCACAGCTGCTTTACTCAGAATTCCTGTTCCTTGTGTTTTTGTACTGGGTGATGTTGCTGAGACAAGCACTCTGATTGGCCACCCTACAGAGCCTTTATGGTTCTCAGGGAGTCCTCTTGTCTGATTGGTTAGGTGCTGAGACCTGCACCTTTTGCCACTGGCCAAGGTTATGGCATTGGGACAGAATCACACTTTTACCATGAAGCAAACTTGAAAAATTTAGAGAGAGAATGAATGAATCCTTACAGTGGCTTTTGGTGTATGTGTGGTCACTTACCTGGCAATAGCCATATTTTACCAATGAGATAAACTGTTGGTCCAATGAACCCGCCATCTTGCTGCTCTTTGGATAGGTACCCTTTTGCCTTTGCAAGTGGCTGTGCTATCCAGTTGGAAGTTTGCTATAGCTGCATCTTCTCCTTAGACTCATACCAACCGCTTTGCCCCATTCCTTGATCAGACTGTTTCAGGAATTCAAGAGCCTGCCCTGCTGCGTAAATCCAGACTCGTTCCTCAATTTCCTGTTAAGACCTCATATACACTAATGCCTTCTCCCTGAACTTGAAACGTTTCCCCCTTTCCTTCCTCACTCCCCCATTTCTCCCCATTGCTAGCCCCAGCTATAAAAGTACTTACCAGCTAACCATGGAAAAAAATCATAAAAAGCTTCTGAACTCCTGGCTATTTCAGAACTCTGATCTCAGACAGAGAGACTGCAGTTTTGTGAATAATTTGAGTACTTGGAAACAGTTAGCTTTTTTGGTTCCTCCCAAGTGTGCTAGCACTCATCTCTTTCAGAGGCCATTTCAGGGCTGGCCATCTTGTCCTGGAGGAGAAGGATCAGGAGTCCCCTGTGCAGTAAATGTCAGATGTGTCCTTTCATCAGCAGGAAGCATGGAAATATTTAGAAAGGGAGCCTTGGGTAGTCATAGGAGAGCCTCAGACTGGTTTCTAGGAATATCCCTTCCCAATTTAAGTACATCTGTCTCTGGCAGCGTGTGTGTGTGTGTGTGTGTGTGTGTGTGTGTGTGTGTGTGTGTGTGTGAGTGAGTGTGAGTGAATGAGTGTGTGTATGTGTGCATGCATGATGGTTGTTAATATTTCAGACTTTATGTGGCTAGTAAATCAGTGTATCTGTGTCACTGACTGCCAGGGTAGAAAAGTAGACCTAATCCTGCTTAAGATTCCTGCTTTATCTTTCCAGCGCGGCCCTCTTTGTTGCTTTGTGGAGAAATGGCAACTTGTGTTAACATAAATCTAATTGAAATTGAAAACTAAAAAGTTTTCAGTAAACTCCTGGGACAGTCCCAAAGATGAGTTGGTTACACGGGTAAATGGAACATTTATATATGTATATGCACATGCACATGTGCGTACATATATGTGTACATGCTGTACATATATGTGTGTGCATATACACACGTGCTTATATGCATATAATGTGTGTATATATACACATGGCACAGTAACGGGGTGGTCATTTTACAACAGGGCTAAGCCTTGGCAAGCTGTCCAATGCCTTGTGAGGGTGCCATGGATACCTCATGTACTGTGGACTTTGTACATATGTTTGATCTTTTCTATGTGTGTTCTGTGTGTTTTGTTGTTGTCTGATCCTGAGGCTTTGTCACCCTGTTTTTCTGTCTTGTGTCTGAATAACCAAGGTGTCAAAACAAAGGTAAATGTGAATCTTTGGCAATACTAACTTGACAGAATCATGGGAATTGGGGAGGAATGGAGCGGCCAGAGCCTCTGATGCACTAACACTCTCGTGGTTGTGCGACATTTGTGTGATATTTGTATCTGTGATACAGCCAATGTGTAAAGAGTCTGTGTTTGCTGGCAGAAAAATCTGCCAGGGAAGCTAATAACACTATGTTGATCCTGTAAATATGTATATATGTGAAAATGGACATGAATGTCTGACTTGTAGAGAAGTTTTAATAAACCCAGTTTCATAAAGATGTTTTGTTAATATTTTTATAAAACCCAAATTCGCTTTCTCAATTTTGTACTTTCAACCAAGTCAGCAAACATTTTATTAAGCATTTACTCTATGCCAAGGACTGGGTTAGGAGCTGAGGAATAGTACAAAGATGAAAAAAAAAAAACCAAAGACTTTCCCTTTGTGTCCAGTAAGAACACACTTACTTTAATGAGATCGTAGGATCTTAGCATTCAAAGGAACTTCACAAGACATTTAGTCTAATCTTTACTTAAATAAGAAGCCTCCTAACCAGTTCTCTGACACAAGTGGTTTTCCAGCCTTTATTTGAAAACTTCCAGTAAATGGGAACTCCCTCCTTCCCAAAGCAGTCCATCCTGCTTTTTGATAGCCCTGTCTGTTAGGCAGCCTTTCCTTATTTCAAGCTTATATTTATGTTTCTGCAGTTTCTACCAGTAGCTACCCCCCTTTCTGCCATCTGGGGCCAAGTCGGTCACAGATATCTTCACATACTATGACAAAGTGGATGACAGCCCTTTTGGAGGTGTCAAATAGCTGGAGAAGATTCTCATAGCAGTTCGCATTTCTATAGTGTCTTAGAGTTTTCACATTGTTTTCTCTAGGACAATTGAAAGGAGTGCATGGGCTTTCCTTCTTTTATAAATGAGTAGATGGCTTGGACAGTGGAAGTGATTTGCCCATGAGCAGAAATAAGGCCAGAATCTAGGGGTCCTTAACTCCCAAGCTCATCTTGTTAGAGCATAAGCGACCTTAGAGGTTCTCTAGAGGGGCTTGTAACCTTTTCGTGTATATGTTGGGGACACCTTTGATGTTATGGTGAAGCCTCTGACCTCTTGAAAGAATGTTTTTTAAATACATAGGATTACAAAGGGAACCAACTATGTTGAAATAGTTATCAAAATACATTTTAAAAATCCAAGGTCACAGACCCCAAGTTGAGAACCTCTGTGTCTAGGCCAGTACCCTCATTCAGCAGATGAGGAAATTAAGACCTAGAATCATAAAGCAACTTGTCCTAAAGTGAGACAAGGGCAGACCCCGAACTCAAACCCAGATCTTTTGTCCTGATGCTTTCCCACATCTGCTGAGACTGCTAGATCGTTCCAGTCAGATAGAACTACTTTCCTTTTCCCCTTGGTCTAAGACTTTTTTTCCCTTTCTGTTTTGTGGTGAGGAAAATTGAAGGAAGATACACAATGAAACCACATTAATTTGGATCAATGGGATGCTCAAAAAGAAACAGTTTTGAACTATCTAATCTGAGAAAAATAATAGACCGAGAGAACCTCTAGTCAATTGCTTCTAGTTTATACACTAATTCAAATAAACAGGCATAGGCTGGATAGTATTTTGACTATAAACATGTACATATGTCAGGAGGAGAAGGAATACAGTTGTCATAATAGCTCTCAGCTTTGGAGCTTGTTAGAAGCGTGCAAAAGTCAGAGATGGTACAAATGGCCTTTTTTTAGGACTCATGCTCAGAGGATTCTAAGAAACAGACATCCGAGACATTAAAAGAACAGAATATACTATATAAAACAGGAAATTATAAAAAGAAATGGAAAAACCTTGGAAAGAGCAGATAATGACAGAAATCTTAAATGAGCTCATAAATCAGAAAACTCCCTGGAAGAGGGAATGGAGAACATCCCAGGAAAAAAAGGTAGATGAATGTGGTCTCAAAAACAGGAATGGGTGGAACCATTCATTCGGCAATGATCAGTCCTTAAATGAATGCTGGCTGGTTGTTTGGCCATGCGGAGTGTTAATACTTTGGACTCCTGAGTCTCTTTTAATCTAAAGATTTCAAAACACTTTGAAGCAATGGAGGTTACACCACTTCTGTGTACTGTTGTTAAGTGCACCAGGTAGGGAGATGTGGGACGAGATTGACTGGAATGTGACACAAGTCAATAAAATTAATCAGTTCCAAGATTGGAACAATTCTGGGCCAGCAACTGCCAATCTTATTAGATGAGTCTAAGGAGAAGCTGGCCCTCAAGGGCAACTGGGAAAGAAAAATGAGCATTTACCTTTTAGGGGTGGGGAGAGCCTAAGAAGGTACATTATTAAAATAATGTAATTTCTGACAGTCATTGAAGTAACCCTAGGAAGCAGGACTTTGAGCTGAGGAGGGTCCCAGAAAGTAGTGGCTAATAGAGCCCAAACTAAAACCCAGGGCCTCCTTCTGTTGAGGATGGAGGTCTGTTATTCTGGGCATTATGGTTTAGGAATGACCAGAAGGAAATAGAAACCCTGGTGATACAGTGGAAAGAGCCCTGGCTGTAGAGTAAGAGGTTCTGGGTTCACATCCTGGGGCTCCCTATCTGTGATCTAGGGGGAATCATTTAGCATTCTCAGGTCTCAAGTTTCCTCATCCAAAAAAATGAGAGGGTTGGACTAGATGGCCTTTGAGGTCCCATTACATCTAGATCTATGATACTAAGCAAGTGCTTTACGGTCTGAGTTGCTCAAAAAATTTCAGTGGCTCCCAATTGCTGTTAGGGTAAAATACAAACTAGAGTCTAGCTCTACCTTATTTTTCCGGCATTGGGGTATGTGGGTGTTCAAGAAGAACTAGCACCTCTGGTATGAGGGCTTAATGGGCCCTTTTCAGGGTTTCTTTTCCCCCTTTGCTGTCCACCTCACACGTAACTCTCATCTGGGGTTTCAGGAAGCTATAGCATGGTCAGTGGCTACACCCTGTAAAACCATCTAGATTCTAGGCAGATGAGCTAAACCAGGTTAAGGGGAATTGATGGTACACAAACCCCTGTCAGTGAGTTAAAGGGGTGTCTGCTCCAAGCATGTGAAGACTTCCTCCAGTGAAATGGGTGGATGAAACCCATTTGTTCCAATGGTATGAAAGCAGCTGAAGAAGGCACAGTGGAATGCTTAGAGTTTGGTCAGATATTGAAGATACTAATCCCAGACCATTACTAGTGGTTCTGACTTTTGTGCTGCCAGTGAACTCCAATGACTCTGGAAGAGAGGATAAGGCTGACTACTTTGTGCAACTCTACCTCACTTAAATCCGATTTCCTTGAAAGTCTAGACATCACTGGGTCCTGTCATTGGTCCTCCTTGAAAACAAATGATAAGATAACCACTTTTCCAGCATTATTTCCCATTACTGCTTGCATTTACACAGACTGCCCCCTATGTCTGGCATGTACTATTTATCATCATTTCAGAATTCTCATCTTCCTTCCAGACTCATCTCTCTGTCTCTGAATTTGTCTCTTTCTCTATTTCTCTCTGTGTCTGTTGGTCTCTTCTTTTTTTATTGTCTCCCCCTGCCTCTCTGCTTTTTTCTTTCTCTCCCTCTTCCCTCCTCCTCCTTCCATTTCTCTCTCTTTTCCTCCCTCCCTTCTTCTCAAATTACTCTGCATTCACTTATTTGTATGCATATTATATCTCCCTAATAAAACTTCAAGGGTAGAGACTTTTTTTTGCCTTTATCTTCAGTGTCTGGCACAAAGCAGGCACTTAAAAGTTTATTGTATTGCATCTTCTATTAAAATTGGCACCATTATTGGCCAAGACCACCCACCACATCAATCACATCGCTGGGAAAATGACTGGAAATGAATTGAAAGTGCATTGTACTGGTGAGAATCCAAAGACCCAAATTCCTCTTCAGTCTCTACTGCTGACTCATGTGTCCCTGAGAAAGATACTTCGACTCTCTGAGAAGTAGGTAATTCAAGTGTATTCTCATTTTCTCCCGGCAGTCTCTCCACTGAAGTACCATGTTGATGTCTCACTGTAGCATGAAAGTGACCCTGGGTCCTTGAAGGCTATGTCAGCAGAATATAAATTCTTTCAGGTTCTACCTAGCTGGAAAGGCTTTGGTGAGTGCTTGTGTCCAAGGCAACCACCACAAAATGAACTTTCAAGTGCTCTGAAGATGCGCGATGGGTCTGTCTGCAGAAGAGCTCTCTTGGGATGTCACTGCTGTTGGGTCATCAGGCAGCTTCCCATGTTAACGATAATTACCCTTTTTAGTTAGACACTGGGCTCAGTTGTGTCTATGTTTCTGTACTGTTACGAGTTACAGGTATGTGCTGGAAATTGCTCATATTGGCTCTGAGAGCCTATTGTTAAATTCTCAACATGAACACTTACATCTCAGGAAATTGGCAAACGAGGGCTGATTTATTATTTTGTGGGTTGTCTAGGCTTAAGAAAGTGATGGAGAAAATGTTAATCATGCAGATTAAATTTAAAAGTATGTAGAGGGGATGTTGATTGCCTCTCCCCCAAGATCTGATAGCTAAACATTTACTGGCTCACCTCTACACAGAGTTCTGGTTTCTTTTCCCTAAATATGGGCATAAAAATGCAGGGATAAATTTTTGCTAGAGACCAGACTACTCAGATATGAAGAAACTTCTTACTAAAAGACTGGTTTGTAGGTTAACAAGTTAAAAGCTGGCTATAACTCATGAATGTGTGGTCCTAAGATGTGAAGGGATTATGATCTGTGTCTGTAGTGGGTGGTATCTACATTGATGAAATTATAGATCCTTGGAATATTGAAGACTAGAAAAGGAAAGAGATTCTGAGGGATTAAGAAATTTAAGCAAGGTAACACATTGAATCAGTGGCAGTTCATGGGATGTCTGGCATAACTTAATACTTAAAAAAAGAACAAATTACATCAATGGAGGTAATAGAGAGAGTGTGTGTGTGTATGTGTGCGTGTATGTGTTTTAAACAACATGTGAGATGTTTAAAGTTTGCCAAGCATGGTATTCAGGAGAAATATACTTATCAATAATAAAACTGACAAATTGATATTACCAGCAATAAGGAATTGACCATAGTGTTGTCAGTGGAATAACGACCATTGTCTATGGTGTCAGATTGGATTGTTGGATTCTAATCCTACATCAGATGCTTACAAGCTCTATGACCTTGAACAAGTAACTTGGTCTCCTTGAGACTCAGTCCTCCAATCTATAAAATGAAAGAACTGGATTAGATGACCTCTGAGTCCCTTTCTAGATGTGTGTGTGCCTCCGTGCTTTAATTTACTACCTATATGATCTTGGGAAGATCTCTGAATTTCTCTGTGCCTCAGCGTTCTTATTAGTAAATTGAGTGCTTAGATTTTAGATGATCCTCAGTCCCCTCCCTCATTACACTTTATGATCCTTCAAGCCACACAACCTCCCCTCCCCCCTTTTTTAGCTACACTGGCCATTTGTTGATGAATTCTAGCTTCAAACATCCATGATTTCAATCCAGCCTTTAATGTCGTAAGACTGAAGTCCTAACTTTCTTTAGTACCCAGTTCTAACTAAGGAGGGAACTAGAAAGAAAAGGTGAATGCTTGGAGGTTGGAAAGGATCAAATTAAAAAGAGCTCCTTTCTGAACTCTCCTTGACTTCTATGTAGGGTGTTGTTACACAAGAAAGGGGCACATTTTCCATTGACTCACTGAGTGCATGTCAGTTTCCAAAATAACTCTGGTTGTATGAGTTTTTTGTTTTGGGGGCTTTTTCTCATAGTGTTTACCTAACCATACCCATGGGGTAAGTTTGCTAGTTAAATTGTCAAGAACACACACATTTTTTTTGTAAGAAGCCTTGACGTTGCTTAACAAATGAACACAATAGCTTGAGATGTTTTGATAAACTAAAGAAAAATCTAAAAACATTAGGTCTTAATGGGATGTTGAAAATAGGCTAGTTTCTCACTAGTTTATCCATTCTTTTTTTTGGTGATACAGCAGTGTCAGGAGCTGAGCAGAAAGTAGAAAGAGTCCTGATCTTAGAGAAAGATGCAATTTAGACCTTTACCTGTGATACTTTATAATTGTGTGACCAGAAGCAGTTTTAGCCTCTGAGCTTTGATCTTTCACCTGTAAAACAAGGAAAATCCTTTGTAAAACTTGAGACATTATAGAAATGTGAGATTATTAGTTGTAGTTATTTGCTGAAT
Source organism: Pseudocheirus occidentalis (assembly GCA_028646575.1). Lineage (NCBI taxonomy): Eukaryota > Metazoa > Chordata > Mammalia > Diprotodontia > Pseudocheiridae > Pseudocheirus > Pseudocheirus occidentalis. The sequence continues at coordinate 88,555,408 of CM053594.1, forward strand.
TATCACTGGAAGGGGTCTTAGAACAAAGAATGTTAGGCATGGAAAGGACCTTCAAATATAAAATGTTAGTGCTCAAATGGACCTTGAAACATAGTATGTTTGAGCTAGCAGAGACTTTAAGACATAAAATGATGGAAAATAGAATGTTAGAACTTGAAGAAGGGCCCAGCATAAAGTAAGCAGAAAGGAACCTTAGAAATGTCAAAGCAAGAAGAACCTTAGAACACAGACTGTTAGAAGTGGAAGAAAGGACCCTAAAACAAAAAATAAGCTCAAGGAAACCTTAGAATGTAGAATGTTATATAGCAGGAAGAAAGAACCTTAGCACATAGAATGTTAGCTCAGAAAGAGCACAGTAGAACTCTATGTCAGAACATAAGACATTGGGACGGAAAGGGACTCGAGAGGTGAACTAGCTCAACTTCCTCATTTTACAGCTGAGACCTACTGGTGAAATGACTTACAGAAAGTCACATTGAGCTAGTAAAACCAGGATTCCTCACTTTAACTGGAGTCAGGGAATGTTGGAAATGCCTTGCCTATGCCTGGTGCTGCTGAAGGTGTTTCCATGGTTCGCTGCCCATCAACCACAAAAGATTTCTGGGGTTTAGCTAATTATAATAATAATATACATTTATATAGGCTTTGCCATTACAAAGAGCTTTCACTTACGTGGTTTTCTTTGAGGTGCAATTATCTTGTTATACTGAATGAACAATTTTGGATGTTGTCAATAGACAAACTGGGTAAGAGTGTAGCTCTCTTGGAATGTGTGAGAAACTTTTATTTACACAAGCCCTGACATTTAAAAAAAATCAACTCATGGTTTTGACCTTTTGAGCAATGCCTAGATGAGAGTTTCAATTATTTTGCTCCTTCCTTATCTAGCTGGCTTTCTTGGGGCTGACCTAATGTTTAGAAGCAAAGATCCCAGGCTCCCGGTGAGATGGCTGTAATTTTATTTCAGTCAGTCATGAATTTTAATTCCGTGCCTCATTAGGGAGAATGTGGTTTGAGCAAGTCATTAAAAAAAAAAAAGAGTCACTTCAAGGGATCTGAAGGGCCCAGCTACAATTGGAGAGATCTGGCTATTAGCATTAGCACCCAGGAGTTGCTTTCTCTCTGGTCTGTTTTCTTTTTAAACACTGGGCAATGCAGAGCCAGGAAAACCAAGTCAGGCCCTGGTTCCTCTTTTCACCCAAGGGGTTTAGTTTTCCTTTCTGGTGGCAGGCTTTAGTGTTAATGGTTAGAAAATCAGTGACCCTTGGATACCATAGCAGGTGCAGATCAGTACCCAATGCCACGATCAGAATTGTCTTCCTTAATTGCTTTTACTTGAATTGGTTACTTAGTTTCTGATAATCTATTTCTCTTCCACTCCCACACAGGAGAAATTTTTTAAAATAGCATTTCATAGGGAGTCTTTGAGCATTCAGTTAATCTTAGTAACATTGCTATGAAAACCAGGGATTCTGGTAACACACAACTCTTTGGCTAGTTGATTTTAAGTTCTTGAAACCAAATCATCTCAGTGATGTGAAGGTTCATTGATTCATTCACTCAACAACCATCTATCGGGTTTTCTACAGACAAGACCTGGCCCTATGTGCTGGGAGTAGGAGAGCTAAAGAGAAGTACGGTGTAGTCTTGTCCAAGGGGATCTCATAATCTAGTAAGAGAAACTGACCTTCTTTTGGTCAAAAGTTTTATTTCTAGTTAAAGTCCTCCAGACATTATTCCTATTCACCTATGACTTTGTGCTGATTTCATCATATCCTGGAACACTCTAGGATTTCCTACATGAGTTCCAAGGTCACTCAAATGAAACCAGGTTAGTCATCCACACTGGAAAAAACAAGTAGATGAAACATACATTTTGTTCAGATTTCAACATGCAGGCTACAAAGTCCATCAATATAAATAAGTTCAATTTCTTGGATAGGTCCTGTAGTAGAAAAGGAGCCAGACTGGATCACACTGGGGAAATTGTATAACACTTTTAGCACTGCCCAAATGCTTGCAATTGTAAAAGTCCACCATTTAAACATTGCCCTAGTGATGTTATAGGGCTGTGACTCATGGAACACAATGATCTCAAAAGACTAAAAATTGTAAGGGACCCAAAGGACAAAGGAAAGATACGTGTCATATGTAAGCAAGCTGCATGATATAACCAATGATGACTTGCATGTGAAAAAACAGCATCATCAAGGATGTATATGATCAGGAAGAGAAGTGAGCTAATCACATAGTGAGCATGAAGAATAATAAATGGATCTCAGAAGTGGTTTTTTGGCGTCCAGGCATGAGTGAAAGCACTAGAGGAAGAACTCCAGAATGTTGGGTAGAACCTGCATAGAGAATTTACAGAAAGACATAGAGAAGAATAGCAAAGTATGAGAAAGCATGCTTGGGTTATGAACTGTGCTGCTGGAAAGAATACCATTGTAGGACCGGAGTATATACAGCATTCACCTATGTACAGGGCAGCAACAAAGATCTTTTTGGGCTGTGTGGTTTGGCTGATTAATTGGTCACTCTTATCCATGAACTAGCAAATATTTATTAACAATAATAGGCCTTGCACTTGACTCAACTCTTCAGGAGAAAAAGGAGAAATGTTAGACATCATCCCTGTACTGATCTTGCTGGGGGGACAAGACATTTATATGCCTGGCACAGAGAACAAATTAACTGCTAAATGGTATAAATATGAGTTAAGTAAAGGGAGAAAGCAATGGGGGCTGCAGCCACTGGGGGAAGCTTAGCTCAAAAAGGCTTGAGGCTTAAGCTGGGCAGAAAAGGATGTGCTGGATTTGGAAATTTTCAAATTCAGTGGTCCCTCCTCCCTGAGCTCTGAGTAAGTTGTGGAACCTGAGTGAGCAGTCTTGAGGTGAGTAAGCTTAAGTATTTAATGCTTAAGCCCAAGAATTTAATACTTAAAGCTTAGTACAAGTACTGAGTTCATACTGTAATCACTTTCCTTCATAAAGAGGAGCCTGGGTGAGATTTTCTGGGTGGACAACTTCACTGGCCCAGGGGTTAGAAACCTTGTCGTGGTTTTGACTCCTCTGGCAAAACTGTACAATGTATTTTATTTTTCTAACTTTTTTATTGTACAATGTATTTTTATTTAATTTTTCTTTGATTATAATTATTTTTATATGTTTTATTTTTCATGAGTAGCTCTCCCCTTCTTAGTGAATTCTCCCTTGTGACAGAGGAAAAAAGTGAAGCAAAAAACATCTTCAATAGTGAATTTGATATATCTATATTATGTATATAACATGCAATGAAGTTTTCTTTTTTGCTTTTTGGAGAGGGGAAGGCTAGGCAATGACAGTTAAGTGACTTGCCCAAGGTCACACAGCCTAGTAAGTGTTAAGTGTCTGAGGCTAGATTTGAACTCAGGTCCTACTGAAAACAGGGTTGGTGCTCTATTCACTGCACCACCTATCTGCCCCCATACGATGGATTCTTACAGCTATACTTGCAGCACTTGGGAAGTGAAGATGTGATCATTAAGAGTGAGCATTGGTTCATTAAGAATAGGTCATGCCGCCCTGGAGTCAGGAGTACCTGAGTTCAAATCCGGCCTCAGACACTTAACACAAAAAACTAGCCGTGTGACCTTGGGCAAGTCACTTAACCCCAACTGCCCTCCAAAAAGCAAAAAAAAAAAAAAAGAATAGGTCATGCCACCAAGGGTTTTTTTTTTCAACTGTAAGAGATGGAAGAGGGAAAAAAAAGGAGAGTTAGGGAGTTTTCCTTTACTCTCTTTGTATATCGCCATCTCTTCCCCCCCCCCCCCGCCACCAACCCATAAGGAGAAACTGGAGGGAGACCTTAAGAAATCATAAAAGAGCAAGAAAACTTTGAAAGTTGCAGGATGAAAAAAAAAGTAATTTCTACCTAAAAGAGATTCATAGTTTTATATATTACGAATGCCCTTCTGTTCTACAATGTATATGGGGATGTTAATTTTATTGGTTAAGTTCAGAATTAAAAACAAAATAGGTCATGCCAGACTAACCTTGTTTGACATTGTTGTGAAGTTACTAGATTAGAGGAATATTATAAACATGGCATATTTGCATTTTGGGAAGGAATCTGACATCATCTTTCACTATATCCTTGTGGAAATGATGGAGAAATGTAGACTGGATAATAGTGTGGTTGGATGAGTTCAGAAGTGGTTGAATGACCAGGCCTCCAAATGGCTGATTGATGGGTTAATGTTGATGGAGTCTTTGATGGAGTGACACACAATTTGGTCACTGGGCTGCTTTTGTTAAATACTTTTATCATTGACTTTAGGTGGAAACATGGCAAATATCCAATTTATATACGTCACCAAGCTGGTGACAAAATGGGGATCCCCAAAGAAACTGAAAGTCTGGATCATTTGGCTAAAGGTAACAAGATGGAATTTATAAGGGAAAATGTAGAACTAAATTATTATAGATTGAGAGCTAGAATTAATTTTGGAGGTTATCTAATCTACTCTCCACATTTTACAGTTGGGGCGACTGAGTGTGACTTGTCCAAGGTCACACAGATAGTAAATGGCAGCACTGCAATCTTACACTGGGGCTAAACCAAACAAATGAACCCCAAACCCAAAAAACAAAAACCAGTTTCACAAGTATAGGATGGAGGTGAGAAAATGAGTTCATGTGAGAAAGAGATCTAGAGGTTCTTGGCTCTGGGCTGCATGTGTTAATGAATGAGTGAGCCGTGATATGGGGTTGGGGATCTTGTAACTAATGGAATCTTCTATTTCATCAACAGAAATATCATGTCTATAATGAGGGAGGTGACAGTGTCATTATGCTTCTAACTGGGGGGTTGATCAGGGCCTGCCTTGAGCTGCCCTTCTTACTTCTGGCTGAATGCTCCATTCCAACCCTGGTTAAGTATGTTTGTCCTCTGGTTGGATCACATCTGGAGTATTATATGCAGATATGGTCCCCATATTTTAGAAAGGATATAGACAAACTGGAGTGAATCCAGAGTGGCAAAAAGGCTCAACATCACAGCATAAGAGGCTTGATTGAAGGAATTAGCAATGTTTAACAAAGTATAGAAAGACATGATGGATGTTTTCAGTTACTTGCGGACTTGTTATGTGGAAGAAGGATTAACTTTCTTATCTCATCTCAGAACACCTAGGCCAGCTAGGTGGCATGGTGGTGGATAGCGTGCCCAGCCTGGAGTCAGGAAGGCTTTTATTCCTGAGCTCTAATCCAGCCTTAGACACTTACTAACTTGAAACTCTGGGCAAATCACTTCACCCTGTTTGCCTCAGTTTCCTTATCTGTCAAATGATCTGGAGAAGGAAATGGTGAACCACTCCAGTATCTTTGCTAAGAAAACCCCAAATAGGGTCATGAAGAGTTGTTTGTGACTGAAAAGTGACCCAACAACATCAAAATGGAGAACAGAATCAGTCCAAACGTGAAGATATGATGACAGATGACATATTTATATGATATAAAATAATTTATAATAACATTCAGCTTCCATAATCCTTTATGGTTTACAGATTACTTCCAGGTAGATTGCCCCATTTAGTCTTCATAACAACTCTGGTATGCCAGCATCCCTGTTTTATAGTTTAAGAAATTGAGATTCAAGTTTAAATGACCTGTGCAGGATGCTAAAATGAGTAGTGTGGAGTTAGTGGAGTTAGGACTTGAACCCAGGTCTTTGGATGACCAGTCCAGCGCTCTCTTAACACTACATTGCTTTGTGTCTTTGAGACAAGATAATTAATAGCGCATGATTCCCTTTTCTCATCTAGGATTTAGTTTGCATTTTGTCAAACAAGGCTGGATGTGCCGATCTCTAAGGGCCCCTTCTATTCTAGCAGTGTCCTCTCTCCTTGGCAGATCTGTGTGTATGCCATTGAACCTGATGGACACAGGGACTTGTACCCACTGTCTTCACTTCCTAATTTGGCTTTGAAGCTCCGGGAGCAGAAGTATCCATTTCATCCCCACAAGTAGAAACATCAGCATAACTGTTGGAAGCAATCATCTTCCTAACAACAGAAGGCAGCAAGCTGGTGCCCAAAATAAGTAATAGGCTCCATGGGGCGCTGGAGGTAACATTCTCCCTCACCCTGGAGATCAGTGTTTCAGTGTCTAAACAGGTAACCTATGACACTCAAGTCACTTCAAAGTCATGCGAGATCCAGTTTCATCAGGATCCAAATCTGGATTCTTCCTTCTGCACCTCTCCACTCCACCCCCACCCCCAGACCTCCACTGTCTTAACACTGAACGTTATATGATTGATTTGAGTTCACACACCTAGAGGAACTCTGAGGCCAAAATAAGGCACACTTCCCATGCTTGCTAGTGGGAGATCCCCTTACACTAGGCTAGATTGCTTTTGTGAGCATGGGTGTGGGAGACAGAGAGATAATATGGTGCCATGAAAATAGCTACAGTGGAAAAAGGACCTGGGCTCCAACCTTGGCTCTGTGGGCTGTTTGACCTTGGGTAACTCATTTGCCTCTCTGGGCTTCAGTGTCTTCATCTTTAAAATGGAAGGAAGGGGATTGGATGCCCTGACCACTGAGGCCCCTTCCAGTTCTGTTTCAAAGAACTCATTGTGCTTTGAAAGTCCTTTCACATTCATTTTTTCATTCTACCCTCACGCCCAGATAGGTAGGGCCTAGGGACTGAATCACAGGGTCTAATGAATCACAGAATGCTGAGGCTGGAAAGGACCTAGGAGACTTCCATTCTCTCCTCCCTCTCTTCACAAGATCAGGAAACGGAGGTCCTAGGGGGAGAAATTAACTTGGAGAAGGTTCTGAAGCTGAAACTAGAGTCTAGATTTTTCCCTAGTGCCCCTTCCACAGTTCCATAGCCAACTGTGGAAGGGGCACTAGGGAAAAAAATCTAGATTTTTTTGTGGGCTTGGGGAATTTTTTTTATCTGGGGGGAGGGAAGACAAATATCGGGCAGAAGGTGCCCACACAGCTTCCTCTGTTTGGAATAAAAGTTTGTACTTCAGTGATTAGATCATCGACCTGAGGGGGAAAAAAAGGAAAAAGAAAAAGGGGGAGAACTAGCTCAGTGTGTGATTGGTGGAGAATTTCTCAGTGGCTTTACAGAGATTTTTTACCCTTCTTGCGCAAACTGCAGATCAGGAAAGGATTAGGTAACAACAGGGTGGCTGAAGTATATTACACACGGGGTTGGCCATTAGCCAAGGAATGCAGCATGCAAAACCTGCCATTGCCTAACGAGTCAAATATAGCTCTGGATGCAGACTGGTTCTCCAGGGGAGGAGGAGGAATTGGGTTTCTGCTGTCCCCACAGCTTGTTCTAGGAAAAAAGAATCATTTGACATTCTTTTGTTACTTTAAAGGTGTGACAATTACCTAAGGTTTTCAGGGGCTGCAGAAACTTGGGTGCAATGATGTGGAAAACTGAGCTTGGAGTCTGCAATAGTGGTTTCATGAAGTCCCCAGTGGGTCCTTACTGTTAGACTGGTCAGTGCTTCAGGCCCCACCTGATGTAAAGCCACAACCAAACAAGCTGAAAAATCAAAGCAACCTGGGGAATCTCCAGGGGCTCAGGAAGACTCAAGAAAGCAGCTACCTAATCACAGAGTACAAGATTCCTAAGGGGCCTCAGAACACAGAAAGTTAAGTCTGGAACAGACATTATGCCATACTGTGCCAGAGCAGGAAGGGCCCCTACAGGTCATCTATTCTGGCCTTTATTTTACAGCAGAGGGGTCTAAAGCTCAGAGAAGACATAAGTGATTGGCCCAAAGATGGCTACATATGCCCTGCTGGTCAAGGAGCAGAGATGCGGGCCCAATTCCTCTGATTCCAAGTCTGGCACTCTGATCCTGTGCTAGCTGTGAGGCTAGCTGTGGGGAAGTCACTTGACTTCTGGGGGACTCAGCTTTCTCCACTGTAAAGTGAGGATAATAATACTTGCGTAATTTACCTCACAGAGGAAAGGGTGCAGTAAACTTTAAAGGATTATATAAATAGGAGCTATTATTCCTGGCCTTTTCCCAACTGCCTGCCTTAGGGGAAGTTCCTTATCCTTGGAACAGAAGCTTTGAAAGGGTGGGGTTGGGTCCTGAGTCCGACCAGAGAAGATCAAGTAGAAAAAACACTTGATTTAGAGTCTGGAGAGATTTTCAAATCCCAGCTTTGTTACTTACTGGGCTAGTCCCTTTATCATCCTGGGCCTTCCTTTCCTTATCTACACAAAACACAGGCTTAAACTAGATGATCTCTAAGGCAGAGATATGCTGCTGGTCAATGTATAACAACCAACTCTCTGATATACTTTTAAGATTAATTGTCATTATTAATCTTTTTTCCATCACTTTCTTAGGTCTAGACCATCAACAAAACAATAAACCAAAACCTGATTTGCTGTAACTGGGGATTTCCAAACTGTGAATGTTTGCCCTAAATATTTAACAATCAGTTCTCCAGCTCTGTTGAACACCTGGCTCTAAAGTCTATTCAAGTCCTGAATCTTGCTATCCTTACCCAGAGAAGGAAAGATGCTTGATTCGTTCCCTCACTTGAAAAGGGCTGTATATTTTATTTGAGAATCGAAATATCACTTTTTGAATCATGAGATTTAAGGCTGGAAATGATCTTAAAAATCATCAGTTGATGGAGTTTTTAATCCAGGGCCAGACACTTGGCCTGTGTTTAGTTTGATGACTGTATTTACATATAATTTGTTTCCTTGATGATCCCAGGTATTTTATTTTCTGCACTTGAAAACATTGTTCTGAAGAGGAGTCCATAAGCTTTTGTAGGTTGTCAAAGGAGCCCAAGGCACACAAAAAGGTTAAGAACCCAAGATCTAGTCTCACTGAGGTTCTGGGCTTAATTGATTTGCCTGAGGTTGCAAAAATCATAAGCAGCAGAATCAGAATTTGAACCCAGCTCCTCGAACTCCTCCCTAATCCTATGTTCTTGTCATTACAGCAATAAACTATGGAATCAGAAGGAACATCTGAGGCTACCTTGTCTAACCCATACTCATACAGGAATCCTGTCTATGAGATATCCATCAGATTTCATTTGATGCAGGTCTCTGATTCAGAGCTGAGCATTATTTATTAGCTCTGATAAGATCAAGGAATCATAGATCAAGACGTGAAAGGGACCTCAGAACTCATCTAGTACAATATGGTTTAACTTCCTTATTTTCAGATGAGGAATTTCAGGTCCTGGATGTCTTTTACTTCCCCAAGGTCATACAGCTAGTAAGTGATCAGTAAATAACAGTAACCAAATCAACACTATCATTCCTCAAAAGGTTGTGTCAATCAGTAGTGCAAATGCCTCCACTTAAAATCCTTGTACAATGCCTCTGTCTGGCCTCCACTCCCACCTATGTGTTGTCCATATTAGAAAGTAAGCTTCTTGAGGGAAGAAACTGTTTTGTCTTTTCTCTTTTCTCTCCTCTTTTTTTTGTCTCTCTTCCCCTCCCCCTCCTCTTTTTCCTTTATCCCCTCTCCACCTTTCTTCTTCCCCTCCCTTCCCCTCCCCACCCCTTCTCTCATTTCCTCTCTTCTTTCCTGTCCTACTGCCTGGTGCCTAGTAAGCACTTAAATGCTTATTTCCATATTTATTCATTTATTTATATATTCATCCAACTCACATCCTATGACTCCAAATTTAGATATGATCATCCCTATTTTCCAAATGAAGAAAGATTCAGAAAGGTTAAAGAAATTGATCTTGCCTATACTTGTGTAAGATATTGAAGCTGGGATTTGAACTCAGATTTCCATATTCTAAACCTAGCACTCTTCCCACTCAATAGTACCTTCCTCTAGGCACTTGAAGTCAATAGGGCTGATGGTGATGGTGAAGGAGCCTTAACCTTATACGGAACTGCTTCCAGAACTCCAAAAATGCCTCTGGCACCTGGGTATTGATTCTACCTCTCACCCATCCAGAATGTATTTCATTTCTGGACTTGGTCATAGACCCAGGGCTCCTCTGATACTTGAGTCTGGGTTTTCCCCATCCCTTACTTAAACTTTATTTTAATAGTTTGATTGATAATTTAATTTGATAGTTCTTTCCTATCCTAAAGCAGAGAGAAGACATGAATGTTAAGGCAACCCTTACTTCTCTCTCCTAGTTGGGGAAATGGGGTTAATTGGCATTGCAGATGTTCATTGGGAACAAGAAAAGCCCTTGTGTGATTCAGCTGGTTAGTACCAAGATTTGAGTTTGGTCCTTTGCCTCTATCCAAATCCGTCATTTTTGTTAACTTGTCAGAAAGTAAGACTTTGCCCTGATACCCACTGATTACTACTGTAAACTCTGCTAACTGTGTCTTAGGTTGAAAACAGGACCAGGAAAGAGATTGTGGATGGCTTGATGCAAAGCCATGTTACAAAAAAAAAAAGTTAGGGTTAGGGTTAGGTTTGGGGAGGGAGGATAACAGATTAAAGGAAACTCAGATGTTGGGTAAATGAAAAGACTTTGAGATTTTTAGGTTTCATCAGTAGGTCTGATGACAAAGCCTTTGGGTCTAGAGGGTGTAATGGCAATTGGTAAGGTTTCATTTTATGAGAAGGAAGAGAGTTGGTATTTCCAATGGAATCCAAGTGGTGTCAGCAAAAAGCATCCTTGGAACCCATCCTTGGAATTCAAGATGGGTTCTGGGTGGTGGGGGTCTGGGAAGGAGGCAAAATGAAGGTCAAGGAGGAGAGAGGTCCTTGGTAGAGGTGGGTCTTCCCACATAGTGGATAAAGTGCTAAACCTTGTGTTAGAAAGACCTGGATTTGGCTCCTGGCTCTGGAACTTAGCTGAGTGACTATGATTAGTGGTTTACTATTTCCTTCTCCAGCTCATTTTACAGATGAGGAACTGAGGCAAACAGGATTAAGTGACTTGTCCAGAGTCGTAGGTAGTCTGAAGTTACATTTGAACTCAGGTCTTCCTAACTCCAGGGCTGCTACTCTGCCAACCGGTAAATTGATTAATAAGCTTTTATGAAACCTCTCTTATGTGTCAGAAACTGTGCTAGGTGTTGGGGAAATAAAGAAAAAAAATGCCCCTTAACTCCCACCGGCAAAAAACCAACAAAAAAACCCAACACAAAACCAAAAAACCAAAAACCAAACCAGTTCCTTCCTTCAAGGAGCTTACATTTTTTATTGATGGAAGCAAGACGGATTTATATGAGTAAATTAAAAAATTAACAAAAAGTATAGTATCTCTTCTGGAATACTCCACCAACTTTTGTTTGCAGATTGTATTCTGTTTGGATGATGACTGTCCCAGGTTCAAGATACTTTGTGGGTCTGTACTATAACTAAAATTATAGTTATAACTATGGCTCACAAGCCCTAACTGATGCCTTTACCCTGAGTAGTCACCCAGTTGGCACTATTAGCTCAGACAAAGGCATTTACTGAAGCAGTATAGTTAAGAACAATAGTTTTGAAACATTGCTTACCACTCCATAAACCTGGGATGTACTTCTACTCCAAATATACTCACTAGAGAGAACAGATGCACATCTAGTTAATAACTAGAGAGGAACATGCTGACCAAGGAAACTCCCATTCTTGCACTATAGAGCCTTGATACTGCATGTGTGGGTGTGCATGTGCGTGTGCATGCGTGTGTGTGTGTGTGTGTGTGTGTGTGTGTGTGTGTTTATGCAGCTCCTAGGAGGCAGCTCTCCAGGACAGCTTTTCCTAACTGGCTCACTGGGCCTCTTCCTCTTCATAACTCAATTCAGTTCTGCAATTGGAATCTCTACACCTGTTCTCTGATGGATGCAGCATCTCTATGAATACTTGGGGTTTGGGAGAAGCATAAAAGGAAGAAGGAAAAGCAAAAGTCCTTCCTTCATATCTGGCTCTCTTTTCTCCTTTTAGAAATGACTCTTTTGACCCACTCTCCTAAGAGGTGTGTTGCTTCTTAAGAATCATGACTAATTCTTTAGCCAGTCATTATCTTAGGAGCCCTATAACTCCAGCAAGTTGATTAAAAAATTTCCTTCTAAAGTAGTAATGAAATAAGACACTTTTTTAAAGTACTTCCTTTAACAAAGTTCAAATAGGCCACTGAAGGTGTGAGACACTCAAAGTTTCATACCCCCTAAAGACCATAATCTTTAGTATGTTAGAATATATAAATTGATCAAGGGTCCCCATCAATGCCCCTTAACTCCCACTGGCAGAGTTTAATTTGATTTTGGAGGTAATAGGGAATCTCTGGAATTTAGAGTAAGGAGATGTCATGGTAAGACTTAGACTTCGGGAAAAATATTTAGCACCTGAGTGGATGGGGTGGGAGTGGGACAGAACCCAGCTAGGAAGCTGTTATAGTACTCATGGTGATAGTCAGTGAGGACCTGAACCAGGAAAGATATCATTGGTAACTTTGGAGAGAACAGTTTTATTTGATAAAATTGAAAGTGAAATTACAAGGAGTTAATAAGCATTTGGAAAAGAGGTAGACAGGACCAGAGATAATTATTTTTAGGAGTTTTGTTATGAAGGGTGGAATGATAAAGGACAACAACTTGAGGGGTTGGTATGATCAAGTTAGGTATTTTTTTTAAGAATGGGGAAAATTGGGCATATTTGTAGGTGACAGGGAAGTCTGTAGGGAGTAGATGAAGATTGGAGAGAAAGTGAATAGATGATTTCATAGGCAAACTTCCAGAGAAAAGAGAAGAATGGGATCATGGGTACATAGAATGTCAAAAGTTAGAAGGGACCTTAGAGGTCAGAATGTCAGAGCTCAAAGAAATTTTACAACATATTATGTCAGAATTGTAAAGGACCTTAGAAGTCATCTATTTGAACACTGGCCCTCGTGTTAGGAGGATCTGACTTCAAATCTGGACTCAGATATGTACTAGATGTGTGACCCTGGGTATGTCACTTAACCTGAGTTGCCTTAAAAAAAAAAAGAGAAAAAGAAGAAGAAGAAAAATAAAGAAGCCATCCATTCTGGTCTTCTTATTTCACAAAGGAAGAAACTAACATTCAGAAGAATGGTTTTCTCAAGTTGTACACACACAGCTAGTAAGGGGGCAGAGCTGATGCTCAATCCAGTTGAGTATATATAGGAACAATAGGAACAATTATGTTTTTCTTGATGTTTTCCAGTCCTCTGCTTTTGGGAAAGTTCTTTGGCCAGAAGATCTCAAAGCATGGGGTCTGGATTCTGATCGTGTTGTGACTAGAGGTGAGATAGTGGAAAGAGCTTTGGAGTTTGAGTCAGGAGGTCTGGATTCAGATTTCAACTCTGCTCATTTAACTAGCTATGTGACCTTGGACATGTTACTTTTTCACTCTGGGCCTCAGCTTCCTTATCTATAAGAAAAGAGGGTTGGTATAGACGATCTCTCCGGCTCCTCTAAGATCCAACTTTAGCAGAGCTACGCAGATTTCTCAAATCTCCCAAGAGGTAGGAAGATTTGAAACATTTTGATTTTCAAGAACTACTCAGCTGCTGGGTTTCAGGGGAAAGTATAATAAAGGTGAAGGGAGGCTGTGAGAAACCTGAGCGAATGAGCAGAACAGAGGCCAACTGTAGAGAAATGAGAAAGCTGATAAAATGCCACAGATAATTTTGAACGGATGGCAGCTCAAAACTTCGTTTGCCTAATCAAGTGACTTTCAGGTGAATATGCTGTTGCTAGTTTGCTTTTCACAGATGTAAAATTGTGACTGATAGACATGAGGCTCATTCTATCTACTAAGACTGCTCCCAGAATGCTTAGGACTTCTTAATCCTTCAATCTTTGGACAGTTTCCAAAGGGCTAGTCAAACCACTTAGGGCTAAGGAGGGCATACTGTCACCAACAAGATGCTAAATCTCCCATCAAAGTCCTTGGTCTTGACTTTTAGAGAGCAGCTGTGTGTCCAACTTATCAGGTTTTCTTTGTTTGTTGTATCTATTTTCTGTCCTAATTAAGCAGTATCCTATATTCATTATGGGGGTAGGTAGGTGGCACAATGTATAGAGGGCTAGGCATGGAGCCAAGAAGACTGGATTGTAAATCCAGAATCAGACACTTACTAACTGTGCGACCCTGGGCAAGTCACTTTACCCTGTTTGCCTCAGTTTTGTCATCTGTCAAATGAGCTGGGGAAGGAAATGGTGAACCACTCTAGTATCTCTGCCAAAAAAACCCCAAATGAGATCACAAAGAATTGGACATGATTGAAATGAATCAACAATAGGAACACGATATTCATTACTCTGAACACACACACACACACACACACACACACACACATATAAACATAGTGGGGTCAGGCTAACCCATTCCTTGGCCAATAATACAACATTTTGGCAAGTTCAGCTAGAATTCAAGTGTAATTCAATAGTTGGGACAGGGTGATAAGAGTAGAAGGGGGACTTTCAGAGGGTGGGCTTGCAACATGATACTATTCCACAAATTCCACAATAACATACTATGGCTAGTATGTTATTGCAGACAAAAGAAAATGTGTAATTTTGTGAAATCTAAGTTTTATTCAGACTCATGCTAATTGTGTGACCCTGGACAAGTCACTTAACTCCTCAGTGCCATAGGCAATTGTCTAAGACTTTAAGTAAAAGAGAAGGTACTGGCTTGAATTGTTAGAGGGAGTTTCTCATCCCGGAGTTCCCAATGCCAATGAAATCACAGGCTTAGTCCCTAACCCTATCTCTATAAATTTTCTTCTCCACAATATATATAAATATAAGTAAAAGAAATAGAAATGAAATGTATGATATAAATACATATATAAATAAATATAAATAAAAGTTGCTTATTAAAAGCATATGCTAATATAAAAATCAATCAATCAACAAATGTTTATTAAGTACATACAATTTGCCAGATGGCCCGCTAGTCACTGGAGATACAGATGAAATAAATGAAAGAATCCCTGCACAAAAGGGACTACATTCTAACATTAGACTAGTACTCAAGAAAACCCCAAACAAACAAAAAACGACTTTTAAAAAAGGGTTTGTTTTCATTGAAGGGGATCTGGGCATATGTGAGGGTTACAACTTTCTCATAATGTTGCTAATTTAAATTTCAGCATGCCACGAGTTTTGAGGACCACCATAGCAGAGAAAAGATTGGGCTAATAGTCAAAGGTCAGTGTTCCAGCTCCCATTCTGCCCTGATGAGCTATGAGAACCTGGGCTAAGTCATTTCCCACTCTGTATTTTAATCTGCTCATTTAAAAAATGAAGGTGATCTGTAAGCCCCCTTCTAACACCAAACCATCCAGGGACTGCACACTCTCTGGCACACCGTAGGTACTTAAATACTTACTTGATCGATTTTAAATGATCATATATTTTTAGTAAGCAATGTTTGTTTATTTTGAGGTTATTGCATATTATGGAAAAGAAATGATTCTAAATTTTAAATATTGATACTGATACTAGTACCATTATGAAATATTACTATTCTGAAAAGCATAGGATATCATCATCTGTCTCCTGCTCATTTGTGTGGAATGTCCCCAGGGTTCTCTTCTTCTGTATTTACATCCTTTCTTAAAGCATATCTGTTCTCATGTGTTCAAGTATCATCCCTACCCAGATGGCTCCAAATCTATAAATCCAGTCACAATGTTATTCTGAAATCCAGTCCTACATCACTGTCTGCTTAACATCTTGTAGATGTCCTTATAAGCATTTCAAATTCAGAAAATCCAGAACAAAATTCATCTTCCTCTCTAATCTTGTCCCTTCTCCACACTTCCCTATTTCTATTGAGGGCACCATAAGGCATCCAGGTTTTTAACCTCAGCATCATACTTAGCTTCCTTTTCTCCCTTAATCTTCCTCCCTTTCCCCAACTCATATCTAATTAGCTTCCCTATCTGGTCAATTCTATCTCCACAGAAATTCCTTCATAAATTCCTTTCTCTTCTCTTGTACACTTTCCACCATAATTCAGTCCCTGTTACTTTTTGTCACCATGTCCTACTTGGTTTTCCTGTGTCTAGTTTCTTCCCTTTTCAATACTAGGGGCCCAAATAATATTTCTAGAAAACAGGTCCAATTGTGCCAAAACTTGCCCAGTAGTCTTTACTCACTCCTTATTGCCTCTGGGTTAGAGTACTCAGTTTGGTTTTTATAGTCTTTAATATTCACAAAATTCATTGCTTTCTTGATGTTTAAACAACCACCAATCAGTTCAGGCCCTTATTAACTTTTTTTTTTGGAGGCAATTGGGATTAAGTGACTTGCCTAGGGTCACATAGCTAATATGTGTCTGTGGCAGGATTTGAACTCAGGTCCTCCTGACAGGGTCTGTGTTTTATCTACTATACTACCTAGCTGTCCCCAGGACCTTATAACTTCTTGCATTCATTATTCCATCAGCCTCACAATTGGTTTTCTTGCTTTAAATCTATTCCTACTATGTATGTAAACTCTCTTTTCTCCCATTCTCTTCATCTCAAAACCTCTTGACATCACCCCTTATGCTCTTCCCCTTTTCCCTAGTCTATGGAAACAGGTAGCCCTTGTTCTTTCTAGGTAAGCCCTCTACATGTGCCTTTGATGCTATCCCTTCTCATCTTTTCTAGCAGATTGAAACCACAATCACACACCTTCCTCAAAATCTTCAACCTCTATGTATCTACTTGTTCCTTCCCCACTGCCTATTTCTTCTTCAAACTCTCTTCCTATTATCTTTCCTCTCTTTCTCAGGCAACATCTTGAAAAATGTGTCTACAATCACTACTTCTGCTTCCTCTCCCCTCACTCTTTCTGCAACCCTTTGTAATCTGGTTTCTGACCCCATCACTCAGCTGAAATAGTCCTAGCAAAAGGTACCAAAAAAATCTCTTAATTTCTGAAATTCAGGGTAATTTCTCCATATCTTTCTCCACCTACCTATATATTGCATTTGACCAACCTCTCTTCCTGGGTACTCTTTCCTCAGTGGGTTTTTGTAACATTTCTCTCTTCCCCACCTGTTTAGCCTCTCTTTTATCCCCCTTTATTATCCATATTACACCTCTTACTGTAAGTGTTTCACATGATTCTGTCCTAGGTTCTCTCTCTTTCTCTCTCTCTCTTTTTCTCCTCTCATGGATTTCATCATCTCTAAGCAGGTAAGGTAACTCATTGATTTATCTACCTCAATGTCTCCAGAGTCTCAGGCTAGTATCAGTGATTGACTAGTGGATATTTCAAACTGGATCTCAGACTCGACTAGTATAAAACTGATTGTTATATTTTAGTCTAAGCCCTCCCCTCTTCCAATTTTTCCTAGGCAATGTTATCTTTCTAGTGCCCCAGGTTCATAGCCTTGAAACTATCTTCCCTCCTCTTATCCCACATATCCAAGAAATTGTCAAATCTTGTTGCTTCTGCCTTCAGGACATCTCTTACAAAATGTCCCCTTCTTTCTCTTAGGACTGCAACCTCATTACTTGAAGCCCTCACTAACTCTCACCCAAATGATGAGCTAAATTATTACAATGGACATCACTCCCTTACTTAATCAACTCCGGTGGCTCCCTATTGCCTTTAGGATAAAAGTGAAACCCATTTCTTTAGCTTTTAAAGCCTTTCACAACATAGCCAGTATTTATCTTTCTAGTCTCACTGAATATCACCCCTCCTCCCACTCAGCAATTCAGACAAATTAGCCTTTTTTTTTTTTTTAACAGCGGATACTACTCTATCTCTCATCTTCCTGCCTTTGCATTGCAGGTCTGCAATGCCTGGAATGCTTTCTAACTTCAACCCCACCCCCTCTTAGAAAGACAATCCCTTTCTTCCTTCAAAATACAGCTTGAGCACTGCTTTTTTCCATTCAACCTTTTCTGAACCTACCCCTCCAAATGCTACCGTATATTGAACTACTTTGTACGTATTTTTTATTTAATTCTGTATTAATTCTGTATTAATTCTTCCTTCCTTCCTTCCTTCCTTCCTTCCTTCCTTCCTTCCTTCCTTCCATCCCTTCCTTCCTTCCTTCCGTCCCTTCCTTTTTTTTTCTTTTGCATCTCCTGTGCCTAGCCTTACTAAAATACTTCTTGATTGATTGATTTTGACTCTATCTTTCCAGATTGATTTTTACATTAATTCCCTGTTTGTAGGGACTGGTCTGTTTGTAGGACCCTACGCTTAGTATTCTGCCTTCTGCTTTGCTTGCCTTTCTTTGCATTGGCTACCCTCCTATTGCCTGAAACGCAGGTGCTTTTGACTTCTTTCTCTTTGAATCCTTGGCTTCCTTCAAGGCTCAAATCGGGAACCACCTTTGATGGGAAGCCTTGTCTGACTACCCCTAGTTGTTAATATTCTCTCCCTTCTCAAATTATCTTTTATTTATTTACTTTAACCTGTTGTATGTCCCAATGGGATGTTGCTTCTTTGAGGTGAGGGATTATTTTAGGTGTAGCTAGGGGGGCAGTGACTACAGTGCTAGACCTAGACTCAGGAAGACCCACGTTCAATCCCAGACACTTACTAGCTGTGTGACCCTGGGCAAGGCACTTAACCCTGTCTGCCTCAGTTTCTTCATCTGTAAAATGAGCTGGAAAAGGAAGTGGCAAAACATTCCAGTGAATTTGCCAAAAAATGGGGTCGTGAAGAGTCAGATAGGACTGAACAGTAACAATAGCAGTTTTGTTTTTATATCTCCAATATTGATCATAGTGCCCTACACATAGTAGTCATGGCACAGATTAGATGAATTGAACTAAAAATTCAAGTTAGTAACTTAGTTGGTAAAGTAGCTGTTTCCAGATTGAAAGGAAATCATTATACCTCCAGTCATTCTGGAGAGTTGTTTGGAATTATGCAAAGGCAGGGTCTGATATATCTAGATTCTTTGACTCAGAGATCCCTCTGGGAGATAGACCCCAAGGGGGTTAGTAACAAAGAGAAAAGTCCCCATGCAGCAACATATTTTTAGATGCACTTTTCAAATGAGCAAAAAACTGGAAAGAAAGGAGATGCCTATTGATCAGGGAGTGGCTAAGAAAAACATGGAATGTGAGTGTAATGTAATATTACTGTAGCATAAAAAATGATTATAGAGAAGAATTGAAAGATATGAACTGATACAAAGTGAAGCAAGCAGAACCAAGAAAACCACATATACAGTGACTGCAACAATGTATATGGAAAGAACAATAACAACAAAGAACTTGAAATATGAAATTATAATGACCAAGCTTGGCTCCAAAAATTAGACATGAGAAAGCACCTCTGTGCTGCTACTTTGCAAAGGAAGGAGACCAGGGAATATTTTTTCTTCTTTCAAAAAATCTTGAATGGGATGATTCTCTCGGATGAGGTAGGAGAAGGGATATAGTGGGAAATGTAGGGGATGCACAACTAATGCAAGTTTGTTTTTAAAAAAGAAAGGAAGTCACCAGGAGGCTAGATGCAGGCTTTGCAAGATCTGGGCGACAAGAGATGAAACACTGGTTTTCCTCCTTTTGCCTCTCTGAAGAGGCAAAGTCAAAGAGTGGGGGTGGTGGGTATAGGCAAAATGTGATAAAAGGCCTTCCCTGAGAGTAGTGTGATTCTGACACGATCATTGTGACTTAGTGATATCATAACGTTTCTGAGCCACAGTTTCCTCATCTGCAAAAGGAAGATAATAGTACTGACATTCTCACTCCCTCTGCATGGCTGTGAGAAAACACTTTGCAAACCCTAAACATTATAGGAATGTAAGCTATTATTATTATTATTACTGAAACTATTGGGAAAGAAACTAGCTAAGGATGGAGTTGTGTCAGCAGAGGAAGGTGAGCCATTAATAGCTTCCAATTAATGTTGGCAACAAGATAAAATGCTGTGAGGAATTTTAATACCTAAGCTACCAATGCCTTTTTGGAAGGCCTTGGACACTAAAAAGGCCAAAGGCTGGCTCTCTCTCTCTCTCCTGCTCTCTCTCTCTCTTTCTCTCTTTTCTTCTTTCTCTTTCTTTTTCTTTCCTTCTTTCTCTTTTTTCTTTCTTCCTTTTTCCTTCCTTCTTTTCCTTCTTTTTCCTTCTTTCTCTGTTTCTTTCTCTTTCCTTCTTTCTCTTTTTCTCTTTTTTCCTTTTTCCCTCCTTCCTTTCCTTCTTTTTTCCTTCTTGATTTTTCTTTCTCCCTTCCTTCCTTCTTTCTTCCATTTTCCTTCCTTCCTTCCATCCTTCCTTCCTTCCTTCCTTCCTTCCTTCCTTCCTTCCTTCCTTCCTTCCTTCCTTCCTTCCTTCCTTCCAAATAAACATTTTTACATAAAGAGGAAACAGAGTAATTATCATACCATAGCTTAATCACTTGTTTTCACCTTTCTTGGACCTCTCCTCTAACTTGCTTTGGCCTCCCTGCTAGCTTTACATTTGAGTGCGGTGATCTGAAAGACATCCTTGTTGACAACTGTTTTGTCCAGTGTGATGGCCGCAGAATATCTGGAGAGGATGAGGTGATTACAGCTATAAACCTTCATGCAGGCCTTGATTTGTGATGTCTTGGTGATCCTCTTTCCCACAGCTATGGTCATTTGGTAAGAATAGTGGGTAATAAGTTATAAAGCCTACAAGAGGTCCCATTGTCAATATTCTTGATGACAGCTTCTTGCCTAAAGCAGCACACAAAGAAGGCCAGCCCCCCCCTACCCAGCTTGCATAGACTCATTTATTTAAATATGAACCTGGCTGTTTCTATAGCAAAAAGGAAAAGAGAAGTCTGGGGCTTTTCTATGACTTGATGTAATGTATAGTGAAAGAACATAATTATGGTTAAGAAACTATAAGAAAGGCTGAATTAATTTAAGAGGTAATTGGTAACAGATAAATTTAGTGAAAGGTATTGACTCTGTACCTAGGTTGTTCAAATTTTCTTTTGATCCTTATTCTTTTCTGTATCTTTAATTAGGTTATAAAACAAAGGTAGTCATCATTGTTTAAGGTTAATAATGAATAATTTGCTATGTTGTATTTTTTTTTATCAAAAAGACGTATTTTGTTACTCCCAGTTATCCATATTAATAGATAATATCACCCACTGACTATAAACTACGCAGCTGGTGCTATTGTTTGAGGGAAGAAATGATCAGTCTTACATAGGGCCAACCATGCCTTTCCAAACCTATGTCATATGGATATATGTGCACGCATACACACGTATACACACATATATTATACATACTTATATTTTTAATATATTATATATACACATAGATAGGTACAAATCTCTATATATGTAGATATACGTAAATGCATATACAGAGAGATATGTATATGTGGGTGTGTATATATTTGTTTTGATCCTTTGATTTCATCATTGATGGGAATTTTAATTGAGAAAACTCCCTTTACCAATATGGACTGGCACCTGCTCTGCCATTTATATTGTTTAGAGTTACCCAGGGAAACTAAAAAGTTACATGATTTATCCAGGGTCACAGAACTGATATGTGTCACAGAGACAGGACTTTAACCCAGGTCTTTCTGATTCCAAGGCTGGTTCTCTAACCACTGTTCTGTGTCGATTTTCTCCTCTCAAATAACATTAAATAGAATTTTCTAAGTTCAAATTCAGGCTAACACACCCAATAATAGTGTGATCATGGACAAAGTACCTTTCTGAGCTGCAGTTTCCTCATTTTCAAAGTAGGGATTGTAATCCTTATAACACTTATGCTACAGGACTGCTGTGAAGAGTTTTTTTTTTTTACAAACCTTAAAACATTATGTAAGTTTTAAAAAATATTATTTAATTATTCAGTGTCTTTACTGAGAATATGAAAGGTCAGTTGGGTTATCTGGTCTTGGAGTTCCTGAGCCAACTCTGAGGAGCCATAAACCTCCATGTTGCATATTGATGTCTCTAAATAACTTCACTGTTTTATAAAGACCCCCCTACCCCCACCCCAGATGCTTATTGAAATTTCAACCATTACCTTCTGCAGTGGCTTCTGAGGCAAACAAAAAAAGTTCTGTTTTTGAAATGCTGTGCTGGCTGGAAATGTTTTGCCAGGATGACAGCCCTTGTCACCATCAGCAAATCATGTGAAATAAAACCCTGTCGACAGTAAACATTGAGCTCAGAAAAAAAGCTGACGGGGTCATCCCCTTTCCCTGGAATCGGCAACGTCTCATGAATTGCAGCAAATTCCTCAATGGGAGTCGCTGACAAGAATAGAAATGCTATTGAGCTTATGAGCTACCCTAATCAGGAGTTTTTCTGAATTGGGGTGAGGGAAAGGGGTGATGAGAAGAGTAACTGGCTGGGGCATTGGCCTGGGGTGGAAGATGGCAACCATGACCCTGGGAGGAAGTGAGAGACTGTGTTCAGCGTCCTTGTAGGCCAAGTCACGGTCACCCATCCCCCACTTCCTGACACACAGGAGTCCAGTTCCTCCTCTCCTGGGCTTATGCACTTAGAGGAAATCTAGGAATGGAGCCCTTGGACCTTTTCAAGTTCATTGGATTGATTGTGTTGTGGCCTAGTCCTGACAATTACCATAACAGTAAAAGTAATGGTAAGAATAACAATGACTCACAAGTATGGAGTTCTTTCCTCATAACAAGTTTGTGAGAAGTGAATGTGTACTTTATTATGCCCATTCAGTAGCAGAGGAAACCGGGAGGTGAAATGGTTTGCCCAAGGTCATATGGGTAATAAAAAGAAGAGCCAGGATGTGAACCAAAGACTGGGTTCAGAGCAGCAGATGGTCTCGATCTTTTCCATCTCTGAGATTCTGTGATGCTGTGGGCTGTTCAGCCTGGAGTAGATCTGGGGGAGACATGAGGACTCTTTTTAAAATATCTGAAGGACTTCCTTGTTGAAGAGGAACCAGACCTTTTCTACTTAGCTCTAGAAGGCATCACTTAGGATACTGGATGAAAGTTTCAGGGAGCCATATTTAAAGAACCATATGAAGAAAAACTTCCTGATGATTCCAACTATAGCAGAGGGTTGGCTAGTGGGTCAACTGTCAAGAATTTACTATGAAGAGCTTACTATATACTAGGTACCATGCTAAATACTAGAAATACGAAGAAAGACCAAAAATCAAAAGAAAAACCATTAATCCCCATCTTCAAGGAGTATACATTCAAATAAAGGAGACAATTTGCAAACAACCAGGTGTATATAAGATATGTACAGAGTAGACAATAGTAATAGCTAGTGTTTATATGTACATATATATATATATATATATGTATACACGTATACAATGCATACATATTTACATCTCTATCTGCATATCACCTACTACACACCAGGCCCTGTGCTAAGACCTTAAAAATTATTGTTTCATTTTATTTTCCCAACATTCCTAGAAGATACGCGCAATTATTATCCCCCACCCAGTGTTCTATCCACTGAACCACCTAGCTATCTCTGCCTGGCACATATTAGGCATTTGACAATGTTGATTGCATTGGATAGTACTAGAAAAATTAGAAAGAGATGGTAAATGGAGGTAGGGGAAGACAAAGAGTTCAATTTTGGGCAGGTCAAATTTAATTAATCATTCAACAGGCATTTAGTGAATACCTATTATATTCCAGTCACTACATACAATGGAAGGTTAAGCCATTTACACAGCTAGAAAGTGAGACTAAGTTAATAATACTTGTAACTATCTACCAGACTCTATAAAAGGCCGTGTGGCACAGGACAGCCAGTCTAAAAGTCCGGTTCACATCCCTTATCTGACACGTATGGGATGTGTGACAGAGGGCAGGGCACGTAACTTTTCGTGGCCTGGCAAACTCTTTAAGACTAAAGCAGGTGCAGATCTATACTGGCAATGGGGGAGAGGGTGGGTTTACTTACCAATGATATCACAGGTCAAGTCTCCCCCCCCCCCCAAACCCTATCTGTCTTAGAAAGTGGTTGTGAAATAATGTATGTAAAGCAC
>CM053594.1:88579792-88596481 GCA_028646575.1 Pseudocheirus occidentalis
CCCCCCCCCAAAGCCACTAGCTAACAGGAATCTGGAGCTTTCTCTTCCTGTGACATTTTACTGACTAATGACATCTAGGCAGAGTCACCTTGGGCCCTCTCCCTCTCAAGTCAACATGGGGCCTGTGAATATGGGATCTTGCTTCTTTCCCTCAGCATTTATTCTTTCTTTTTAGGTGAAGGATTAATCTGGAAGCTGCAGCTTTGTAGGTTTTGAAAGGTCAGGAGTGAGCTGCCCAAGATCTAAGGGAATGGGGTTCATGCCAAGTTTTGCATCAAGTCTCATCTTGATGCTTAAGGATCGAGTGACTTTCACCCTAGCCTTCAGGATTCAGACCAGAAGTAGCTTAATATGACAGTGTCAGAAACTGCATTAAGTTTGATGTCAGTTAGAGCCAAGATGGTGGAGAGAAGCCAGGAAGTTGCCCGAGCTTTCTCCAGTTTCCCTCAGAAACAATGTTAAATCAAGCCTCTAAAAGAATTCTGGAGTAACAGGATCCACAAAAAGACAAAGTGCAACCATTTTCAAACCCAAGATAACTTAGAAGAACTTCAGGAAAGGTCTGTTGCACTTGGGTAAAAGGTTAATGCAACGCAGCACATCAGGTGTCTCGGCAAGCCAGTGGGAGGCTCTTAGCCACAGCACAGATCAGCAGCCTAGGCCCTGAGGTTCTGGCTCAGCAGGTTGGTGGCACAGCTGGCCAGCTGTGAAGCCTCCAGCCCCAGTGCAGCAGGCAAACTGCAGCCCTGGAACCAACAGGTATGTGACTAGGCTGGGCCACTGTAGCACAGTGGACAAGCCACCAGCCCCAGAGACCTCAATATGGAAAGCCAGTGATGAGGTCCCTGACCCCCAGTGCAAGGTCCCTGACCCCCAGTGCAAGAAGCTTGGGACAGTGCTGCTTGTACTTCAGAAGTAGAGTTCAACTTTTAAAAATGAGCAAAAATAAAAAAAGAGCCCTGACCCTAGAAAGCTACTGTGGTGACAGGGAAGATCCAGACACAAACTCAGAAGAGGACAACCATGTCAAAATGCCTATAAGTGAAGCCTCAAAAGGGAATATGAATTAGTCTCAAGTCCAAAAAATACTCTCGGAAGAGTTCTAAAAGGATGCTAAAAATCAAGAGAGGTAGAAGAAAAATTGGGAAAAAATGAGAGTTATGCAAGAGAATTATGAGAAAAGAGTCAACAGCTTGGAAAAGGAAGCACAAAACTTGACTGAAGGTAACAACTCCTTAAAAAATAGAATTGACCAAATGGAAAAAAAAATCTACTGAAGAAAACAACTCCTTTAAAAGTAGAATTGGTCAAATGGAGAGGAGGCACAACAGTTCACTGAAGAAAATAATTCCTTAAAAATTAGAATTGGGCAAGTAGAAGCTAATGGCTCTATGAGACATCAAGAATCAGTCAAATGAAATCAAAAGAATGAAAATGCCTCATTGGAGAAAAACAAAACCTGACAGAGAAAATAGATCCAGGAGAAAAATTTAAGAATTATTGAACTACGTGAAAGCCATGATCAAAAAAAGGAGCCTGGACAGTATCTTTCAAGAAGTTGTCAAGGAAAACTGCCCTGATAGCTTAGAAGCAGAGGGGAAGAATCCACAGGTCACCTTGTGAAAGAGATCCCAAAATGAAAATTCCCAAGGAATGTTGTAGCCAAATTCCAGAGCTTTCAGGTCAAGGAGAAAATACTGCAAGCAGCCAGAAAGAAACAATTCAGATATCAAGGAGCTATAGTCAGGATTACACAGGACTTAGCAACTTCTACATTAAAGGATCAGAGGACTTGGAATATGATATTCTAGAAGGCAAAATAGCTTGGATTACAACCAAGAATCAACTACCTAGCAAAAGTGAGCATAATATTTCAGGGGAAAAGGTGGATATTTAATGAAATAGGAGACTTCCCAACTTTCCAGATGAAAAGACCAGAGATGAAAAGAAATTTTGATCTTCAAATACAAGACTAAAGAAAAACATAAAAAGGTACATAGGAAAGAAAAAAGAACAAGGTATTCAATAGGGTCAAACTGTTTACATCCCTACATGGGAAGTTGATATTTATAACTCTTAAGGACTGTATTTGTATTAAGGCAATTAGAAGGAATATACTTGGACAGAGGGTGTGGGTATAAGTTAATTCTGATGTGATGATATAATTAATTAAGGGGTAAAAAAAAGATTGTCCTGGGAGAAGAGGAAAGGGGGAGGCAGAATGGGGTAAATTATTTCACATGAAGAGACGTGAAAGACCTATTACAACAGAGGGAAAGAAGGGAGGGTGTGAGCATTGTTTGAACCTTACTCTTATTGGATTTAGTTCAAAGAGAGAATAACATACACACTTAATTGGGTAGATAAATCTATCTTACCCTATAGGGAAGTAGGAGGGAAAAGGGGGAAGAAAAGGGAGGAGGGAATGACAGAAGGGAGGGCAGTTTGGGGAAGCAGTGATCAGAAGCAAAACACTGGTGAGGAGGGATAGGGTAAAAGGAGAGAGAAAAGTATAAGAGGGGAGGAAAACAGGATGGAGGGAAATACACAGTAATCATAACTGTGAATGTGAATGAAATGAACTCTCCCACAAAAAGAAAGTGAATAACAGAGTGTACTAAAAACCATCCTTCAATATATATATATATATTTTTATTTTTATTTTTTTTACCAGAAACACATTTGAAGGAGATACACACAGAGTGAAGGAAAAAGACTGGAGCAGAATATGTTATTCTTCAGCTAAAGTAAAAAGGCAGGGGTACCCATCCTGACCTCAGACAAAGCAAAAGCAAAAACATCTAATTGAAAGAGACAAGGAAGGAAACTACATCTTGCTAAAAGGTACCATAGACAATAAAGAATTATCAATGCTAAAAATATATGCACCAAGTAGTATAGCACCCACATTTTTAGAGAAGTTAAATGAGTTGCAGGAAGAAGTAGACAGCAAGATGATGCTAATGGAGAACTTCAACCTCCCCCTTAGAACTAGATGCATCTAACCACAAAATAAACAAGAAAGAAATTATGGAGGTGAATAGATTTTTAGAAAAGTTAGATATGATAGACCTCTGGAGAAAATTGAATGGGAATAGAAAGAAATATACCTTTTTCCTAGTGGTACATGGCACCTACACAAAAGTCGAACTTGTATTAGGGAATAAAGATCTTACAATCAAATGCAGAAAGGCAGAAATATTAAATAAATTATTTCCAGATCATAATGCAATAAAATTTACATGTAATAAAGGGCTATGGAAAGATAGATTAAAATTTAATTGGAAACTAAATAATCCAGTCCTAAAGAATGAGTGGTTTGAATAGCAAATCATAGAAAAAAATAAGTAATTTCATCAAAGAGAATGGCAATAATGACAGCATACCAAAATTTAGTAGTTACTATTTAGTAGTACTTAGGGAAAATTTTATATCTCTAAATATTTACATGAATAAAATAGAGAAATAGCAAATCAATGAATTGGGCATGAAATTTTAAAAAGCTGGGAAAAGAACAAATTAAAAATACCCAACTAAATATTAAATTAGAAATTCTGAAAATCAAAGGAGAGATTAATAAAATAAAATAAATAAAATAAAATAAAAAATAAGATAGCTATTGAAATAATAAATAAAACTAAGAACTGGTTTTATGAAAAAAAAACAGTAAAATAAATAAACCTTTGGTTAATTTGATTTAAAAAAAGAAAGAAGAAAACCAAATTACAAGTATCAAAAATGAAAAGGGTGAACCAATGAAGAGGAAATTAAGGCAACAATTTGGAGCAATTTTGCCCTACTGTATTCCAATAAATCTGATGATCTAAGTGAAATAGATGAATATTTACAAAAAAATATAAGTTGCCTGGATTAACAAAAGAGTAAACAAAATATTTAAATAATCCCATTATGGAAAAAGAAATTGAACAAGCCATCAATGAACTCCCTAATAAAAAATCTCAGGGGGAACCAAGATAGTGGAGTAAGAATAGAGTCTTGCTTGAGATCTCCTCTAAACCCCTATAAATACCTGTCAAAAATGACTCTAAACAAATTCTAGAGCTACAGAACCTCCAAAATGACAGAGTGAAGCAAATCTCCAGCCTAAGACATCCTGGAAGGATGACAAGAAGGGCTTATTGCACCAGACTGGGAGCAGAGCAGCATGGGCCATGCCAGCACAGATGGGGCACAGCAGGGGGCTGAATCACTGCACCTGTGGTGGTTTCCAGACTTCTCAACTCATAAATGCCAAAGATAGCACAGAAGGTCAGTGGGAAAACTCTGTGGGACCTGGGTGAAAGAGGAGTGTGATCCAGCTGGGGTCTGGCCCCATCCCCCAGGTGGCAGTGGTGGAACTCCATGAAGAACTCCTGGAAGAAGCTGCTGCTTCTGGAGTTCTAGGCCCACAGATGGTGGGGGATCAAGTGGCTGATACAAAACCCTTGAAGCCTGGGACAGTACATTTACCCCTACCCCTTCCCCCCACTGGAAGCAGAGTCTAAAAGAGCTAGAAATTCAAGTATTTGTCTGGAAGATGAGCAAGCAGTGTAAAGAAGTCAGACTATAAAATCTTACTTTGGTGATGAAGAAGATCAAAACATATAGCCAGAAGAAGACAACAAAGTAAAAGCTCCTGCATTAAAAACCTCCAAGAAAAATATGAATTGGTTACAGGCTATGGAAGAGCTCAAAAAGGATTTTGAAAATCAAGTAAGAGAAGCAGAGGAAAAATTTGGAAGAGAAAGGAGAGTGATGCAAGAAAATAATGAAAAATGAGTTGTCAGCTTGCTAAAGGAGACCCCCCCCTCAAAATAATGAAGAAAGCAACACCTTAACCCAAATGGCAAAAGAGGTTAAAAAAGCCAATGAGAGGAATGCCTTAAAAATTTGAATTGGATGAATGGAAAAGGAAGTCCAAAAGATCACTGAAGAAAATATTTCCTTAAAAATGGAGCAAATGAAAGCTACTAACTTTATGAGAAATCAAGAGATTATAAAACAGAGCCAAAAGAATGAAAAAAAAAGAGAAGACAATGTGAAATACCTCATCAGAAAAACTACTGACTTGGAAGATAGATCCAGGAGAGATAATTAAAAAATTATTGGACTACCTGACAGCCGTGATCAAAAAAAGAGCCTAGACATCATCTTTCAAGAAATTATCAAGGAAAACTTCTCTGATATTCTAGAATGAGAGGGTAAAACAGAAATTTAAGGAATCTACGCTTTTTACACAAATAAAGTCAGATCTAAACAACTGGAAAAATATCAATTGCTCATAGGTAGGCCAAGCTAATATAATAAAAATGATAATTCTACCTAAATTAATTTATTTATTAAGTGACATACCAATGAAAGTATCAAAAATTATTTTATTGAGCTAGAAAAAACCCCAAAATTCATCTTAAAGAACAAAAGGTCAAGAATAACAAGGAAATTAATGAAGTAAGAATGCAAAGGAAGGAGGCCTGGCCATATCAGATCTACAACTATATAAAACAGCAATAATCTAAACTACTTGGTAATGGCTAAGAAATAGAGTGGTAGATGAGTGAAATAGATTAGGTATATAAGACACTGTAGTCAAAGATTATTGTAGTTTATTGTATGACAAACCCGAAGATTTCAGCTTCTTGGGATAAGAACTCACTATTTGACAAAAACTGCTGGGAAAACTGGAAAACAGAATGACAGAAATTAGGTATAGATCAATATCTCATACCCTATACCAATATAAGGTCAAAATGGGTACATGATTTACACATAAAGGGTGATACCATAAGCGAATTAGGAGACCCCCTCCCCCAGACCTGTCAGATCTATGGAGTAGTAAGGAATTTATGACCAAACAAAAGATAGAGAACTTTATGAAATTCAAAATGAATAATTTTGATTATATTAAATTAAAAACTTTGCACAAACAAAACCAAATGCAACCAAGATTAAAAGGAAAGCAGAAAGATGGGAAACAATGTTTATAGCCAATATTTCTGATAAAGACCTCATTTCTCAAATATATAGAGAGCTGAGTCAAATTAAAAAGAATACAAGTCATTACCCAACTGATAAATGATCAAAGGTTATGAACAGGCAGTTTTCAGATGAAGAAATTAAAGTTATCTATAGTTACATGAAAAAAATGCTCTAAATCACTATTCATTAGAGAAATACAAATTATAACTACTCTAAGGTACTACCCCATATGTATCAGATTGTCTAATATGATAGAAAAGGAAAATGATAAATGTTGGAGAAGATGTGGGAAAATTGGGACACTAATGCATTGTTGGTTGAATTGTGAACTGATTCAACCATTCTGGAGAGCAATTTGGAATTATGCCCAAAGTGTGCTCAAACTGTGCATACCCTTTGATCCAACAATACCACTACTAGGTCTATATCTCAAAGAAATCATAAAGGGAAAAGGACCCAAAAGCACAAAAATATTTATAGCAGCTCTTTTTATGGTGGCCAAGAACTGGAAAATGAAGGAATGCCTATCAACTGGCGAATGGCTCAACTAGTTGTGGTATATGAATGTAATGGCATACTATTGTGGTATAAGAAATGACGAACAGGTGAATTTCAGAAAAACCTAGGAAGACTTACATGAATTGGTGCTGTGAAGTGAGCAGAACCAGAGCATTGTACACAGTGGTAACAGCAACATTGTGACATGTTCAAATATGATTTAGCTCTTCTTAGCAATGCAATGACCCAAGACCAGTCTAATATACTCATGATGGAAAATGCTATCCACATCCCAAGAAAGAACTATGGAATCTGAATGCAGATCAAAGCATGCTATTTTCACTTTTTTGGGGTGGCTTTTCTCTTTTGTTCTATTTCTTTTTTCACAGCATGACTAGTAAGGAAATGTTTACATGATTGTATATGTACAACCTATATCATATTGCTTGCCATCTTGGAGATGGGGGGGTGGGAGGAAAGGAGGAAAAATTTGGAACTCAAACTCTTTTAAAAATGAAAGCTTAAAACTATCATTACATGTAATTGGAAAAAAATAAAATACTATTTACAAAAAAAAAAGTTTGAGGTCAATCTCCCTAGATTCTGAGGTAGTGATAGGTGAAAATGTGTCTCTGAGATGTTGGAGGGGAAAATGTATGTCTGTTCTTGCATAATCTTTGAAGTAAATATCCCTTTGTAAGGCATAATTGATGTTACTTGGTTAAATGGAACTGGAACATTAGTCAGTGGAGGTTAACAGTGGGGAGAACACACCCAGAATGAAGACTTTAGCTGATGGCATTAGGGAAGAGAAAGCCCAAACCCCTGGATTACTTCTAGAATATCTATCTTTATGTAGCCAGATTTGCCCTACGATGGTGATGCTAGATCACTGGACTTTAGCAAATGCTCTTCACGAGTTATGGCTAAGAATGTCCATTATCTAGTTGTCAAATTTAAAGACGAACCTTTCAGAATTTAGGCTTCTCCGCAGTTGCTGCTTTTCCAACTTGAAAGAGCTTGTGGATTCTGGGTAATATAATATGAGTCGGGGGGTGGGGAGAGAGAGAGAGAGACAGAGACAGAGAGACAGAGAGAGTGACAAAACAAAGGTTTTGGGACAATGCTCTCCTTGAAGCAATGTTTTTCATCTTTATATCTCCTGCCTTTAGCACAGTCTCTTGGACATTGTGGACTCTTAACAAATATATTTGTTAAATTGAATTGAGGCAGAACAATGGGTTTTATATCCAGAATTAAAAAAAAAAGATCTTGACAGACTAGAACATTGGGCCAACCCAAGAAACAATTTAATAGGGAGAAATGTAAAGTTTTACAGTTGAATTAAAAAAAAATCAACTTCATATGTGCAAGATAGGCAAGGCTTTACTGGATAGATATTTAAAAGAAAGATCTGGAGGGTTTAGGGGACAATAAACTCACTGTGAGTCAATAGTGTGATTGCGTAGCCAAAAATCACATTCTTGGGTTGCGTTCACCAAGGCAGAGACTTAGGGAGGCGCTAGTCTCCGCTACCCTTTGCCTTGGTCAGACCATACATATCTTGATTATGTGTTCAGTTCTGTGTGTTACCATTTTGGAAGTATGTTGACAAGTTGGTGAATGTCTAGAGGAGGGCAGCAAGAATGGTTAAAGGCACCAAGTCCATGCCATATGAGGATCAGTTGAAGGAACTGGGGATGGTGGGCTGGGAGAAGAGAAGACTTAGGGAGTTCACGTCAGTAGTCTGGAAGTATTGGAAATGTTTAAGTGTTTAACTTCCTCTCCCACTCCTGTCTAGCTCTGGGAAATAGCAATTAAAATCAACTATCATTAAAGAAAAAAGACAAGTCAATTGATTACTCTGTGACTCTAATGATCATCCCTGTGACTTCTCTGTCCACAACACCCCTCCGTGCCTACCACTCCCTTAAGAGGTTTTGCCTTCCCTCATATAAGCTCCTCGGGGGTAGGCATTGTCTCACCTGCTTGTATTTGCATCTCTAGTCCTTAACACAGTATTTAGTATCTAGTAACATCTTAAGAAATGCTGTTTCCACTCTATTCTCCTAGAACTCTCTCTTGTTAACTATAACTGGGAACTGGCCAATGAGCCCAGTCCTTATGAGAATTCAGAGGGCTGCTATTGCAGTTATTCATGTGGAAAAGGGTGGTGAGCCAGCTCCAGGCATTGTGATGACACGTAATGGAAGTGACTTGGAGAAATTTGGAATGTGCTTAAACATTCTGTAACTGCTGAGGCCGTGATGAGGAGGAGCCTTTCTGATGGTCTGGGAGAGGCAGTATTCACAAGGCACTAATCCAATTAATTCTTTTCCATGGTTTGACTACTTATCTTTCTCTGAGTTTGTTCTGGTGAGGGAAGACAGACAATGCTATAAACCTCTGAGGCCCAAGTACAAGCCTGTGAAAATGGGCCCTAGTTCTTAGAGGAGATTGGTCTGGAAGTTACAATATTATGAGATTCAAAAGATAAGGAGAGCATGCCAATTGAGATTCAATTGTCTACAATGCAAATCTATGCCAGGTTTTGCAGCCAAACCAGTACTGGTGTCTTGAGAAGTTAGGAGTGACCCAGCCTGGGGGTAGCTGAAATGAGGACTAGGCTATCAATGATGTAGTGATTTGGATGTGAAGTTGGTGCTAACCATGCTAAGTTGAAACCATGCTAAACCTGAACCCACTCTTCTAGGGGACTGAAGGGAGAATGTGACCCTGAGGGGTTGAAGGAAATGTTTATACTTGTATTTTTGCTGTATCTTCCAAGTAAATATGCCTTTTAAAAAGCTGTGTGATGTATAAAGAGTTTGAGAGACATAATTTTCTGTATATTTAATCATTTTATTAATCATGCTTGTCATAATTGATAAAGGGGATTAGTGACACTCTTGAATGCCAAAGATCCTATCATGGAACCCACTGGATGCTTCTATGCCCTCGGAAGAGTGGGTGATCCTAAGGGTGGAAATGATCTCTGATTGGTTAATAATTAATTAGAAAATAAATGTTATCATGAGAGGTGGACCTATCCTAATGACGGTCTGGGGTATGTGTCTCTCATTACTCAGTCTTGGTCAAAAAGAGTTATCTGTATTCATATCATCCATCTGACAAAAGGGAAAATCAACATTTTGCTAGACCAACAACACAACGGACCGGAATCCATCAGTCTATCTAAACTAAAATTTCTTTGCGTTTTGAACAGATCTGAGTTTTCCCTTTCATCAGCGCTGTACTTCAAAGGCTGTGCGGATAACTTATAGGGGCTGATTTCTAAGTGAGGAAGTGGAAAAGGGGGAAAACTTTGGTATTAACTCAATATTTGGTTATTAATACAAGAGAGAAATGATCATTTATCTCAGCTGCTGATATTTATTAACTAAATTGAATTAGTGTAGTAGGTAACAGTGTGTGGGAGAAGAATCTACCTAGAATGGAGACTTGAGCCATTGGTGTTAGAAAAAGATATCCTGGGCATAAACCTTGATCTGTGAGAGGGAGGTGGAGCTGGCCTTGCTCTGGGACACTGAAGCCAGATAGTACTCGCTACATAACAAAGGAAAGTGGACCAACAAAACTGAATGACACAGGCTCTGGTGTTTTATACAACATTTTGCTTCCATAGAAACCTACTTCTCTTTCTAGCAGAGCATAGGGACCATTTCTTTTTGTCTTTGTACTTGTATACAGTTGATGTTTAATACAAATTTATTGTAAGTTGTTAAAAGGATGGAGCTGTGCAGCCTTGTGTTCATCTGTTCCTCCAGGACTAAGACTGGTCACTATATCTAATTAATTTAGCTGCCATTTTGAGTCCTATTCATTTACATTATTGTAGTAGTAGTAATGTTTATTGTCCTTGTTTGGCTTTCTTCATTCTGTATCAGCCTATAAGAGTCTGCCACTGACTTTATTGTATAATTTTTGTCCATCTTCCTTCCAAAGGGATTATAAACTCCTCAAGGGCAAGGACCCTGCCTCATTCTTCTTGGCTCCAACCCCTCTGCTCTCCTCCCTGTGCTCACAGAACGTGGCACATAGTAGGCAGTGATTCATTCTCCTGGTTTTGTATCATATGCAAGTCTTTTGCTGCTTTTATTGTATTATTCATGCACTGTATCTCTCTCCTACTAGACAAGGAGCTCCTCAAGAATGGAGACCATGTCTTACTTTCCCGCCTCTTCCTTCCCATTACCTTATTCTTAATGAATAGCACACAGGAGGTGATGATTTGGTTAATTGTACTTCAATTGGAGGAGAGAGAGAAAAAGAGAGAGAGAGAGAGAGAGAGAGAGAGAGAGAGAGAGAGAGAGAGAGAGAGATCTGAGGTCTTGCAATTTTTTTTCTTAATTTGTCTCATTTGCATAGCCATCATGTTGAAATGGTGAATTTGTTACTGATAGAGATTCAGGACTCTGGAAAAACCTGTCTTGATGAAATAGACCCAGACTGCAACAGTCAGTGTTTATCTTGCTAGCCAGATCTCTAACAACAAGACCCCATTTTAGTTCTGTTTGGCTGGAAGGGAATTGAATAATCATTTCATGGTGCTTTTCGACACACTTTGTCTTGGTATTTGTATGAGTCCTTTAACTGCTTGGAAAGGCCGAAGTAGGGATATTAGTGTGGCTAATTATACAGATTGCTTCACTCATGTTACATGAAGAATGGAGATCTTAATCTAGGCTCAGAGTTACAGACTGAACCATACATACCCTGTCCATACCCTGGACTGGCCATTTCATACCTGGGCCAAGGAAGATGAAATATCAAAGCCACTGTTTTCACTCTTCGCTCTCTCCCCCTCCTCTCTTTTTCTCTTTTCCCCTCTTTTTGCCCCTTCCTTCCTTCCTTCTTTTTCCTTCCTCCCATCTTTCTTTCTTTCTTTTTCTTTCTTTCTTTCCTCCCATCTTTCTTTCTTTCTTTTTTTCTTTCTCTTTCTCTCCCTCCCTTTTCTTTCTATCTCCCTTCTCCCTCTATCTCTCTATCTTTCTCTTTCTCTCTCCCTTTCTCTCTCCTCTCTGCTCCCTGCTGTGATCCACATGTTTTCCTGGCTTCAGAACCAGTGTTCTAATTCACTACCTAGCTGCTCCTGAAGAAGAAGGAGAAGGAAAGGAAAGAGAAAAGGTAGAGGAGGAGAAAGAGGAAGAACAACAGAAAAATAAGAAAATCTGTAAAGAAAGAACTCTGGGGAGTACTAGTCTGGCTGCACTTGGCTTCAGTCCTTATAAAGGCACCCTGACAAGATAGAGCAGAAAAGGTGTCATATCCTATCACTGTACATAAAGGGAAGGGGTTAGCAATTTGGGGAGGGGAAGTAGAGAGAAGGAAGAAGGAAGAGAGTGAGCAACATTTGGGTAAGTAAAGATTAATATGAGCAATTATGGAAACCAGGGAATCCAGGAATGGGAGAGGGAGATGAGATATACAAAGGGGAAGATAGGGACAGAGACCAAGACATAAGCTTGGTCCAGATCAGGCAGCTGAGTCAGTCAATATGCAGATGGGATGACAAGAGAAGAGTTGAGATGGAAACTGGAAGCCAAGAAACCAAGAGTTAGTCAGAAATTCATGAAACTTGGGACTATCAGGAGGGAACCCCCCCCCCCCGCCCCCACACATACTAATGAGTAAGGACTTGACTTACCTGTGACTTTTTAGTATTTTTTTCACTTTAAAAAATTTGTTTATTTTTTGTTTTTAACATTCACTTTGATAAGATTTTGAGTTCTAAAATTTTTCCCTTCCTCCTCTTCCCCTTCCCCGAGATGGCATGCAATTTGATATAGTCTTGATTATACATGTATAATTATATTAAACATATTTCTACATTATTAGTCATATAGTGAAAGAAGAATCAGAATAACAGGGAAAAACCACGAGAAATAAAAAAAATGTAACTTGCTTTTAGTGGCAGGTTTCAATATACTGATTATATTCTTATTTGCATCTTAAAGGAACCTCTGATATCTGAGAACTTGATTAACTAGACTGTCCATTCTTAGTTCAATGCCTTTGATTGATTGGTTCAATAGAGATATCTAGGCCTTGTCCTTTGGTGATTCCATGCAGAAGTCTGAGACCTCTTGCATTATTGAAGTAGCCATATGGAACACCATTCTTTTGCTAGGTTCAACAAAGCAGGGCACCATGGAAATACCACAATATTTGTACACAATGAGTTTGCTTTGAGATCCTGAGATGTGGAGGGGTATTGGTAGGAAAAAGCTGATGATCTTCAGAGACCACTTGTGACTGATACCACTCTTAGTATAGTGAGAGAGTGAGGGCAATTGAGCTGTAGGAGTAAGGAGGCAGCAGCGGCTATCCATAGTTCCAGGGAAAGCATTCCATCCTCTCCAAGGCTTCCTGTTGACTGTGGATGAAATCAAAGAGTCCCAGAACCTATCAGAGAGGTACTGGGTGTTCCTACATTATAGTTGAAGGGGTGATTGTATTCCCCTATTCTGGGTTGAGAACAAATGGGATTTTCACTATTCTTTTGGATGTGATTCTAGAAGCCACTTAGAGATCATAAGATTGATACTTGAAGCATCTGGGAAATGGAACTGAGGAGGGAAGCAATTGAAAGGAAGCATATGTTACCTAAGTACTTCTCTCAAAGTTAGAATAGACTATAGGATAGTTAGGAGACTTGAACCAGAATTTCCTTTCAGTTAGAGAAAATTATTTTCTTTCCTGTGTTCTTCACAAATCTAATGTCTGATGTGTTTTGAGGTTAGTGTGTTCATGTAATAGGAAGGTTTTTATTTATTTTGTGAATGCTATACTTATCCTAGCAGATATGCTGAGTAAGTCAAATTTATATTTAACAAAATTGTTCATAAATTTTATCCTTAATACCCAAACATCCAAAAAAGTCATGGCATACATGTACTGCATATGTTTCCTTTGAATCTCTTCTATTTATTTTCCCTCCTCATCCCCAGTTCCCAATTTGGGTTATCAGGGTCCTATGAACTCTGACAAGTTCCTTGGATCATATCCAGATGGTCTGAGAATACTGGAATAGGTGGATATGGGGAGTAGAGGAAGGAATGGGAGAGGGTGGGGGAATGAATACCCATGTGTATATGTAGGATGATGTGCTTGTAGGTCAAGAGAAGGAAAGATTCAGAAGGGACTCAAGGATACAGCTGACACTAACTTTGGAAAACCAAGTCATTCCTACTCGGCCAATTGGTATTCTCTGTGCCTATACACTAAAGCAGTTTATAGCACAACCCAGTGCATGAGATATTCCCAGGGATGCATGTAGCATAGAGAAATTGAAACTCAGATATGTGGGAAGAGCCACTTAAGCTCATTAGATCTCTAGAGCTGTAATATTCTAGAATAAAGAGACAGCACTTGAGTCTCTTAGTCTCCCTGTTGCGCATACTGCATGGGC
Source organism: Pseudocheirus occidentalis (assembly GCA_028646575.1). Taxonomy (NCBI): domain Eukaryota; kingdom Metazoa; phylum Chordata; class Mammalia; order Diprotodontia; family Pseudocheiridae; genus Pseudocheirus; species Pseudocheirus occidentalis. The sequence goes on from CM053594.1 coordinate 88,593,699, forward strand.
ATGAGTTTGGAGATTGGTGCTCTGATAGACAGGGTGGGGAGAGGAGGAAAAGTCTGTATGTGGAAGCCTAGAAAGTCATAGCTCTTACCCTCAAAGAAACAAAAGCTAACTTAAATAGCCAAGTGCAGGGATAAGTCCAGGGCCTGGATAACAGTCTCCCTAAGGGCTGAAAATTCCTCCGAAATACATAACCCGGAGTTTATAAGACTCTAATCCCTTTGGTTTAGGCAGCCATCATGTGTCTTAGGAAACCTAATGGCTTGCCAAGATTTTCATTCCCATACTTCTAAGTATTCACTGGCTTTGTAAACACAATAGGGCTGAATTGGAGCCTCTTTCTAGCCCTTTCTTCTTTTCCCCCTAATGACTCAGTCACATTATTTGTATGTGACATAGACACCAAAGGGCAGAGTATGGAAAGGCAAACCTAATTGGGAGCAATTTATCATCTCTGCCTCCAAAGTCTAGGATTCCTAAATCTGTCCAAAGATGGAAGGGTAGAAAGGTGTCAAGTGGAGGGCGGGGGAGCTGGAGCAGAAACAGAGGAACACAATAAAGGACATTCTAACTAAATCTCCTTCCTGGAGTGGGAATGGAATTTGTGTTGGGTTTTGAGCTTTACTATCTACTTTTTCTTAACAATAATTCTCATACTGACAGAGCAACATAAAAGGAAATATGGAATTGTGGACAGAAAGTTGGCCTCAATGAGGAAGACCATGACTGAGATGAAGTGACTCATCCAGGATTCCATGATTATTCAGTGGCAGAGCTGGGAAATTTGAAGGTAACTGATTTCTTTAAGGAGGTAGGCAGAGGTGCTTTAATGGGAATGGTTCTGAAATACCTTACAGCATCAATTTTCTCCTGTTCTTGAAATGCTCACCATTGGGCAAATCATTTCTTTGACTTACATTGTTGATGGCCCTTCTATTTTTTGTGAAGGCCTTGGGCACGGATCCATTAGTACTTGTGAATTAGTTTAAGATGAATTCTTGACCAAGTGTCCCAAATCTGTTTTTTTAATTGATAACTGTATTTTGATAGAATTGGTTTCTTTTGTATTTTATTTTATTTTTAAATTCTTTTTATTTTTTGTTATTATTTTATTCTGTGCATTTTAAAATATTACGCTGAGAAGGGATCCATAAACTTCACTTAATTTTCCATGACATAAGAGAGGTTTAAAACTCTGGCAGAGTTTAAGTCAGCAATTTCCCAATATTTTTCCTCCCCAGATTATTATTTTCCATGAGGAATGGAAGACAGATACTCTAAATGGTTAAGTTGCCAACCAAGAGGGTTTATTGGGCCCTCTAAAATCCATTATTGAGTCTTAAGATTCCTCTGCTTCTCCTATGCCTCCCTTATTCCTTTCCTTACAACTCTGGCTATCTTTTCTCTTTTCTCTTTCCTTCTCTAGGACTTGCAATGGAGTAGGCTTGGTACCTCCATGATCCTGCCATTGTGACAAGAAGGAGATGGCTTCTGGATTGGAAAATTACTGATTATCTCAGAGAAGAGGTGGAAAGTCTTAAAGGATGAGTAGAGATCAGACATAACAAAGGTAGAAGTCTTTCCAAGAAAAGAGAGAAATGTGAGTAAAATGTGGAGGGAGGAAACCTCAGGGTATGTATGCTCAGGGGACAAGGATTAGCTTGGATCCTGGGGTTCAGAACTGGCACTCTATAGATTTACTTCCCTATATCAAACCAGGAAGAGCAGTCATGAAATTGACTGGGGGGCTGGAGGTGAGGAATTTGGAAGCTTGAGGTCTAAGAAGCAGTATTGCAGAGAAACTCATGTCATATTAATATGCCATAACACACCCTTTGAGAACCACTGGGTTAGATCCATGAACCCTAATGAAACCCAGCACAAGGGAGTTTTATTGTGGGCAGAAGGCAGAAAAGTCCAGAGAATAGTTTGGTTTCTTGAGAAGGAAAACCAGAATGGGGTCCTGGATACTCAATTCATTTATTTCTTCATTCTTCCAGAGACAATTCCTGGATAACCAACTATTTGTGTATCATTTTGGCAGATGCTGTTCAGAATACACACAAAAATGAAATCTGGCATCTGCTCTCACATCACATAAAGTCCAGAAGGGGAAAGCCTTGGTCTTGGATCATTCCCACCATTTGTCCCTTTTGTTCCTAAATACACACTGCTGAATGAAGGTGGATGAAATCACAGAACCATTTTGACTGAGTCTCCTATAGATTTATTTATCTCTACTCTAGAAAGCTATGATGGGCTGGCCACTTGCCAAAAAGACTTTTGTGGGGAACTCACATGGGGCAAGTGCTCATGTGGTGGTCAGAAAAAGTGATACAAAGGCACTCACAAGGTCTCTCTTAAGAACTTTGGAATTGATTGTGTGCAATGGGAGACACTGACACAAGACCATTCAGCATGGCGTGCCCACATCAGAGAAGGTGCTGTACTCTATGAGCAAAGCAGCATTCAAGTAGCTCAAAAGAAACATGTGGATGCACAAATTTGGAGAATCCATCCCAAATATTCATATGGTCTATTTGTGCCCAATGTGGTAGAGCATTCCAAGTTTGTATTGGCCTGATCAGCCACAGTTGGATACTCTGTAACTTGATTTTAATATAGTGCTGTCATAAAACTGCTGGGAAAATTGGAATATAGTATGGCAGAAACTGGGCATAGACCATTATCTAACGCCATACACCAAAGTCAAGTCTAAATGGATGAACGATCTAGATATAAAGGCTGATACTGTAAATAATCTGGAGAAGGAAGGAATAGTTTAC
>CM053594.1:88603527-88635493 GCA_028646575.1 Pseudocheirus occidentalis
CACAGGGACACACATGGATAGACATGCAGGTGCACACAACACAGAATATACACTTAGAAACAGATGCTTGAGTTTTCATACACACACACACACACACACACACACACACACTCACACTATCCTGACCCCAAGCTCTGTGCAGGCCATTTTAGAATCATAGATTAAGGCTGGAAAGAAGAGACAGTCGCGTGAAGTCCTCCAAAGTGTCTGACCTTGTCACATGCTCTGTTTGATGAGCTCCAGAAGTTCTCTATCACCTCCAGAATCAATTATACACTCCCCTGTTGGGCATTTAAAGCCGTTCATAACTTTTTTCTGCTCTTCTCCAACATTACTCCTCACTGTGCCTGTATAATCACACTGCACTGACCTGCTTGGTACTCCTCATACTCCTGACTGCTCCTTTGCCCTGACTATCTCCCATCCCTGGAACACTCTCCCTCCTCACCTTTACCTCTTAGTTTGAAGACTCAGCTCATATTCCTCCTTATGCAGGAGGCCTTTCCACATACCTCCGGCAGTAAGTCCTTTCCCTCTGAGAATATTTTATGTCCATACTGTGTATATCTTGTGCCTACATATAGCCAGTTGCATGTTGTTTCCTCCCATTAGAATGTAAGCTCCTTGAGGACAGGAATCATGTTTTTTTTTCTTTTTTTTTTCTAGGTATCCCCAGTCTTTAGCAAAATGCTTGGCACATAGTAAGGGTTTAATAAATGCTTGTTAACCTACTAACTGAACTACCTGCTGTTGAAGACCAGAGATAGATAATGACTTGATAAAGGTTACATAAGTTGTATACCACCAAACCTAGATTTAAACTCAGGATTTGGGGCTTCTAATCCAATGCTCCTGCTTTCTACCCCACCCCTCTCAGCTTTACCCCCGGGAATGGTGCTCCTGGTTTGCAAAATACACTTTTCTTTCCAGCCACCAGAGATGTCATTTCGCTGCTCAATGCCCTTTATGAGAGCTGGAGGTCATCCCTCTTATTTTACAGGTAAGGAAACAGAGGCGCTGAGAAATGAGTGACTTTTCCAAAGTCACACCCATAGTAAATAAGTGGCAGAGCTAGGATTAAAGTTGGGTCTTGTGACTCCAAATCTGGGGGGATATTTCCCTGAATCTTTACTACTCCCTGCTCCTTATAGAACATACACTGTCTTACTTTGACTTTGCAGTCAGTTCAATTCAAATTCCCTAAGGATCTACCATATGCAAAGGCATTAATAACAGTAGTTGCTGTTCAAGTCCTTCAGTTATGTCTGTGATGACCATGTGACACCCCAGGCCCTTCTATCTTCCTCTATCTTTCAGAGTCTGTGGACATTCATCTATCAATTGTTCAGTCATTTTTAGTCACGTCTGATTCTTTATGACCCCATTTGGGTCAAAGATAGTGGAGGGGTTTGCCATTTCCTTCTGCAGCTCATTTTACAGATGAGGAAACTGAGGCAAACAAGGTTAAGTGATTTGTGCAAACAAGGTCACACAGCTAGTAAAGGTCTGAGGTCACATTTGAACTCAAGAAGATGAATCTTAAAGATGCCACTCTATCCACTGTACCACCTAGATGTGCATTTGCCTACTACTTTATATAAAAAACTCCAACATTTTATAAAGTTCTCTCACATTTCAGGGAGGTATAGCAGGTATTACTATTATCTTCATTTTTTGCATAGAGGAATTGGAGGTTTAAGGTGATGAATTACCTCACTGGGTGACGCAGTCATTGCTAAAGCCAGATTTTCAAGGCAAGTTTTCCTGACTCCAAGGCCAACAATGTTTCTTCTATCCCACACTTCCTCTTGGTGGACCAAGGGTGCTGGGCCAACCATCTTCCTGACTCCCCTTATCTATCTCTGTGTCTGGAGCTCTGGAGAGTCCCACCTTTGCCAGAAGAAGAAAAGGATCTGAGAGACACATGCCAAAGCTTCTCCCCCCACAGCTTCTCCTGCTTACCTCTGCCCCATCCAGAAGGCTTCACAGGGGAGCCAACAGATTGGGGATCGCTGGGTTTTGTTTTTAGATTTTTAAATGATTTCACAGGATTATAGATTTTGATCTGGAAGGACTCCTTCCTTTTAGAGATGGGGAAACTGAGGGCCTAGAGGTAAAGTCAGTTTGCCTAAGATCACACAGCAGAGGTGAATTCTCTTTTCACTACCTTATCCTTCCTCTATCTTAGGGAATCTGCTTTGTCTGGACACTTGGGGAGGAGTTTCTGGAGAAGATTCATTGAGAAGCATGGATCACAATCATAGCATTCATCACTCAGATTCTTACAGCACTTTAAGGATTGCAACATATTTTTTTTTCTCACAAACACATGGGAGAAAAATCTAAGCATTTATTAAGTGCCTACTGTGTACCTGGCGTTGTGCTAAATGCTTTACAATGTTGCCTTGTTTCATCTTCGCAACAACCCAGTGAGACAGGTATTATTATTATCCCAGTTTTATAGATGAGAAAACTGAGGTAGACAGAGGTTAAGTGATTTGTTCAGGGTCACAAAGTGGTAAGTGTCAGAGATAGGATTTGAACTCAGTACTTTCTGAATTTGAGTCCAGTTCTCCATTTACAATGCCACCTTGTGTTCTTCTTCTTCATTTGTGTCTGACTCTTTGTGACCCCATTCAGAGTTTTCTTGGCTAAGACACTGGAGGGGTTTGCTGTTTCCTTCTCCAGTTCATTTTCCAGATGAGAAACTGAGGCAAACAGGGTTAAGTGACTCACTCAGAGTGTCGTAGCTAGGAAATGTCTGAGGTCAGATTTGAACTCAAGAAGCTGAGTCTTCCTGCTTCCAAGCCCGGTGTTCTATCCATTGCCCCTATGCCACCTAGGAAGAATAGCAAAAAAAAATTTTCTTGCAGTCTGAAAACCTGGGTTTCAATTTCAGTTCCTGTGTAACTGTGTGATTGGGTAAATAAGTCACTTGACCTTTCTTGACCTCACTTCTCTCATTGGAGGGATGAAGAGGTGGAATTAGTGTCTAAAGTTTCTTCCATCTCTAAATTATATGGTCTAAGATAGGTTCTGGCTTTCTAAATACCTTTATCAGCTTTAAGGTATTGTTTCCTTTAAACAGTTCCCTGGGAAGAATGGAAAAGGAGGGAATACTGGGGGAAATTCCAGTGATTAAAATAATTAAAACTATCAATAAAACAAATTCTTAAAAAAATTGATGAAATGCTACCTTACACATTATATTCAGGACATTACTAAAAAATGACCTTATGCCATAAAAAGATAAATAAGAATATGAGGAAATATGGAAACATAACTAACTAAACTTGCTTAGTAACTATTTAAATTGCTTGCTGACATTTAAATAAATTAATTTCAACACACAGAGTAGCATAACAAAATTTCCAGTCACTCCCTCTAAAGCAGGCTGACTTTTCATCTTAATGTCTCTGCATTAGGACACCTGATGGGACCTTCCCTGCCCTCACTGGGGGAAATATTTTCTCTCTTGGATTAATGATAGCTTATGTATGTCCTCAAGTTGGCTTGGCTAAACTGTCCAATTGCCTACACTGGCATCAAACTCTTAGGAGGTCTGAGGGGTTTTTGTTGTTGTTTTTGTTTTATTTTTTCTAGTATAGAAAAAAACCACACAGAATTTGGAATCAGGAGTGCTAGCTAGGTACAAGGGAAAGAACATTGGCTTTGGAGTGGGAGGAACTGTCTTCAAATCTTGTCTTTGTTGCATGCGCCTTCTGTGAATCTGGGAGAGTCATTTAAAGTCAATTTCCACATCTCTAACATGAGGGGGTTGGGCAAAATGGCTTCCCAATCCCTTCCCTCAATCTATGATTTTGGTTTTAGTCCTCGCTCTTTCAGGTACAATGTGAAGTCATGAGAGTTGTTTAATTTTTCTGTGTTGGTTTCCTCATCTATAAAATGGGAGTATGATAGTGCCTGCCCTTTGTACTTCATAACTGTTGTGAGAGCTGAATCCATTCATCCATCAAACAACAAGCATTTACTTACTATGTGCTAGGCATTGGGATTGCAAAGTCAAGAATGAAGTGATCCTTGATCTCTAGAATGGTTTCAGAAAAATCTGGGAGTACTTACATGAATTGATAGGTGATGAAGTGAGCAGAACCAGGAGAACGTTGTACACAGTAATAGAAAGATTGTATGATGATCAATTATGATGATTTCAGAAAAAACTGGAAAGACTTACATGAACTGAAACAAAGTGAAGTGAGCAGAACCAGGAGAACATTGTACACAGTAAAAGCAACATTGTATCATGTTCAGCTGTGAATGATTTAGCTATTCTCAGAGATACAATGATCCAAGTCAATTCCAAATGATTCATGATGAAAAATACTATCCACCTCCAGAGAGAGGACTGATGAACTCTGACTGCAGATTGAACCATACTTTTTCAAGAAAACTTTTTTCTTTCTTTTTTTTTTTCCAACAGGGCTACCATGGAAATATGTTTTACATGACTTCACATGTATAATCAGTACAAAATTTCTTGCCTTCTCAAGTAGGGAGAAGAGGAAGGAGGGAGGGATAGAATTTGGAATTCAAACTTTTAAATAAATGAATATTAAAAATTAAAAATGAAACTGGACAATATTTAATGAAATAAAAATATATTAAAAGAGGAATTTTAAAAAAAAGATTAAATGAGAGAAAAGAAACAAACCTTGATCCCAGGGAGCTCACATTCTTCTATAAGTGAGAGGGCATATTAAATGAAACAAAACAAAATTATATTTTTATGAAGAGGGGGCCAGTCTGGTGCTGAATTGATGGTCAGGAAACCCAGGTTTTAGTTCCCACTCCACTAATAATTAGCTCTCTGACATTGGGCAAGTCCCTTGACCTCCCTAGGTCCCTATTTCCTCATCAGTAAAATGAGTGACTGGTATTAGTCTCCAAATCTCTTTCAAAAGTTTTTTTTTTATTTTTTTAAACATTTTGGGATTCCTTTTTTAAAGACCAGGAAACTTCAGCAGAGTGATAAGGTGAGTTAGTCCCAGGGAGCTGAACTAGTAGCCATGGATAGAAACTACAGAGGGGCAAATTTGGGGTTAGTGTCTGGGGACGTTTCCTAACAGTGAGAGCTGTTCCAAAGTGGATCTGGCTGTCTTGGGAGGCAGAGAGTTCATTCTTCTTCCAAGCAAAGGATAGGTGAACAGATGGCTAAATCACTTGTCTGCAGTATTATAGAGGGGCTTATTAGTTAGGTAGGGTTTAAACTGATGGTCCCCTGAGGCTTCTAATTCTGAGATTCTGTGACTGATCTTGGGCCAAATAGCAAGCTAGTGGCGGTCAAGAACATTGCCCAAATCCTTTGACTTCTAGCCCAGAGATCTAACCCTACGGACAGCTCAGCTACTTGTCAGTTTCCCTTCCCAGCAGCTCATTCTCCTCGACTTAGTCCAGGAACAGTAAAGGAAACACATGTAACTTATAACTTTGGCAATCCTGTGGTCACCCACACGAACTACGTCCAAATCTCCAATGCCTTGCCTTGACCTCCCATCCTATTGCTGGGATCCCTTAGGGCTATTTTTCAAATGTGAAGAGTGGAGTTAGGAATTTGGGTACTCATCAGATAGGATGTTTACTGGGTCACACTGATTTACTGATTTCAAAACCCAGGTTGTGAAAGGGTGCAAAGGGACCAAGTTTGCATTTGTCGAATCTGAGGAGCTCAGAATCATAGGTCTGAAAGTCCGAAGGGCTTTAGAGGTCATGTGGTCTAATTTCCTTCCCAAAGCAGAAATCACCTGTGACAATAATGGTAGTTTATGTAGTTCTTTGCTCTTCTCCCCACAACCCTGAGAGATGAGTAGTGCAAATGTTATTATCCTCATTTGAAAGATTGGGAAACCGAACATCAGAGAGGCTGTAACTTGCTCAGGGTCACACAGATAATAAATATGGGAGCTAGATCTCCAAGGCCCAGGTAGGGGCCTCGTTGTTTCTCTGTACAACATCTCTGACAGATGTTTATAAAAATTCTAGTTAAATCTCTTCTTACATGTAAATCTCAAGATCTCCATAGGTAGCTCATTACATTACTCGTTCAAAAGTCCTTCATTCTATGTGGCTATATACAGTAACTTTTCTGGACCAGGAAATGGCAAACCACTCCAGTATCTTTGCCCTGGAAAGCCTCAAATGGGGTCACCATGATTTGGACTTGATTGAAACGACTGAACAAAAACACTACCACCTAGGTGGTTTAGAGCAGGGGTGTCAAACTCTGAAATAAAGCTCTTGGTAGAACCCAAACCAGGTTAAAATGTAACTGGGAAATGTTTAACAAAAAGAAATAAAAATACAACACAACATAGACAGTCTTAACTTGTGACTTTCTAAGTCAACATTTTTCATTTCTATTTGAGTTTGACACTATTAGTGTAGAAGGTAGAGAGTTGAACTTGGAGAGAGAAAAACCTGAATACGAATCCTGCCTCAGACCCTAGCAATGGGATCCTGAGCAAAGCTTAGCCTCAGTTTCCTAATCTGTAAAATAGAATGATAACAGCACCTACTTCACAGGGTTGTTGTGAGGAACAGATGAGGTAATCTAGGAAAAGCACTTTGCAGGCATTAAAGCATCATATTATAAATGTTATTAGTTGCTGTTATAATTATCTGTTAGTTTGAAGTCTCTTACTGGATTCCCACAGAACCAATTTGTCCTTTCTTCCTGAGAGATAGCTGTAAATATAGTTAGGAACATTTTGGTCTTCCTTTCTCCAGACCTGTTCCTTCAGTTCATTGTTAACACTCCCCACATTGAGTGACAGCTAAGGTCAGCATCGTTTTCAACAAACAGTGCGAATGAAGTTGCTTCTGGCAGTAAAGCTTAAGGGTCTTTTTGGAACTAAAGGATACTATAGACAGAAATCAGAAGATCAGTCTTTCAGTCACCAAGCATTTACTGACCATGGATCTAGAACGTACTAAGAATGTACTGTGTGTCTATGTTTATCGTGGGGATGAAGTTGCTCACCAATCATAACTGGTATGTGTATGTGTGTGTGTGTGTGTATGTGTGATGAAATGACCACCTGCATGCCTTCCACTGCCCTCCCTTGTTTCCTGAAGTCTCAATATTGCAATAACAATCACTTCTAGAGTAAAGGACTGTGTCTCCAGAAAGACTCTTTTTGGATAGATGTGATGTTGCTCAGTCATTTTAGACTCTTTGTGACCCAGTTTGGGGTTTTCTTGGCAGAGACACTGGAGCAGTTTGCCATTTTCTTCTTTAGCTCATTTGACAGATGAGGAAACTGAGGCAAACAGGGTTAAGTTATTTGTCCAGCTAGTAAGTGTCTGAGGCTAGGTGACTCAGGAAGTTGGGAGGAAAGCACAAATTACATGGAAGGTCAGGCTAAATCATATATTTATTCCCTCAAGATCTTACCTGCTGCTAGCTAACCTGGTCATTTAATTTATTCCTCATCCTCCCTCACAGATCACCTCAGGTAGTACTTCCTCCACTCTTTTCCCTAATTCCCATCCCTCCCTCACCCATCCTCCCTTTATTAGTACTGTCTTCCTCCACAAATTACTTTGTATTTTCTTATTTCTATATTTTGAACTCAGGAGGATGAGTCTTCCTGACTCTATCCGTTGAGCCACCTGGCTTGCCCAATAGATGTGTTACCTGAAATTTTTTAAAAATGGGTTTTAAAAACCCGTACATTATCACACAGCCACTCTTTCAAGTGGCTTTCTTTCAACCGTCTTTGTTAAGCCTCTGTTGGGTTCAAAGAAGGAATGAAGCTATGCCTAGCAGATAGAGAATTTGCCTGGAAATCAAGAATAGGGTCTGGTAGTGTGGCCTTGGACAAGTTCCTCCATCCTCTCCATGTCCCCAGGCCACTCTCCAGGACTAGAAGTTGCAGATAAGGGGTTCATCTGTGTAGGAGTAGGGGAGCTTCCTCACTGATGAAATCACAGGTCTAATCTGGTTCTTTCATGCTCAAGGTATTGGGTCAAAGGTTGGCCACACAGACATAACAGGGAAACAGTTCCTGCCCTCAAGAAACTTACTTTCTCCTGGAGGGATATAGTATATGCAGAAATAAGAAAATGAAAAGTAATTTGAGGAGAAAGACAACACCAATAATGGGGGGATGGGGTGAAGGAGAGATGGGAATTAGGGAAGATAATGGAGGAGGTACAACCTGAGATGAGTTGTGAGGGAGGATGAGACATAAGTTAAATTATCAGGTTAGCCAGAGCAAAGTAACATCCTGAGGGAATAAATAGGGATGTTTCAGCCTGACCTTCCATGTAATTTGTGCTTTACTCCTAACTAGCCTTTACAGCCTGTCTGCTTTCAATGTAGTTCAGTTAAAATAGACTCAATTTAATTCAATTCATTTGCATTGTTTCCAGACTAGCCAAATGGTTCTCTGATCATGCCTACGTATGATTATCCTTCTTTATGTCTTTCTCTAAGCTTTTGCTTATGTTTTTCTCTTACCTGACAAGGGTGAAGCATGTGGGTTAAAATTAACCTAGAAGGGGGGGGGGTCACTTTTAAACCATCTTCTGTAGGCGTGACTGAGCAATGTAGTGAAGTCTCATGAGGTGTGGGGTGGTGTTGGTGTGGGGTAGGGTGTGTGTGTGTGTGTGTGTGTGTGTGTGTGTGTGTGTGTGTGTGTATCTATCTGTCACTGTGGTTAAAACCCAGGCTGGCCTCACAGCTGGGATGAGTATTTAATTTCCTGTGGCCTTCAGAGGTTTCCTGCGGGAGCCTCCACCCTCAATCCCCCTTGATTTTCCAAAGCTTCCTGTGAGGTGGTTCTGTTAGTCTTGTCTGTACTCACAAAGCGGCTGTGGAAAAGGGAAGAAAAAGGTGTTTAAGTCTCTTGGAGTTGACTAGGGGGTGGGGTGAGGAGTATGGGAAGAAACTAGAGCTGCAGGATCTGGGGTTCTGGTACCCCACCTTCAAGGAAAGACAGAAACATGTATTTTATTGCCTCAAAAGTAGGCCAGGCAGAGGAGCTGAGGGCTGTGCTGGAGCTGACAAGATTATTAAATTTTTTAGTGTGGGCTTTTACAGGTCAGAAATCCCCCAAACTACAAATCAGAGCTTGATTTAGTATTTTGTTAATTGTCCAGACTTATGAAAGTGGTAGAGAAAACGTGAATAATGCAGGTAAAACTTGAAGTGTGTCCTAGATGCATTTTTATTTTCCTAGAGAGTCAATTGTTAAACAGCCAAGAGTTAAACTCTTGGATAAGCTGGCCTGGCCACCCAGCATGAGCCCCAGTGAGAGAGACCATATGTTTCCTAAACCCACGCCTCTTTAATGCAAAGCAGTTTGGAATCCTTTAGGTGGGACAGTTGTTCATGTGAAAAAGACCAGGAGTTTTCAGTTGACCACAAGACCAATATGAGCCACCAGTATGACAGAACAGTAAAAAATGACAACACAAACCCTTTTCTTTCCTTATTTTTGGGACAAAGCTCATGGTGTGATAAAAGTTGTGCTTCAACCAGATTCAGGAGAACTGCTTGGATACATACCCAGGCTCTGACATATGGGTAAGTCATGGAATCTCTGTTTCCTCATCTGCAGAATGGGGATAATAATATTTGCACTGACAACCTCACTGAGTTGTCAGGAGTAAAGCTCATTTAAATATACTCTAAAAATGTGAATTATTATTATTATTGTTGTTATTATAATACAAATATTAAGTGTCTTAGGCCAGAACATAGTTCTTTAATTTTGGGTTGGTCCAGTCCAACTCTGTGCACATCTAACCTGATTTTTTAATTAAGACTATAGACTCCAGTCCCTCCCCTACTCTCACCACCATCAGGAAATTGAATCTCTGACTTCAAGGAGTTTATAACCCAGTAAGGAAGGTAAGGTAGATTCACAAATAACTCTCTTCAGATAAGGGAAGGGTTGTCACTGCTAAGAAGGAATTATACCCCAGAGGACAAAATGAGGAACAATGAGTTATGGGAAGTCAGATTTCAGCTTCAGATAAAGAACTTTTTAAATAATTAGATCTGTCCCAAATTAGGTTGCAGTGAGTTCCCCATCACTGAATGTATTCAAGAAAAGGTTGGACATGGGGATGTGTAGAAGGGATTCTTGTATCATGTAGGGGATTGATTATATTATTCTAGAAGTCGGAGGGGGTGATTTCCCAGGTTAGCACTGTATTGGACTCTATTAAGGGCTGTCCTTGTCTCAGCTTGGATGTAGTCACTAGCAAAACTGGCATTTGAAATATTTTTATTCTAAACTTGACAAATGCTAAAAAAAAAAAATGGGCATTTCCATGAACATTCTCTCTCTCTCTCTCTCTCTCTTACTCTCTCTCTCTCTCTCCCCGTCTGTCTGTCTGTCTGTCTATCTCTCACACACATATAATAGAGCAGAAAAGGAGGATTGTGTATGAAACTGCAGATCTTCATCATGCATAGCTTGTCACCTATAGTTTTCAAAGCTTTCCTTTCTATCTGTGCTCCTTTCTTTTCTCTTGTCTGCCTTTAAAAAATGATCCAATGATTCTTTCTTTCTCTTTTTTGCTATTCTGTTTCTTCCTTCATTCCCTCCATCTTTTTCCCATCCTTCAAGGAAAAGGGCGAAGAAAAACGAATTTTCTTTTTTTTTTTTTTTTTTTTGCTTTTTGGAGGGCAGTTGGGGTTAAGTAACTTGCCCAAGGTCACACGGCTAGTTTTTTGTGCTAAGTGTCTGAGGCCGGATTTGAACTCAGGTACTCCTGACTCCAGGGCCGGTGCTCTATTCACTGCGCCACCTAGCCTCCCCGAAAAACAAATTTTCTATAACAAATAACAAATAATTAACAAAATTAAAAACATTAATAACATGATATATAATCAAAGAAATAAAATTACCATATGGATTATGTCCAAAAATGTATTCTTTATTCTTTGCCTTAAGTTTATTATCTTTCTATTACATGGAATTCCATTCACCTTTGAAGGCCCAGGACAAGGCCCACCTTTTCCAAGATGCTTTATGACTTCTCCAGACCATATAACTTTCCCTTGTATTAAGAGTTCCCAAAGTACACCAATGACCCCACAACTCTTCTTCTCAGCATCCTCTGGTGCCTTCCTGTTGGCTCCAGGACAAAATAAAAATGCCTCTGGCATTTCAAAATCAGTCTTCAGTCTATCTTTCCACAGTGCTTGAGTATCACTCCCCTTTACACACACTATATTCAAACCAAACTGATCCATTTGCTGTTCCTTACTCATGATATTTCAATTCCAATCTCTTTGCCTTTGTTATTGTCAGCCAGCAAGCATTTATTCAGTGCCTCCCAAGCAACAGGCATTCTGCTAAGTATTGGAGATACCAAGACAGTCCCTATTTTTAAGGAGTTCACTGTTTAATAGGAGAGACAGCATGTCAACAACTATATCCAAACAACATATAGACAGTATAAATTGGAGATCACCTCAGAGAGAAGGCACCAACATTGAAGCGGATGAGGGCAACCTTTTTGTAGAAGGGGGGACAAGGAAGCCTGAGGAGACAGAAGACAGAGATGAGGAGGTAGAGGATTCTAGGCATGCGAGTGTACAGCCAGTGAGGATGTCTAGAACTGGGAGACAGAGAGTGTAGACTATGAGGAATAGCAAAGAGGCCCATGTCACTTGCATTGTAGAATATGGAGAGGGGAGAAAGGTAGTGATGTAGGAGAAGACTGGAAAAGTAAGAGGGATCCAAGTTATGGAAGATTTTGAACTCCAGACACATAATTTTATATTTGATTCTGAGGGCGATAGGAAGATAGTGACTATTATTGCACAGATTAACCCCATTCCTAGTCTGAACCCCTTTTTACCATCTTCTCTTAGAATCACGAGCCTTCTTCAAAGCTTAGTTCATGTGTCCTCCTATATGAAGCTTTTTAAACCCCCAGCTGCTAATTTCTCCCCATTTCCCTTCACTGTTAACAAAGTTACCTTATGCTTATTCTGCGTATACTGCCTCCCACCCACATATTTGTTTGCTTATATATGTACGTGCTGTACTCCTTTAGCTATAAACTGGAGGGAATGAATGACTTGCATTTTTGTCTATGTGCCCAGAACCTAGTAAAGTTCCTGGTACATAGCTGATGCTTAATAAATGACTGACTGATTGATTGATTTCATCGTGAAGGTTCTTAGCTTCTATGAACAACACGACATTCAAGGGGTCTTTGCTGACGGCAGAATCGTAGTCTAGGTGGAACTCAGGCTTGCTCTTTGCCATCCCCTCCTGTCTTCCTCTATCAGTCCACTCCATGCAAACTTGAAAGAGTTAAATGTTATCTGATCGTAAGCCCATGAGTCTGTTTTCATTTTCAAAACTGTGTGTGTGAAAGTGAGTAATGCAATGTTCAGTGGCTTGAGCAAGGGGCCATGTACATAGGATGCTGTTTACTCAAGATAGTCTCATCATACGAAAGCAGCTTGCTTAACTGGGTTTGCAATCAAATGTTACAAGACCCCCGTTGCAACAGGGGTTGCCTTGGTGATGGGCCCAAGGAATGAGGTGGCCTGAACTGATAAGGCAAACTGGGTCTCCCATGGAGTGAAGGGGCTTCTGAGACTTGAGCAATGGGCAGAGAAGACACTGTGGTTGGCAAAAGTCTGTTCAGAAACATCTATCCAAGTCAAGGTGAAATGGTCATAGGCATGCTTACAAAGGCATGTTTAGGTGACATTTGCATTTAGAGGCTTTTCCTGATCCCCCCCAGTGGTTAGTGCTTCCCCCATTAAATTCCTTGGTATTAACCCCCTCCCCCAACATATTTTCTATAGTCTTTATAGAGGAAGGGCGGTAAAGTGGGTGGAACCAGGAAGCCAGGAGAAGGTGGGTTTAAGTTCTGTCAGTCTCTGTACTTACTGTGTGAACCTAGGAAAGTCACTATTAACCTCTTAGTGCTCTAGGCAAGTCTCTAAGACTGTAATTGCAAAGACAGTACATACCCACCTTGGTTGAGTGAGTTTCTTTACCCCAGAACTTCCTATACTAATGAAATTAGAGATCCAGTCCTTGTCTCCTACGTCATTTATTTATCTATGTGCAGGTTTGATGTTTTCAGCAGAAGGTAAATCCTTGAGGGCAGGGACAATTTCAATAAGTAGCACAAAGTCTTGTATACTGTAAGCAATCAATAAAGGCTTATTTGTGACCATTGAGAAAACCACCCAAGACACTGACATTTTACGGCTTCCAGGCCTCATGTTTGGGGACCTAAAGCCTTCCTCCTACTAGCACTTCCCCTCTACCCCTGCCCCTCCCTTCCCCACTCAGCCAGGAGACTGTGTTCCCAATTTCAGAGGTGTTTAGTAGCAGCTGGAACTGCAGAGAATCCTAAAAAGGCCAGTTTAGCCACTCAAGAATGTTGAGGCCTACATTGGCTCAGTTCCTAGGACTTCCTTATACCAAAGACAGATAAAGAACATGGGATGGGAGGTGGGGTGGGGTGGGGGTGGTAGTAAGGACATGTTTGCAATGACTTATTCTCTAGGGTTCTCTGGGACTTAAATACACCCACAAACACATAAATGAAATAGAATTATTGATGGGGGTACTTTCTAAATAGTGTTTCACAAATATATACACAATAAAATGATAGTCTGTTCTTAGTTCCAAGTCTTTTTGAATCTTTTTGCATGGTGGAAAGGACTCAGACTTTTGAGTCAAAGGAATTAGTTGGTTTCCAATCCTGACTCTGTCACTTGGTATCTCTGCAACTCTGAGTAAGTCATTTAATCCTCTGGGCCTTGGTTATCTCACCTGTAAAATGAAGGGATTGGATTCAACAGCCTCCAAGGTTCCCTCCAGCTCTAAGCTTCCCAGTGACTGAGGAAGCTTAGCTTCTTACCCAGAAGGAGCAGCAACATGAGAGCTGAAAATTCCCTGTCTCTAACAGTCAGGAATCTCTAAGGATAAGGGTAGGTGTATGGTCAACAGCTTATTCCCCCCAAGCAAAATTTCCCTTGGGAGTGTGCTGTTGGGGAGCAGGGTAATTGGTATTAAAATGCAAGTGATCTCTGATTTGAATTGGTCAGAACCTCAGATTTGATCTGCACATGGTTGAACCTGACCCAAATACACATTTAGAAAGTCATATTCTAGAACTTTCTTTTACAAATGTTTTCTATTGATGCTCTTTTTGTTGTCATCTCTCAGTGATTCTCTCTGTACCCCCCATCCTCCTGCTAACAAATATAAGAACTGTCAAACAAAGCAAACTAAGGTATTGGCCAAGTCTAAAAGTGTATGTCTCATTTAATATCCATCATCTGCTACCTTTTTGCCAACAGTTACTAGGCATGCTTCACTAATAGTGCCTGAAATTACCATTGGTCACTGCATTAATCAGACCTTCCAGAACCTTCCCAGTTTCTGAGCCACCATTATGACTTAACTATCTTTTATTTACCACCTACTCCCCTATCCCCCCCTTCTACTTTTTGTTATCAGCTAATAATTCATTAGAATCAAAGCATTTAGAGCTGTTAGGGACCTCAGAAGTCATTGAATCTACCTGCTCCAAATGCCTTATTTCATAGATGAGGAAACAGGGACCCAAGGAGATTAAATTATTTGCCCAAAACATTGTCTCTTTTTGTATCCTTAGTGCTTAGCACAGTGCCTTAAACATGGCTGGAGCTTGATACATGTTTATTGCTTGATTAACTGGACGGGCAATAAGTATGAGAGGCAGGATTTGTATCGGGTCCTCTGACTTTAGACTTCATTCTCTTTTCATGTCTGGTACTGATTTCTTTACATTTGGTCTGATAAAAAAAATCACACTCCACTGGGTAAAAGAATGATGGCAGCTTGATGTTGACTCTAGAAGCCAGGGTTCCTTAACCTTTCTTATGTTATGAATCCCTGTTAGCAGATCTGTCAGTCAGTCATTCAGTCAACAAACATTTATTGTGTCCCTACTATGAGGTGCCATCCCCTCCTCTCAGAATGTTTCTAAATGCAGAAGGAAACCAATTAAAATATAGTTATCAAAATATTAACAAAAAAGCAAGTTCACAGACCTCAGGTTATGAACCCATGATTTAAGGCAATGTTTCTTCATTTTAACTGGACTGTTTTGGAAACCTTTTAAGGGGTGACTTTAACTCTGGGTATTTCAAACTTAGTGGCAGACCAATGGGGGAAATACTTTTTTGCACAAATATACCTTTCAAAACCCCTAGAATGACATTCTTTTGAGGGCCTTCTATTTTATTAGTAGCTAACAACAATAATAAGACTTTGCATTTATATAGCATTTAAGGTTTACAAAGTACTTTACAAATATTATCCCATTTTATCTTTACAACAACTCTGGGAGATTGGTGCTGTTGTTATTTCTGCTTTATAGATAAAGGATCTGAGGCTGAGAGAATGACTTGCTTAGAGTCACACAGCCAGTAAGTGTTTCAGGCTAGATATGAACTTGGGTCTTGTTAATCTTAAATTCAGTGCTTTCTCTCCTGTGCCACCTGACTGGTTCCAGCTGACTGTGCTTGGGCCTGATGCTCACCTGGATGCCAATGGGTGGCACCTTGTCAGAGCTGTATGCATAGGCCCCTTCCCTTCCTTTTCTCCCTGTGCTGGGGCCCAAGTCATCTCTCCTATTGTTCAGGTTCCTGCTGAGATGCAGGCCCTACAAGCTGGACTAACTTCACTTTGGTGTTGTGGTTCTTTGGTGTTCTGGGGCCTGTGGGCAACTCTGTGAGGTTTTGTATGGTCTCTGTGGTTATTGTCTCGAAAGTCCTAGGGAATAAGGAATAAGAAGAGAGAATAGTGGAGGGGAGAAAAGAAAAAGAGTGGGAAGGGGAGGAGCAGGAAGAAGAGAAAGAGGAAGAATGAGGAGAGGCAGAAGTGGCTTTTATTATGCAAATAAAGCAAATTTCTTTAGCAGTTGAAGAATTCTTTTGAGGGTTGTTTTCATTTGCGAAATCTCTGGTTTCCTCTACAAACTAATAACAGTCTCAACTTTTCAGGAGCTTTCTGTGGGAAAGTCTCTGCTACCAACCCCTGACTGAATGATGGGGCTGAGTTTGGTTTTGAGGGGGGGGGCAGTGTGTGTTTTCAACATCAGCTGAAGTTCCCGGGATTGAGAAAAGAATGAATGCTTCTCTGTTGGTGGAGGGTGACTTCCTAACTTGAACTTTTCTCAGCCTGGGGTCATCAGCCTCTTTATCAATCACTGAGTATTTATTGAGGACCTACAACTCAAAAATCTGTGTGGGGGAATAATTAAAATAGCTAATATTTTCTATAGCACTTTTTTTCACAATTATCCTATGAGTTAGGCAATGTAATTATTGTCATTAAGTCACATATCCTAACTCTAATTCCAATACTATTTCTACAATATTAGCTTCTGTAGACCTAGGGGATAAGGGGAATCTCCCCAAATCACCACCCAAACTTACTTGTCCTGGATCACATTCCTTTAGGAAGTATAAAGGCTTCTTTCTCACAACCTCGTTGTGGAGGTACAATGGACACATATGAAACAATTATCCTACAAATATACAAAGGGTTGCCATGAGGAAGGAGGATCACGTTTGTTCTGTTTGACCTCAGAAGGCAGAACTCAAGTCATGGGTGGGGGCAAGTTACAGGAAATGGAAAAGGCCACTAGAAACATTCTCAGCAACCATCCCCTGAATCTCCTTTTCTCCAGTACAGTATAGAAGAAGTTCTGTCCTTTTACATTCTTGCCCCAAACAGATAGATAGATATTTAGATAATTAGATATAGATAGGAGATAGACACATAGATATAGCTAAACATAGGTAGATTGATAGATAGATATAGATACTGTTCAGTCATATCCCATTCTTCATGACCCCATTTGGAATTTTCTTGATAAAGATACTGGAGTGGTTTGCCATTTCCTTTTCTAGTTCATTTTTTGTTTTTGCTTTTTTTTTTTTTTTGGAGGGCAGTTGGGGTTAAGTGACTTGCCCAAGGTCACACAGCTAGTTTTTTTTTGTGTTAAGTGTCTGAGGCCGGTTTTGAACTCAGGTACTCCTGACTCCAGGGCCGGTGCTCTATTCACTGCGCCACCTAGCCGCCCCTCTCTAGTTCATTTTAAAGATGAGGAAACTGAGGCAAACAGGGGTAAGTGACTAGCCCAGGGTCACACAGCTAGTAAGTGTCTGAGGTCACATTTGAACTCAGGAAGATGAGTCTTCCTGACTCCAGGCTGGGCTCTCTATCAAATGAACCACCTAGCTGCTCAGATATAGACAGATAGGTAGAAAAATAGCTATAGATAGGCAGATAGATCTAGGTAGCTAGATAGCATATATTATTAATCACTTGCTCTGTACCAGGCACTGTGCTAAGCCCTGCAGATATAACTATAAGGGAATAAGTCAGCCCCTGCCCTCATAGGGCTTACATTCTTGTAGGGGATGGGGTAGAACAACACATAAAAGGGAAATGAAAATGGGAGCAGGGAACTCCCAGATGAGGAAATTCCTTCTATCAGTGCAGTTCTTTGCAACTTACAATTCTGGACAGTTGTCCAGGGGACTGAGAGGAAGTGACTTACCTGGTTACAAAACCAGTATGAGTCAGAGGTGGGGCTGGAAACCAATAGTTTCTGTCTTTAAGAAAAGAAGGTGAACTGGGTGACCTCTTTTTCACTCGACACTGCAGCTTGTGCCTTTGTAAAATTCTAAGAAGCAAATATATCTTTACGCAAATCAGAAGATAATAGAAACCACATGAAATGGATTGTGACAGTCCCAGTTTAAGGGGCCCAACAACAGGTGTTTCAGGAGTGTGTGGTGACCAAATAGGGAGGGAGGGTCAGTGTCCCGGCTAGAACCATGAAGTTGATGCAGTGAGTAGTGGTGTGAGTCACAAGATAAGAAATAAAGCACCAGTGTGCTCAGGTGGTGATTCCTGGAGAACTGGGCTCACCCCCATAGAAGACGATTGAACCAGAATAAGAAGCTGCTTAGAGTCAAGGGACCTCTAGCATGGCAGAACAGCTGGGAGCCAGTGGACTCTGGGTCCTAACACCTTCTCTACCTAAAGGATTCCAGGACAATAACAAAAGAACTGTGTCAAATATGAAATGACTGAATGGCAGATTTCTCATTGCCAATAATCTGGCACAGGAGAAGAGAGTGCCCTTGGTGATGGGAGGAGGGGGAAGGTGCCCAGAGCCAGGGCAAACCTAAGTTTAGAACAGCTCATTGTTAGTAACTGGCTATGAGGTGATGAGGTTTTTTGGCCACAACAACTCATGCAACCACCAGTTTCATCTGCATCTGTCAAGATAAGAGATGGGGAGTATCACTACAGATAATAGCATAGGCATTTTGAAGGATTGGAGAAGAAACCTGCTCAGCACTCGTAATTCCTACCATGCTTAATTTTGGGGGCTTTGTCTTTAGAAGGTTCCAGTTAAAATGCAAATATCTTATTTCAAAAGTGTGACATTTCAAGCCATTATTCCCAGTGTTTTTCCACATGAATTAAAGAGTTAACTAAATTAACTAATTTAACTTGATTAGCTAAATTAAAGAGTCAAGGAAATTAAAAGAAGTAGTACACATAGGAAGGGTAGATAAGTGGGGATGAGAGGAAGGGGGAGTTAGAAGAAGGAAAAATCTAGCCTCTGAGGGACTGATAGCAACCTGGAAGTGGTTGGAAACTCTAGGGGAGAAGGTCAGGGAGGTAGGGGGAAGGGATTGATTACTATGGGATAGAGAAGGAGGGGATCTAAAAGAGGAAATAGGGAATAGGGGTTATTAAAGATGAATTCAGCTTGCTTAATGAAGAAAACTTGCACATGCAAGTGTAATGCCAAGCAAAGGCAACTTCCAAGGCTCGGATTACCAGCATAGCAAACTCCATTTATTCAGTGACCGATTAAGGCAAAACATTCACAGAACAGAGAAAATCAAAATACAGTGTAACTCATTCATTAAGCAAGTAAGTTCTCAATTCAATCCAGGTACTACTCCACCCCTGGACCGTACATTAAATCAAAGTAGCCCACTCCTGGGCAGCACATTCATTTAGTCTCTTCTCACATGGAGATTAGTTTCCAATCATAAACAAAGTACATTCATTTGATCCATCACACAGTACAAAAAAAAAATCAAAGGTTTCCCACCCTTGGATCACAACTGAATTACAATACCATCCGGTAATGCCAAACACTTTCTTGAAAGGGGCAGGAGAGCACATGGATGAAGAGTGGTCAGAGGGTCAGTGAAAAGTAAGGGAGGGCAAAGGAAGGACAGAATGAGCATCTTCTGATCTTGTGTTCTCAGAATTCCCTTCTAGCTCTGACCCAGCCACATAAGCTAATACTTATATAGCTCTTTAAAGTTTGAAAAAACTTTTATGTGCACGGTCCCATTTGACCTTTCTTAATAACCTTATAAAGTGGATGATATTATTATCCCTAATTACAGAACAGGCAACTGAGGCTAAATTGACTTGCCCAGGGGTCACACACTTAGTAAGCGTCTGAGGTGGGATCTGAAACCAAGCAGTTCTCTGCCCATTCTGGCTGATGTCTCATCCACTGCTGCCTGAATGTTACAGCTGTTTTATTAAGATGTTTTCTTTTAGTCTCCTCAGTTTTCAGGTAAAATAACTGAGGCACAGAGGGGATGTGACTAAGTTAAAGTCACACAACTCTTTAATGGTAAAGTCCTTTTGTGATTGTCTTAGAGCAGGCGTGGGGAACCTCTGGGGCCCTCTAGGTCCTCAAGTTCAGCCCTTTGACTGAATCCAACCAGAGGCCTCAAGGCCAGGTTCCCCGGTTCCCCATCCCTGCCTCAGAGCACTGAAGGGCAAATATTGGTTAGGAGTTCTTAATTGAGAGGTTAAGGAACTTGTTTTTTTTAAAAAATATTTTGATAACTATTTCAATATAATTGATTTCCTTTTTATTCCCATGGTTTTAATTTTATACGTTTAATGATCACTAGCTAGTGCCACCTCCAGAGAGAGAACTGACGAACTTTTCTTAGCTTTTCTTGCTTTTTTGGAAATATGCCTAATATGGAAATATGTTTTGCATGATTTCCCATGTATTAATGTTATCATGTTGCTTGCCTTCTCAGTAGGTGGGGGAGGGGCTGGAGTGAGGGAAAGCATTTAGAACTGAAAATTTGAAAAGAAAAAATGTTAGAAAGAAATAAAATGTTTAAAAAAGCCCCAACCATAGCTAACATTTATATAGCACTTACATGGTTCTGTGCTAAGAGCTTTTACAACTGTTACCTCATTTAATCTTCACAGCACTGGGAGGCAGCTGTTACTATTATCTTCATTTTATAGTTGAGGAAACTGAGGCAAACAGGGGTTAAGTGACTTGCCCAGGGTCACACAACTAGTGACCATCTGAGCTGCTGTCACCTAGCTGTGTTTTATTTTGGGAAGGGGTCTGTAGGCTTCAGCAGATTGCTCAAGGGATTCAGGTCATACAAAAAGTTAAAAAAAAAACCCAACCAGTCAAAACCTTAGTCCCCAAACCCTCACAATAGGGAAAAATAGCTACACTCTGTGTGTGTGTGTGTGTGTGTGTGTGTGTGTGTGCATGTGTGTGGTTTATGCAGGCTACAACTTTGCACCAACAGATGATGGAGAAAAAAGGAATGATTGATCTTAGCATGGTAGAATGGAAAGAGTATTGGTTTTGGAGAGAGGACCTGAGTTCACATCCTACTCCCAATGAGGAATCTAAGACAAGAGTCTGAGAACCTCCCTGTACCTTAGTTTTCTTACCTGTAGAATGAAATGGTTGGTTAGATGGCTTTCTGAGGAACCTTCCAGGATCTAGGTCTAAGACCCTATAAGTGAGTATTTTCTGAACTTCAAATTGATAAACAATTTTTTTTTTTTAAAGAAAGAGGCCCTCTTCCTACACCCTTCCTGGCCCCTGGTACTAGAATGACAAGTCACTGACTAAATAACTGTGAGTCATTTCTTCCTGACCCATCCGCTATCACAGTCAGACAGCCGTCAAGCCTAAACCAACCCGGGGGGAATGCTTGTGACTATCTTTCTGGCCCAGGCAACCCCCCCCCACCTCCCGTCTCCACACTTTGGCGCCTTTGCCTTTGCACTGGACCATATCAGAAAAAGCGTGGGGTTGCGAGTCAGTAGACATAGGTTCCAAACCTTGCTCTTCTACCATTTCACTGTGGGCCCTTTAGCAAGTACCTTCCTGTCTCTGACCCTCAATTGATTCATAAATGGAATGAGGGTTTAGCAGGAGATGATTTTTAAGTCCCTCCTAGTTCTAATGTTCTAGGCATAATGATGAGTTTTATGATGTTAGAAGAGCCATGACTGTCACTCAGTTATCTGTATGCTTACAGACAATGACTGTTGACCCCTTTCAACATTGTTCTGATGAGGGTGGGGGAGTAGGGAGTAGGGGTAGGGGTGAGAGGTGGTGGGGGACAGGGGCAACCTATGACCTCGAGGCCATATGTGACTCTCTAGGTCCTTGAGTGCTCAGGGCTGCCCTTTAGGACCTAAAGGGCCACATGTGGCCTTGAAGTCAAAGGTTCCCCATCCCTAGAGCCTCTAAAGTGGGAATTCAACCATGTGCCAGAGTTGGAGAAGGATTGATGCCTCTCTGCAGGGGCTGGGGCATGACTAAGAGCACCAGATTACAGAGCCGAGGCAATAAATAGGACCTTAAGATTTGTACCATTTGTTCTAGCTCCCAGGACTGCCAGGAACCTTGAGAGGTCACCTAGTTTACCTCTGGTCTCCACCACAGCACTGTTTCCCAAACCAAGGGGAGAATCAGTCTTCCACTTAAATCAGGGTTTTTTGTTTTGTTTTGTTTGTTTTAGCAAACAAACCTATTAATCAAAACTAATAGCAAACATTGGCGAATGAGTTTTTCCATTGAGAATGAGACATCTCAACTCATCTGACATCTGAGAAGGGGATGACAGATCTCACCCAAAGGGAAATTCACACAGTGCTTGGCACATAAAAGTCTTTAATAAATGTTTATTGACTGACTTGACTAATTTCCCCAAGTCTCTAGTATAATGAGGTGGGGACACTCCTCATTGGTGGAGATTGATAAGACTGAGGAGCAGAGCTGGTGAATTTGAGAGAGAATAGAGATCCTGATCTTCTGTCTTCCAGTTTCCAGAGAGGGAGAAGATGATTTCAGGTTCTTGAAGGGTGAGAGACTGAAAGCCCCTATAGAGAGAGACTGCTGGGCTTAGAGTCAGCAAGATTTAGGTTCAAATTCTCAAGCTGTGTGACTTGGGCAAGCCACACTGACCCTTCGTTTTCTCATTTGTAAATGAGTGAGGTCAACTTGATCATTTCGAGGGTTCCTTCTCTCTCTAAGCCTGTGATCCTATGAATTATACTTAACCTCACAAGGATGTTGTGACAATTGAATGAAGGTCAAAAAATGGAGATCAAAAGCTTTGCAAAGGCTAAAGTTCTAGGTACATATTAGTTGTTATCAGAGCATCCTGAGAAGCAGAGCAGAGCCCAGTGGATGGATTACAGACCTGACCTGGGTTTGAAACCAGCCTCAGATACTGAACAGCTTTGGGATCCTTGCTAAGGATCCTCCTTACAGAGATCCTCTCTGCAACCTCCCAAAGACTCAGTTTCTTCATTGGCAAAGTTGAGATAATTTTAATTATTCTCCTTCTTAGAGATGTTCTGAGAAAGACTAAGCCTTAGGCACTATTTATGTATATATATATATTTATATATATACACATACATATATATGCATTATTATCAAACAAATGATAATAGCAATATCTTTTACCGGTCAATCAATAAGCATTTAGTTAATACTTAGGATGTATCAGTCACTACTTGAGTTGCTGGAGATTTGGAGACAAAAAAGATGAAACTCTCTTCCCTCAAGGTACTTACATGCCATAGTAGGGGAGAGGAAAGACAATATATACCCAAATATGAACTCTGTTGTTGTTGTTCAATTGTTTAGTTGTTTCTCAGTCTTTGTGACCCTGTGGACTACCACACATCAATATTGTCTATGGGGTTTTCTTGGAAAGGATACTGGAGTGATTTGTTACTTTCTTCTCCAGTGTATTAAGGTAAACTAAAGTTAAGTGACTTGACTTGCCCGGGGTCACACAGCTAAGTGTCTGAGGCCAGATTTAAACTCAATGCTTCCTGACTCTAGGACTGACTCTCTTATCTGCTGAGCTACCTCACATACATACATACATGCATACACACATACACACATGCATGCGTGCATACACACATTTGTGTACACTTTGTTTTGCCATTAGAAACATACATACATATACACACATATGTGTATAGAACATATACACACACATACAAAGTTGTTTTGAGAGGGAGGCACATGTGGGGACGTGGGGCCAGATGAAAAAAGGCTTCAGTTGAATCTTAAAGAAAGCTATGGATTCCTAAAGGAGAAGGTGAAGAGGGAGTATATTCCAGCCACTGGGCACGGACAAAGCCAAGACAAGCAGCAGGTGATGGGTTGTCACACAGCACGGGAGGGGCTCTCTGGAACAGACTGGGGATTTCACAATGTACTGACTGAGGTGGGAAAATGAAGAAAGAGGAACGACCTTTGTGTTAGAAAGCAAAGGGGCAAGAGGAAACAGTCTTCATGAAATGTGATGTAGTGGAATCTGAGGTCCTTGGTTCAAATCTTCATTTGAAGAAATCACTTCCCCCTCTACAAGGGGAAGTCACACCTTTCCTGAGGAGACAACATTAGACAAAGAGATCTGGGTGCTGTTTCCAGTTCTATCATTCATTTCCATGTGTCACCATCAGCAAATCTCTTGTAACAAAGCATGTCTCTTCAACAGAGTTGGCCTCATCAGGCCTAGTCAACATTGCATAATCAATATGGTGGAGGACATCCAAGCCCTCAGGAAGTGGGGCCTTTTTCAGGTCTCTGCCCACCAAACTGTGGCAATATGAAGAGTTCCAGTAACCTTGAGGAAGGATAGTAAAGATATATTGAAATCCTTCTTTAGCAAAAACAAACTGTTCCCGACTAGTCTCAGACACAGGAATAGAAAGAAAAAAAGGCATTGGCCAGATCAGTAACCCCACACTATTTGCCTGAGGACTGGGTTACCTGGTGCACCATGTTGACAGCTTTATTCAGTTCCCATAATCTATTCTAAAGTGCAAGCTACCACGCACTTTTTCCACCTTCTCCATTTCCATCAATCCCTTAATGATAGAGATGAAGGGCAGCTAGGTGAAACAGTAAATAGACCACTGGGCTTGGAATCAGAAAGATTCATCTTTACAAGTTCAAATCCTGCCTCAGACACTTACCAGCTGTGTGACCCTAGGCTAGTTACTTAACCCTGTTTGCCTCAGTTCCTCATCCGGAAAATGAGCTGGAGAAGGAAATGGCAAACCCTTTAAGTGTCTCTGTCAAGAAAAACCCCAAATGGGGTCATGAAGAGTCAGATGCAACTGAAGCAACTGAACAATACCAGCAACAATGGAGATGAAAGAGTTTGGAATATTTGACCATATAAACTCCCAGAGGTAGCAGCAATCATGGTTGCTGCCATCACTTGTACAGGAGATGAAGGAGGCTGGAGTTCTTCACCACACAAACTCCACAAAGGGGAGTATCCCAATCTCTTTTATCTCTATCAATAAGGAGTAAATCTTTTAGACCCTTCCTTATTTCCACGTCTGATATCGTTCAATATTAAGAGGATGTTTTAGGCAACTATGAGGGCTACTATTTAGCCGTGCCATCAATGGCCATAATAAAAGGTAGCACTTTAAAATTTGCAAGGCATTGTACATGTTACATTATTTGATCCTCTTAACAACCTTGTGAAGCAGCTGCAATCATGGCTGCTGCAATCATGGCTGCTGCAATCATCCATAAAAATATAGATTTCCCAAAACTCATAATATACATAATAACATGGAATACTCTTTCTGATTAGCCAACACAACTTAGGACACCCAGATGGGGTGTCTGTCTTCTACCTACCTCCACCTTGGTCAAGATGCATCTGTCCTCAGTGGTCTTCTCCCCAAAATCCTTGATGGAAACTGGGGTCCTTTTATAGACTCATTGAGAGTTCCCAGCTATGATAGTAATTTGACTGCAATTATCTAGCAATTCCTTGTATGTTTGAAAGTCTTCCCTTGAAGTTCCTTGAGGGCACAGGCTGTCTTTCATTTTCATTTTTGCATTCTCACAGCTTAGCACAGTTTGTGGCCCATAGTAGATGCTTAGTATTTATTGAATTGTATTCCTTATTTCATCTTATAGGGCTAGCTTGAGGTTCAGATCTCACCTCTGATTTAACAATTTGTGTTATTTTGGACAAGTCATTTAACCCTTCTTGGTCTTACTCCCCATCTGGAGAGTGAAGGAGTTGTACTAGAAGGTCTCTGAGGTATCTCTCAGTTCAGGATTTAGGATCCTATGAGCAATGCCAGAAGCACCCATGGGTGGGAAGGATAGGTGACTCTTGCTCTAAGCACACTTAATATGTGAAAATCCCTAGACTCATACTGAAGATAGCATTGGGTATGGTCATTCACTTTTCAAAAGGATCACTCACTCTACAAAATAATTCACCACAGGATAGGGCCTCTAGCACATTCAAAATATGAATCAACTTACAGAAATGTGATTTCCACACACCTCTGTAGGAACACACCCATTGCATAAAAGCTAGGTGTCCCCAGAATGATTAGCAAAGTTCCCAGAGCAGAGTCCAAGAAAGAAAAAACACCTCCAAATAAAAACCTAAAATCTTTCTCCCCTCCCTCAACTTTCTATATGTCCAGCAAATCTGTCCTACCAACCAAAGTGCCACCCCTGAAAAGGTGGGGAACCTGCAACCCAAGGCCTCATGCGGCCCTCTAGGTCTTCAAGTTTGGCCCTTTGTCTGACATATTTGGAATGAAAGGTTTGTGCTTGAGGACCTAGAGCGCTGCATATGGTCTAGAGAGGCTGCAAGCTCCCCACACCTTTGGAACTTAGCCCCTTACCCAGGCCCTTGTCTCTGTTCATACCTAACTGCTTTTCTACCTCCACCTTTTCTAGTAGATGGAGCAGATTAAAGGGTCATTGAGTATTCTCAGTTTCCCCACCCATACAATTCTTGTTGAAAACTCAATTCAAAGTGAAATCAATCAATGAATAAGTAGTTATTAAATGCCCATCATATACCAGGCACTGTACTAGGACCTGGGGATGCAAAGTACAAAGAATGAAACGATCTCTTCTCTCAAGCAGCTTCCATTCTAGTGGAGGAGAAACCAAGTACACATAATGCTCATGTGCACACACGTGCACGCACACACACGGATATAAAGTGAACACCAATATTTATAAAGTGGCTAAATACCAGTCTATTTGGGAGGGCAGGCATTAGCAGTTGGGGGTACCAGGAAAGAGCAGGTAGCAGAAACTATAGAGAGTTCCTCAGTTTTGGGTCCAATTTATTTGGCGCAGTGTTTGACAGCTGGGCCGTCAGGCCTTGACTTCTGCTAGCAGGATTCCAAGATAGAGGTTAGGAGTGGATGATGGGTGACTAGGGAAGGGAAATGCGCTTTTTCCTTGAATCTGATGTGGGTGTGCCTCTTTTCTCCCTCTGTGCTACAATCCCCTTGGGTCAGGGAAGGCAGCCCCTTAGGCCTCCCAGTAAGGAAGAGACAACATAGGTCTCTTTTCTGAGAAGAATAAACTCCTAGAAAGTAGACCCAGTAATTAGTCAAACAAGACACCCAGGGAAAAGAAAACAAAGGTAGAGTCATGGGGTGGAGCTGCTGTTTGTATATGTATGTGAGAAAAACTAGTCTGGGAAGGAACAAGGGTAGGCTGATGAGGGATTCATCTCTGCTACCCCTGCTCTCCCTTTCTCAGCTTTCTTTATCTTTCCATCTCTTCCTCGCCCATTGCCTTTTGCTCCATTTCAAAGTCTTCGCTGTGAAGGGGAGTAATTAGTAGTCATTGACTCCTTAGAAGAATGTATTTGTCAAGGTGAAGCTTCCTCTCTTCCTCCCCTCTCCCTCTCCTTCTTCCTCTCCTGTTTCCTTACTTTCCCCTCCCCCATTCCCCTCCCCCTTCTCCTCTCGCTTCTGTCTCATTTCCTCTTTATTGTCCCTCTTCCTCTCCCACTAAAGACCTTTTTCTCCTTTTCTCTGAGGTGAGATAATTGGGAGGGGATGTTCAGTGTCGGTGATTAGGCTTATTTTGGAGATTTGTCTTTGGGATTGGTCAGGGGAGTTGAAGAAGGTTAGGGTTTTGAGCAGGGAACCTGCAGCCTTGAGGCCACATGTGGCTTTCTACATCCTCTAGTGGGGCCTCAAGGCCACCCTGCCCCTGGTTTAGAGGATAAGCTGGGGGAGGGCGGGCGGCGCAAGACTTGATCAGATTTTGGTTGAGGTCAGTTTGGTAGTGAGAATAGGAAAATAATTTTTCTAGTTTCTTCCTTTTCTGCCTTCATCTAATTTTTTCTTTTTTTGAGAGAGTATATTGGAAGAAGTGAAAACAACAGAATCCCACTCCACAAGGCCTGGAGTCATTAGATTTTTGACTCTGGAGATGTCCTGGGGCTTGGGAAACCTCTCAGGTTTTCCATGCCTCAGTCACCCCCCTCTGTATCACAAGACTGTTTTTCTACCTTCTTCATAGGGATCCTTTGAAGATGAACGAATGTATTTTGAAAAAAGAGATGCTCAAGGCCCTCTGGTACTATACAAATGCAAAGTATTATTAGCAAGAGTAACAACAATAATAATAATGCACCCCAAACATCCTGTCACAGAAGTAGGTGGCAGGTATTATTATCCCACTTCACAGATGGGAAAACAGAGGTTCCAAATCATTAAGGGAATTGCCCTAGCACATCTAGTGAGTCAGTGGTTGGGGTTGAAAGGAACCTTCTGGTCCCCTTAGCAGCTGGCTGCCTTCTCTCTGCTGTAGATGTATATACTTTTTTGTGTATGTGTTGCCTTAACCATTAGAAATGTAAAGTCCTTGTGGGCAGGGATTGTTTTAGCTTCATTTCATTCTCATTTGCCTCAGTGCCCTGATCTGTAAAAGAAGGCTGATCATAGCATCTACCTCCCAGGGGTATCCTGAAGATAAACAGATAGTATTTGTAAACCTTTTGTAAACCTTAAAGCTGCATGAATAGTTAATAATAGTGATAATTATGCTAATCCTCAACTCTTAGAGGATTTCCTGGCACAGAGTAATGAAATACCATTGTTCTAGAAGAAATGACGAAAGGGATGAAACCTGTGAAGTCTTAAATGAACTTGTATGGAACGAAGTGAAGAGGAGAAGCAGCATTTACACAATAACAACAGTATTTTAAAGATCAACAACTTTGAAAGACTTAAGAACTTTGCTCTGTATGGTGTCTAAAGACTATTCCAGAGGAGCAATGATGAAGTAAGCATGCTGCCCACCTCTCGTTGAAGATACAGAAGAAATCATACTTTTTGGATTGTGAATAAAGTGAGGGTTTGTCTTGTCTGACTGTATATTCATTATGCTTTCCTTAAAAATTTTTTTTTTGCTTTTTGGAGGTGAGAAAGCAGGGCAGTTGGGGTGAAGTGACTTGGCCAAGGTTACATGCCTAGTTAAAAGGTAAGTGTCTGAGGTCAGGGGGAACTCCTGACTCCAGGGCTGGTGCTCTATTCACTATGCAACCTAGCCACTCCGTGTTCCCCCCTTTTTTTTTTTCAATTTGGCTTGGAGGAGGTATAAAAGAGGTGGGGTGCTAAGGACAGAGTTGCTAAAAAGAAAAGAGGGTCATGGAAGCATTTAAGGGGAAAAGTGCACAGAAGAGAGCAGAAGGAAAGCCATAAGGGGTCACAGACAAGTAGGACAGCTTTGAAAGTTATCTGTTGAATTTATTATACTTAAAAAAGCAGACTTTACACAATAGAGATTCACAATTGGGTGTACAATCTTGTTTTTCTGTTCTATTATGTATAAGGAAATACTTATTTTACTAGATATTAAGTTTAGAATTTTTAAAATCCGAGAAAAAACCAACACAATGATTATGACTCTTTTCAATCTTCTCCTCTCCAGACTAATTAACATCCCTTATTCTCTTAATTGATTCTCATATAGCAAGGCTGCCATTCTCTTCACTATTCTAGTCACCAACCTCTGGACACACTCTGGCTCAGTATTATCTTTCTTAATATGTGGTGAAGCACTCCTGCTTCGATCAGGGCAAGGTAGAGTATTCTGGGAACAGGACATGCCTCTATCTGACATTAGCTCTCTACTAGTGAAACCTAAGACCTGATTAGGTTTTTTTTTTTTTGTTTGTTTTGTTTTGTTTTTTGGCTGCCCTGCCACACTGTTGACTCATATTGAACTTTCAGTCCCACTAAAACCCCCAGGATATTTTCACATGACTTCCTGTCTAGCTGATATATTTTTCCCATCTTATTTGCAATTTATTTTCTGAACCCAAGTGCAAGACTTTATACTTATTCCTATTCCCTTTAGTCTTCATTAGATTCCGATAATCTTTCTATCCTGTCAAGATCATTTAGGAATTTGATTCTGTCATCACATGTTAGCTATACCTCTAAGTTTTGGCAGATTTGATAAGCTTGGTATCTATGCCTTCATCCCTGGCCCTGATTAAATGTTGAATAGTTTATAGCCTTGGGCAGATCTCTGGGGCACTCCATTAAGGATCTGCTTCTAGGTTGGCATTCATCCATTTGCTGTTATTCATTGGCCATTCCACCAACTCCAAGTCCAACCTAACTGTACTGTTATTCATCAAGTCTCTCTCCATCTTATCTGCAAGGATGGTGAGAAACTTTATCCAACTGTTAACTGCAGTCCGGCTTTAGTATTTCTATGGCATTCCCCTGATGTAGTTCCCCTGATCCAATTACACTAATTTAACCACTATCAATTTTTATAGTTGACGTGACTGGTCTGGATGTAGTTAATATGTGGCAGAGCCAATTCTCCAATTCAAAGCCTGGAATTCCTTCAATCAGTTAATTAATCAGTGGTCGTTAAGCACCTACTATATGCCAGCCTCTGTGTCAAACACTGGGGATACAAAAAGAGGGAAAGACAGTCTTTGCTCTCAAGGAGTTTAAAATCTAATGGGAGGAAACAATATAGAAACAAATTTATAAAAAGCAAACTATATGCAAGAAATATGGAAATGATTAAAAGAGAGAAAGCCTGGGAAATAAGAGGTGTTAGGAGAGGTTTTCTTTAAAAGGTGGGATTTTAGTTGGGACTTAAAGGAAGCAAGGAGGTCAGCAGTCAGACTTGTAGGAGAGTGTTCCAGAAATGGGGGACAGCCAGAGAAAATGGCCAAAGTTGAGAGATGGAGCTTCTTATTTGTGGAATAGTCATGGCTTGACTGAAGAGAATGTATAGCGGAGTAAGATATAAATATACTGGAAAGGTAGGAGGGCGCTACGTTATGAAGGACTTTGAAAGCCAAACAGAACCTTTTGTATTTGTTCCTGGAGGCAATAGGAAATTGTGGAATTTATTGAGTAGGGGGAATGACATATTTGGACCTGAACTTTAGTAGCTGAATGGAGAAGAGATTGGAATGGGTAGAAATTCAAGGCTGGTAGAGTCACCAGCAGGCTATTGCAATAATGCAGGTGTGAGGTGACGAGATACTGTGCTAGAGCGATGGCAGTGTCAGAGGAAGAAGGGAGCATCATGGAGAGATGTTACAGAGGGGAAATCAAAAGACCCTGGAAATGCTTGGATATGGGGGGGAGGGGATTGAGGGGGTGGGGTGATATACTGAGGAGTCCAGGATGATTCTTATGTGGGGAGCCTGAAGGATTGGGAGGATGGTGTTTCCCTTTATAGCAGGCAACATGGTAGGGAACACTACAGGGAAGGCAGGAGGTGGGAAGGATTTAGGGGGGATGATGTTTCATTTTCCGCATGTTGAGTTTAGGACGTCTAAGTTGGAGATTCAAGGTAAGTTCTATTAGACTATACTATCTCATTGGCAGGAGAAAATAGATCGTTGACTTCAGGAGAAAGTTAACACTGTATAGGGTGTCCCTAAAGTTTTAGTGTAGCTTAAGTATTAATAGCCTTAAACTTTGGGAACACTCTGTAGTTACTGGGGCAAGTGATCCACTGGGTAAATTATTTTGGTTTTCCCTCTTCCCCTTTCTCTCTCCATTGATAGTTTCTGGTTTTTCCTTTTAATATGTCCTTGACTCCAAGTCCGTTGTAGCCCTCCAGGGATATACCTTCATCTTATGTGTTTCATACCTTTACAAATAAGCCATAAAATTGAGAGGAAGGGACCTTCTGGTCATAACATGATTTAGTATCAAGTTAGATAATGTGAGGAAAAGAAAGGAATGGGTGGAAGGTTGTGGGTTCTCTTCATTATTTTAGGAGCAGGGTAGAACCGTCCTTTGGTGAGTTTTATCACCAAACTGGACTCTCTGCTTTGCCCTGATTGCTAGCATATGGAAAAGGGATTCAACTTGTTCTGCTTGGCTGCGAATGGCAGAACTTGGAACAATAATGAGAGCTGTAAAGAAGCAGATTAAGTTAAGTTTTGATGTGGGGGAGAAAACCAACAACAATGAACCACTTCCTAGCAATTAGAGCTGTCCAAAAGTGGAGTTGTTTGCTTTGGGAGGCAGTATTTTCCCCTTCATTGGAAGTCTTTAAGCAAAGACTGAATGGTCACTTGTTGGCAGTAATGTAACTGGGGTGAGACGACTAGGGCTTTTCCCCAGGATGCCAATAAAGGTGAGATTTGTGGTCCTTTTCACTCTCTATACCATGTGTAGCAAGCACCCTAGCATACCCAGGGCAGCTGCTAGCACAGGTTCTTAGATCTGTGTTACTAAAGGAAAGCGACTCAAAATGGGTTAACAATATTTCTTTAATCAAACAAACATATCATTTACCTAGTTCAGGGGGAAAA
>CM053594.1:88635993-88679057 GCA_028646575.1 Pseudocheirus occidentalis
CTTCCTTCCTTCCTTTCTTCTTTCCTTCCTTCTTCCCTTCCTTCTTTCTTTGCTTCCTTTCTTCCTATTTCTTCTCCAGGACTATTTGGTCATCTTTTGGCCATGTTTTGCCTTCAATACATAGCTTGTATCTTCCCAACAATTGTCCAGAAAAAGCTTCCCTGTTCTTCTGGCCTCCACCATTTCATTAGATCTTTGGCTCAAACATGTGAGCCAGAGAGGGCCAGGTACTAATGCCTTGGAGTGCTTACATCTAGTGCAATATTCTGAAAGTAAGAAAAGTCACTTAAAAGAGCAGCGTGTTCCTGCGAGGGCTATCCCCGTGTCATTAGCTCGAGTGTGAATTTTCTTAGGCCTAAGGAAACATTGGCCTGGACCCCTTCCCCTGCCATACACTTCCTGTGGTAGCAGCAGATCCCAAGTTGGGCTGTTTTGGAGGGCCTGTCCTTCCGCTATATGTAGCACCAGAACAGACTACAGATGGGAGATCCCAATTTAATCCAATGCATTCTACATCCAAATCGACTTCATTAAGTGCCTACTCTGGTACACCTATTATGTTAGGTACTGGGTAAGCAAAGAAAAAAACAAAACAATGGAAAAAACAATCCCCTCCCTTAAGAGGGGGTAGGGTCTGGATTTAGAAACTTGCAACAGATGAGTATATATAGACTTATTTATGAAGGGAGAGAGACCTTTTCAAGTCTTTTAAAAAATTTTATTTTTAATTTATGGAATGAAGCAAGAATTTCTACAACATAGTATAATAAAAAAGCAGATTGCACGTGAAATTGCAAATCTACCACATGCAACTTGCTATTCTTTCATATATACAACAAAATTATCCTGCATATTCTTTTTTTTCTTCTCTTTCCCTACCACCCCTACCTAAAGATGGCTACCATTAGACCCAAATATATATGTGTATATATATATATATATATATACATATATGTTTATATATATTTATATGTATGTGTAAAATTATTCTATACATCTCTATCAGTTTTTTCTCTGGACAGAGATAGCATCTTTCTTCATATGCCCTTTATAGTTAATTTGGGTATTTATAATATTAAAAACAACTTATTCACTTAGAATTTTTCAAGTCTTGTCTAGAACAGGAGATGAGACCAATTCCCGTGTTCTTATATTAAATCAATCATGCACTTCAGAAGAACGTTAAATATGTCATGCTTGGGTAATAGCCATCTCCTACCCTGTTCAGTGTGCTTGCTGCTTCCTCTGACCCAAGCACCAGGGCATTTTTTTGTGGTAAAGCTACAGTGTAGGTTTTGGATTAATGTTTGTTGAACTGAATTCAATAGAACAGCAAGATGTCACTCTGCTTTACACATTCATTACTGAAGGATAGGTAGAGACCCTCTATAGACCTGGCTTTTCTCCATAGCTCACTGTTAACCTGACCCTTGTGAAACAGAATTGGACTGATGGGTTGGTTTTTTTTTTGTTGTTGTTGTTGGGTAATTTTAGGAAGCAGCCCAGCAAAGATTACCCAATAGCTGAGACAGGCATTTTAGATCTTGCTTTAGGGGTCCTGTTTATAATGGTTTGCTGGCTTGGTGACCAGACACGAGGATAATGCTTTAATGGAGGTTTGGGGGGGGGTCTTTGATAAACCTCTGCATGGAAAAATCTTATAAAATTAGCCTAGGAGCTTGGGCGGTACCATCGCAGACTAGCTGCTGTGATAGCTTTTAGAACTGAAAGACACCTTAAAGATTGTCTAATCCAACACTTTTATACTGAAAGAAACAGAGACACAGGGGAATGAAGTGATTTACCAAAGAAGTAGAATCATTGTACCTTTCTGTGATTTTTAAGGTTTGCAAAGAGCTTTCCTAAAGGGTAGGTAGTGTAAGGATCCATTTTAAAGCAGAGAAAACTGAGGTTTATTGGGAAAACTAAAAAATATCTGACCTGGAATTCAAATCTAAATGCAGTGATCTCTCTACTATTGGAGGCCTAATTAGAGATAAGATAGAAATGCTCCTGGGAAAGTTAACACATTACTCATTCACACTCTGGTGTAAATGACTCATACCAGAGCCTTTCTCCCAAAGCAGATTTTGTTAGAGGGAAATAATGCTAACAATTCACTTCTGCAAAATGCTTTAAGGATTGCAAAGCACCCCTGGAGGGAGGCAGTGCAAGGATTATTATAGTAGCTGAACAGCAGACTTTGCATATACATATTCCACTGAAACCTGGTAAATATCACGAAGCACATTTTGGGCCTTCATTTGATCATGAGGAATTAATCAGCAACCTTTAAAGCCAACAGTAGTAATAGCTAGGTTTGCAAAACACTTTACAAATGTTATTTTATCCTCATGACAACCCTATGCTATTATTACCCCCATTTTATAGATGAGGAAACTGAGGCCTACCACTTGTAGCAGCAAGCACCCCAGCATACCCAGGATGCTGCTAGCACAGGCTCTTAGGTCTGCTTTTCTAATGGAAAGCAACTCAAAATGGGTTAACAACCCTACTTTAATCAAACATTTCATTTACTTGGTTCAAGGGAAGAAGGTTCAGAACCCTGAACTTCAGAGAATACAAACAGAAATTACAAGCAGACAAAAAAAAAAAAGTACAGACAAAGAGATCAGCAGACAGGGCTTCCAGCTGTCTGACCATTGCATCCATACCTAGTTAGTTATTAGAGAGGGAAGCACCAACATCTGGGTTTTCAAGGTGGGGGAGGCTCAAGGGCTTCCCAGAGTCTCATCTGGCCAAATCATACGCCTCTTTCCAAAGTGAGCCCCAAACCATTCAGTATTAGGGGGCAGAGTACATTCTCAAATCAGGGAGGGTCCTCAAATTCACTTAAGCCTATCAAGTGGCCAAGGGTCAGGGAAGATCTTCAGATTCCCATTACACTGCTTTATGGGGAAAAGGGTGCATTGAATAGTGGGTACAGTGCAGGACCTGGAGTCAGGAGACCTGAGTGTCAGTCTTGTCTTGTACACTGAATGCTAAACTTCTACACTTAGCAGTGAAATGCAAGTATCTTAAAGGTTTTCTAATTTATATGGTTTTTAGTGGTTTTTCAGCCATATCTGACTCTTCGTGACCCCATTTGGTTGTCTTTTTTTTTTCTTTTGGAAAGACATGGGAGTGGTTTGCCATTTCTTCTTCATCTTATTTTACAGATGAGGAAACTGAGGCATACAGAGTTAAGTGACTTACTCAGGGTTACACTAATTTATCTACACTAAATAAGGGGCCTAAATAGATATTCCAGACTCTGAGGAACCTTTGCTGAGTTTCATTGGAAGATACTGCATGTTCTGTGGCTCAGCTATGAAAAGACAGGACTTAGTCATTTGCTATGATGACACCGTAGCTCTCTGGTCTGCAGCTGAAACTCAGGGCCTCACACAAAAGTTTCACTCAGCAAAATGGTTTTGAATGTGGTGGCTGTCAAATAGCAGAGAAAAAGAGAGACAGAGAAAACATAGAAAAAGACACACACACACACACACACACACACACAGAGGTGGAGAAGCCCTTCTTCCAGGTTCCCCTCTGAGAGGCTCAGGAAAACAGCTTCTTATAAATAGGATTCTTTGGAAATGAAAAGCTTTTTGGGATTATGAGGAAGAAAAGGGTGGGGCTTAGGGTCCAGGCTGGTTGACTCCTTGATAGTCTTGCAAAATAGTCATCTGCTCTCATGGTCTACATGAGGGCTTTCTTGATGCGCCCCACCCCCCAGCTGCTAGTGCTTTCCTCCCCAAATTATATATATTTTGAATATATTTTGTACGTGGGGCAGCTAGGTGGCACAGTAGGTAGAGTGCCAGACTTGGAGTGAGGAAGACCTGAGTTCAAATCCAGCCTCAGACACTTCCTAGCTGTGTGATTCTGGGCAAGTCACTTAACACTGTTTACCTCAGTTTCCTTATTTGTCAAATGTGCTGGAAAAGGAAATGGCAAACTTCTCCAGTTTCTTTGTCAAGAAAACCCCCAAATGGGATCACAAAGATCCCAAACGACTGAATAACATTTTTGTACATATTTATATAAGTACATGATGCCTCTCCTGGAGAATGTAAGTGTCTTGAGGGCAGGAACTGTTTCTTCTTTCTATATTGTCACTCTCCAGCACAGTGTCTGGCCCATAGTAGGCACATAGTAAATAATATTTGTTGATTGATTTATGGCCCAAGGCTGGTAGCCAGGTCACCTGTATGAAACAGGATGAATTCACAAAATTAAAAAACAACAACTCTAAACAAAACAAAACAAAAACAATCTCACAAAGATGTGGGCTTACTACAAGTTTCACACTATATTTGTAGGGATATTTTGTGGCCATGAGGAACAAGGAGGTAGCCCATAGCCTTACGTCTAGTCTCCCTCCTCCAATCTGGTTTATGCACCTCAGCCAGATGAGATCTAATGTATAGTTACTTCCTTTGTTTAAAAACCAAACCAAACCAAAACCAAAACCCCAAACTTAATGGTTCCCCACTGCCTACAGAACTCCCTAGTCAGGAGTTATTTGTCTGTCTACACCCTAGTTCCAACTCCCCTTTCCAGCTTTATCTCATGGACTCTATACCTTACTCAACTTGAATAAAGAACTTAGGTTGGAATCCCAGCTCTACCAGCTTTCTACTTGTGTGACTCCTGGCAAGTAACTTCTTCAGTTTGGGCCTCAGTTTACCTATCTTTAAAATGAGGAATTCCTGAAACTCCTCCCAACTCCTAAGTCAAGTTCTCCATGCTTTTCCCCCTTAGTGTCTTTGTTTTCACTGTTCCCTGTGCCTAAAAGGTCCTTTTCCTCTCCTCCCTCCAATTTGGCCTTTGTCTACTGACATCATTCAAGGCCTGATTCAAAATTTACCCCCTTTACAAATGTCCTCAGATTGACAGGAGCAGTGATCGACCATTCCTGATCTAGTGATGCTGATTTCATTGCTATTCCTTATACACTTTACTCTGTGAGCTGACCCATTTCTTTTCCTGACTTTCCTGTCTCTCATGCTTAAAATGGCCTCCTTCCTCATCTCTGCCTCTTGGTTTCCTGGGCTTCCTTCATGTCTCAGTTAAAATCCCACCTTCTGCAAGAAACCCTTCCAGGTCCTCCTTACTCTTAACTGGCCAAAGGAGGAAAGAACATACACACACAGGCTGGTACAGAAATATATTTCACTCAATAGGGAAATAGGAGGGAAAGGAGAGAATTGGGGGGTGAGGTGGGGAGGAATTTCAAGGGAAGGCATATTAAGAGAGAGATTAGTCTTAAGCAAAATAAGCTCTGACTAAAGTTTACAAAATTATTTATAGTAGCTCTTTTTGAGGTGGTAAAGAATAGGAGTTTGAGGGGTACCCAGAAATTGGGGAATAGATAAGTAAGCCATGTGCATAATTATAATGGAATATTACTGAACCCCAGGAAGTGATGGAGATAGTTTCAGAGAAAACTGGGAAGACTTGTATGAATTGATGATGCATCTATGTAAAGATGTAGACTACACCTCTCATCCCAAATGCCTATGCATTTGCTGACCTCCATGTCCAGATCTCACCTCAGCCTCTAAGTTTTCTGGGCTCCTTTCAACACAACTCAAATCCTACCTTCTGTAGGTGGGCTTTCTCGGTCCTCCCAGCTGCTAATGTCTTCCTCTTTCAGACTTGCACCATCTACTGCCTATATTTCCTGTGTCTCTAGTTATTAACATGTCTCCCTCATTAGAATGTAAGCTCCTTGAGGGTAAGTACCTTAGTAGTCACAATATTTAGTAGAGTGTCAGTCAATGCTGCTGCTGCTGCTGCTTAATAATAGCAATATAGTAAAGACAAACAACTTTGAAAGAATTAGGAACTCATTGGTATAATAATCAACCAAGATTCCAGGGGAGTAATGAGTACATGGGCAGCAAGCTGATGCAGTGGATAGAGTTGGGGAGACTTGAGTTCAAATGTGACCTCAGGCACTTACTTACTAGCTGTGGGACCCTGAACAAATCACTTAATCCTCTTTGTCTCAGTTTCCTCATTTGTCAAATGAGCTGGAGAAGGAAATAGCAAACCACTCTAGTACCTTTGCCAAGAAAACCTCAAATGGGGTTATAAAGCATCAGACAGGACTGAACAAAACGGAACAACAACAATGATGAAATATGTTACCCACCTCCTGATAGAGGGGTGAAAAATTTGGAATGTAGAATGAGACTTTTTTTTTTGACATGAACAATGTGGAGATTTATTTTGCTTGACTATTCATGTTTATAATGTTGCTTTTTTCTTTTTGTTCTCATTTGTAGGGGGAGGGGTCTTGAGGGAAAGAGGTGGGGGATGGCATAGGAAGGTGATAAAGTGGATTTTTGCTGATTGAAAAAAACAGAATTAAAGATCAGTATATAGTGGGTTCTTTCCTTTTTACTAGAGCCTCTATATATTGTAGAGTCTATAGCTTACTCATCAGCTGTTCCCGAGGGTGGGAGGCAAAAAAAAAAATCTCCCCTCTACAATATGATAGATGTTTTTATGAGATCATCTTCTGGCCAACCTTATGGTGATGAGCCTCTTGGAAATTATGTAGGGTAATCATTCATTTATTCATTCATTCATCCATTCATCAAATAGCTATTAATCACATACAATAGTAATCATAGCTTTGGATGACCTCCAGATTATGAATATCCTTAAAATGTGTCACCCAGAACTGAGCACAGTAGTCGTGGCGATCATGTCAAGTAGGAAGACAATAGGGCTACTACTTCCTTCAATCTGGACATTTGTAGCATCACCCTAGACTCCTCACTTTCATTCCACAGATCCTATTCATTGCTAACTCCATTTCTTACATCTCTCCTGTACATCCCCTCTGTTTTCATATAGCCACGACCACAGGGCAGGTCTTTAACACTTCTCCCCTAAACTATTGCAAAAGCTTTCTAACTACTTTCCCTGCCTCTGGCCTCTCTCTGCTCCAATCCAATCACCACTCAGCTGTCAAAAGGATTTTTCTAAAGCATAGTCTTACCATTCAAAGGTAATGAGCTCCAGGCAGCTCAATGAACTTTAGTGGCTCCCTATCACCCCTAGGGGCAAGTATAAAGCCTTCTATCATTTAAAGCCCTTCACCATCTGGCCTTCCTATACCTTACTTCCCTTCATGAACTCTATGACCTAGTAACACTGGATTGCTTACCTCAAATACAATATAGTTATCCCTTCCACATCTTGGGAGTTAGGGGAACTCCCCCACCCCCGAGATCTGGAAAATTCATTTAAAATTTTTTGGCCCAAGGAGAAGTTTGAATTATTACGGTATTAAAAGACAAAATATGTTGATATTATACAACACTATACAGATATTTTATGCATTTATGAGTTTCTAAACTTTTTTTGGTCTCATTTGCTTGCCTTTATGTGTTATCTGAGACTTCCTCAAAACTCCACCCAAATTCCCATTTAATTTCCCCAATGAGAAAAGTCAAGATGTAGACTACACCTCTCATCCCAAATGCCTATGCATTTGCTGACCTCCATGTCCAGATCTCCCCTCAGCCTCTAAGTTTTCGGGGCTCCTTTCAACACAACTCAAATCCCACCTTCTGTAGGTGGGCTCTCTCGGTCCTCCCAGCTGCTAATGTCTTCCTCTTTCAGACTTGCACCATCTACTATCTATATTTTCTGTGTCTCTAGTTGTTAACATGTCTCCTTCATTAGAATGTAAGCTCCTTGAGGATAGGTACCTTAGTAGCCACAGAGTTTAGTACAGTGTCAGCCAAATAGGTGCTTAAAACATGCTTAATGACTGAGTGTGCATAGCGATTAGCTAGCAGGTATTTGTCTACTGCCGTAAAGTTGCAAAGTGATTTTCATTCATTATATCCTTTGATTCAACCCTGGCAGGTAAATACCAGAGGGAGTATCTCATTTAATAATGTACATTTAATGTTTTACATATGCCCAATATGTTGATAAACTCCATGAGAACAAGGACAGCTTTATTTTTGTCTTTTAGCCAATCAACAAGCATTTGTTAAGTATCTTTTAAATGCTACACACTGTACTAGGTGAGGCTGTTCTTGTCTCAAAGGGCTTATATTCTACTGGGATGATCCATGTTCACAGATTAGTAATATAGACTATGCACAACATTTTTAAAAAGCCTTTTTTTGGGAGGGGCACTAAAACTTGT
Source organism: Pseudocheirus occidentalis (assembly GCA_028646575.1). NCBI lineage: Eukaryota > Metazoa > Chordata > Mammalia > Diprotodontia > Pseudocheiridae > Pseudocheirus > Pseudocheirus occidentalis. Next base: position 88,644,179 of record CM053594.1, read on the forward strand.
ACCTCCAGTTTACTATCCCTAGTGCCTGGCATATACTAAGCTCTTAATAACTTTTCATTAAAGTTGTTATGATTCCCATAATCTTGTGACAGGTAGATAGTACAGTGAATATAGAGTATTGGATGTGAAGTCAAGACCTGAGTCCAAATTCTTTATTGACTGTGTGACCCTGGATAAATCATTTGACCTCCTTTAGTCTCAGTCTCCCCATCTGTAAAATGAGGATTATAATAGTTCCCACTTCACATGATGGTTTTAGCAAATGAAAGAACACACAAAGTGCTTTGCAAACATTAAAGTCCTATATAAATGCCATCATCATCATCATCATCAATCATCATCATCACCACTTCTCCACAATTCTATGTTTGAGGCAAGTATTTGCCCTGTTTTATAGATGAGAATCCTGGGGCACATGGTAATAAACACTCAGGGCAGGATCTCACCCCCTTCTCAGTGCCTGTCTTAATATGAGCTAGTAGAATGAAATATCAGCCATGTCACTGTGATGGTAATAGTAATTTGAAGATCTTCCCTGCTGTGAAGATAAACTCTGCCCCCTGATAGGCAGAATGTGGTCACATGGAGCCTGTGGTGGGAGGAGTTTGCTGAAGGGTGGAGCGGAGCCCACAGGAAGCTTCCTTGCTGTGAAGATAAACTCTGCCCCCTGATAGGCTGAATGTGGTCACATGGAGCCTGTGGTGGGAGGAGTTTGCTAAAGGATGGAGCGGAGCCCACAGGAAGCTGGGAGTCAGAGCTAGAGAGACAGTGGGAGAGAGAGGAGGCTCAGGCAAGGAGTCAGTCAGGCATGTGAGGAAAAGTTGGCTTTTTGCCACCTGCTGTGACAGGCAAAGGATGGTGTGGCTCTCTGCTGTTGTGGTGCATTAATTTCTATATTGCTATAATGGATTTGGTTTCCTGGTGTCTGAATGAATGTTTTGCTTCTGTCTTCTATTTTGTGATCAAGCATGTGGGAATATTCATAATCATGGTTAGTATATTTATCATGATCATGGGTGCTGTGAATATTGCATTGATTCTACAGTCATAACAATATTATTATATAATACATTATTATTAATTTTTTTTCTTAGGGAGGATCTCTGAACCTGTGATTCTGTAAGTAAAGGAAACTCTAAGGGAGGAAATTCCCTTGACCAATGCAGGTTGGTACCTGCTCTGCTAGCTTTACATGTGAAAATGAATCATGTTGGACTCTATGGTCTCTGAGGTCCCTTCCAACTTTAAAACTGTGATCCTATGCAATTTGTAGTTTTAAAGAATTGTTGGGAGTGGGGCGGTGGTTACATTGAGAGGTAAGTGACTTGTCCAGGGTGACACAGCTAATATATAACAGAGATGAGACCTGAAGCCAGGTTTCCCTAAACCCTGTGCAGTTAGGTGGTGCAGTGGATAGAGTACTAGGCCTGGAGTCAGGAAGACCTGAGTTCAGATGTGATCTTAGACACTTTGTGACCCTGGGCATGTCACTTAACCCTATTTGCTTCAGGTTCCTCATCTGTCAAATGAGCTGGAGAAGGAAACGGCAAACCATTCTGGTATCTTTTCCACAAAAACCCCAAATGGGGGCACGAAGAATCAGACACACCTGAAACGACGGAACAGCAACTTCTTAACTCCCAATGCCAGCTCTCTATTGTTCTGTTGCTTTTAGGCTGCATTAAAAGAAGAATTATATTCACATTCTGGGAGGCCATAGTCTTGCTGTCTTCTGCCTCATTCAGGTCTCATCTGGAATACTGTGTATTTTCCAGGCACTAACTTTTAGGGAGGATAGTAATAAGCTGGAGCACAGCACCCTGAGAAGGGTGGATGACCATCTCATTCCTGGGCAGATTAAAGGAATGAGATGTGTGCACAGTTCTACACAAAGATTGGTTGAGATACAAAGTTTCTTAGCTCCTGTGATTTAGTAGTCATAGTGGAATGAGATAAAACCTTGAGTCCAAGTCTGGGTCATTTGCATAGGGCTCTCTCCTCTGGAGAGAATGATTATTCAGTGTGCCTATGTTAGGGGAGGCAGTGGGAGAGCTCAGGAAAAGAGAAATCTACTTGCTGCCTGCTTTGAGAGCAGGCACATGAGAAGAGGGCCCATGAATGAGGAGAGGATGCACCTGGGTCCTCCTTCAAGAGAGGACACTGAGAAGGAAGCAAGAGGTTCTCTCCTCTTGCCTCAGCTGCTTTCTCATCCTGGAATCTTGCTTTGCTACACTCTCCCCCTTCTCCCATTGGTATGTTCTTTTTGGGGGCCTAAATTCTGAGGACATGGCCATACTTTATTCCCCCTCCTGCCTCTGCTTCTGACTCTGGGCTTCTTCTGCCTCCTACCCAAACTTTTCCTGCTCCTTTTTCTGTATTATTAATCGTAATTTATTGCTCAATAATTGTCCAGCTAATTAATTATTTAATTTCTATACCTATTTAATTAATTAATAATAAATAATAACGTCTTCTTTGCGCCAGACACTGTGATTAGCATACATATATATTTTTCTCATTTGATTCTCACAACAGTCTTGGGAGGTAGATGCTATTTCTATCCCCACTTTACAGATGAGGAAACTGAGGCAGGCACAGGTTAAGTGATATGTCTAGGTAAGTATAGTTAGTAAGTATCTGAGGCCAGATGTGAACGAAATTCTTCCTGCATTTAGGCCCAGCTCTCTATCCATGGTGCCATCGTTGCCTCTTAATAGCGTTAGAATATAAGTTCCTGGAGGGCAGGGATTATCTTTCTTTTTGCTTGTATTTGTGTCCCTACTACTTAGATCCAGGCCTGCCACTAGTAAGTGCTTCTTGCCTGACCTCCCAAGTCCTCCCAGCCAACTCCACCCTTCACTGAGGCGGGCAGCATTTCGTAATCATTCTCTTCCCTGATTAGGAGAGATTTTTGCACATGACTTAGGCATGTGCAATGATCCCTGTGTGACATTCTGATAGACAATATTACATTTTAAGTATGCTTTAGAGTTACAAAGCAAAGTGCTTTTTGTAAGACCCAGCTCACCAGGGGAATCAAATTAATAAATCAGCTAATATTTAACAAGTACCTACTGTGTGCCAGATACTGCCTTAGGAGCCAGGGATCCAAGCACAAAGAATAAAGCTATTTCTACACACAAGCTACTTACATTCCAATGGGGGTAGATACCAAGAACATATAAAAATGTTTGTAGCATAAATATAACAGGTAAATGCAAATATATACGTATTAGTTAAATTGAAGGTAGCTGGGGGGAAGAAGAATAATAGTTGGTAGGATCAAGACAGACTTTATTAGATGATACTACAATCAACCAACATTTATTAAACACTTATTATGTGCCCAGCACTGTGCTAAGCATTGGGATTTTAAAAAGAGGCAGAAGAGGATCCCTGCCCTCAAGGAGTTTACAATCTGAGCTGTATCAGAGTGAGGAAGCGAGAGACTGTCTGAATCAGAGGTAAGAATGGAAGGCATGTTAGGTATGGGGGAGAACCAGCACAAGAGGCATGAAGATAGGAGATGGGGTGTCATCTGTGAAGAAGAGAGAGGCCAGTTTGACTGAACTGCTGAGGGAGAGAAGGGAAGCCGTGAGTCGGGTATGAGGTTGGGTAGGGTTTTAAAAAGCTAAATAAAAATTTTATCCTAAGAGCAATAGGAAGTAAAGAGAATCTCTAAACAAAGAGGTTAGGAATGACCTTGGTCTGCAAGTATGGGTTCAGAGTTGAGAGCACCCTTTGGAAGAGAAGAGGATGCAGCAGTGGATTGGACTTAATGGAGTAGGCACTGTGGAGCACGTAGAGTTTGGGCAGATGTAGAAGATGCCAAGGTCACCCACTGCGTGCCAGGCCATCACCAGTGGTTTTGGCTTCTGGCTTGCTGCTGGACTTGACTTTGCACAACTCTGCCTCACTCAATTCATGAGCAAATCAAGCTATCCTTCCAGGACCTCACTGGCCCTCTTCAAAAAGTAAAGAATGGACAACAAACAAAACAAAATAAGCAAACAAAGAGAGATGGGAGGAAAACCCAGGAGAGTTGACTGTGTTATCTATGAAGTCGAGGGAAGAAAGAGCATTCAGGAAGAGGGAGTTACAAACACTGTCAAAACTTGCAGAGAGGTCAAGGAGGATGTAGGATGAAAATAGGCCCCTGGATCTGGTGTTTAGAAGGTCAGAGGGAGAGAGTAGTCTTGGTTTGTGAGGAAATGGAGCCATGTAGTTTAGAGGGCTTTTAAAAGAAGTTAGCAGTGAAGGAGAGGGAGAGATGGGATAGGCACTGAATGAGCTGGAAATATCAAAGCAAGACTTTTTTTTTTTCTTAAGGCCTGGGGAGATCTGAGTTTGTTTTATAGACAAATAAGAGCCAACGGAGAGAAAAGATCAAAGGTGAATTAAAGAGACTCAAGATGAAGCAAAGTATTCAATTTCATCATCCATTTATCTATTATGAATTTAAACCTTTCAGCTCTGAAATTCTTATGCCAGGGCCCCTCTCCTGGTTGGTGAGTACTTCACATGGCACACTATATCTAGGATAGCTTTAGTCATGTTTTATTTTACTCCCCTGACCATCTTCTAACCAGCCACCATAGTGGATATTTGCCAGGGGTGGGGAACCTGGGGCATCAAGGCCACATGTGGCCTTCTAGGTCCTTGTATGTGGACTTTTGACTAAGTCTCTCTGCTGCCACCCCACCAATCTGACCAATACTGCTACTGATGCTAGTAAAGGTGTGTCAACCCATTCCCATATGACTGAATGAACTTTGTTACTGGAGGGAGTTTTCACATCAGAAGTCTCCTATGCTGATGAAATTGTTATACATACATACAGACACACAAATATGTCTGTATATGTATGCAATATGTGCTTGCATATCTTCTGTCTCATCAGAAAGAGCATTATATACGCTAAATAATAATTTTAGGGCAACTGGAATCATAAGCCCCCTTTTGTTCTCTCCGCATCTCCCAATCATCCATTCCTTTAAAGCAAATGATTGCTCAAAAGGCAATAAATATCAAGATTTCTTTATCTGGAGAAAAAGTCCATTTTAACAGTACAGATAGTAAGGCTTAAACAAGGCTTAAAAACAGTAGGAAACTGTGCAGGGTATTTAATACCACTTTCCCAGACGGGGATGAGACAGCAGAGGGAGACGAAGGGGACAGTGGATAAATTCACCAGATCCCAGTGGTGGCAAAGCAGTCACAGTGAGGGAAACAGTAAATTCTGTTTAAACAGATCACTTCTTATCAGAGAGTCAACCAACTCTCCAGCTGCTCATGATTATGTAGAATTTCAAGCAGCAGTGCATTTCACTTGCAATAACTTGTATCATGGATACCTTTCCTTTCCACAGAGCTCAAAAGTGCCCAGGCTTGACTCCATGTGGCTCCTGCTTCCCATGATCCTTCAGTATCTTCTTCTAGCTAGGAAATCTATACTTCCCATCAGTTCTCTTCCCAAGAAGTAGTGAAATACAGATCATTTCAGTCAGTGTGCATTCATTTCTGGTTCTGCTGATTTTGTTCTGCATCACTTCATTTTCAAATAGATTTTTCCATTTTTTTTGGCTTATACTTCATAATGACCATTTTTATAGCACCAGGTTATTTTGTTACACTAACATGCCATAATATATTTGAGGGAGACTTTTAAAGTTAATTTATTAACCTTAGGTTGTTTTCCTTCACCCAGTCTGAAACCTAGGGACTTCTGAAATTGACTCAGGTCTGTTTTCAGTGGTGCACCTGGCTAACAGATTTAGGCATAGAACAACATTGAAACAGTAAACATTTACTTAGGACAGAAATGAACATTAAAAATAATAAAAAAATCCCAGTATCAGTCACATTCTTGGATGAGTACAATGTACTCTCATTTCCTCCTGAGAGTAGCTTAGGACTAGCTTCTCCAAGCTCATGATTCTAGTGGTGAAAGAAGGGGCCTAGTCTTTTGGGGCTGACGACTTCATTGAAGGGTTGGCTAGCTGTCTAGAATCACTTCTTTCCCCTTCTTGTCCCCAAATACCTAGTTTGCATTTGTCTCTCCCTTTTCCCCCTACCCAAATGGTCTCTACATAGATCTCTGGCTCATTTCTGATCTATCTTTGTCCATCATTCTTTCATTATTTAGTGGGGGAAGGAAAGAAAAAAAAAACTTCTTCTATTGTCATATTGCTGAGGAGAGAGTGAGAACAAAATATCCTTAGCCTCTGATGGGGGAAAAATAAACAATGCTTTTCTTCTAACTGGTTCACTGAGAGGAGACGAGACCCAAGTTCTCCTTAGCCTTGATGCCAGAACTCCTTAACTGTGCTCATGCATACCCAGGGAGTTTTTCTCCCTCTTGTGCAAAAAAAAGGAGAGAAAAGAAAGAAAGGAATTGCACACAGCTTGACCCTGTGCACTTGTGAACACCCCTAGGTGTCTTCTTTTGTAATAGCAATCTTGTCCCTTTCATGGCACAGATTGTCTTCACTCTGATGTCTCCCACCTATTTGCTGTATAGGTTCTATGAGAGAGCACACATACATTTCTGTTGATTTTATACACTCTTTATTGGAATTGGCCAGTGCCACTAACCCATCTCTGTCTAGAAACCTGCAGATGACCACTTGTTAGGATGCGTCAGTGGAATTTTGCTGGCCCATACTTAGCAATAAGCTCTGAATACATAGCCTCAGACCTGGTCAATGACAATTCACTTTCAAGCCAAGAACTGTAACTTCTGAATAGGACAGTAAGTCTCACTGCAAATGCAAACCTTACTTGCAAATGCAAAAGGTTTCTTTCTGGTGGGCATCACTTTTATACTAAAAAATTCTTCCAGATCCCTCATGGCTAACAGTGTGTAAAGCACAGACAGGGCTTGTCTAGATTTGCGAAAGCCATTATTGGTGCATGCATGTGTGAGGTACCTAACCAAATCCTTAAAGGTCTGCTCATGTATTTTGTTCCAACAGTCTCCCAATGGTGCCAGTGTCCTGATAGATCGTCCCCTTTTCCTGATCTGTGTTTGTTTCTTCTTAACAATACCTCCTTGGGTGAGATGACTGAGAAATTATGATGATGGCTCAGGTCTGCCACGGAACCCTAAAAACACCTTTAACTTTCAATCTGTCATTGACTGGAGGACTGGCATTTTTGTCTTTGTCTCCCCAGGACCAAGACCAATTCTCTGTAGATAATTAACAAATGCTTGTTGACTGATTTATGTGGCACGTCTACCAACTTGGGGTAGGTACTGACTCTTTGCTGAGATATTCTGTGACTCACAAAGCAGAGGCTTAAGAGAATTAGTACTTGCTGAATGACAGCTTTAGGTAGGCAAATTCTAGACAATCTAATTGTAACAGCTAACGTTTCTGTAGTGTTGTAAGGTTTGCAAAGAGCTTTACAGCCATTATCTCATTTGATCCTTATAACAATCCTGTTGTGGGGTGGGTGCTGTTATTTTACAAACTGAGGCAAACGGAGGGTAAGTGACTTGCCCAGGATCGCACAGCTAGTCAGTATCTGAGGCAAGCTTTGAATTTAAGTCTACCTAACCGCAGGCCAGGCTTTCTATCTAACATGCCACTCAGCTTCCTCCTACTTTTGCCTTAACCTCTTCCAAAGTAGTTTCATATATAATGGCATCATCCAGATACTCCAATATCTCTAAGTATTTCTTGCCAATAGCTACTTTTTCCAGGGGCCACTATCAGTGGTAGAGCCCTTAGAAATTCCATGGAATGTATACTCAAATTGGTTGATTGGTTGTTGTCCTTTGTGCTGGAAGAGGACCAAAACAACATCACTATGTTAAAGTACAGTGTGTCCAACTGTGACTGATCAGACCAATACAAGCATGGAAGGTTCTACCACAGGTCAAGTACAAATAGTTCATGTTCACACGGAGTGGAGTTGCCTCTAAATTTCTTCATCTCATGTTTTTTTGAACTACTGCAATTCTGCTTTGCTGGTAGAGCACAATACCTTCTTTGATGCCAGCACACTGTGCTGGGCAGTCCTGGGCCAAGGTCCCCCATGTCTTACAATCCATTCCAAAGTTCTCCAGAGAGACTTTAAGATGTCAAATTAGTAGTGTTCCACTGTATAGGTAAAGCTTTTTTTTTGCATGAAGCAAAATAAACATTTAACAAATGGCTGTTCATTCATTCGTTCATTCACTTTCATTCATATTCTTCTCTGACAGGAATCTGTTAGTGTGTACTGCACAGGTCCAATATGGACTACTGCTGGCTACCTGACAGACAGCTCAGGGCACCTTGATAACTTGGTTTGCTTTAATTCTCTCATTCAGTCTGATGGTTCACACGTATCTAATTCCCCCAGTCTACTTTGGGTGAGTCATTCAAACTATAGGACTGTAATGGTAATGGTACTTTGAAGATCTTCCCTGCCTCTTAATAGACCTAAGAGAATTTGGAGATCTTCCCTGCCCCCTAATAGGCTGAATGTAATCACATGGAGGGAGGAGTTTTCTGAAGGGTAGAGTAAAGCCCACAGGAAGTTGGGAGTCAGAGCAATTAGAACTGGAGGGAGGAGAGGAGGCACCCAGGGAGACAGCTAGTCTGAGTGTTAGTTTGTGGGAAGGCTAAAGAATGGTGTGCTTCTCTTCTATGTTGTGGTATGTTAACTTCTATGTTGCTATGATGGATTTGGTTTCCTGGAGTTGGGATTTGGTTTTCTGGTATTTGAATAAATGTTTTGCTTCTGTTTTCTATATGGAGAGTCTGTTATATTTTGCAGTTGAGCATTATGCTGGCATATTTACAGTCTCCATCAGCACTGTGAATATTGCATTGGCACTATAAGGATTCTGTGAAGGTGCAGTTGATTCCCCACTTCTTCAGGTAGTTCTTGAGGTCCTTTATCTCTGAGATAATGATTTTCAGTGATGCTTTTGAAAAGACGGAGACTTGGGTGATTGGATTCTGTGGGTTATTATTTGGTTACATTCTACATCATGTATCCCACTAATACTGGGAGATCACTCTGGCTCTTCAGCTGGGTGTCTTCCTTGGAGAATCTGCCCATTCAAATAGTATAAAATCACCAAAACTGTAGTTCTCTCAATCCACTCCTGATCTGGGGTTTAGTGCATCCATTATTATCTCTACCAGCAAAGATCTCTCCTCTAATTTCTTGAAGACTTTTGCAGTGGAGGCATAGATTGGATATTAGGATATCTGTTTAGGTGTTGAGCCCCAGTTTGCTTCCAGTAATACTCAGATAATACTTTTGTTAGGCAGTCATAACCTGGAAACTTCACCAAGGTTTCCCATTTTTAGACTTACCAGGTATACCTTTTCACAGACACAGGATTTCCATAGGAAGTTCTGAACACACTGTGACATAACCTGGATATAATTAGTTTTTGTCATTCGGTCCAAAGAAAGCCCAATTCTCTGCCAAGGCTGCTGAGCTTTATGCTGTAAGTTTCCATTGTAAAATGACTGGAACGTAATTCCCCAGTCACAGGGGATCCGTTCTTTAGTCCAAGGCACTCTGTATCTATGTTGGGGCAGGGAAGAGGGGAATGGAACTTCTTCCCCAGTTATTTTGCTGAAAGGAAGGATAGAACAAAACCACTTCAAACTAGGGAGTTGATCATTTCATTGTACCCTGTTCTGGCCAGATCACATTTGTAGTATTGTGTAGAGTTCTTGGTGCCATGCTTAAGAAAGGCTGTAGAAACTGAAGAGACTTCAGAGTGGGCAAACAGGATGGCTACCTAACTTAAGATCACACCATATAAAGACTGATGAAAAGAACTGGAAATATTTAGGCTGACGAAGAGAAGACTAAATGGGGAAATGGTAGCCAGGCATTTGAAGGGATCTCATATAGAAGAAGGGATATACTTGTCCTGCCCAGTGCCAAATGGTTGGGCTAGGAGCACAAATTCCTCATGATAAGAGTTTTCCTAAGTGGAAAGGGTTGTCTGGGGGTGGTAATGAGTTTCCTCTTCACTTTAGGTCTTTTAACAAAAGCTTGACAATCACTTGTCTGGTATTTTGTAGTGGGGATACTAATCCACATATGAATTGAAATCAGTTGTCCCTGATTTCACTTCCAACTCAGATTCTGTGACACTACTGGAAAACTCTTTTATCAAAATCTGATGTCGTTAGCTATATGTACATAGGTTTAGAGTTTACAAAAGGTTTTATGTGCAATTTCTTATTTGAGCTTTATCATTCTCTGGAAAATGCTCTCAAAGGAAGGTAGTAGAATGTTATTATCCCATTTTGCCAAAGAGTAAACTGAGTTTCAGAGAGATTTAGTGATTCACCCAAATTTACATAGCTAGAAAGTGTTGGGGGCAGGGACTGGGACTTGAATCTTAGTCTTTTGGTAGCAACACAAATGCTCTTTCTATTATACATTTCTGTTATTCATTTTCTATCCCTCACTCTTCCCTTATTTCTCCCTAAATGTGGTAGGATTCTAGAAGAGGAGGGTCTCCTAGAACACTGGTGAGGCCTTGAGGAATTCTGGGTGTTGGGTGATTAATTTGCAAATGGTGGTTCCCTCTTCTGGTTGAACAATAGAGATTTGTAATCTTCAAAGCACATATTAGAATCACAGTGTAGGGCAATCAATTATTTATTAAGAGTCATTGACTTTTTCTTGCCACTGGACTCTGATGAGTCTGGAGGAGAGAACAAGTCTGACAACTTTGTGTATTTCTGCCTCACTTAAGTCTAATTCATGCAAGTCATCCATTTTGTGATGTCATTGGTGATGAAGGATGATCATCAAAATAAGCATTTATTAAGCACCTATTGTTAGCTATGTACTAAGCGCTGAAGATAGAAAAAAAAGAAGAGGCAAGACACAGTGTCCTTGCCCTCAAGGAGTTTACAATCTAATGGAAGATTATAGAGGTTAACTCAGACCTGAATAGGAATCTCCTCTCTAATATCCTGAGGAGAGGTCATTCACCCTCTTTTTGAAGACCTTCAGTAAGAGGGGATTGATCACCTACTATTGTCAGGAAGTTTTTTTCTATATCAAGTTAAAATCAGTTTCCTTGTAAGTTCCATTTCCTGCTCCTGGTTCTACCCTCTGGGGTCAAGCAGAACATGTGTCATCCTTCTTTTAGATGATATTCTTTCAACTACTTGTAGATACAACCCTTCATCCCTCCCCTCCAATGCATCTTCTCTTCTCAGTCTTCCTTCCTTCCTTCCTTCCTTCCTTCCTTCCTTCCTTCCTTCCTTCCTTCCTTCCTTCCTTCCTTCCTTCCTTCCTTCCTTCCTTCCTTCCTTCCTTCCAGCAATTGGGGTTAAGTAACTTGCCCAGGGTCACATAGTTGGTAAGTGTCCGAGTTCACATTTGAACTCAGATCCTCCTGACTTCAGAGCCAGTGCTCTATTCACTATACCACCTAGATGCCCCTACCCCCAATTCTTTCAAAGACTCATTTTGGTCCTTGTTTCCAGGCCCCTGACCTCCTTGATCACCCTAATCAGGACCTACTATGGGTCTTTGATATCTTTCCCAAAACATGGTGCCTGGAGTTGGACACGGAATATATATATATATATATATATATATATATATATATCCAATATATATATACCAGTCAGAGTGCATAGAGAATACCAGAGAATACCTCGAAAGGGATATCTAAGACCTTCTGGTCCAGCCTGTGCCTGAAAGAATGTCTCTTCCACAGCCTTGATGACAGATGGTTGTTTAACTCATTGCTTCTATACCCGAGAGGTGCTGAGGCTGAGGGCCAAGGGTCTGGCTCTTGGTTTCATCATTTTAAATAAAAATATTTAAATCTGGAATTAGAAGACAAGGATCATGTTTGCTCTGCTTTATTTTCCACAATGTGGTCTACAGTGACTGCCAGAGTTCATGTCCTCGGAGTGGGCTGGCACCAACAACCCACAAGAGGAGGTTTTGGAAGGGGGAGGTGGAACCTTTCTGCACACATCCACTTCTCTGCAAACTGGAAGGGATGTGGCAACACTCTCTTCCTCCTAAAAGTCCAAAGCCCACATTCTTCCAGTGAGCCCTTCAGACTAGCTAGTCTCATTAGCTATGCCTATATAGAGAAGTGGTTTCTTCTGTAGCCATGTCAGCATGGGAAAGAGCCGTAGACTTGGAGTCATAGATCAAGATTCCAGTCTCGCCTCTGCTGCTTTTTGGCAAAGTCACTCAACCTTTTGGAGCCTCTTGTGTAAAGGAGGAATAAAATCCTTAAACTCTCTGGGGTTTCACAAGGTTAGGTAGAAAAGCATGTTAGGGTAAATCTAAAATCATTATATAACTGGGATCTATTCTGCAAAGAGATCTGACTTCTCTTCCAGTTTGGTCTATATGCATTCAGTCAGTTATACTTCATAGTCAACAAAATGTTTGTTGATTGATTGATATCAGGAAACGAGGCTTGTGCATACAATGAGTGCAGACTGTGTACACAATATTAATAGGGTTATTGGATCGTGGATCGTAGATTACAGTTGGAAAGGACGGCAGAAGTCAGGAAGTCCAGTCCCCTTGTTTTATGGATGTGGAAACTCAGGCCCAGAGACATCAAGTGATTAACCCGAGGCCACACTGGTAGTATCAGAAGCAGGATTTGAATCCAGGTCCTTTGCTTCCAAATAGAGCAGTTTTCCCACTCTGTCATGTACATAGTGCTTCTGGTTTATGAAGCACTTTTTCTACCCTGTCTATATCTAGATTAGATTGGGATCTCCTTTAGGGCAGGGACTGTCTTTTGCCTTTCTTTCTAGACCCAGTGCTTAGCACAGTACCTGGCTCATAGTATGAGTTTAATAGGGCAGCTAGGTGGTGCAATGGATAGAACACTGGCTCTAGAGTCAGGAGGACCCGAGTTCAAATCCTGTCTCAGATGCTTATTGGCTGTGTGACCTTGGACGAGCCTCCAAAAAAAAAAGAGGTAAATGGAAAAAAAAGAAAGTTAAATGAGCTTAATAAAAGTTGACTTAACATATAAGACATCTCATCTGATCCTTACAACAACCCTGAGGTTGTTGTCAGTCAGGTAGGTATTATTATTTCCATTTTACAGGTGAAGATACTGAAAGAAATTGAGTTGCTGAGATCACAAGACTTTTAGAAGGCAGGCAGGGGAGGACCTCCAGCCTTACTCGTCTCCCTCCAGCCCCAGGGCTCTTGCCATCACACACACATACACACACACACACACACACACACACACACACACACCTGCCTTAAATGAGCGCCTGCTCTTGACACTAACCAGTACAAGAACGAGTCACCACATTTTACCATAACTTTAAAGATGCAACATGCATTTTAAATTTTACTTCAATAATTAAGCTTTTAAAAACTCTACCATTGCAGTGTAACTGCACGTGGGTGGCAAAAATTCCTTCCTTCTCAGAAAGAGATTGCGGATTAAGGGTAACCCTAAATGGGAGTTGCTTGGATAGGATAAATTAAACGTGGGGTCTTGCTTGTTTTCCTGGGACTCATTTCCCTCATCTATTAGTTTGGTTTGCCTGGAGGTTCCCCACACCTGGACCTCTAAAGTCCCTTCCATCTCTGACTTTCTAGGTTCTGATTCTATGAGGGAAGCTAAGGAAGGGGAGAAACATTTCTCCTGGTGGTTGTTTTTTTCTCCTCTCCCAAGAACATTTGACACTGAGGCCCAGCAGACTGTTAGCAGACTCAGCAAGCAGTGCTGGTTTCTCTTCTTCCGTAGACTGGGGAGTGTGTGTGTGTGTGTGTGTGTGTGTGTGTGTGTGTGTGTGTGTGTTGGGGGCTGATGGTGGGGGGGCATCCAGATCTTCAGCTAGGCCCCTGCTGCCCAACCTGTCATCACAACGTTATTGATGCAATAAGTGGCAGCAATGTTGCAACCCTATTTCCCTGCCTTTTCCACAGTAGGGAAGAGTGGGCCTTTTGAATGACTCTTTTGGTTAGAAGCCCATCGAGATGGGAAGGCAGGCGTTTCTGAGCTTTTCAGACATGAGTCACTGTGGTGAGTTCTGAACTTTTCAGGGACTCCAAACTCTATAATAAATCACCACTCTTATTAGGGATCTGTTCTCCAGATGTATACTCCTACTGTATTAGTGTGTACTCACACACACCCTGGCATATTCTGAAACATACACTCACACGTACACTCATATCCAGAGACATGCTCTGACACATAACCGTACTGACAGTGAATATACAGACACATTGACAGAGACACACCCTTACCATCACATCCATGCATGTGTATACACAAACACATGCATGTATATGCTCCAACAGACATATAGATCCAAACATGCACGTGCCAAAGATGGCCACATACTAGTACACATAGCTCACACATGTGCTTATGTACCCACACATGTCTATAGGTCACCTGCTTGCAAACCCAGACATATGTGTTGACAGATATACACTAATACACACAGATACCATCATAGCCATGAACCACACTGACATGCATGATCTGAACACATACATGATCACACAAAGATCCACGGGGGCTGATGTGCAGAATGGACTTGTTCCCAGGCTCCAGTTTCTTGCATAGGATTACGTCTATACCTACCTAGAGCTATTTTCCAGCTTCTATGCATTCTTTTCCTCTTCTCTGCACTCCCTCTTATTCCTCCCCCTGCCAATGTCTCTTGGCAGTTGCTGGCCTGGGCTGTGCCCACCTCCCCTAGGAGAATGTTGCAATCTCCTCTGCAGGCCTGTTTGCCTTATTGCTGCACTCTTGCTTGAAAGGGCACCATGGGGCTGTTCTTACTGGAGCCGAGGGCGGAGGAGGACGGGCACATCCTGTTAACCTTTCTGTGTGCGAATTGGCTGCCAAGAAACTCCTGGCAGAGCAGGACAGTGGCTTCTAGGGACTGGCTCTGTTTGGGCTTTTTCTTCTCTGTCTACAGCTGCCAAGTTCAGAGAGCCTGTATGGATTTGGTTCTTCCTCTCAGGTACCCTAAGGAGCTCTGTGTGGTAGGAACCAGGGTGCAGATTGAATATAAAACTACCAGGGAATCTGTAGTATCATTTCAGGATGTAAGGATTGGTGCTATATGTAGGCATGCACGTATGTACATGTATGTGTTCATATGTGTAATAGCTGAACCCCTTTGCATTAGTGGGCTTCTCATCAGGAAAGCAGGAAAGCAGGAAAGAAGAGGATGGAAGTAGAGAAAGAAAGATTTGACCAGTAGCTTCCAGTGTGTCTGCTCTTCCCTAGGATCAAACTAGGCATCTTCCAAATCAAGAGATACTTCTAGGCCAGTAGTCATAGGATCACAGACTTACAGCACTAAGGGTCCTTGTAGGTGGTCTAGACCTACCCCACCATTTTACAGATGAAGAAACAAGTAGAGGGGCAGTTAGGTGGTGCCATGGGTAGAGCATTGACCCTGAAGTCAGGAGGACCCAAGTTCAAATCCAGCCTCAGACACCGATTAGCTGTGTGACCCTGATTGCCCCAAACAAACAAAAATCAAGGAATATTGACAAAGAAGAGATGACACACTAGCCCAGGGTCTCTCAGTTAAGGAATGGAAGGGTCAGGATCAATGAGGCCTCTCTTTGCCCACCATCAGTAAGACGTTCACTTTGCTGTGATTTTTCAGTAGTGATGATGCCTTTGCCCACCCATTCTTTCTCATCAAGTGCTGCTTGTGACCAAGGTCATGTGTAGTTGAGATGATTGGCTGGGGCTAGGAGTGTAGTCTGAGCTATGCAGCAGAGTTTTCTTCTTTTCTTTCCCTCTCTGTGCAAAGCCAACTGGTACAAAAGACTTATGGGCTTGGGGTGGCTAGATGGCACAGTGAATAGAGCACCAGCCCTGGAATCAGGAGGACCTGAGTTCAAATGTGACCTCAGACACTTAACACTTACTAGCTGTGTGACCTTGGACAAGTCACTTAACCCCAATTGGCCTGCCTTCCTCCCTCCAAAAAGCAAAAATAAAAAACCAAAAAAACCCCCCAAACCAACCCAGACTTATGGGCTTTATTGGACTGTCATGAGTCACCAGTGTGAAGTGTCAGCCAAAGACCCTCACACTATCTTAGGCTAGAATAATTAGAGCTGATGTGCACTGCACCCAGTCATTGGGGTTTCAAGCTGGAAGGGATTGCTGTACAGCTCCCTCATTTCACACAAGCAGAAATCGAGGCTCTATGAAGGCATATATCTTACTGAAGAATACCTGAGTAATAGAAAGTAGAGGCTGGATTCAGACCCAGGCCCTTTGACTCCAAATCCAAAGCTCTTGATGGTAAGACTGTGCATTTAAGTCTGGAGACAGGATAGGAGGTTAAATTAGGGGGCTGCAAATATATTCTCAGAGCAGCTAGGGGGCTCAATGTATAGAGCCTGGAGTCAGGAAGATCTGAGTTCAAATCTAGTTCCGATATCTCTTGGAGATGCGACTGCCCTATGCCTTGTGTGAATGTCAGAGCCCTGTCTTTGGGCCTTTTCTGTCATAGGATTTAGAACTAAAATGGTTCTTAGGGATGATCTTGCCTCCTTCTCTACTACATCCCTCAATACCACCCCTGTAGTTCCGGCCCTCACCACCTCTCCCCTAGACTATGGCAATTCCCTCCTGACTGTTCTCCCTGCCTTCATTTTCTCCCCACTTCAATGTATTGATTCATGCCAAAGGGATTTTTCTAAAGAACAGATCTAAATATGTCACTACTAAATATTCCTACTAATTAAATGCCAGTGGCTCCCTATTGCCTTGAAGATTAAATATAAATTCTTATTGACTTTTTTTTTTTTGCTTTTTAGAGGGGAGGTTGGTCAATTGGGGTTAAGTGACTTACCCAAGGTCACAGAGTTTTTGTGTTGTGTCTGAGACTGGATTTGAATTCAGGTCTGCCTGATCCAGGAGCAGTGCTCTATTCACTTCGCCACCTAGCCGCCCCTTATTGACTTTTAAAGCCCTTCACAATGTGTCCCTAATTCCATGTTACAACTTTGTTATACAATTACTCCCATTTCTTCTTTCTGTGGTTTGACCAGATTAATTTTTTTAATGGTTCCTCGCACACAGTACTCCATCTCCCATCACCAGGTCAAACTGTGTCTACAGTTTTTCACCTTCACCTATTAGAATTCCTGGTTTCCTTCAAGACTCAATTCAAGTACCATCTTCTCGGTGAAGCTTTTCCTGGTCCTTCCAACCCCTAGTACTCACCCCCTTCACCATCAATTTGTATTTATTTAGGGATATGTAGGTGATGTAGCAGATAGAGTGGTGGGCCTGGAGTCAGGAAGACCTGAGTCCAAATCCAGCCTCAGGAACTTACTAGCTGTGTGACCCTGGTCAAGTCACTGAACCTTTGCCTTAGTTTCCTTATTCGTAAAAATGTAAAGGACATATAAGAATAAGAGTTAATATGAAAATAGCACCTACCTCCCAGAGTTGTTGTGTGGGTCAGATGAGACAAGTATAAAACGTTTAGCACAGTGCCTGGCACATTGCAAGTGCTGTTTAAATGTTAGTTCTTCTTCTATAGTTATATACATATGTGTTGTTTCTCCTCGAGGGTAGGGCATATTTCACTTTTGTCTTTTTTCTCCAGTTCCTAGCAGAGTGCCTGACAGATGACAAGAACTTTATAAATGCTTATTGATTGCTTGATCAATCATTTAGTCTAATCCCTAAGTTAATTTTACAGATGAGGAAAGGCCCAGAGACATCTTATAACTTGCCCGACATTTCGAATCAAGGTCCTGACTCTAATTTTGATTCTCCTTCCACTACATCACACTGCCCTCTTCCTGGGTCATGGATCATTGGAGTATTTGCTCCAGGCACCCACCTGGATATCTTCCATATTATTTGGGTTGCAAGACAAAGGAAGCTTCTGACATGCTGCGATAGAGTTGACCCGTGACTATCTGGATGATAGCATGTGGTAAGGCAGGGCCTTTGCCAGCTATGCTCTGAATCCACACGTGACAAGCAACCCACCCAACTTCTCCAGAAAGGGGTTTTTGCCAGTCTCTGGGCACAGTGGTTATTTAGAGACCTGAATGGCCTTCCTGTTTATCAGTCAAATGGGCAGAGGAGAGCTCTCTGCTTTCTTGAACTTCATTGAAACTGGAAATCATGGAATCACAGAATCTCAGGAATTAAACGGGACCTCAGAATGAATCTAAACCAAAATGTCCCTGAGCAAGGAACCTCTCTACTGTATTTGGCAAAATGTCTTAGTTTGTATCTAAGAATGTAATTGCCAGTAATGAAGACTACTCCCCTCTGATTAGGAAGCTCTAGCCTAGATGGAATGGAAGTCTCTCTTGCTGGGGTTGTTGGAATATTGTCCCATTGCCTATCTGAAATGAGATTAACTAGATGGCCAACCTCTGAAGTCTCCTCTTGTCTAAAGAATCCAAGATTCTTTGATTTCGGAATGTTGTTGAAGTGGAAAAATCATGCAGTGAAAGGAGGCTAATATCTGGGGGTTTCTTGAGGATTTCATTAGTCTTGGTCTTCACTTATGTCTTCCTCTAAAGTGTGGAGTGGGATCTTTGGTTCTTTTTAAAAATAATTTATTTATTTTTAGTTTTTAACATTCACTTTCATAAGATTTTGAATTTTAAATTTTCTTCCCCTTTCTTTCCTCTCCCCTCTCCAAGACAGTGTGCAATCTGATATGGGCTCTACTTATACATTGACATTAAACATTTTCACATTAGTCATGATGTGAAGAAAGATTAGAACTAATGGGGGGAACCATGAGAAAGAAGAAAC
This sequence comes from Pseudocheirus occidentalis, assembly GCA_028646575.1. Lineage (NCBI taxonomy): Eukaryota > Metazoa > Chordata > Mammalia > Diprotodontia > Pseudocheiridae > Pseudocheirus > Pseudocheirus occidentalis. The sequence continues at coordinate 88,662,939 of CM053594.1, forward strand.
AAAACAACAAAAAAAGGAGAGCAAATAGCATGCTTCCATCTGCATTCAGACTCCAAAGTTCTTTCTCTGGATGTGGATGGCATTTGCCATTGTGAGTCTTCTAGAATTGTCTTAGATCCTTGCATTACTGAGAAGAGCCAAGTCTATCAAAGTCATTCATTGTACAATGTGACTGTTACTGTGTACAATGTTCTCCTGGTTCTGTTCATTTCACTCAGTTCATATAAATCTTTCCAGGTTTTTCTGAAGTCTACCTGCTCATCATTTCTTATAGCACAATAGTATTTTATTACATTTATATACCACAACATGTTCAACCATTCCCCCATTGATGGACATCCCCTCCATTTCCAATTCTTTGCCACCACAAAAAGAGCTGCTATAAATATTTTTGTACATGTGTGTCCTTTTCCCATTTTTACAATCTCTGTGGAATTACAGACCTAGAAGTGGTATTGCCAGGTCAAAGGGTATGCACATTTTTATAGCCCTTTGGGCATAGTTCCAAATTGTTCTCCAGAATGATTGGATCAGTTCACAACTTCACCAGCAATGTATTAGTGTTCCAATTTTCCCACATCTTCTCCAATGTTTATCATTTTCCTGTTTTGTCATGTTAATCTATCTGATAGGTGTGATGTGGTATCTCAGAATTATTTTAATTTGCATTTCTCTAATCAATGGGACATTTGGTTCTTGAAGGCTATGTTAGTGGAACCAAAGCCCGGTAAGTTCTACCAAATTGAAGGGCTTTGAGGAGGAGGAGATTAATAATGTCTGTTTTCTGAGGATCGTTGAAGTTATATGTAAACAGGCTAATTTGGGTAAAAGCTGTTCATCAGATGTTTAATTTTTCATCCTGAGAAATTCATGAAGTTAGCCGCTCAGGTGTAATAGACTTGTGATTTCTATCAATAGATCATGAGGCTGATTTCACAGTTATGCTGACAAATCAGATATTTAAAGTATTTGATTATAATATCTTGGACAGGGGTATTCACTGGGGAATAGATAATCATGAAAACATAGTAGAATTCTTCTTAACTGGGATGTGGCATGGGGCAAACATCACACACAGCTGTGTTTGACCAAAAGCTAGGAGACAGGGAAGCATTTTGCAGTCACTAGAGAATTCATTAAGTAGGCTAACAGATCAGGTTCATCTATCTCTAAATCAAGTGTTCTTACACCAGCTTCTCAGAATAATTTAAAAAATAGGCTTCTCAGAATAATTTAAAAAATAATTCATAATTGAAGGAAATGTTAAATATCAATCAGCAGTTAGTGAAAATAAATATGTAATTTCTCCCCATTCCAGTTCATAAGCCCTCTGAAAATGATTCACAGATCCCATGTTAATACCACCTACTCTAAATGCTAAGAGTTTTTTTTTTAAGGCTGCTATGGCTAAGCAACTGAGCTAATAGTAATCCTACTAATTATAGATATTTAAATTGTGCCTTAAGGTTTTCAAAGTGTTTCATGTCAATGACCACATCTAAGTCTCACAGCCTTGTTATATTATTTCTGTTATTACAATCACCGTTTTACAGGTGAGGAAACTGAGCTTTACATTAGATCACTGTTTTCTAACCAACTGAGCTAAGTTCTATAAGTTTATTGCTGATTTCATATGATATCGAGTAAAATTATAGGACTTATACTCCCAAGGTTAAACATATAAATTACTTTATTTTTTATTTATAAATAATATGTTATTCCCCCTGCCAATTACATGTTGAAACAATTTTTGACATTTAAAAAAATGTTTTGAGTTCCAGATTTTGTCCCTCCCTTCTTTTTCTCCTCCCTCCCTAAGATGGTAACCAATCTGATAGAGGAAATATAAGTTACTTTCAAAAAGTCTGAAATTAATTTCAGAGATGACAGATCTCTAATAAGTTATTAAGGGATACTAAGATGATTTGGGGGCCCATCCCTAATCTTTTCACCTTATGTCATAGACATTTAGATTCTAATACTGAGATGAGATTTCAGGTGATCATTTGGTCCAGAAACCCTTTCAGTTAAGTAAGATATTATCGTCCTAATTTTACAGATAAAGAAATCAAGGCACAAAAATGTTAAGCCACACAGTGAGTCAGTGACAAAATTAGAACTAAAATCTAGACAATTCAAAACATCTCCTGATACTTAGAACAGCATCTGTTAAAAGTGCCTCAGGATGGGTTTCTCTATAGGGTAGGAGTTTGTTATAGATGACTGTTAAGTTTTCTTTCAACTCAATGAATCTTTGATCTAAGGTCAAGTTTAATGGCCCTGTTCTATTTTAATGACCCTAAATGGATTTTTCAAGAGTACAGGGCCATGTGAGGCTAATTGCTGATCTCCTTATGAAAAGGCAGGTTTGTGCTTGCAGAGAAAGAGGTCACTTGAGGTAGTAGAAAGAGTGATCATTCTCTTGTCAGAAGACCATGGTTCGATTCCCAGCTTTCCCCCACTTACAAACTGTAGGAGCTTGGGCAAATTAGTTAAGTTCTCTAGGCCTCAGTTTCTTTTTCTATAAACTCAGAGGATTGGTCCCTTCCAACTTTAATTCTATGACAATATTTAATATTCATAAAGACTTAGTACAATAAAGCTCTGGTATACAAATAGGTGCTTAATAAATGCCTATTTCCTTTCCTTGCTTCTTACAAACTTGACTTCTAGTACAATGCTTTTTTTTCTACTATGTTTCAAGGATAAGAACCATGATTTCTGAGATTAAACTGTTCCTCGCTATCCTAGTGGACTTGAAGGACCTATAAATTTGATTTAATAGAAATTCCCCCCCAACCCCTGCAGGCATTATTAAGTTATATGGCCATTTTAGCACACTTTCCTATGGAGCAATGTTCTAGGTTTGGTGGAGGTTTTGAATTCTGGGTGAAAGCTGCTTATGACCCTAGGCATGTCACTTCCCCTCTATGGACCTCAGCTCCCTCACCTGTAAAATGAGGAACTGAGGTTTAATGATCTGTCTCCCGTGCACTTTCATCCTATGGTTCTATGATAGTCCTGCATATGAAAGTATGTGCGTATGGTGATGACTAATCGGTGAGTAACTTTTGTTTGTTAATTTGCTTTTTTTTCCAATGCACATTAGCAACTACTTTGCCTAGGAAAGAGGCCAGCACTATTATTTTCATTCAGTAGATAGATAAATGCAAGTATTAGAAGGCACAGTGGCCTGACAAAGCTTACACACATTCCATTTAAGAACTTGTGCTCAGTTTCCTGGGTCACTGCTAAACCCACTGAACACATTGCCTCCCTTTGAAGATTCAGATCTGGATTTAGCTTAGATGTGGTATGGTCATGGGTCAGATTTTTTTTTCCTTTCTGTGCCTAAGCAAATAAGGATATTTCAGAGAGATAGTTGTAAAGAGTTCTTTTTTTTTAATTGACTCACATAAGCCTCACAGTTAATCCTATGAAATGTCAAATGTAAATATGGTAACATTCATTTTACAAATGGAGACAGTAAGGCTCTGAGAGATGGGTGACTTGTCTGAGATCTTGCTGCGTCTAATCAGAAGAGGCAAAACTTGAAACCAAGATTGCAAGCTCCTTCAGGGCATGAATTATCTTTCTCTCTCATTTATATCACTAGAACTTAGCACAGTCCCAGGCACATTGTGGGAACTTAATACATGGTTTTTTAATGGAATTATTTATTGAATTTAATTATTTTCTCTAGTCCCGATGTAGATGGTATGCTTATCAGATCTGTTTATGTTAGGGAAGGACAGCTCAACACATGAAATGATAGATGGCACCAGGATCCAAAGAACTCAGGGTTAAATCAAATCCAATGAGATTGAACAGGGATGAAAATAAAGGCTTACCCTTAGGTTCAGATAATCGGTTTCACAAGTCCAAGATAGGGGAGATGTGTTGTCCTAGATAGTAATACTTTTTCTTTTATGCTCCAGGGGTGGGGAACCTGCAGTCTCTAGGCCACATATGGCCTTCTAGGTCCTTGGGTAAAGCCTTTTGACGGAGTCCAAGTTCTACAGAACAAATCCTTTTAACAAGGGGATTTATTTTGTGAAGTTTAGATTCAGTCAAAGGGCTATACTTGAGGACTTGAGACTTTGAGGCTGCAAGTTCCCCATCCTGGTAAGACTAACCCCTGCTTGTAAAAGTTAGGAGGGCTGTTGAACTCAATTTTGGGTTACTTGGGATCCATTTGGGAAGGCCCTGCTCACAGAACCTGAGAAGAGTAACCAAAACTGCTAACTACTGGATCAAGAGAATGAGAGGCAAGTACCAGTCCTAGTTCTGACCTTGCCATTAACCCCCTGCATGACTAGGGGAAAGTCACTTCACCTAAGTAGGTCTCTACTGTCCTCGTCTCAAAATAGAACTAGTGATACTCACATTGCCAGAAATGATGAGAATGATGTATCTGAAGTGTTTTGTCTTGTCAAGGTTATGTAAAAATGCAACCTGGGTGAGTAGCAGTGTGGAGGAATGGAAAGGGTAATGGATTTGGGGTCTGAGGACCTGGATTTGAATCCTAGCTTTGCTATTTACTAATTATGTGATCTCGGGCAAGTCACTTCAGCTCTCTTACCTTTACAGTCTTTTTGTCTTATGAATGAAGGGTAGGACTAGGTCAAGGGTTCTTGTGATTTTGTTAAAAATGTTTTGCTAGTTATTTCAATATCATTGACTTCCTTTGCATTCCTAAGTATTTTATATGTTTAAAAGCATTCTTCTGAGAAGGGATCGGTAGACTTCACCAGACTGCCCAAAGGGGCCCATGGTACAACAAAAGATGAGGAATCTGTGGGCTTGAACATCTCCAAGGTTCCTTCCATCTCTAAGATTCTCTTAGCAGTCTATGATTCAACTTCTTTCAGAGAAGCCAATGTGAGTGTGAATCACCTTCCACCTGTATTCTGGCCTTCAGAAGAGGGATGCAACAGATCCCTAGGAGGAAGGTGGGCAGAAGAGGCCAGCTCAGGGTTGGGATTTGGAGAGAGAAGGAGCTATTGGATAGGAAGGGGCCCTTGAGATGCCCTGTGTTTGAGATCAGTATTTTCCTGTTTATCCATAGTAGTTTCCTGACCTGTTTGTTGTTTACATCAGTTCTGAAGGGATTACAACAGGCTTATCTCTTTCTTCATTCCAAGTTACTTCACTTTAGTGGTTTCTATCATCATACCCTGTGCTTGGAGCAGTTAGGAATGCATCATTGATATCCTGAGACTGGAATGGCTTCCTATTCTCTGTTCCTAGACCAGGGATACCTCTGGAAGCCTTTGCTGTAGGACTGGTGAGTCAGAAATGAAGAAGAAAGGGGGAAGATTGAAAAAAATAAAAACCTCTGGTCTTTGAAGCATCTTTGCCCTTAAGCAGAAGAACAAACAAACAAACAAACAAACAGACTTGTACACATACAATCATCAGGTTTCCAATTTCCGCAGGGATGTGTCACCCAGGGCTGGGTTTCGACAGCCTTGGGGGGGGGTTGAAGGGGGAGGCAGAGGTGGGGAGAAGGAGGTTATGTCATCTGATGGGGTGTGGTGGTGTAATGCAGAGTGACAGCGCAGAACAAACCAGGAAGTGGTATCAACAAATGCCTCCTCAGATGGGCTCGATCTGGTCAAGACTGACTGTTCTCTTGTGAGGGAGGTTGTCTGGGGCAACTGACCCCATGACAGTCTCTTGACTAACTTCAGCAACTCTTCCTACATTTGAATTGAGGGCCAGAAAAAGAGGGGAGGGGTGGTAGCTACTTTTGGGTAGACAGTCCTCATACCTCATAACAGGACTCCTTGGAGGTGTGCATGTTATGTATTAATGGGGACACAGAGATAATTACAGGGAACTGGGAAAGTCATGGTTCCAGGTTGGGAATGGTTGTCCCTATATGGAAAGTATCCCCCAAAAGTTTACTGTGGTTATGGTGCAGCCCCACACAAAGATCTAATTCAATAAGCCCTTTGTTCCCCGTCTCTCTCCTTTTTTTCTTCCTTCTCTTTTCCCCTTCTCCCTGAATATTAAGGTAAGAAAACTCTGAACTCGAAGTCAGAAGATCTGGGTTCTAGTCCCAAGGGATTTTCCTGGCACTCCTCAAATATTCTTGCCTATTCCTGCCCCGGGTCTGTAAGAAAAGCAGAAGAACCTGCTAATCACTCAAGTATTTTATTTACAGTGTCAACCAACTGGACTTTTGGAAACATCTGGGTCTTTGAAAATCATGCCTTTATCCGTTTCCTTACTTTTATCTTGGAGCTCAGATGGAATAGAGAAAGAGATTGGGCCCAGGATGGTTCTGAGATAGGAACATATACTTGTAAAACTTAATTCCTTTAATCACTTATGTGTATTTATTATTTCTAATAAAAATGTATTAGAACAGGCAGTTAGGTGGCCCCTTCCTATCCAATAGCTCCTTCTCTCTCCAAATCCCCAACCTGAGCTGGCCTCTTCTGCCCACCTTCCTCCTAGGGATCTATGCACCCAGAATAGAGCACTGACCCTGGAATCAGGAGGACCTGAGTTCAAATTCAGTCTCAGACACTTGACACTTACTAGCTGTGTGACCTTGGGCAAGTCACTTAACCCCAATTGCCTTGCCTCCCCCTTCCAAAAAAAAAAACTGTATTAGAAAATAGAAAAGTTCATATTGTATTGTGAATCCCTACTACAGGTCACTTACCAATTTCTTCCTTTAGGACTCTTCCCTTGCCCTCCTTGGTGATGAGGTAATTAATGACCTATCTTCCCTGAAGTTAGATGAATTAAACATAATCATGGTGATAATAGGGCTTGCTACTTAGCATGAATTTTTCACTTAATCTTATATTTATCTAAGTTATAAAATGTTTGAAATGGAAGAGAACTTAGGACTCCAGTCTAACCTCTATATTTGACAAATAAGGAAATTGAAATTGAGTCATAAAGTGACTTGTCAAGGATGACACGGAAAGTTAGTGGTATAAATGTAACTCAAAGGAAAGTCTCCATTCCAATATTCTTTCCATTATGACAGGGCCTTTCTTTGCATGCCCAGTGCTCAGCCCAGTGCCCAGCACATAGCCAATTAGTAAATGCTTGTTGATTTGACTTCTCCCTATATTGCATTGCTTCCCCAAAACTAGCTTGAAGGCAATGTTCGGTGAACTTGTGGAACACTCTGGGATTTCATTCCTTGATTGTAACGAGGTAGTATCTTTACATTAGATTAGATGAAGCATTTATCAAGTGATTACTATGTGACCAGCACTGTACTAAACCCTAGGGATTAAAAAAAGAAAAAGGAAACAAGATAGTCCTTATTTTCAAGGATTTATAGTATAAGTGGGGAAGACATCACAAAAAGGGTAGTTGGAAAGGGAGAGGAAGTGGTGGAAGTACTCACCTAGGGGTAAGGTAGCCTCTGTGGAGCTGGAGCAGAGCAGAGAGTGAGCTGGGAAGGAAGTGAGCGGTATGGCGGAGAGCTGAGGCTATGGCTTTGGAGTGGAAGCATTCTCACCAGGCAAGGCCAGCCATGTGGAGTTGTAACAGACTGGAGAATGATTGGGGCTGGGGAGGTGAGAGATGGAGGGGATGGGAGGATAGGGGTGTAGGGGGAAGGATTTAAGTGTAAGCTGAATCTAGAGTAAGGAGACTTGAATTTGAATCAAATGAAAAAAAATCCACACCTAACACTTGCTAGTTGTATAATGGTGGTTGAACCACTTTATTTTTAATAGACGCAGAGGTCACTTGGGTTTGAAGGCAGATAGATCTGTATGAAAGAAAAGAAGGGCTTACCGCTGCTTTTAATTATTCCTTTGATACTGGTGTTCATGTGTCTGCTATAGTGGCAGCCACTAGATCTTTCTGACTAAGTGTGGAAAGAATATAACAGAGTGGTATTAATATATCTAGTCTAGAGGTGCAGAAAGTAGACTATCTGAGTCACTTGTGGTTGTATTTTTAAATGAGACTCATTGCAAGGATATATGGAATCAGAAAGCAGCCTCCTCAGCTATTAATTGCTCAGTATTTTGGGGGCTACACAATGGGTTGTGCCAGCTGGAAGTTGCTTGGGGTTATTTGGGACAGTGACCCAAATGTAATGCTTTGCTGACAACCCCCATTCTGAATGGAGGTTATAAGGAAAAGAGATCTGACAACTCTTCCAAATGGCCATGTACTTCTCACTGCTAATCCTGTGCAGGAACTCTCAGGAAAGGAAAATGGGGCCTCAGGATCTGTGAGTTACCAGCTACCTGTGTCATCATGAGCAAACAAACCACTAAACCTCTAGATCTCACAGGTTCTTAACCTGGAGTCTGTGAACTTTTTTTTTTTGTATTTTGATAACTCTATTTCAATACAATTAGTTTCCTTTGTAATCCTATGTAATCCTGTGTAAATGTATGCATTTAAAAACATTTTTAGAAGGGTCAATAGGCCTTACCAGACTTCCAGAGAGGCCTATGGCACAGAACCCCTGCTCTAGACTCTGTTGTTGTTGAGTCATTTTTCAGTTATGTTGAACTCTTCATGACCCCATTTGGGGTTTTCTAGGCAAAGATATTGGAGTGATTTACCATTTCCTTCTCTTGTTCATTTTACAGATGAGGAACCTGAGGCAAACAGGGTTAAGTGACTTGCCCAAGGTCACACAGTTAGTAAGTGTCTGAAATCAGATTTGAACTTAGGAAGCTGAGTCTTCCTGACTCAGGTCCAGCACTCTATCCATTAGGCTACCTAGCTCCCTCTAGTCTCTGAGCACACCTGAATTGAAAATCAGGTGGCTGTGTCTGCCATACCGATAACCATGAAGTAAGCAGACTGCTGTCCTTTACAATCTACCCTTTGGGAGCAAATACCCAAATCTAGGTTTTATACAAAGGCTTGGGGGTTGGGAGAATAGAGCCAAGAGATTCTTTGAGGACATGACCATTTCATTTTTGTCTTTGTATTTCTAGTGTCTAGTATAGTGACACATATGTAGTAGATGCTTAAGAAATGTTCATTAAATTCAGTTGAATTCCCTCCTATCTGTTCCAAGTTTCTGGATGTCCAGGGTCCAGGAACTAGTTATAATAATGGGAAGGTTGGTATTGAAAATCCAGATGCGACTCACAGTAAGGTTACTCACATATGTCTAGTTACTGCAGTATATTTATACAGGAACTTATGTGAGAGAAGAGAGGAAGAGAAGAGACATATAAACATACACATAAAAGCACACACATGGCAGGGAGAGACAGAGACAGAGAGACAGAGAAAGACAGAGAGAGAGAGAGAGAGAGAGAGAGAGAGAGAGAGACAGAGAGAGAGACAAAGAGGGGGGTAGGGAGAGAGACAGACAGAGACAGAGACGGAGAGAGACAGAGTTAGAGAGACAGAGACAGACACAGAGACACAGAGAGACAAACACAGACAGAGAGAAAGAGAGAGACAGACAGACATAGACACCAACAGAGAGAGACAGAGTCAGAGAGAGACAGAGACAGACAGACAGACACACACACACACACACAAAGTCAAAAACAGCAATCCTAAAAAGTTAGTTGAGTCAGAGCATTCTGTGGGGTCCACAGCAAACTCTATAAACAAGAGACTCAGTAACATAGAGGAAAAAATTGGGCATTTTTGGAGTTATTTTGAAAGTGGCTCATCCTTCACTCCTTTATTCTTGCCATCACGGATTCTTGCAATTGGGGAATCCAGTCCATACAGTGTCACTGTATGGGATTCCAATCAGTAATTAAGCTGGCATCTCACATGCTGTAGAGCAAGGCCATTTTTTTTCTCAGTGTGGAATATAATGGATGGTGTTCAGAAACCTCCTGCCAGCACCTTCATGAGGCTGCTTCTCCAGTCCTTTCCCTAGATGTGGCATTCAAGACCATCACTACAGTTTTGGAAGGGCATTAATGAGCATTCCAGTAAGCAGCTTGCTAACAACATCCTCCTGTGACTGGGTTGCTGCTGATGCCCCTAACACCAAAATGGGCTTCTCTTTTAGTGAGTCTACTAAAATAGAAGTGTTCAATCTAATTTATGAAACCAAGATGAAAATAGGGTAGAATACAAATATCAAGAGGCATTGCCCTATTGCCTTAATGGTCCCATCCAGCACAGTAGGTTTCACCTGCAATCATTTAAATGACACCAGTACTGGTCAAACTACCTCCATATACATTATGCAGTTGATTCAATATTTTCTTCTCTATATCACTATTATCAGTCAGCTTGTGGCTTTGTACCATGCCATGCAACAGACACTATATATTAAACTTGAGCTTTCCCAAACTTTCAGCCCTTTCCTTTCTTTATCTAAGTTTTCAATTCCTTACATGGCTTATAAGCACTATACTAGTAAACATCTTAACATAGAATATCTTTTTAGTCATATACAGCAGTGTCTGTACCCTAAGAATGTTGTTTTGGGATCAATTTACCCTGGTCCCAAACTGTCTCAAAAGTGGTTTGTCAGGTCACTTGGCATATGAAGAAGTCCTTGCTTCAAAATTTTATTTGAAATCCCAATTCCCATACAAGCAATAATTATAGGCATTTATCTAGTATTAGTGATCACAAATTTAGTATAGAGGTAGGAGACTTTAGGGGATTTGCAAAGCACACACACATATGTACATTAGTTATATATTAGTTCATTTGCAGTTATATATTTATATGTAAACATATGTGTATGTATGTGTGCATACACACATATTTCGTTTGCTCTTTACAACATCCATATGAGGTAGAAACTACAGCATTGCACTATCCCCATTTCAGATGAGAAAACTGGAGCTCCAAGAACTCAAATATTCAGCATGAGGTCACAATGAGCAAATGTCAGCATCTGCACTTAATTCCAGGTCTCTTCTGGAATGTCACATTACCTCATTCATTCTCTTGACAGTTCCCAACACCTGGTCCTGAATGGATCCATCACTCATCTACCACTCTTGGCTTGAGGCTGGATACAAAAGTCTTTCCCTCAATGAATTTTACTGCATTCTTGGTATCAGTGTCCAAATGAATGGATGAATAAAACATTTATTAAGTGCTTATTATGTACAAAGCACTGTGCTAAGTGCTAGGGATACAAATAGAAAATAAGACATTCTCTACTCTCAAGGAGCTTACATTCTAATAGTGGAGATAACACATATTAATTTGACTAGGATTCAAGTTGAACAGTCTATCCTGGGTACCTCCAGAAACCCACCACAAAGAAAAATGTGAAATTCAATATACAATAACCTTGCATAGCTAGGAATCCTGTTCCTTATTAACAATAGTCCGTCTAATTTTCCACTGATATAAATTTGAATTCTAAACAATGGTAAGGTCACTCCAGTTAGAATAATAACAAAGTCTAATTTTCATCTCACTATAATTAAAAATATTTTTATTCTTAATTAGGAAATCAGCAAACATTAATATTTCTATACACAAAGAAGGCAAGAAAATGGGGATTATGCATGAAACTATGAATCAGCTTCCTATGTTTTCCTTTTTAAAAAGTATCTACCACTATTCTTACTCACTCTTACCCTCAATCTCTTTCCTCCTCCCCTTCCCATCAAAGCCTTCTAACAAATTTTTTTATCGTTCATTCTTGTCTGACTCTTCACTACCTTGCAAGACTATATTGTCCATGGAGTTTTCTTGGCAAAGATGCTAGAATGGTTTGCCATTTTCTTATGCAGTGGATTAAGGCAAACAGAAGTTAAGTGATTTGCTCAGGGTCACACAGCTATTAAGTATCTGTCAGATTTGAACTCAAGTCTTCCTAATTCCAGGTCCAGCACTTTATTTACTGAGTCAGCTAGCTACATATTATGAATGATTGTCTCTGTATATTTCATTTTGTACCCACACTATACCATGTCTCCACCAATGAATGGGAATATTCTCCTATGATAACCTTGTGAGGTGGATATGTGTTCTGTATGGCACTGTACCTTGAGTTCCTCACCTTTATTGGGGTAGACATGGGGTACACTGACTTATCATAGAATGATGATTAGAGTTCTTAAATGTTTCTGTTTTAAAAAATATTCCAATGTTGTGGTCATTACTCTTCTTCAGTTGCTACAATGTCTTCTCAGATTTCCTCAAATCCTTCCCTTTCATAATTCCTTATGGGACAACAATATTCCATTATATTAAGGTATTATAATCCATTCAGATACACCAATTGATGGGTACCTTGTTTCTAGTCCTTTACTATAATAAAGAGTGCTGCTATAAATGTTTTTTCTACTTATGGATCTTCCTATTCTTTCTTTGATCCCTTTAAGGCAGTGGTTCTCAACCTTCCTAATGCCCTGACCCTTTAATACTCATATGTGGGTGTATCTGTGTGTATCTGCATGTGGGTGGACTCGCCTAGAGATGGATAGAGGAGCAGTGTCTCAGTTCCTAAGACCATTGGAAATATGTGTTTTCTGATGGTCTTAGGGCAACCCCTGTGACCCTTGTGAAAGGGTCATTCGACCCCCAAAGGGGTTGTGACCCACAAGTTGAGAACTGCTGCTTTAAGGTATAGGCTTAGTAGTGGTATTATAGAATCAAAGCATGCATGGCTGAATGATTTTTTTGGTGTAATTCCAAAATGCTTTCCAGAATAGTTGGACCAATTTGCAACTCCACCAATGATGCATTAGTGTGCCTATCCCTCCTACTGCCTTTTAAATGATTGTCATTTTCCTTCTCAAGACAACTTCCTCTTTATAACACATGATCAACTGGGAATGGTTTTGGAGTTTTACGTATTTGTTATCAATTTCCTATATATTGGGTATCAGAATTTTATCATAGAAATTTGCTATGAAGATTTCTTTTACAGACATCAGATGATGAACTCCTGATCAAGGTTATATATCCCATGTGGAACTTTGGTTATGTTATATGAGATGTTAGCCACATTCTCTTTTAATTGGAAAGGAGGATTCAGCTATCCTTCAGTTCCAGCATGGAAAGAAGTTCCTTATGTAAACAAACTCATTCTCTGATATATGATGTACTAGTCTTGTATATTTCTTCATCATAATTATTTAATTAATTCAGGGACCAATATTAAATCAGACGCTGATATTATCCCCATACTGTTGAGGGCTATGAAGATGTCAGTTGAAATTTTATATATACAGTTTTAAAAACATTATTTGTGTAATTTAGAGATTCACTTTGATTTATAAACTCTTGACTTCTATCCCACTAACAAACACTCAGTCAGAAGCCTGATAAATTTTTCGAAGATCTTTTGCACTTGGCCACCTACTAGAGAAAGGAAACAGTACTTTCCAGACAAAATTAATCCCTAGCATTAACATTGTTTGTTTGTTGAGTCCCATTTTTGGTACCAGGTCTGTGCTAGTTGACCCTCTTATAGTTCTGGATAGATACTTAGATGATAGAAATTCCTTAAGTTCTAAATATGTGGTAGGCACTGTGCTAAGCCCTGGGAATATGAATAAAAAGAAGACACTCCCTGCACCCAAAGAACTTACATGCTAATGTGGGGAGACCACATCTGGGAGAAGATAGAAAGGAGGAGACAGACTGGTAGCATGGTTTGGAGACTGTACGAAATGATATGGAGACCTGTATTCAGGCAAGATTAAAATGAGAGTTCACTTGTATGAGTCTGGGATGGTTCTAGGGGTAGAATCTAGTGTAGTGATTCAAGAAATGAGAGTATCCACAGATGTAGTTTTTGACAAAATTTGCTGAAAGGGTGCACAGGATCAGGAGAGAGCCCTATCAGCTGATTGGCTACCTGAATCCCAGTATTCTCACCTGGGTGGATGTAGTAAGCTAGGTCAGCCAGGTAGTGCTCAGTATCATTCCTGGCAATTAATCAGATTTGAGGGGCATATTGGCTTCCTAAATGGAGGCTTTTAGACTCCAGGGTAAGTTCTGGAACTTTGTAGCAATGAAAGTGGGTGTTAATACTTTCATATGTGGTCACAAACTCCTTTCAGCTATCCTGTGTAGGAACACCCAGACCACTCTATTCAACTTTCTGGTAAGGAATATGGGAAGGAGGTCATTGTACCCCATGTCTGCCCCAATAAAGGTGAGGAACTCAAGGTACAATGCCATACAGAACACATAGCCACCTTACAAGGTTATCATAGGAGAAGCAAAGCATGATATAAATGTGCGTTCTTTTCCTTACTTTTGCCTTTGAGATTTTAAAAAATACGTCTTATTTTTTCCCCAGTTACATGTAAACACATTTTTTCTTTGAATTTTGAGTTCCAAATTCTTCCCTTCCCTCCCTTTACCCCCATTGAGAAGGCAAGCAATTGGACATAGTTTACACATATGTAGTCATGCAAAACACATTTTCATGTAAGTCATTCTGTGAAAGAAAACACGGACAAAAAACTCCAAGAAAAATAAAGGAAAAGTATTTTTGATCTGCATTCAGATCTACCAGTTTTTTCTCTGGTGATGGACAGCACTTTTCACCATAGGTTCTACAGAACTGTCTTGGATCATTGTATTGCTGAGCACAACCAAGTTATTCATAGTAGATCATCACACAATATTGCTACTATTGTATACAATGTTCTCCTGGTTCCGTTCATTTCACTTTGTATCAGTTCATGTAAGTCTTTCCATTTTTTTCTGAGAGCATCCTGCTCATCATTTCTTAAAGCACAATAATGTTCCATCACAATCATATACAACAACTTGTTGAGTCATTCCCCAATTGAGGGATATCACTTCAATTTCCAATACTTTGCCACCACTAAAGTTGCTGCTACAAATATTTTTGTACACATTAAGTTCTTTTCCTTTTCTCCCCATGGAAATGGGGTGGTAGCTCCATTCCTTAATATACTCTTCTCTAGCTGGACGTTTACTCTGCTTTCTTTGAACACATCCCACATTTTCCTCTGCCTGGATCTTTATTCCTCTGTCAGGAATGTCCTCTATCTGTTGCCCTTCTATTCATTCTTCAAGGTCTAGCTGAAACGTTTCCTTCAGAAAGTTTTGTCTGATGCCTCCAGCCAAGACTCTGTCTCTTCCTCCTCCTCCTCCCCCTCCTCCTCCTCCTTTTTTGTAGCTGTGATAATTTTTAATTCACTTTGGTAACTGACTCTTTTTGATTTAAAATGAATCCTTAGAAAACATTAGCACCTCTTCCCCCTGAATGTGGTCCATTACACAAGCAAAACTACAAGTTGTACCAATTTCAGAGGATTCCACCACCTTTTCAGTTACCTGGGGGGGGACCTTAGCTGCACCCTGTCAACCTTCTAAAATGATCCACTTTCCCCTTGGAATCTTTTTCTCATTCCATGTCTTTCTCCTCTTGCTTTCTTCTCTCCATTTCCTACTCCTCATTCCTTCTACCCTCTATCATGTAATATAGTGAAGAAATAATGGGTCTTTGTGGTCCTAAAAATGTCACTTGTCTTTTCTTTAAAAATTTCCACTTCTTTTCATCTCAGATGTTCTATGTTCTACAGTCCCTTTCAGTTGAGAGTCCACATTGTCCCCCTAAAGTTCTCACCAGGTCCAATGTTCTAAGTTCTAAGCTCTGAGGTCATTTCCAGTCCTTCATGCTGGGTGCTTGGGGCACCTGTTGGGAGGGCCAGCCAGGCAGGGCTGGGCTGGGACTGGGGCGGGTGGGTGTGGGATGGGGGCTAATCACGTTCAAGCTTCCCCAGTGCCACTCCTCCCCCACACCATATTGCCACCCCCCATCTCTTCTTCATGAATGAATGAACATCTAGAACCTGGAACCTACCATTGCAAATCAAGCCAGAGCTGGCTGCCACTGCCTCCCCTGGTTCCTGGTAGTCAGCAGGATAAGGAGCAGGCAGGACCAACCTGCCAGACCCTCTCCTCAAGTTGCCCCTTTGAGGGGTCCTCTTTGGCTTCAGGCTGGCACCCTTATACTCCTCCTCTTTCCTACCTTTCTTCAACTTCCTAGTTATTAAGCATGAACTCTCCTTGTCATACAATTCTTATCTCTCTTGACATAATGATTTCAGTTCCTTCTTTAATAAATTGGAGAAGGGAGGAAAAAATGAATAAATGAAAAACTCACCAATCTCTTGCCAAATCTTGATGGTTCTTCTTTTACATCTTTCCTTTGTATTCTTTTCTCTCCACTCTCATAGC
>CM053594.1:88679557-88695266 GCA_028646575.1 Pseudocheirus occidentalis
AAGAACCTAGTATTTAAAGCTATACAATCAAATGCAACTGGGAAATAATACATTCAGGGATGGGGGCAGGGAGCCCCTCCCTGCCCTGCTACAAAGCTAGAGGGGTGTTGGAGGAGGGCATAAAAGGGAACAGATTGTGGGAGGGGCCTTACAGTGGGATCAATGTTCTGGGCTGGGGGTGGGGGCAAAAAGGGGAGAAAATCTATAACTCAAAACCTTGTGGAAATGAATGATATAACCAAGAAAATAAATTAAAATTTAAAAAAAAAAGAAAAAAAAAGAAAGAAGAAACAAAAAAAAATTTATGAAAGACATAGTGTCTGGAGCTATGCTTTAAAGAAACCTAGAAATTCCAAGAGGTAGAGGTGAGTAAGGTGTGCATTCCAGATGGGAAAGGGGGGGGGGGGGGAAATGGAGAGAGGCAGGGAGGAGCCTATGCAAACACCTAGAGGTGAGAGCTGGAATGTTATGAATAAGGAACAGTTAGTAGAATGTCTGCATAAGAACAGAGAGTGCATGAAGGAGAAGTTTTATACAACAATGATTACCTTGGCTCTTATTGCCTTAAGGCAAGGTAGGTTACATTTCACCCTTCCTGCAGGGTTCTTTGGTACCTTTAAGAGTTTTTGAGGATGTCTAGGCTCAGCCACTGACTCCAGCACCCACTTATGGTGTTCTCTCAATTTTAAAAGTATTCTCTACCCCAGTTCTATTTAACTACTTAACAGCCAAATTACATTCTGCAAAGGAATATTTACTTCAAAGATATAGGAAGAAAAAAAGATACAGTGCCCCTCAACACCTAGGAAATATAATCCATCTCTTGCACACTCCTAACTCTCTGGGGAAGAGGGGGAAATTACATTCACTATTTAACTCCTTATGTATATAGTACAGTTACATGGAGCTCCAAGTCCAAAGAACCACACACACATAAGCATCCTGGCTTCTTGGGGTTTTCCTGTTGAGGCTGGCTGCAACATTTGAGTTCGAATCTTGGCTCTAAGGTCAACAAAACTCAAAACCAGGTCTTAGTGGGAATTCTACCACCTGCTCCTCAAACTAAAATAGACAAATGTAACAGACCAAAACAAAACCCCAGGAACATTCTAGAGGCCACAGGGTCAAAGTGGGGGATGAGGGAGAGACAGCCCTCCCCCTTCCCCCAGTCAGTTCATGGTACCCATGCTGTGGCAAGATCTGTGTTTTGGAATAATTATTTGGTAGCTGCAAAGGAGCTGGATTAGAGAAAGAAGAGACTGGAAGCAGTAGGACATATTATGAAGTGATTGCAATAATCTAGGAGAGAAGTCATGAGGACCCGAGCTACATAAGTGGAGATATGGAAACAAAAGAGTTCTCGAAGGTAGATTCCACAAGACATGACAACTGAGAGGAATGAGGACGAAGGAAAGGCCATTTGATTTAGCAGATAATGGATCAGCAATTACAAATGCTCATAATCTTGGAGATAGTCCTCTGATCTGAGTGGTAGGTTAAGAACCTAGATAGCAAGAGACTGAGAAGTAAAGAAGAGATGAGAAAAAGAGTCAACAAGCTCAGACAATCTTTTCCAGGGTCATAAATCTTGAACTTGAAGGGACCTTAGAGAGCAATGAGTCCTACCTTCTCATTTTAAAGATCACCAGTAAATATAAGTGACTTATTCAGGGTAATCTGGATAAGTGACAGCCTCAAATTCAAGTCCTATAATTCCAAGTTCAATATTTTTTCTATTATATTCCCATTGCCTTCTGTCAAATTTGGGTATAAGAAGAAGAAATAAATGATGATAGCTTGGGAGAATAGCAGTGTTAAAGTGAAGACCAGAACCAGTATCTTGAACACAGAACAATCCCAATAAATGTTTGTTAAAGATTGTGTTGGGGCAGCTAGGGGGTGCAGTAAATAGATCACCGGCCCTTGAGTCAGGAAGACCTGAGTTCAAATTCAACCTAAGACACTTGACACACTTACTAGCTGTGTGACTTTGGGCAATTCACTTAACCCCAGTTGCCCTCCAAAAAGCAAAAAACAAACGAATAAAAAGAGTGTGTTGGTTGTGAAGCTTAAATGTTGTGGGATTGCAAGAGTAGCTTAGATATGAATCTGTCCCAAAACAGAAGCAAGAACTCTTTTATCAGTATTCATACTACTGAGAGTAAGAAAGATAGAAAGAAGGGAAAGAAAAAGGAAAGGAAGGAGGAAGGAAGGAAGGAAGGAAGGAAGGAAGGAAGGAAGGAAGGAAGGAAGGAAGGAAGGAAGGAAGGAAGGAAGGAAGGAAGGAAGGAAGGATAGAAAGAAGAGGGGAGGAAGGAGGGAGGAAGGGAAGGAGAAAAGAGAGAAGGAAGGAAGGCAAAAGGAAAGAAAGCTTCAACCGTGTGTCTTCGATGCCAGGCAAGTTTTATTTTCATTTCTTGACTTAGTCTTAAAGAGAATCTCTAAAATTTAGCTCTAAGAAAAAATTGCTAAGCCCAATTCTAGGTTTCAGTGTGTATGCAAACTATTGTTATGACTCCAGCCAGTCAACATGAGCCAAAATCAAAGGATCATGACCAATGTCAAGACAGCAATGATTCAATGAAAAGAAAACAAGATTTGGAATCCAAAGATTCAAATTTAGCTACTTTTTCTGCTATTTGGAAAACCAAAATTAAGAATTCTTTACAATGGGCAAATGCAAGAATTCATTTGAGCTGGGGATGAGGAGGAGCACTAGTGGTAGAACAGATCGCTGTACAAAAATGAGCGGTTACACTAGGAGAGAAAATGCCCCATCCACCAAAGAATACTATACACAGTACAAGAGTGGGGGGAAGATGAGCAGTATCATAGTGATGGGACGTTGAGGGTGGTGGTATGAGGCAGTCACACCACACAGAGGTGTCCCAGAGGAGAAGAATGAAATGAAGCATGAGGGCAACAATGCCCCCCTTCACCTCAATGTTGACATTCATTGCCTGACACTAGTCATGGTTTCAGCCACTTTATACCCAAATTTGAGAGAAATCAATGGGAAAATTATACAAAGAATGTTGAACTTGGAGTTATGGGACCTGAGTTTGAATCCTGGATCTGTCACTTACAATTCAGATGACCCTGAATTAGTCTTTTATCCTTTAAAATGAGGAGGTAGAACTAAATGTCTAAGAACTCTTCCTGTTCAACCTTGGGCAAGTAATGCCATCTTTGTTGGCCTTATTTTCCTCATCTATAAAATTAAAGTTTTGGACTAGTTGACCTCTGAGATCCCTGACGGTCCAAGATCTATGGTCCTATGAACCTTTGTGGCATCTTTCAGTTCCCAATCTGATGATCTTCCCAAGATCTTCTTTCATTTTGTGAGCTCAATGATGCCTTCAGGTTTAAGTGTTCACACCAGTGAAACAATGCTTTCCAGCTAGGGCCACAAACCAGGAGATGATTCAGAAGTAGTCCATTGACAACAGGTGGCATCCACCACCAGTTAAGCAAGTGTCATAATTTCTAGGTCACTTGACTTTTGTGAATGTTCATTACTTGAATCTTTCACTTTATTAATATTATGAGGAATTAGGAGTCACTTTAAGGGTATTTTATGTTTCTTTATCCCTTAGTAGGAGGGAAGATGGGAAGGAAGGGAAGAAGAGTGTGGTTAGTCATCCAGTCAGATAAGTATGTCTACCCATAATGTTCTGGGTAGACAACCACAAGCGGTACCTACTCTCAGGAAGTTGTATGATTAGCTGAGAGTAGAAATGAGAATGAAAGAATAAATGAAAGACAGTGAATTCAGTGCAGGTAGACAAATCCCTTATTTGGCTTAGGTGTGTTCTTTCCATCTGGGCACAACAGCAAGCAATGAGAGTAGTACCTACCTATGATGCATCATTGATACATGTGCAACCATTTGCAAATCATTTAACCCCTTAGTATTCCAGACCATAAGTTTTACAATAGTTACTGAATTGCACTGGTGAAGACCATTTCCTCACCACGTGTTTTTAATACCAATAAAATCACAAGTCTGGGATAGATTGATGGATGACAGATAGATATATAGACAGATGGATAGATATATAAATTAATAGATAAGTGATAGATAGACAGACAGATAGATGAAAGAAAAAGAGAATCAAAAAGTTAAGGTTAGTGCCAGGTAGTTATTCTATATGCTTACATTTTGTTCCATTTCCTTGTTGCATTCTTGCATCTGTAACATAATGGAGAGAGGTTCAGCCTTGGAGACAGAAAGACCAGGGATCTAATGGTGTATCTGATACCTAATGACTGCATGACTTTGGTCAAGTCACTTAATCTTTTTTTTAAATGAGGGAGCATAGCATAGTGGATAGGTCACCAGATTTAGGAAGACACAGATTCAAATTCTGCCTTAAATACTTGCTAGCTGTATGAAGCTGAGGAAGTCATCCTCTATGCCCATTTCTTCATCTGTAAAGCAAAGTGGTTGAAGACTACAGCAATTTATCACAAGAATAATACACTTTGATCAGGTAGGATTTATTCCAGGAATGTAAGGATGGTTCAATATTAGGAAAACTATTATTATAATTAATCATATCAACCACAAAACTGGTAGAAACCATATGATTATCTCAACAGATGCAAAATAAAGTCTTTGACAAAATACAACACCCATTCCTATCAAAAACTCTAGAAAATATAGAGATAAATGGAGTCTTCCTTAAAATAATAAGTAGCATCTATCTAAAACCATCAGCAAGTATTATATGCAATGGGGATAAGCTAGAAGCATATCCAGTTAGATCAGGGGTGAAACAAGGATGTCCACTATCATCCCCTTATTCAATTTGGTACTAGAAATGTTAGCTGAAGCAATGAGAAAAGAAAAAGAAATCAAAGGAATTAGGTTAGGCAAAGAAGAAACCAAGCTATCACTCTTTGCAGATGATATACTTGGAGAATCCTAGAGATCAAGCAAAAAACTGCTTGAGACATTATAAAATATTTGGGAATGTACCTGCCAAAACAAACCCAGGACCTATATGAACACAATTATGAAACACTTTTCACACAAATAAAGTCAGATCTAACTAATTGGGAAAACATCAGTTGCTCATGACTGGGTTAAGCTAATATAATAAAAGTGACAATTTTACCTAAATTTATTTACCTATTTAGTGCCATACCAATCAATCTACCAGAAAATTATTTTATAGAGCTAGGAAAAATAGTAACAAAATTCATCTGGAAGAACAAAAAGTCTGGAATATCAAGGGAATTAAAAGAAATGTTAGGGAAGGTGGCCTAGGCATACCAGATTTTAAACTGTATTATAAAGCAGCAGTCATTAAAACTACTTGATAATGGCTCAGGAATGGAGTGGTGGATCAGTGGAATAGATTAGGTACACAAGACACAGCAGTCAATGACTATAGTAATATACTGTTTGAAAAACCCAAAGACCCTAGCTTCTGGGATAAGAACTCACTATTTGACAAAAACTGCTGGGAAAACTGGAAAATAGTATGACAGAAACAGGGCATAGACCAATATCTTACACCATATACCAAAATAAAGTCAAAATAGGTGCATGATCTAGATATAAAGGCTGAGACTATAAGCAATCTGGGAGTGCAAGAAATAGTTTATCTGTCAGATTTATGGAGAAGGGAGGAATTTATGACTAAACAAGAGATAAAGAGCATTATGAAAAATACAAAATGGATAATTTTGATTACATTCAGTTGAAAAGGTACAAATTTGTACAAATAAAATCAATGTAACCAAGATTAAGAGGGAAGTGGGAAATTGGGAAAGAATTTTTACAACCAGTGTCTCTGATAAAGGACTCATTTCTAAAATATACAGAGAACTGAGTCAAATTTATACAAATACAAGTCATTTCCCAATTGACAAATGGTCAAAGGATTATGAACAGGCAGTTTTCAGAGGATGAAATTAAAGATATCTATAAGCATATGAAAAATGCTCTAAATCACTGTTGATTAGAGAAATGCAAATCAAAACAACTCTGAGGTACCACATCTCACTGGTCAGGTTGGCTAAGAAGACAAAACAGGAAAATGATAAATGCTGGAAAGGATGTGGCAAAATTGGAACACTAATGCATTGTTGGTAGAGTTGTGAACTGATTCAACCATTCTGGAGAGCAATCTGGAACTATGCCCAAAGGGCTATAAAAAAGTGCCTACCTTTTGACTCAATAATACCACTTCTAGGGCTGTATCCTAAAGAGATCATACAAGTGGGAAGAAGACCTGTTTGTACAAAAATATTTATAGCAGCTCTTTTTGTGGTGGCAAAGAACTGGAAATCAAGGGGATGTCCATCAATTGGGGGATGGCTAAACAAGTTGTAGTATATGAATGTAATGGAATATTATTGCACTAAAAAAAAGAGGAGCAGGTACACTTCATAATAACCCAGAGTCTTATATAAACTGATGCTGTGTGAGGAGAACAGAACCAGGAGAACTTTCTACACAATTATAGACACATCGTATCTGTGATGACTAACTTTTATAGAATGGGTCCTCTCCACAATGCAAGCTTATAAGACAACTCCAAAAGACTCATGATGGAAAGGATATCCACATCCAGCATAAAGAACTACAGAGTTTGAACACAGATTGAAGCAAACTACTTGCTCTCTCTTTTGTGTTTAGTTTTGTTTCATTTCTTCTTTCTCATTGTTCACTTCATTAGTTATAACTCTTTTTTACAACCTGACTAATACTTTATGTGAAGGTATTTGTAGAGCCTATATTGGATTGCATGCCACCATGGCAGGCGGCAGGCGGGGGGGGGGGGAGCAGGGAGGGGGGAAGAAAGGAGGAGAGGTAGGGAAGAAAATTTGGAAACCAAGGGATTGTGGACTGAATATTGTAAACTAAAAGTAGATAAACAAATTTAATAAAATTAAATTTAAAAAAAACAAGGTGGTTGGGCTCAAAGGCTTCTAAGGTCCCTTCCAGTTTTAAATGTATGATCCTGTAAATTTATGGTGCAGTAGGAAAACCACTTTCTTGGGGAACATAGTGGGATAAGGTAGGAAATACCAAATTCTTCACATTTCTCCCACAAATAAGATAAAATATTGCCTCAAAGTGAACTTTGAGCAGAAGAAATAATTCATTTGATCCAGTAATAACACTTCCAGGTCTATATCTCAAATACATTTTTAAAAAGGAGGGGGGAGAGGATCTATTTATACAAAAATATTTATAGTAGCTCTTTTTATTGTGGCTAAGAATTAGAAATCAAGAGGATACCTATCAACTGAGAAATGGCTAAAGAAACTGTGGTATCTGATTGTGATGGAATTTTATTGTGCTATACGAAATGACAAGCAAGATGATTTCAGAAAAACCTGGAAAGATTTACATGAACTAATGCAAAGTGAAGTGAACAGAACCAGGAGAATGTTATACACAGTCACAACAATATTGTACTATAAAGAACTATGAATGACAATCATTATCAACAATACAATGATTTAAGACATGATGAAGAATGCTATCTGCCTCCACAGAAAGGACTGATATGGAGTTTTCACTTTCTTTCATTCTTTGTCTTTTATTCAAGTTTTCCTGTACATAATGACTAATAGGGAAATATTTTACATGATTGTACATGTATAACCTATATCTGATTACTTACCATCTCAGGGAGGGTAGAGGAGAGGCATGGAGGGAGGAATATAATTTGGAACTCAAAATATTTTTTAAATGTTTAAAATTTGTTTTATCATGTAATTGGAGGACATATACAAAAATATTTATAGGATACCTTTTTGTGGTGGCAAAAGAATTGGAAATTGAGTGGATACCCATTAATTGGGGAATAGCTGAACAAATTGTGCTATATGAATGTAATGGAATACTATTGTTCTATAAGAAATGGTGAGCAGGTGAACTTCAGAAAAACCTGGAAAGACTTGCATGAACTGATGCTGAGTGAAGTGAGCAGAACCAAGAGGACACTGTACATAGTAATAATAGCAACATGGTGAGATGATTGACTTTGTTAGACTCATGATGGAAAATGCCATCCACATCCAAAAAGAACTATGGATCCTGAATGCAGACATAAACGTACTATTTTCTCTTTTTTGTTGTTTTTTCTTTCTCAGTGATTTTTCCTTTTGTTCTGATTATTCTTTCACAACATGACTAACATGAAAATATGTTTAATATGATTATAAATGTATAGCCTTTGTCAGATTGCATGTCATCTTGTGGAGGGGCAGTAAAGAGAAGGAGGAAAATTTAGAACTCAAATTCTTATAAAAGCCAATGTAGAAAATTAAAAATTAATTATTAATAAATTAAGCTTTAAAGACATAATTGAATGGGAAAATAAAATATATTAAAATTAAATAAACAAATAAAAAATTATAGGTAGCCTTCTTTAGGCCACGGTGGGGAAATTAAAAGATCATAGTGGAGAACAAAAAAAAACTAGAAGGAAGTACAGAAAAGCAGGGTAGCTTTGAAAATGATGTATAATATTCTTTACATGGTTTTTCAAAAAAAGTAAAGCATGTGAAATGGAAATTCATAGTTTCATACTAAATCCTCTATGTTTTTATGTATACATAGAAATGTTCTTTTTTTGTCTTTTTGCATTTAAGTCCAAAAGGAATTTAAAAATTTAAAAGAAATATAGTTAATCAATTTTTTTAAAGAGAAGAAAAGTACTTTGTCTCCTGGTCTGCTTGCCACAAGTGTCTTCCCACTCCAATCCATCCTCCAGTCAGTGGTCAAAGTGGTCTTCCTAAAGCATAAGTCTGGCTATGTCATTTCCAATTCCATTATTACTGGTGGTTCCCTATCACCTCCAGCAATAAATATAAAATCCTGTTTGGCCTTTAAAGCCCTTCTTAACCTTCTCTCCCCATACCCTTCTTACACTTTACACCCTACTAGTAACATTGGTCTCCTGGATGTTCTTCACCTAAGACACTCCATGCATTTTCTTTGGCTGTCCTCCAGAGCTGGTATGTTCTCCCTCCTCCTTTCCAACTCCCAGATTCCCTGGTTTTCTTTAAGTTGTGCCTAAAATCCCAATTTCTGTCAAGAAGTCTTCCCCAGTCCTCCTTAATTCTAAAGTTTTCCATCTGTTGATTATTTCCAATCTCTCCTGTACATAACTTGTTTGTACATGGTTGTTTGCATAATGTCTCTCATTAGACTGAGCTTCTTGAGAGCAGGAACTATCTTTTGCTTTTAGCACAGTGCCTAATGCACAACAGGCTCATAATAAATGTTTATTCACTAAGTGACTATTCCTCCTGGTCCTCAGTTTCCTGATTTATAAAATCAGGTGGACTGAATGATTTCTGATGCCCTATACATTTCCAAATCTATAATAACTGGGATTCCTTATAAGTAAATCTTAGAAGACAAACTCACAGATGGGAGTGTATAGAGACAAAAGACAGAAGCTATAGAGAAAGGAGGATGTTAAGAAGCAGAAGAAAGGGAACAGGTATTGAGGATATGGCTTAGACTGAGAGCTAAGGGCCTTTCTGGCTCTAAGATCCTACATTTCTAAGTTGAACAAATGGTTCCTTCTAACTGGTTGTCACTGATCCAAAGATAGGCATTCCTGTTCTCCCCTCAATTCCACAGACATTTATTAAAGGCATGTTACATTCAAGGCCCTGTGTAAGGTACTGCAAGGGCAACTTAGATAAATGAGACAAGGTCCCTACCCTCAGGGAGCTTATAGCTGACTTTTCAGTGCCAGTAGGATCAGGTTTGTGCTTTCCTTGAGTTATCTCTGCTTGAACCCCCTCGTGTGCTCAGGCAAGTCTGCTGCCTAGGATCAGGCTCCTAACCCTTTGGTTTGAGCCCCACCCATGCCAGAGTGGGAGGCTGATTCAAAGTCATGATAAAATGAAACAATCCTGCCCAGGTCTGCCCATCATGGAGCACAGGTTGACATTCACTGAGCTCAGTGGAAAGAGAAAGAAGTGTGGTAAGGAGGGAAGGGAGGGGTTAGCCAGTGAAAGTGACAGCCAAGCTTGGGCATATAACAAACAGAGAGAAAACACTTTGGAACTAAGCACTGTACCAATGAGATGAGTTTAAAGGAAATGAGGCAAGGAGAAATTAACAAATAAAGTCAGACAGTAAGAAATTAAATATTCTCTCTCCTTTCTATTCTCTGTTGAATGGCATAGCATATAGAACATTGGATTTGGAGTCTCGAAGTGGATAGAGTGCCTGCCTACAGTCAGGAACATCTGAGCTCAAATCCAGTTTCACACACTTACTAGCTGTGTGACCCTGGGCAAGTCACTTGACCTTGTCTGCCTCAGTTTCCTCATCTACAAAATTATCTGGAATCACTCTAGTATCTTTGCCAAGAAAGCCCCAAACGGAGAGACAAAGAATCAGACACAAAACAATCCAAACAGCAAAGACCTTGTAAATCTTCCCCCACTTATCAGAGATTTATTCAGCCTGTCTACACTAGGCTGCTTATCCCTACTATCCTTCAAGCCTGGGTTCCAGTTGCATAGTCATTGACTGTGTAACCAGAGTCAAGCTTCCAAAACTTATGAGTTATGTAATCTTTGCCAAGCCAATTCATTTCTGTGAGGAACCCTGAACTGTACATTGCAGAGACTCTCTGAGCCTCAGTTTCCTCATATGTAAAATGGAGATAATAATCACACCTCTGTCCCAGTGTTGTTGAAAGGCTCAAATAAGATAATGCCTGGCATTCGTCCTATGCAAATGTCTGGAGCTATGTAAATGTGAACTATTCTTATCATTCACATTCATAATAAATTCATATTTATACATTATATATTTTACTAATATATATGGGATTAATATTGGCCCCTGGTAGGTGGGAGAAGTCATTTATAAGCACTGACTAATTTTTTATTATAAAGTACTTTTATGGTATAATTAATGAATATAATTGATAACTGACATTTATATAGTACTATATATATATTATCTCTCTTGAGCTTCATAATGACCCTATGTGGCAGGTGTTATAGATATTTATTATAATAGTAATAATCAGTACTTATGCAGATTTTAAATCTTATAAGGTATTTAACATAAATTATCTCATTTGATTCATTATCATTCATATTTTGTAGATGAGGAAACTGAGGATGTGGGAGTGTCTTGCCTCTGGTCACACACAGTGACCAAGATGGGATCAGAACTGACCTCTAGCTGATCTCATGCCTCTACCCACTGTTACACCAAGCTGCCTTGCTCATTTAAGCCTCACAATGTCCATGTAAAGTAGAGAGTGCACATATTTTTCATAGGTCATAGGACAACATGGCCAGAGCTAGGAAGGACTTCAAAGGTCACCTAGTCCAATGCCTTTATTTTGCAGATGAGGAAGCTGAGGCTGGGGAGGTATAATGGTAAGGAAATTCAAAGATCTTCCCTGCCCCCTAATAGGCCTAGTAAATTTGAAGATCTTCCTTGCTCCTTAATGGGCCTCCAGTGGAACCCAATGGGAGGGGCATGATTGGGGGGAGGCTTGTTTTTCAGGAAGGCCCACACCTTTTATTACTTTTACTTTTACTATTACTATTACTTTTATTACTTGGTAATTAGGCAGTGGGTCACGAAGGTTGTGATGTCCTCTGACCCAGAAGAAGGGTATATATACTCTAAGCTGAGGTTGTGCTTTGGGGCTTACTTATGGGAAGAGTTGGGCAGCTCTTGAGCCCCCTGGCTTTGAAAACCCAGACGTTAGTGCTTCTCTCTCTGGTAACTAAGTATGTATGTGTGTACATATGCAATAGTCAGACAGCTAGAAGCCCTGTCTGTTGGTCTACTGAATTGTGTTATTTTCTCTAATTTTCTCTATCTGTATTTTTTGTCTGTTTGTAATTTCTGTTTGCATTTTCTGAAGTTCAGGGTGCATATATATACATATATATATATATATATACATTTATGTGTATTATGTTTAATTAAAGATTGTTGACCCTTTTAAAGTTGCTTTCCTTTAGTAAAATCAAATCAAAGAGTCTGTGCTAGCAGCCATCCTGGGAATGCTAGGGCGTTTGCTGCTATAGGAGGTGAAGTGATTAATCAGCACCCAACTATACCTTCTAAATTCAAGCTCAATGATCTTCTCCCTGGGGCAACTTTGAATATTGTTTATTAGTGTTTATCAGCCTAGAGGTATCAACATAAGGTATTACAGATTCATTAAGCACCTACTATGTGCCAACTTCCAAAACATAAAATGTAGAACAGGGAGGGAACTTAATGCACAGCACTTTTGCAGACCCAGGTGTTGGGAAAATGGTAACAGAGCAGACAAATGTAGATGGACTAAATAAGTCCCTGATAAGAGGGGCAAGGTTTATAGGCACTGACCTAATTTTTTATGAATCACTTGCTGCACAAGGCAACTGTGAATAAGGTGCACTCCTACATGTGTATATGGACGTGTTCATGCATATGTATGTGTATATGTGTATGTACATTTATGCACACGAAGGCCAAGTTCTCTCACTCATGACAGAGTTTTGGATAGCTCTGCATATAAATCCACTCAAGAGCAGAGAGTGGGAGGATTTGATCCTGAGTCTGGCTAGCACCAGTTAGAGATGAGATAAGACATTGCTAGGTGTCAGATCTAATCTGATAGGGTAATTCAAATAGTATCGGGGGTGTTAATGACTCAATCTATTACCTTTCCCAGAAAACAATGCTTTTTTAACAGAGGCTCCTAACATCTTGAGCCAAAGGTGGCTCTAATGTAAGTTTTCACGCACTGAAGCAGCCTAGATAAGGTGAGCTTTAGGGGTATAGCTAGACCTGTCAACATCCCTCATATCTGCCCTGCCTACACTTAGAATGGGGCAATAACAGTGGATAGAGCACTCGGCCTGGAATCAGAAAGACTCTTCTTCATGAGTTCAAATCCAACCTCAGACACTTACCAGGTGTGGGATCCTGAACAAGTCATTTGACCCTGTTTGCCTCAGTTTCTTCATCTGTAAAAATGAGATGAAGAAGGAAATGGCAAACCACTCTGTATCTTTGCTAAGAAAGCAACAAATGGGGCCACAAAGAGTCAGACGTGACTGAACTAGAACTACAAAACACTTAGGACTGGCCTGTGCTCCTAAAGAGCAAAATATCACCTTCCCAGTTTTAATCTGAACTCGGTCACTAATGTCTTATGTGATCTTGACATTCACTCATCTCCAATAAATTTCTTATGCCAGATGAAGGTACTAAATGATGTTTAAGAACCTTTCTAGATATAACATTCTGTGATAATGTTCACCAACTCATACCATATTATTAGAAGCTTAAGGTGTTTCTCATCCTAAGAAGTAACTGTATTTTTCAGAAGGACCAAAGAAACAAGTCTTTGAATGAATTAATTTGAACAGAGGAAACTGAGTCTCATGGCAATTGAGACTCTTGCCTGTAGTCAGGCATCTAGAAACAAGAAAGCCAGGATTGAAAGGAATGAAATGCTATTGGCAGAATTTCAGGCATTGCACAAAAAGTAAATGAAAAATACGGTAATTCACTCACAGTAGACATTTCATAAGTGCTTGATTAATCTGGATCGGAATGGAAAAAAGAATGCAAAATAAAAATGTGAAATTATTCTGATTTAAATTGAATGGGAAAGAAGAGGTGTTCCTCCAGCTCCTCAATCACACCAGTCTGTAGGCTAGCACCTACTCCAATTATGGGTAAAGCCAGGTCTACTCTACCCAGATGCTATTTCTCCTGTTTCAGCTGTCACACCTTCAATTGTGTCACTTCTTTCAGAAAGTCCCAACAAACAGGCCCCATATCTCTGGGTGTTCTCCTACACCTGGTATGTTGCCCATCAGTATTCTGAGCCTATCAAGTGATAACAACTTCAGGAGGGCCTTCTGGGGAGGGAAGATTGAGAAAACTGAAAATTGGCAGGTGCTTCTGAAGCCGTGGCTGAATTATCCCTGCCCAATCATTTCTCAGGAGTTTCCTGAGGTGGCAACTCATGGGCAGACCTGTTCCCCAACTGATAACAACACAAATGACCCAGATTAAGGAGGCAGCCCTAGAGAACTAGAAAATAATTATCTCTTCCCATAGATGAATGGATACTCCTATGAACCTAGCACCATGACAGTTACTAACTAAATAAATCCCCTGCTGGTGGAAGGGAGCTACTTGAACCATTTCTTCTGCTGGACTTCGCCTTTGATACCTCAGTCCAATCAATCCCCTCATTTCAGAGAAAAGGAAGCTGAGGCACAGAGAGAATAAAGGATGCAGCATAGTAAAGGAGAAAGCAATGGGCTTTGGTATCAGAGGATCTGAGTTCAAATCCCATTCCAGTATTTACTACCTGTTTGACATGGGGGCACATCACTTAACCCTAGGCTTCAATTTCTTTCTCTATAAAATGAGGAGGCTGAATTGCCTCTGAGGGCCCTTATACCTCTGGATGATCCTAAGTCGTATAAGTAACTTGGCCAAAGTCACACTGCTGCTAAGTGACAACACTTTCCTTCAAACCTGTACCCTCTGACTCTCCACACAGTGATTTGCTCACTACACCATGGAAGACCTTCCTTATTGGAGAGGCACAATTGATGTCTTCTAATATCTGGTACCATATTTAACCTGTTGACTCAGTGATTACTTCCCAGGATCAAAGCCATTCAATGGCCTCTTCCTATCCACATTACAGTTGGTACAATTTCAATAAGTTATTGTTGTTATTATTATTCCTCTGCTAGGCACTAGGAAAGATATAAAGATAGATGAGAAAGCCTCTGCTCCCATAGACAACGTATTCTTATAGGAGTAGATTGTTGTTCATTTGGGTCCAACTCTTTATGACCCCACGGACCATAGTACATCAATGCTGTCCATGAGGTTTTTTTTGGCAAAGAGACTGGCAGAATTTCAAAGATACTGAAGTGGTTTACCATTTCCTTCTCCAGTAGATTAAGGCAAGCAGAGGTTTGGTGATTTGTCCAGAGTCACATAGCTAGTAAATGTCTAAATCTGAATTTGAGCTCAGATCTTCCTGACTCCAGACCTAGTACTCTAGGAAACAGGACACATCCACAAATAACTACAATGAAGAAAATAACAAATGTGGGGTGGCTAGGTGGCACAGTGAATAGAGCACCAGCCCTGGAGTCAGGAGGACCTCAGTTCAAATCCGAACTCAGACACTTAACACAAAAACTAGCCATGTGACCTTGGGCAAGTCACTTAACCTCAATTGCCCTACCTTCCCCCCTCCAAAAAGCAAGGGAAAAAAAGAAAATAAGTGTATAAGAAAAACACAAAGAGCATGACATACACTTTGGAAGACAAGATCTTTTCTGACCAAGAGTGGGCTTCATAAGGGAAGAACAATAGCTTGAAGGATGTATAGGCTGCTTCCCTTGTTCTATTCCCACCTATACCTTACCCTCTCCCCACAACAGTGTGACCAGAGGCAAATCACTTCCAGAAGCTCAGCAGACAGATCACTTCATATCAGACAAAAAGTTCTTCATAGCATGGCCGTTTCACATCTTACATCCTACTCCCCTTTCCATGCTGTATAATCCAGCCATAATTGCCTCTCAGCATTCATCACACCCAAGATGGAGAACCCTCCACCTCCCACCGCCAGGTCTTTGTGACAGCTGTTCCTCATGTCTTCAATTCTCTCCCTCCCAATTTTTAACTCAGAATAGCTGGCTTCCTTTAAGTCTC
>CM053594.1:88695766-88727845 GCA_028646575.1 Pseudocheirus occidentalis
GTTGTAGCATGCTCAGTGGCCACACCCCAGTAAACCGTTTTGGCAGTTGGGTTACACCAGGTTGTGGTTACCAATGGACCTCAAATGTGTCAGTGAGTTAGGGAGATGTCTACCCCAAGCATGTGAAGAGATCCTGGGGGGAATGGGCAAATGAGAACAATTTGTTCCAATAGCCATGAAGGAGGCTAAATCAGAACTTGATCAGACACCAAAGACCCCAATGCATCTTGGGTCATTGCCAGTGGTCTTCACTTTTGTCCTGCCACTGGACTTTAGTGACTGTGGAAGAGAGAGTGAGACTGATAACTTTGTGCAACTCTGCCTCACTTAAACCCAATTCATGAATAAGTCAAAATATTACCTGTGATGGCATTGGTCTTCTTCTATGAACAACAGTATAATCATAAGTTTATATGTGAGAAGTTGAGGAGGATCTGGAAGGACTTCCCATAGGAAGTGACACATGGGACAAGACTTTAAGGAAGCCTGAAAATCTTAGAATTGGATGGGGCCTCAGAGGCCCCATCTAACTCATACCTGAATAAGAATTCTCAGTAATCTCTCTGACAAGTGGCTGTCTAGTCTTTGATTAAAGCCCCCCAAGTGAGAGGGAATCCACCACTCTCTTTTTTTTAAGCAACAAGTAGGTCAATGAGACTGGAACATAGACTGTGAGGAGAAGTAATATGGAATCACTCTGGAAAGATGGATTGGAGTCAGATTGTGAAAGATAATATCATGTGTGGAACTTTTTTTATCTATCTAACAAAATAATGGTGCAAAGAGTTTTACAAAATGTAAAGCGCTATCAATTATGATTGTGATTATTATTATGATAATTTATATAAGATTTACATAAGGAAGCAGGCAGAATCTGGTAACAAATGAACTAAGAAAAGAGAAAAATTTGCCATACAAGATTATTTCAACCGAATTTTATTTCTAAGTCAGTCAATAAGCATTTATGAAATTGTTAAAGTCAATAAGCATTTATTAAATGCCTACTGGAACAGCTAGGTGGAGGAGTGGATAGAGTGTTGGGCTTAGATTTAGGAAGAGTCCTGAGTTCAAATTCAGCCTCAGATATTTATTAGTTGTGTAACCTTGGTCAAGTCACTTAATTCTATTTGCCTCCGTTTCCTCATCTGTAAGATGAGCTAGAGAAAGAAATAGTAAACCAGTCTGGTATCTTTGCCAAGAAAACTCCAAAAATGGGGTCATGAAGAGTCAGACGTGACTGACTGAACAACAAGATAACAACAAAGCACCTACTCTGTGCCAGGCACTGTGCTAAGCACTAAGTACTAGAAGGTACTTGGGGTGTGTAGTCTGGAGATGAGAAGACTCTGGGTTGACATGATAACTCTCCTCAAGCATGTGAAGGCTGTTGCACATAAAGGGGACTAGACTTGTTTTGCTTAGTCCCAGAGGGCAAACCTGGGAGTAATGGGTGGAAGCTGCAAAAATGTGAGAAAAACTTCCCAACAATTAGACCTATTCAGAGGAAGTGAGCCCTCCATCCCTGCAGGTCTGAGGCTGGATGGCTGCCTGTTAAGCTGTTGAAGATATTTCTTATATCCATATAGTTGGGCACCATGGCATCTGAAGTACCTTCTAACTCCGGGATTCTATGGCTCTGCGAGAAATCAGGGCTCGTCTACCAGTGTGCTGACTCAGTTAGTGCCAACAGATTGTGTGCAGAACACAGACCTGAGACTTCTAGGGAAAACATCGGAAAGGAGTCAGACATTGCTAACACCTACAAATAACACCCAAATCAGTGTATCACCAGGTCTAGCTTTGCTGAACAGAGCACACCATGGGCTCTTCACTGCAGGCAGAGGTGACAGACCATGAAACATCATTGGGCAAGTGTACACTTTAGTGGTTCATGTTGAGATGGGGAAAGGTTTGCACTGACCCAATCATACTTTCTCATGGATCCCCCTGGGACAGATGGCTATCAAAGCTAGGGTTCTAGTCTGGGGCTTTGGAACAAAGTGAAATAAATCACTGCACCTCTGTTCTCCACAAATAAAATGAAAGGCCTGAGACTGTATAATTTCCATAGAGTGCTAGAACTGGAAGGGACCTCAGAGGTCTCTTGTCCAACCCTCTTATTTTTACAGAGGAGGAAACTGAGGACTAGTGAGGTAAAGTGATTTGTTGAAGGTCATACGGCTAGCTACTAGCAAGACTGAGCCTAGAGTTCAAGTCTACTGAGTCCCAGCCAGGAGTTTTTGCACAAACTAAATAAACCATTGTTCTTTTCTCTAAGGTTTCTTCACCCTCCAGGAAACTATGATTCTATGAAGATAGCTCTGATGGAAACCACCCTGCCTTGAACTGATCAGACTGCAATCTTCTTGTACACAACAAATCTTTAATAAATGCTTGGTAGATGAATAATAGTAGCTAGTTTTTATTTAGATATTTACATAGCACTTTAAGGTTCTATTTAAATTTAAGGCCTTAAAGTACTATTTGTATAGTGTTATGAGGTTTGCAAAGTGCTTTGCAAATGGTTTCCCATTTAATTTTCATAACCATCCTGTGAGGTGAGTACTATTATTTCTCTTCCCCTCCTTTCCTCTCCCCCCCCCCCGCCTTTTTTTAAACAAATAAAGAAGCTGGGGCACAAAGAGGTTAACTCAGGATCACACAGCTATTGTCTGAGGCCACATTTGAATTCAAGTCTTTCTCAATCCAAGTCCAGAACTCAATCCCATTATCCAGCTAGAACTTTAATGGTACTTCCTGTATGGCGTCAATGGGCACCTAGGTAATACAGTGGATAGAATTCCAGACCTGGAGTCAGGAAGATGAGTTTTCCTGAGTTTGAATCTGACCTCGGACATGTATTATCTGTGTGACCCATGGCAAGTCATTTCACTCTTCCTCAGTTTTCTCATCTGTAAAATGAATTGGAGAAGGAAGTGGCAAACTGCTCTAGTGTCTTTGCCAAGGAAACCCCAAATGCGGCCATGAAAAGTCAGACACAACTCAAAAATGACTGAACAACAATATGACATCTAGACATTGGATATAAAAGTCCCTGAAGAATTGACAGTATCACCCAGAAGGTGAAGGAGAGGCACATGTTGTAACATACCATGAATGAGGGGACTGGAAGAACAGGAGTAAGAGATGTAATCCAAGAAATATTAAGGAGAAGACGGCTTTGTCTCATGGTGAAGATGAACGATAACAGACAGAAAGCTTAAGTGTTCCTCTGGTACCCTCAAAACAAAAGGAGAAAGAGAAAAAGGCCTCCTGGGTGAACTTATGGGAAACTTGGACAGGCACAGGTGAGTTTTGATCTGAGTCATTGGAGGCAACATCCAAAGTAAGGAGATCTAAGACAGATTTGAATATTTAGGCAAATGAATGAATCAGACTCAGACCAAGAATATAAGAAAGGAAGTGTTTTATACTGGAAATAACAATGATACCTGAGTCAGAAGGCCAGGGTCTGCACTCATTAGTTGTGTGGGCCTGGATAAGTTATTTCACACTTCTGAGTCTTAGATCCATCACCCGCAGAATGAGAAGGATAATATTTTCATTACCTACCTCCAAAGGTTGTCAAGGAAAAATGCTTTGTTAACCTGAGAGTGTTATCTAAGTGAGCTACTCTTTCGTTCATGTAAATTGGTCATTTATTTGTTCTTCATTAACCAGAGTATTAAATATCCAATTAGTCTTAAATGAGCAAGAACTTCTTTTTTTGGGAGAGGGTTCACCCAGGTTTGCCTACTTTGAGTCCCACTGAATTGTGTCTGCATGAATTCAATCCTCCAGATGAACACAGGAAAAAAACAACCCAGCACCTCAAAGCTTTACTGGGTATTTGGTGTGCACGACACTAGATACCTGGGTATTTGGAAATAGCTCCAGAACTGGTGGAGTATTTTCGGTTTTCCTCCTTGTGGGTTGGTGTGATGTAGAGTAGACACAGCCCTTGGACTTCAGTCGTCTGAAAGGCCAAACAGAGCTGAGTAGAGTCCCTTATTTGGCTGAATGAAGGACTGACTTGAATACACACCCTCTGACTCACCCAAATCAAACCAGCTTGAATTTGCTTCAGGTCCTGGAGGTGAGCTCATAGCTGCTTGGAGAGTCAGCTTTGGTTAGGTCAGGTCATCCATCATTCCTGGGGTTTGAAAGGAACCCTCTGACTTGTCATTCCTACTCTCTTTTCCTAACCCCTGTCCCTCTTCATTGACTCAGCTCCCTCCCATGTTGCCTCCCTCTAATTATAGTGCCAGCTTTGATTCCTTTCTCTTATTTTAGATTTTTCCCTGAGCAGCCCTCTCTGAAACCTCTCCAGGGACCCATTTCTTCACTCAAGCTACCTACACATATCCATGAACAATATGGTAAGTGATTGCTTATCACTGGGGAAGTAGATCATTGGCCCTTCTCAGGAAGGGAAGGGCTTGGGTACTACCTTTCAATGAGGTGGGGCCAAAGGTTTTATTTTATTTTGTTTTCTCAGACGTGAAGCCCTGGAAAACACTACAATCTGAGTTTAGTGTGGAAGCTTGAGCCCAGGTCCACTGAATTCTCTACTAATAGATTATGGGGGCATACACCATAAATCAAATAGCAAAACATTTAATCAGGGGCAGGATAAAAATACAATAATGGGAAACTCAAACAATGGAACTCTCATGGCCTTATACCTAGTCCCTCCACTAATCTTGACCCTCATCCCATACACAAAAGTGCACAATTTCCCATGTACTAATATGCTAAGAGGGAACAGATCTGGCACAATAGATAGAGCTCTGAGCCCAGAGTCAAGAAGACCTGAGTTCAAATCCAGATTCCAATATTTACCAGCTGTGTTATCCCAGACAAGTCAGTTAACCTTTATTTGCTTCAGTTTCTTCATCTGTGAAATAGGAATAACCACAATACCTACCTCCCAGGGTTGTTTTGTAGCTCACAGGAGATAATAATTGTAAAGTACTTAGCACAGTTCCTGGAACACAGTAAGCACTATTACCTATTAGCAATTTCTAGAAGACTCATCTTTCAAAGAGGGAATTTGATTTCACCTATACAAATTCCTGCCTAACTCTACTTGGTTCTTTCAAAAATAAGTTTTATTGAATTTTTTTTTACATTACAAACATTTCCAGATTATCCTCACTCTGTGAAAGATTTCTTTTAGCAAAGTAAAACTATTTAGCAAAACTAGCAATATATTGCCCCTTTGTGAATGTGCATGCTACATTCCATATCTGTAGGTCCCCCTTTTTATTTTTAGGTGTTTAAAAAAATTAACAAATGTATTTTTTCCTTCCCACCCCCACCCAAACAAAAGAAAAAAAAGGAAGAAAAGCAAAGCAAATTTAATGAATAGGCAGTCATGCAAAACAAATTGGCTGTATACAAATACACATTTATGTGCACATACAAATACACACATGTATACCTATATGCATCCACACATGTACACATACATATATGTATATATGTATATATGTAAAACATGCATATGTTGACTATATGTCTCATTGTATACCCTAAAACTATCCCCTTTTTGTCAGTAAATAGATGGCATGTTTCATCATCAGTCCTCTGGAACCATGGTGGTTATTAACATTAATCATAGTTCTATAGCTTTCAGAACTATATACATACATCACTCTGGTTTTGCTCATTTCAATTTTCATCAGTTTATAAAATTTTTTCAAAATTGTTCATTTTTAAGAGGAAGGGAAGAAATGTTTGTTAAAGACTACTATGTACCAGGTACTGTGCTAAGGACTTTGCTGTACTTATTATTGTTTCAACCAAAGGAGGTAGACGCTATTATGAGGAAACTGAGTCAGACAGCAATTAGGTAGCTTGCTGTGTCAGAGCTGGATTTGAACTCAGGTCTTTGTGACTCTTGTCAGTCAATAAACATTTATTAAGGGCCTGCTGTATACCAGGTATTGTGCTAAGTGCTCCAGGCCCAGGGCTCTATCTATTGTGCCACCTAGCTGCCTCAATTTTACAGTTATTTGATGTTATGTATTCTTCCTCTGGTTCTGCTCTCTTCATTCTCCTTCAGTTCATACAAGTCTTTCAATGTCTCTCTCAAATAATTTATTTCCTCAATTCCTACAGTACCTCTACCACATTCATATTCAGCCATTCCTATTAATAGACATCTCTTTAGTTTCTAGTTTTTTTGCAACTACAAAAAAGACTGCTATAAATATTTTTGTGCATGTAGGACCTCTTCCTATATCTGTGACCTTTTTTGGGTATAGGCTTAGCCATGACATCACTGGTTTAAAGTATATCCACTGCTGAGCAACTTTTTGAATATAATTATAAGTTGCTTTCCAGAATGGTTATTCCCATCACAGATATCAACAGTGAATCAATGCACCTGTTTTTCCACAGTCCCTCCAACATTTGTCACGTCCATCAGATGGACAAAAACAGAAAATGACAAATGTTAGGGACAAGCATTTATTAAATCCCTACTCTGTTCCAGACACTGTACCAATAAACTACAAATATTATCTCATTTGATCCTAACAACAACCCTGGGAAGTAGTTGAATTATTATACTTAGTTTACAGATGAGGAAATTAAGGCAGATAGAGGTTAAGTGACTTGCCTAGGGTCACACAGCTAAGAAGAATCTCAGCCTGGATTTGAACTCTGCTCTTCCTAACTCTAAATTCCTTGATGTGATCCAGGTATTCTAATCTTTTTTGGATCTACTCTCTACCTCCTTCAAGACAGGGAAATTTGCTGCCTACTGTCTAACCTGCCAACTGCTAATGTTTTGACTTCTACTGCTATGCTCTTCTCTTTCCTAAGCTGCCATCTGCTAAACGCGTATCTTCTGCTGCTATTTTCCACTCTTCTTCACTGTTCAGCAGCTGTGGGGCATTGTTATTTCTTTTTTCAATGAGACTGGCCAGACAGCATGCCTTGGGTGACTCAATACACGTTCAACTCTGTCCTCAAACAGCTCCATAGCCCCACCTTATTAATACACAAAAGGGCTACTCAGGAAATAGAATTCTGACTTTCCTCTCTGTGGCAGCTCTTAATCCTTACTAAGTTAGGACTGAATGAATTCCTTTCACTTCTTTCCTGTTCCAAGGAAAGTGCTTGGACCCTGCCCTCCCCCCAAACATGTACTTAGCACCTTCTGAAGGTCTGTCTTTGAGGCTGAGTACAAGCATCCTAAAGTGGAATGTGTTTCCTGGCAGGTAATACATATCTTCTCCTAGGATATATTGTTGGGGCTATTGTAGAGAAGAGTATTGTAGAAGTAGTAGTAGTAATAGTAGTTGTAGAAGCATTAATTATAGTAGATATAGTAGTAGTAGTAATAGTCAATAATAGTAATAGTAAGTAGTTGTAGTAGTAGTTCCTACAACAGTTATAGTCGTAGTAGTGGGAACAGAAGTTACTACTGCTAATGGTAATTATAGCTATAATGGTCGTAGTGGTAGTAACAGTAACAATAATAATAGTAGTTGTTCTTAGAGTTGTAGCAGAAGTAGTTGTTGTTTGAGTAGTAGTAGTAGTAGTAGTAGTAGTGGTAGTAGAAGTAACAATTGACATTTATGTAGCACTTTCAGGTTATCTCATTTATTCTCCCTGTACAAGTATGGTCTGGACTAAATGACTCCTGAGATCCCTTCCAGCTTTGCTGTGTTATTCTCAGCAGGAATGCCTTGTTCATGCTGAAATGGAAACAGCAATACTGTGTTTGGAGAGCTGGTGTCCAGAATAACAGCTGCTTTTAAATTAAGAATGTTGATCACACATGCATACGCTACTGTTTTGCTGCAGGTGCCTGTAGCAAATATTGTGTCACCCCCAGGAAGGTCATCATGTTCCACAGATGGCACCAGACAGGCACCTTGTAAAAGTAGCTTTAAAAGAATACTTGTGTAGAGGGTGATACTTTTTTGGGTGTGGGTACAGATGTGGGTGGGGGAGGTCCCTACGAAGTGGAGGGAGATCTGCACCAGAGGATAGATGCATGCATTAGCCTTTAGGCTGCTACAATACCAGAAGCCAGAGAAAAAATGAGAGTGCGATGGATGGTTTATTTTTTCAATTGTTGGGGGAGAAGAAGAAGCATAATTGCTGAGCTCATTTAGGGGGCAAGTCTGCTGAAAAATATAGAGATGCTTTTAGATCTTACTGAAGGGATGTGGAATGTTTCCTAGGACAATTTCTTACTTCAGAAACAGTCTGTTAGAGTGTAGAGTAGTGGACCTGAGATCAGGAGAGATCTGAGAGTTTGTCTTGTTTTATTTTTTTTAAGATTAGGTCTTCATAATTTCTGTAGGCTGTTCAGTAAGTCACTAGTGAGCCGGGTCCCACTACCGATTAGCCTGGAAGCTTCTGACCCGCTCAGTTTCCAACACTGCTACCACTCCCACCCCATCCAGTGATCCTAGCCCTCTTGCTGTTTGCAGGAAGCATTCCATCTCCTGACCCCGTCCATTTTCACTGGCTGTCCTACATTCATGGAACCCTCTCCCTCTTCATCTCTGCCTCCTGGTTTCCCTGGACTCCTTCAAGTTTCAGTTCGCATCATACCTTTTCTCATCTCCTTTAATGCTAGTCCCTTTCATCTTAATTATCTCTAACTTATCCTGTTTATATGCTCATGGGCAGTTGAGTATATCCATCGCATCACCCCATGGATAGAGTATTAAACTTGCAGCCAGGAAAACAAGTTCAAATCTACCCTTAGCTACTAGTTGTGTGACCCTGGGCAAGTGACTTAAACCTGCCTCAGTTTCTTCATCTGTAAAATAGGAATAATAAATAGTCCCTACCTCCCAGGGTTGTCATCAGAATAAAAATATTTGTGAGGCATTTTACCAGCCTTAAATTGCTATATAAATGCTAGCTATTATTTTATCTTGTCGGTATGTAGTTGTTTGCATGCCATCTCCTCCAGTGGAGTCCCTTGAAAGCAGACACTGTCTTATGTCTTTCTTTGTGTTCCCAGCTCTTAGTACAATGCTTGGCACATAGTAGGTGCTTAATAAATTCGTATGGGCTGACACTAACTGTTATGGACTGAACTTTTGATTTCACTGATACATTGAACTTCTACCTGAAGTTTTAAATCAATGCAGGTGGTGTGTTCTTTACAACTTAGTTTTAGAAAATTGAGATGTTAAGTAAGTTGTCCCAGGTCATACAGCTAATATGTTTCAGAGGCTAGTAAAGGAGTAAAGACCAGTTCATCGAGATATCATTTGAGTCCAGTAGTATATGTAACATTCCATACCCATAGCTTTCTACCTCTATAAACAAGGGAAGAGTATATTTTGTCAGTTTTTTCCCTAAGTCCAAGTGTCTTGGCAATTCAAGTCACACACTATTCAGTTTTTTGTTCATTACACTGTTGTATTCATTGTGTATATTGTTTCTCCAGCACACACTTTACTCTGCATCCATTCATAAATCTTCCTATGATTCTTTGAATTCTTCATACTCATTATTTCTTATGACACAAGGATTTTCAATTATATAAATGTACCATGTCATTTTAACTATTTTTCTCCACTTGTTGCCTCTCTTCCCTCCTGAAGGAAGAATTTGGTTTCATTTGAATGTACTAGCAACCAGGAGTTATATATGTTCATTCATGACTTCAGTAAGGCACTTGGGAAAATCTTATGATATTTTTTTTTGTGGTCAGTACAGAGAGCTGGCAAGAACTTGTTAGCTACCAGACCTAAAGAGTGATAATTAATGATTTGATATCAACATGGATTGGAAGCCTTTTGTGAAATATTCTGGCAATCTCTTATTGACCTGATTCCTTTTAACACTTTCATCGAATTCTTGGATCCTAATTCTTTCTTGTTTGGTTCTTCCCCTGGTCCTTCATCTCAGGATTTTGCTTCTATATTATTTTTTACTCCTTTCTCTCCATTTCTCTTTGTCATTACCCTCATGGGTGTGCTTCCTCAATTTCAGCACTTTCTGGATTTCAGCACCATGATCATCAGCAGTCTCACTATGAAATCTTCCCCAGTGCCTGGGACCTCCTCACCATGAAACATCCATCATTCCCAATAGACTGTTGTGTCAAAATAAAATGAAAATGGGGAGCCACTAATCCATGCATAAGCTTTCCTGGGGCCACATAGTAACTTAATTTTAAAATGAAATGTTTTCTTTATTTTATTGTATTTTTGTTTATTTTGTTAAATATTTCCCAATTACATTTTAATGTAGCCAGTTGCACTGTGTTGCCTTTAGTGTTAGACACCTCTGCCTTATAGCCCTATTATCTGGAATATCCCTTTGCCATATTGACTCCCCTCTCTAAATGATGAGTTTCTCCTGGGGCAGCCATTCTAGGGAGAGGCTCAGGCTGGCTAACCTTCATTTCTCTCTCAGCTGTGCTTTTGACTGACTTCAATAACATGCCCCACCTTGCCAGGTACAATTCACCCCTCCCTCACCTCTCTTTTCATCCTCCTGTTTTTTCCCCCTACTAGAATGTAAGCTCTTTGAGGGCAGGAACAACTGTTCCCTTCACCCTTGTATTTGTATCCTCAGTTCCTAACTCTAGTAAGAACTCAATAAATGCTTTTTGACTTGCCTTGCCTCTCATTATCTCTGTCTCTTCCCTCTCTATGTCTGTGCTCCTCCTTGCCACTCCCTCCCCTCCAATCTCCCCACCTTTCCTTTCCTTTGGGGATTTTTCTTTCAGAGGATCCAAAATTGCAGCAAGGAGATGAGTGTTCTCTTCTGATAGCTGTTTGGATGATTCTGCAGTAGTTCCCAGAAAGTTCTAAGCAGCCATGTTATGACTGGCTAGGATCCTGGCTGATGGAGAAATCAAATCTGTCTTTCCAGCTCTTTGGGTAGATGAGCAATACATCCAAAGCCAAACCCACTGCTCAGGGTGTGCAACCAAAGTAGAAACTGATTCCTAATGGAATTTTTGATTCCAAAGTGTATGCTATCTCTGTGTCTCTATCTGTCTTTGTCTGTCTGTCTGTCTCTGATTAAAACTTTCTACCTTCCACGGGTGGTTTGTACCACAACAGAGAAGGAGATGGGGATGTCAAAACTTATGGTTCAACCTCCCAAATCATTCCCTTCTTCCCCCAAACCATAAAGAAGGATACAGCCAGTTGGAGACCCCAGAATCCCATGTAAATAGCTTGGATTTCATCAAGCAAGTGTTCTAGAGGCTGAACTTTGGCTGGACGGTCAATAGACGGTTATTCCCATTATGAAATTCACACTCAGCAGGCATTCTTTTATAATAAGAAGAGTCAGGAGAACTGGTTTCTAGTCTCAGTTTTGTCACTCACTTGGGTTGCCTGACTTAGGGTGAGTCATTTGCTCTCTGTGGGTATTATTAGTTCTCTTGTCTATCAAATAGTGGTGGCAATGAGGTGATCTACATCAGGTGTTCCATGAAGTCCTTTCCAGCCCTGAAATTCTGTGATGTTGCCATCTCATGCTGCCCCATGTTCTCCAGGGTAATGCATTTTACCTTTCTATGCCCAGAGGATAACACAGCATCAACGAACTAATCTACAAGCATTTATTAAGCACCTAATAAGCAACAAGAATTGTCGTGGGGAAGGGGAATGGAAAAGGGAATAAGAACTTAAGTGGTACTCATTGTGTGCCAGATTCCAGGCTAAGCACTTTACAAATATTCATCTTCACAATGACCTTGTGGGGTAGGTGATGATATTATTACAATTGAGGAAACTGAGGCAAATAGAGGTTTAACCTCTTGGTGCCCCTGGCAAATCTCTAAGATTGTAGGTTACAGATGAGTTGCTGATCTGTTTCATGATAGGAGTTTCCACACTGGGAGCTCCCTACATCTATGAATTCACAAGATGATACTCAGAAGAACTTGATTTGAAGTCAAGGAGACTTGGGTTTAACTTTCCCTTCTGACATTTTCTAGCTGTCTGCTCATGGGCAAATACTTTTGGTTCTGAATATCAAGTTCACTTAATATCTCTGGGCCTCAGTCTCTTCATCTTTAAAACGGAGTAATAGCACCTACTGCACAGGATTATTATTGGCTTACATGAGATAATGTGTCAAGTGCGTTGCAAACTCTAAATCACATGTATAAATGTCAGTTTTTAGCAGGTTCCTCTTCACAGGAGGGCCTTAATCAAAAGCTGGATGTGCATTAGTCAGATATGGTGAAAAGGAGATTCTTGCTTAAATAT
This sequence comes from Pseudocheirus occidentalis, assembly GCA_028646575.1. NCBI lineage: Eukaryota > Metazoa > Chordata > Mammalia > Diprotodontia > Pseudocheiridae > Pseudocheirus > Pseudocheirus occidentalis. The sequence goes on from CM053594.1 coordinate 88,707,982, forward strand.
CAGTTTGGCCATATGGTCTCTGAGATCCCTTGTAGTCCTGAGATCCCATGATTCTTCTTTCTTTTTCTTTTTCTTTTGCAGTTAGATTCTTTGTTATTGCAAAGTGAATGCAGGCATATCTCCAGTGAGAATCCAGTAACAGGAACTCGCCTCCAAGGGTAGCAAGAGAGATTGAGGTTTGATATAAAAAATCCAGCCATAGGGATGGATTTAGAATTAGAGGTCCTGGATTCAAATTATGATTGTTACATTTTTTTTAATGTAACTCTGGGCAAGTCACTTAATTTTCTCTGGGCCTCAGTTTTTCAATTCTAAAATGAAGATGCCCTCAAAGGTGTTTTCCTTAAATCTAGGATCCTATGACAAATAAATTCATGAAGCATTCCATATATTTTTCAAAACTGAACTCATCTTTTCCCCTTTGTGCTTCCCTATTGCTGTTGAGGGTACCAGTATTCTCCTAGTCACCCAGGCTTGCAAAAATGAGTATAATCTTCAACTTCTCTCTCTCTCCACCACCTTCCTACCACATCCAATTTGTTATAAAATCTTGTCAATTTTACCTTTATAACATCACTTGAATATGCTCCCATTTCTCCTCTGCCACAGCCATTCCCACTATCAAAAGTCAGGTCCTCATTACCTTTTTCGTTGTTTAGTTGTATCCGAATGACCCCATGTTCTATAGCATACCAGGCCCTTCATTCTCAAGTCTGTTTAGGTTTGTATTTGTTGCTTCCATAACATAATCTTCCATATCCATCTCATCCTCTGATGTCCCCTTTTCCTTTTGCTTCAATCTTTCCCCACATCAGGTCTTTTTTTCCCCATGAGTCCTATCTTCTGATTATGTGGCCAAAGTATTTCAGCTTTAGCTTCAATATTTGGCCTTTCAGTGAATAGCCTGTATAAATTTCCTTCAATATTGACTGACTTCATCTTCTTGTTGTCCAAGGGATTTCAAAAGTCATCTCCAGAACCACAATTCCAAAGCCTCAGTTGTAACCAGCTTCTGGTTAATTTCTCTGCCTTAAGTCTCTCCCCACAACAGAAGATCTCCCACTCAATTGTCAAACCAATCTCCCTAAAGTCGGACCATGTCGCTTTCTATTCAGTGAACTCCTGTGACTCCCTATCAACTCCAGGGTCAAATATAAAATTTGTTTGGCATTCAAAGTCCTTCATAATCTGGCTTCCTTCTACCTTTCTGGTCTTTTTACAATCTATTCATCTGTCTATCCAGCCTTGAGGCCCCACATGACTTTCTAGGTCCTTAGGTGCGGTTTTTTGATTGAGTACAAGTTTTACAGAGCAAATTCTTTTATTAAGGGAATTTGTTCTGGGAAGTTTGGATTCAGTCAAAGGGCTGCACCCCTTTGCTGTCCTTCACATAAGACAATGTATTTCCCAGCTCCATGCATTTTCTCTGGCTGTCCCCCGTGACTGGAATTTTTTCCAACCTCATCTCTTCCTTTTAACATCCCTGGCTTCCTTTAAGTCCCAGCTAAAATCTTGTGTTTTATAATAAATCTTTCCAAATTCCCATAGAAGTCATTGTCTTGCCTCTTGATTTTCTCCAGTTTTTCATGGATATACCTTGTCTGTACATAGTTGTCTGCATGTCTGCATCAGACTGTGAGTTCCTTGGGTGTAAGATCTACCTTTTCAGTCTCTCTTTATCTCCTCAGGGCTTAGCCCAGTGCCTGGTACATAGCAGGCTCTTGATAAATGCTTGTTGACTGACTATGATCCTATAAATCATAAGATCGTGATTGAGAACTGAAAGCAATTACCAAGAGTAATGGTGAGGGGCAGCTAGGTGGGAGAATGGATAGAGCTCCAACTCTGGAGTTAGGATGGATCAAATCTGGACTCAGATTTACTACCTGTGTGAACCTGGGCCCTCCCCCACCCCCGTAAAAGAATAAGGGTGAAATCATCCTTCTGAAATCTTTGAAAACCAGAGAAATATCTGCCTGGAATGGTTTAGGAAAGAACCATGGTATAGTGAAAGGTTTTTCTGTTGAGGACCCCTTTGGCATTCTGGCAAAGCCTATGGCCTCCTGCTCAGAATAATGTTTTTTAAATGCATAAAATAAAATATATAGGATAACAAAGGAAACTTTTGTAGTATATAGTAGTAGTATGTTGTAGTATATATAGTAGAAGAAAGCTGGAATTCAAATCCTGGTCTGTTCCTTACTGTCTTTGTGTCCTTGGAGAGTAATTTTACCTCTCCTGCAAAATAAGGGGGTTGGACTCAATAAATGAACAGTAAGGTCCATTTTAGTTCTAAATCCTATGATGCTGTAATTGAAGGCAATGAGATGGGATAGATGACCTTAAGAGGCCTAGGTTCGTTGGAAGCTCCTATACCCATTAGCATAATTCCATACACCATAGTGCTGCTGTCTTGGCCTAGAAGGTTGTATTTGGCTATTAGGAAAACTGCCCTGATTTGCACTGGTTTTCCCTAACTTCCTGCAGGCAGATATCTGAATGCAAATGTTGTCAGATGCCTTCCTGGTAGAACCAGAGATGTTATGGCAGGAATCCTATAGGGTTTCAGAATCTCTACCATGCTATATAATCACAGTCAAGGGAAATGATTAAATGTCTGCCTCTCCATGGTACAGAGGAAGAATTCACAGGAAGCATCACTGTTCTTCAGTAAATGTCAAAGATCCTAACCTCAGAGCATTAAAATTGGAACAGGGCTTAGAATATAGACCATCAGAGCCGGAAGATCCCTTAGAGACCATCTAATTCACCCTTTTCTTGTAATGGATGCTCATAAATGGCCCTCTGAAAAAATAAATTGCAGGACACACTTTTAAGTTGAATCAGCATTATTAACATTTTTCTATCACTTTCTTAGGACTAGACAATCAACTAAACAAGAAATCAAGCTTCACTTTGGCATTCAACAATGTCCAAGATGCAGGCTCCAGTCCAGTGAGATGAAATTATTTGCCCAAAGTAGAATCATGACTAAAACTAATTACTCTTTTTATACCACAGATTGTCCTTTCTCATGAGCAGGAAGAAAGACAGCCATTAGCAAAGAATAGTGGAGTGGCCCTGGGATTGAATCGTGATACTGCTACCTTGCATGACCTTTGGTCAGCCTCTTAACAACCTTTCTGGGCCTCAGTTTCTTCATGTATAAAATGACTGGTTTGGACTAGATGACCTCCAAGATCTCTTCTAGCTGTGAGCTTTTATATTCTACATTTTTGTTTTAATGGGAGGTGTCAGTACTTTAGATAATAATGAGATATTAATGGTAGAAATTCTACTCTGTGTGTGTGTGTGTGTGTGTGTGTCTGTGGAACAGTGCTATAATGTGTATATGAGAGGAGAGAGGAACACAGTGTGTGTATGTGAAAGAGTGATATAATGTCTATGTGAGAGAAGAGAGGGACAGAGAGAGTGTGTGAGTTTGTGTATATTTGTGTGTGTGACAAAAATAGAGAAAGATGGAGATAGAAAGGGAAGAGAAACAGAGAGAGATACAAAGAGACACAAAGAGGAATGTATTGAGGAAAGGGAAGCTTTCTAGGCAAAAGCAGTTATTCACTTTTGACATCACATGAGGCTGTCGATTATATAGGGCAATGGACACAATCACTACCATTGCCTCTTTTCTCTGATTTCTTCTCTGTTTCTGCTGCTATTACTCTTTTAATTTTTTTATAAAATAGGTATTGAAGCTCTGTCTCCTGTGAAGGTGCAGAGGAAACTGCATCAGAGGAAGCCAGCAAAGGGAATGGGGAGAAACTGCTATGGCCTTCATGAATCACGGAGGGTGTCAGAAGAAGACATGGGAATGCTTGTTATTGCCAGTTTCTCCTTCAGGTCTATGAGGGCACTAGATGATGTTATAGAAGGGCCTGAGTTAGAAGGAATCTCAGAAGTCAACTAGTCTAGTCCCTACCTGAATAGTAGTAGACAACCAAGCAGACAAATAGATACACCTGAAGGCTGATGGAAAGACTATCAGACAGACAGACAGGTAGACAAGGCAGGTAGATAGAGATAGATAGCTAGATAGCTAGATAGCTAGATAGATAAACACAGACAGACTGACAGATAGATAGATAGATAGAAAGACATAGATAAATACATAAATGCATAGATAATGCAGATAGGAGTGATAAAGAATTTAAAAAATCAGAAAGAACTGAGGTTGATTTCTCTAGCCCCTCAACTGAAGGAGCTTGTGGAGGATCCAAGAAAGATGAGAAAGTCTGCTTAGGATAGATAAAATGATAATATTAAGCAAAGGGAGAAAAGATAAATGACCTCTTTTTTATTTTCTGTTTTCTCTACCAAGAAGAGCAGCCAATGGACTGGGAAAGAGAAAACATAAATCTGTAGCAGGGAGTGAAAACCCAAGGCAAGTGAGGAAATGGTAGGATAATGTTCAGCTATTCTCAGTAAGATCAAGCTCAGATCGTCTATATTCTAAAAAACAGAAAGATCTGAGTACAATTGTTGAGTCACTGTCAGTGAATTTTGAAATATCTCGGAGAATGGAAGAGGCTGAGGAGGGCAAGCACTTGTCCCCATTTTCAGAGGAAAGAGAGTGAAGTCTGCAGACTATAAAACATTAATTAGAGCATGATTTCTACTCCTGTTAAAAATTCTGGCACACATTATGATTTCAATTAATTAATTAATTAATTTTTAGTTTTCAACCTTCACTTCCATAAGATTTTGAGTTGTAAAATTCCTCCTCCCTCTGCCCTCCCCCACTCCAAGATGGTATGCCATCTGTTATAGGCTCTACATATACATTCATATTAAACATATTTTCATATTAGTCATATTGTGAAGAAGAATTAGAACCAATGGGAAGAGCCACAAGGAAGAAGAAACAAGCAAACAAACAAAAGGTAGAGAGAACAAATGGTATGCTTTGATCTGTATTCAGATTCTATAGTTTCTCTGGATGTGGGTAACATTTTCCATCATGAGTCTTTTGGATCCTAGGAGTCTTAGAATCCCTGCATTGCTGAGAAGAATGAAGTCTATCAAAGTTGGTCGTTACACACTGTGGCTGTTACTGTGTACATTGTTCTCCTGGTTCTGCTCATTTCACTCAGCACCAGTTCATATAAATCTTTTCAGGTTTTTCTGAAGTCTAGCATGCATGATTTAGGGAGTGACCTGTGAGTCTTTAGAAAGGGAAAGTGTAATCACTTAGAAGTCAGCATGAGTCATCAAGAGCATGTCATGCCAAACTAACCTCATTTTCTTTTTGGACAGGGTAACTAGGCTGGTAGATGAAGACAATGCTGTAAGGATGACCATCCTTAGATAATACTACTTAAACTTTTGCAAAGCATTTGATATTGTCTCTCAGGTTATCCTTGTGGGCAAGAATGGGAGATATGTAGCAGATCGTGGTATGACCCAAAGAGTACTTTTTAATGATTCAGTATAAATTTTGAAATTCTCAGCGGAGAGCCCTTAGGGATCTGTGCTTAGCATCATGCTGTTTAACATTTTTATTAGTGAATTGGATAAAAACATAAATGCTTTCATGATCAAATTTGCAGATGACATAAAACTAAAAGTGAAATCTCACATATCAGATGACAGCTGGGCTATAAGAAGATCTCAAAAGGTGGGAACATCCAGACAAATAAAATACGACAAAATGTAATAGAAAAATGTGAAGTTTTACACAGGGATTCCAACAAAATTTGGGTTGTCCAAGTGCAAAACACTTAGTTCTATTTGTCTGGACCTGATTTTATTTGTCCAGTAAAGTCATCCACCCACTAAGTCTGAGAGACCATGACTATACTTGGCTGGGACTTTTTATACCTTAAACCTAGAAGCTTCATCAGGGAAACTGGGGACAATCAGATTATATGGAATTGGGTGTGGGGAGAGGGAATCAGAGAAGCTGGGTCAGGGAAACTTCTAGTCTCACCCCTCTCATCATCACCCTCCTATGTGCAGTTCTTTAGAAATTCATGGCATCAGTGGATTGGGTGTTAAACTTGATTGAAGTCAAGAAGACCTATGTTCAAATCCCTCCCCAGTCTCTTACTAGCTGTGGGACCATTGGTAAGTCACCTAACTTCCCTGTGCTTTGGTTTTCTGCTCTGTAAAATTAAAGGCCCTCTGGGTTTTGGACTTGGTGGCTTCTAAGATTCCATCCATCTCTAAAACTATGATCCCATCACCTGAAGAGGAGGTGCTTGGTGGAAACCTTTGAAATTTGATCTCCTCTAAATTCTGGACGGGCTGAGGTAAAGTATGGGGTGCCCTACCCTGCATACATTGCTCCAATTCTCCCCTTTCATATATTTTCCAGAGCACTTTATACCTTTCCTTTGTCCGCATGGCATTCCCCATTGTATTATACTTTTTGTATATGGGCTGTCTTCCTTTATGATGCTGTAAATTCTTCACGGGTGAGGGCTGTGTGCTTTCTATCTCTGTGCCACCAGAGCCTAACAATGCCTTGTACATAACATGCTCTTAACAGATGCTCGTGGCTACAGAACCAAGTGTATTTTTTAAAAAAGTTTAAATAACATTGATGGGGTTATTCTAACCTTGGAGATAGAGATTATGGCAACCCTCAGAGAAGGGGCTGAATCTGGGCTACAGGGAAAGAAGAGCATCTAGTCACCCCAAGCAAAGACTCAGAGGCCCTAGCTCTGCTCCCAACTCTTAACCCTGCCTCAGGCAGATCCTCATCTCTGCTTACTCAATTTCTCTATCTGTACCTTGAGGCTCCTCCTGCTAGTCATAGAATTGAAACACCACCACCACCACCACCTAGCATTTGTATCCTGCTTTAAATTTACAGTGTCTTCTACTTATATTATCTTAGTTTTTTCTCACATCCATTTTGTAAGCCAGGTTCTCACCTGGATGATCATCCCCAGTTTACAGATGAAGAAATTTTCCCACTTGGCTAGGAAGTGTCTTAGGCAGGATTCCAACTCAGACTGCCCTCTAGCCAATACACCCCCTAGCTGCCAGGTGCATTGCACCTCTTATTAACAATGGGAAGGGGCCTTATTGAATCTATACTCTAATCTCTTAGTGTACAGATGAGGGAACTGAACCTGGGAAAGCGGATTTGATTTGCTTGAGGTCTCACACTGAGTTAGCTGTGGAGCTGAGATTGGGACTGAGGTCAGACCAGTGTCCTTTCCAAAGTTCCAGGTTGCCTATCTCTCACATCTATCTTGAGGGGACATCTTGAGATGACTTCAAAAGTCTCTGTTCTTGCCCTTGGGCTGAAGGAGAGTAGGCAGTGGGAAGGAGCCTGCACATAGAGAAAGTCTCCCCCACTCATTCTGGTTCAGTGTCTGGGCGCCATGCCAGCCACGTGGTAAAGAAAGTTAGAATGGCTTGTGGTTGGGAGGGGCTGAGGGAGGAGTCAGCGGGCACAGGTTTCCTGGTTACCTGGAGGCACCTCCGTGGTGTGTGTCTGCTTAAAAACATTGTTGAAACCCAACTGTTCACAGTTAAATCCACGACCTGCCTGTGGTTTTTTGTTTATTAAATAGTTACCGAAGTAGTGGTCTTGATAGTGTTGTGTTCCTTTAGTCAAGTCACCGAATTTCTCCCAGCCTTAGTTTCCTCATTTGTAAGATGAGAATAGTAATGCTTTCACAACCTCCCTAGAGGGCTGAGGATCATTCAGTCATTTGACCAGTCAGTAAGCATTTATTAAGCACCTATTATGTGCTAAGTGCTAGGGTTACAAAAAAAAGGCGAGGGACAGTTGGGAGGGCAGCGTGCAAAAACTGTGCAAAAAACCTATATGCAGAATAAATAGGAAATAATCAAGATAGGGAAGGCACTAGAATTAAGATTAAGTTAAAATTTCCTGTAGAATGTGAGATTTTAGCTGTAACTTGAAGGAGTTCAGGAGGCAGAGAGGAAGAGAGAGAGAGCACTCCAAGGATGGCAGAAAAGACGGGGATAAAGGCCAGAGCTGAGAGATGGAGGGTCTTGTTCAAGCAACAGCAAAGGAGGCCAGTGTTAGTGGGATGAAGAATATATGGAGGGATGGGAGAAGACTTAAAGGGAAGAGAGTGGTGGTGGTGGGGGGCTGGGTTCTGAAGGGCTTTGAACACAAGATGATGAAATGAGATAATGCTTGGGAGGTACTGGATAAACCTAAAAGTGATATATTAATGTCTGCTTTTATTGTACAAATGTGAGTTATTCTTTTTATTACTGACCGGCTCTGAAGGCAGGACGACCTAGCTAGGGTGCTAGATTTGGGGTCAAAAGAGACCTGGTCTAAATCTGACACTACTGGCTGTGTAACCATAAGTAAGTTGCTTAACTTCTCAAGCCTCAGTTTCATCATCTGTAAACTGGAGATAATAATACCCGTGGTACCCACCTCACAGGGTGGTTGAGAAGATCAAATGAGGTAATGTTTGGGAGGTGCTTTGAAAATCTTAAAGTGATAGAAAAATGCCATTTGGCCTTATTGTTAGACCAGAGATGTGAAGCAGCTTGCCATAACTCAATTAGCAAACATAGACAAGGAATTTTTTTAACTGGGCACTCAGTGCTTTCTGGAAGAGGCCACACATAAAGTATCAAAGCTGAAAAGGGACACTGAAATAATCTAGTTCAATCCTCTCATTTTTGTGGCTGAAGAAACAGTCCCAGAGAACTGAAAACTGTCTTCAAAGTCATAAGAGTTAATCCTGTGGATTGTTGAAAGCCCCAAGCTCTGGCTTCCTGGCTAATGGGAACCTGCATGTGGCCGGGGTGTTGTCTTTGCTCCCCATACAGTTGAACCTAAAGTGATGAGTGCACTTCTTAAGCAAGCTTGTGAAGGGTAATCCGGCTGGATTGAAAGAGAAATGCACCTAGACTAGTAAAACCATTTGTACAGTTTTAGCTCCTTCACTTGCTATCCTATGTGAGATCACACATAGTGTGTCAGTGAGTGAGTGAATGAGTCACTTGCTCAAACCTCACTTTCCCTATCTGTAAAATGAGGGTAATAACTCTTGTGCTGCTTACCTCCCAGGGTTGTTGGAAGACAGGTCCATTGTGGATCACAAAGAACTATTTACAAAAAGGTGAGCTGGTGTTAGCATAGGTTGTGGTGCTGGAAAGGACCTTTGTGATGATCTAGTTCCATAGTTTCACTTTTCATCTAAGCAGTCATTTAGGTTTCTTAGAGGTCCTGATTTTATCTTTACTTAGGAAGCTCTGACGCTGGGGAAATGTATCCTTCAGCTAATTTGCTTTCTAGTAGAAAATTATCTATAAGTAAAAAGATTTTTCTAAGCTGGGGTTAGTATTTCTGGTACCCTTAAACACAGATGGCCAAGGGATTTATGGGATATAGCAATATTGTTTTAAGAATGACTTTGAGTAATTACATAATTTTGACCATTATAATCACCCAGATTAACTATGAAGAGCCTTGCCATAGAGTGGCTAGGTGGCACAGTGAATAGAGCACGGGCCCTGGAGTCAGGAGGACCTGAGTTTAAATGTGACCTCAAACACTTAACACTTAGTAGCCGTGTGACCTTGGGCAAGTCACTTAACCCCAAATGCCCAGACTTTTCCCCCTCCAAAAAGCAAACAAAAACTATGAAGAACATATGAAGACTCTATCAGCATCCAGAGAAAGAACTGATAAATAAAAGTATGTATAGAATAATTTTACATCTATCTATCCATTTGTCTGTCTATCTATCCATCCCTCTATCTATCTATCTATCTATCTATCTATCTATCTATCTATCTATCTATCTATCTATATCTATCCGTCTATCTATCCATCTATCTATCTATGTTTGTCTATCTATCTCTACTATATATCCATCTTCTATCATCTATCTATCTATCTATCTATCTATCTATCGATCTATCTATCTATCTATGTATCTGTACCTATTTGTGTCTAATGTTAGCCATCTCTAGGAGGGGAGGAGAAAAGAAAAAAAGGAAAAAAGATAAAAATACGTAATAACTTTATTATATACTTAAAAGGAATAGCAAGTTGTATATAATAGATTTGCAGTTTCATGTGCAATTATAATTTTTATTATACAAGCATAGAAATGCTTGTTCTATTCCATAGGAAAAAGAAAGCTAAAGAGAGAAGAGAGCTTAGATATGAATAAATCTAATCATTTGACAGAGGAGGAAACCCCAGCCCAGGGAGGAGAAGCCTGGGGGGCTTTTGTGGAGGAGTGTTCCTGGGGGGATAACTGTCCCTCCCCTTCTGCTGTAGCCATCAGACTCACCCTAACTTCCATGAGTCCACGCTGGAGGGCAAGAGTCTGATTCCTTCTCATCTCTTGCCCTGGCCCGCTGGCCTGGCTTCACATTGTGACTCAGTTTAGTTTTTATTGGCCCCCTTGGCATGTTAAATGGTTAGGAAACTTCAGTAGAGTTACAAGTCTATTCATAATCACACTTCAAGGCCTAGTGTACTTAGAAAGTATCAGTGACACTTGCCAGCTTTAGAGGGGACCTTTTAAGTGGTGAGAAAAGGGGGGGTGTGGGTTTGACAACTGGGCAGGGAACTTGTAATTATTGCTATGCAAATGAGTAGCTGGGGCTAGCTTATGCCATAGCTTGCCTGCGGGCCACTATTCTTTGCCCTCCCTCACTGACACACTGGACTACTTAACCCCTGTATAATTTTTTGTGTTAATCTCTGAGGTCCCATAGCAACTCTCTGCTAGGGAGCTACAGTCCAGCAAACCTTTGAAATTCCATCAGTCCCCTTTCACCAGAAATATGCTATCATCATTAGAGAGATAGTTTGCTAAGCCATAGAGTCCAAAGTATGTTTATTTTAAGTCAGTCTTCTTCTTCTTCTTCTTCTTCTTCTTCTTCTTCTTCTTCTTCTTCTTCTTCTTCTTCTTCTTCTTCTTCGTCTTCTTCGTCTTCTTCGTCTTCTTCGTCTTCTTCGTCTTCTTCGTCTTCGTCTTTTTGGAGGGGGAAAGGCAGGGCAATTGGGGTTAAGTGACTTGCCCAAGGTCACACAGCTAGTTAGTGTTAGGTGTCTGAAGCTAGATTTGATCTCAGGTCATCCTGACTCCAGGGCTGGGTGCTCTATTCACTGAGCCACGTAACTACCCCCGAAGTATGTTTATTTTATCCAAAAAACCCAGGGTTAATACAGAAATTGTATGTGAGTCTTTGGGAGCTAGTCATTCAGCCAGTCAATAAATTTCTATTAATTACCACTATGTGTCAGGCCCTGCACTAGCTGTTGGTTATATGAAAAGAGGCAAGAGATAGTCGCTGCCTTCAAGGAGCTTACCATTTAATGCAGGAGACAATGAACAAACAAATATGTGTAAACAAGTTAAATACAAGAAAAACAGGAAATAATTAAAGGTGGGAAGGCACTAGAATTAAGAGGAGTTGGGAATGAAGATTCATTCAGTATCCCTGAATCCATCACAATGGTCAACAAACCTTAACTGAATGCCTGCTATGGGGAAAACTAAACTATTAATGTGATTTTAGGACTTTAGGTAGCGCTAATGAATATTAGTAGCTCATATAGAGTGATCAACCCATAGTAACACTCTATCTCCTTCATTAAGACAAAAAACCATTTATGTCCCCCTTGAAAACATCCTCTCCCCCTTTCCTTGGTGACTTTCACCCCTTCAAAGATACCCCTGGCATTCATTTTAGGATAATAGTTGTTGTTGTTTGTCCTTCCTTCTCAAAGAGGACCATGACATCGGGAAGGTGATGTCATGACTTGCAAGTGAATTGGATTTAAGTGAGGAAGGGTTGTATAAAAGTCATCAGCCTCACTTTTTCTTCCAGAGTCATCTGGGTCCACTGGCTATGTATGGATCAGAGTAATTGGAGATGGCCCCTAGGATCATAGCATTTAGATGTGAAAGGGACCAAGGCATCTTCGAGGACATCTAGGTGAATCCTGCTCATTTAACATATGAAATAGCCTTAGAAAGGGTAAGTGATTTGATCAAAATCACACAGGTATAAAGCGACTGACCCAGGATTTGAACTCAGGTCATCTTAGAATTTGCTTTCATTTTCTTAATAAGAAAACTGGGTGCAGAAAAGAGAGGTAGCTTTGATAAATCATGAAACCAGTATATCCAAAAGCCAGAATGCAAACCCAAGTCCTTTGATTCCAAGTCTCATGATAGTTCCAATAAATTGTTCCCTCTGAATCAGGTTTCACCTGGATATATGTTTAGGAGGAGAGCAAGAATTCAGTGTGATTTACTCTAGGTCATACAATCCCTTCCTTACCCAACTCCAACTCCCTTGAGGATGTCTCCTTCTCAGATTCCTATCTCTGCTTTTGTGGCACCTGAGGCTATGTCCAGGGCACTTTCACACTTCTGAAATAGATTTTACTTAGTATCATTTAATCTTCCACTAACTGGTTCCCACAATTATTCCCCTTTACCCACTCTCTCTGTTCTAGTCAAACTGGTCTACCTGTTGTTCCCTCCATATCTGCTTTGGTTTGTTTATTCTGGATTTTTCTACTAGTGGTCCGCCAGGCCTGGCTTACTCTTCTTTTCCCAATTCCTCCTCTCATACTCTGTGGCTTCCTTCAAAGCCCAGCTGTGGTGGCACCTCCTTCATGAGGCCTTTCCTGATTCCTCCAGTAGTGTTCTCTCCCTTTTGGAATTACTTTGTATTTCTGTTCTCTGTAAACCTGTGATAACAGAGTGCAAGCTTCATGAAGGCAGGGGCTGTTTGAATTTTTTTTATTTTGTCTCTAGGGCCAAGCACAATCCCTTTTTATATAGTAAATATTTAATAAATATTTGTTAAACTGGATGGAATTTACTGAATTAGCAAAAAACCAAGTAGGTGGTAAACACTAATAGGAAGAAGGGGATTGCACGGTGTCCCTAGCAGATAAAGCCCTAGGCTTGGAGTTCAAATGGTACCCAAGACATTGACCAGCTGTGTGATCCTGGGTTAAGTCACTAAGTTTTGTCTGCCTCAGTTTCCTCAATTGTAAAATGGAAATAGTAATACCACCAACCTCTCAAATGTGAGGCTCAAGTTAGATACTGTGTGTAAATTCTAGCTATGATCATGATCATAGCTTTTGAAGGAGGTGGTGCATGAGCTGAGTTTTGAAGGAGGGTGGAGAGTCTATGAAGCATAAGTGAGGAGGGAATGTGTTGTTACAGGTATGTAGAACGACCTGGGCCAAAGCATAGAGATAGGTGACGGGATGTTAAATGTGAGGGATGGCGAGTAGCTCAGATTGTCTAGATTGTAGGGCTCACGAATGAGAATAAGATATAACAGGTCTTGAAAAGTAGCCTTGAAGTTATATTGCAAAAGAAGGGCTTTAAAGGAAATGTTCTAAATGTTACTCTTCAATTAATCAGGTAGAAGAGCTGATTCCATGTTGGAAGTCTACACTGTCTTCCTGGTTATTTTTGATTTGTTTCTGAATCTTCAAGATCCCATGGGTCATAACTGTCCGTGGAGTTTCCTTGGCAGAGATACTGCAGTGGTGTGTCCTTTCCTTCTCCAGTGGATTAAAGCAAACAGAGGTTAAGTGACTTGTCCACAGTCATACAGCTAGTAAGCATGTGAGGCCGGATTTGAATTCGGGTCTTCCTGACTCTGGGTCCAGCACTCTGTCTAACCAGGAGCCATCTAGCTGCCCCTCTCCTAGTAGGCAAATGATAATAAGAACAGCCTCTTGCATTTCTGCAGCTCTTTAAAGTTTTCAAAGTACTTTCTTTATAATAGTAAGAATATTATAATTAGTTTACGGTGGAAGAAACAGGCTCAGAGAGGAAAGTAGTATGAGTATTATGCCCACTAAAGTCTATTCAAGTCTCATTGTGAATTCTGGTTCTTATTCAATAATAGAATCTTAGAGGCGGAAGGAACCCCAAATGTTATCTAGTCGGAACTCTACCTACAAAGAAATTTTGTCTAAAACACCTTCACCAGTGGTTAATTAGGGTTTCAATCTAGATGATAGATAGCAAGCCTTTCTTAAGCACCTGCTATGTGCTCAAGGAAGTGTATATTTTTTACTTTCTTTTTTTTGTATGTGTGTTTTCTTTTGCAACATGGCTAATGTGCAAATATATTTTGTATGACTTTGCATGTATAATTAATATCAAATTGCTTTTCTTCTAGAGGAGGGGGGAGAAAGTTTGAACCCCCCCCAAATGATGGTTCACATTTTATATGTAATTGAGAAATACTTAATGAAATAATTAAAGAAATCATTGAATAGACACACATATGAATATACATGTATGTCTATCTATCATCTATCATCTATCTATCATCTATCTATCACCTATCTATCCATCCATCCATCTATCTATCCATCTATCTATCTATCTATCTATCTATCTATCTATCTATCTATCATCTGTCTATCTATCTATCTATCATCTATCTGTCTGTCTATCTGTCTGTCTGTCTGCCTGCCTGCCTGTCTGTCTGTCTGTCTGTCTGTCTATCTATCTATCTATCTATCTATCTATCTATCTATCTATCTATCTATCTATCTGTCTAATCTCCCTGGACAAATCACTTAATCCTGTTTGCTCATCTGTAAAATGAGCTGGAGAAGGAAATGGCAAACCAAAAGACACTTGGCAGTATCTTTTCCTAGAAAATCCCAAAGGGGATCACAAAGAGTGGGATGTGTCTGAAACAAATGAACAATAGCACCAATAACCACAACAATATATATTGAATATATGTATACATGTATCTCTCTCTGTGTATGAATGATCCTGAGGTGGTAAACCTGGGTGGCTGGGAAGATGGTCATATCCTTGAAAATAATAGAGAAATTTGGAGAAAGAAAGTTTGATCTTTGAGGAGATACAAATGACTTTTGTTTCAGACATATTGAATTTAATGTGTCTATAGGACACCTAGTTTGAAGGGTCGATTAGGTGGTTGGTGACACGGACCTGGAGTTCAGAAGACAGATGAAGATGAATTATCAGAATAGAGTTGATGATTAAACTCATGGGAATTGGTGAGATCATTAATTGTGTGAGAGAAAAGACAGACATTTGGGAGATGCAACAATTAGGCTGCATTACACAAATGAAAATCCAGCAAAGGAGACTGAGAAAGAACAATCAGACAGTGGAGGAGGACCAGTAGTAAACCCCTGAATAAAGGCACACATAGGAGTTCTTGACTGTTCTATCAGTGGAGTACAAAAAGGGTCCTACTAAATTGGATAGTTCTTGACTGTGTCTGGTATGCCTCCTAAGTTTAGAGAAGCTTCAGGGTGATGACTTTTCAGGCACCATTTCTCTTGAAGACCATCTTCCAGGTGAGAGAGAGGTTATGTTCTACCTTGGGGGGGAGGGACTATCCATATTGATACAATCACATGGATTGTACAGTGGAAAGAGCACTGGCTTTGGAATCCAAGTTTGAATCTCTGCTCTATGCAACCCTGGGCAAATCACTTAGCCTTTAGTTTTTCTCATTTGTAAGTCAAATAGTTTGGATTAAATGCTCTCCCAGGTACCTCCCAGCTTAGAATTTTTATCATCCTATGAAATATTGAAATTTAAAGATGAGGAAACAGGCACAGAGGAATGCAGTGACTTTTCCAAAGTCATCTGTTTTGTAAGTGTCAGAGTCAGGTCTTATAGTAGGTCCAGTGGTCTTTTACATACCAGGCCCCCAGAATCTGAACGTACAGGACATACTGACTGTGGTTCACACTTTGTGGTTGGCCATCAATGACTTATTAAGTAGGTTTTCTTATTGACTAGGTGAGGTTATATGGTCAGGCTGTTATCTATCTGTCACTCAGGTATACAGTTGTCATCAGACAGCTTGATACTGAGCAAGGAGTAGCAAGTAAAACAAGGCAGGTCCTACACAAAGGCAATAACCCGCCTGGGTCAATTTTTGACCCTTTGAAAGTTCTATCTGTTCCCAAATATCCTCCCCAGCAGTCTTTCATGGTGGCTGAAATTCTCAGTTTTTTAATAACTTCTTGGGATATGAGTAATGTGAAGAAGATGTTTCCAATACGCAGGACTGCCAACAAATGGAATGGATTGTCCTGGGAAGTAATGAGCTGCCCGTTTCTGAGTTCTGAGAAGAGGTTTCATGACAATCAGGGCTAGAGAAGGAATTCCTTCATGATGTGGGGGACTTGGCTAGATCTTCTCTAAGGCAGAAGGATCAAACACATGTGTCAAACATGTCAAACACATGATCAAACACATGCTGAATGTGGTCAGAACCAGATTAAAAAGTAAATGGGAGGGGGCGGCTCAGCAGTGCAGTGAAGAGAGCAATGGCCCTGGAGTCAGGAGGACCTGAGTTCAAATGTGGCCTCAGACACTTAACACTTACTAGCTGTGTGATTTTGGGCAAGTTGCTTAATGCCAACTGCCCTACAAAAAGCAAAAAACAAAACAAAAACAAAAATAAAAACTAAATGGGAAATATTTAGTAAAGTAAAAAAAATGCAATAACACACAGATAATGTTAATATGTGGTTTTCTAAGCCAATATGCACCTGCAGGGATCCTTATGTAATAATAATAATAATAATAATAACAACTAACATTTATATAGCACCTACTATGTGCCAAGCACGGTACTAAGAGCTTTACACATATTATCTCATTTGATCCTTACAGCAATTCTGAGAGGAAGGTATTATTATTATTATTCCCATTTTACAGGTGAGGAAACTGAGGCAAATAGAGGTTACATGATTTGCCCAGGGTCACACAAATGGTGAGGCCAGATTTAAACTTGAATTATTCACAGTGCCAATCTCATTGTGCAACTCAGGGGTCCCCATTTCTATTTGAGTTTGATATTACTGCTGTACAGGACCTTCTAATGCTGAGATCCTAACTAGTGTGGTGCCAGGGAAAGAACAATGAACTTGGAGTTAGATAATCTGTGTTCAAATCCTGACTCTTAACACTTAATAGCTCTGTCATCTTGATTTATTACTTTACTCCCCTGGGACCTAATTTCCTTATTTATACAATAATAATAAGGAATACTTGACCCATCTACCTTGCAAAGGTTGTTGTGGGGAAATCATTTTGTGAAAGTAAAAATCCCATACAAATGTGAGCTACTTTTATTTTTCTTATTATGAGGAATCTGTTTCTATGAATTATTTCCTCATCAAACTGCAAATATGTTAGGAGGAAGGGATAATCCTTTCAGCCATTAAACACCCATCATTAGTGATTAGTTTATCAGGTTAGTTGACAGTCACTGGGCCCTTAGGGAATTATGCTAATACCTCATATTTATACAGGCCTTAAGTTTACATAGTACTTCTCTGGAGGCAGATGGGACAAGAATTATTGTCACCATTTTACACATGAGGAAGTAGAGGCTGGGTGAGACTGAGTAGTCTAGTGCTAGTCATATAGGTTCAAAATCCTGGGTTCAAATCCTGGCTCTGTGACTCACTACTTTTTTGGACTCAGCCTTTTTCTTTTTGGTAATATAAGGGAGAATGGATTAAATGAAATATGTCCCGAACAGCAGACTTCTGCTCTGCCTCCCCCACTTGCAGAAGAGGAGCTAAAGGAAGGATGGAACCTGCTCACTACGAAACTAAAGAACAGAAGAAGCAGGCAGGGCACCAGCATATATGCTCTGAGGGCTGAAACAGGCCTGAAGGAAAGAGGACTGGCATCCTTCTGGGACTAATCTAATGATGCTGATCTTCCGCTCCTTGACCATGATTCTCAAATTCCTGACTCCAAGAGTTTTCACTTGCTGTCTCCTATGCCTGGTGGGACTTACCCAAGATTATATGGCAACAGTATGTTAGCTGGGTTTTGAGTTCATGTTTCCTGAATCCCAGGCTATCCAGGTTCCCATAGTGCCACACTTATCAGGTGAAAGCCAGCCAAGATTGAGAAGTTTGCATGGGAGACAGAAGAGGGGGAAGATCTTTCTTGGTCTAATCAGACCAGTATATTTGCAGAAATGAAGTAGATGAGAAATCTATTGGATCCTGGGTGTCTGGAAGGATTGGAGGCTCTGAGAACAGACCAACTACTTCCCAATTATGTCTGAGGCTCATCCTGAAGTAATAGCTCCATTGTGTCCCAAATGTTTCACTTGGTTTCCTCCCCATAGACAGGGAGTAATAGCTGAATGATACTTTAACAGGCAGCACATAATTTTGGAAGGAGGGTGTCTGCCAATAGTTCTTCTGTTTTGCTTGGTCACTCAGTGTGCACATGGGTGGGAAGTCACAGTGATGTTCCAAGGGACTCTGGAATGCACGATTAAGGTCCACCAAGGAGGAAGGAAAACACCTGTCTGATGCAGTGGACAAGCTCTGCTACCCCTTATTGGTCTCAGTTTCCTTGTCTATACAGATTATATGATCTTTAAGGACTTTTCTGGTTCTGATGTCTGCAATCCTCAAAACTCCATGGGTTATTTTTCCTTTCAGTATTGCTATTTCAGCAAATAGCATGTTCAAAAATCAGGGACTACAGAACTCTTGTGATAAAAAGAACCTTAGAGGGCGGCTAGGTGGCGCAGTGAATAGAGCACCGGCCCTGGAGTCAGGAGTACCTGAGTTCAAATGCGGCCTCAGACACTTAATACAAAAAACTAGCTGTGTGACCTTGGGCAAGTCACTTAACCCCAACTGCCCTGTAAAAAGAAAAAAAATTAAAAAGAACCTTAGATCATTTCAATGAATATTTGTTCAGATCTTTCTATGCACCAGGCACTGCACTAGGCACTGAAGTGCAAAGTATATGAGCTCGTAGTCTAGTAAGAAGTACAAGACAACTACATAGAAAATGAGAAAATAAATTATATAATTTTCAACACATAGAAAAGGCTCAAAAAAGAAGTATGAAGTATTTAGGATGAAGAATTGAAATATGTTAATATGAAAACATACTCCAAATCATTAATAATAAAAGATATGGGAAAGAGGGGGGTGGAGCCAAGATGGCAGCGTAGAAGCAGCAAGGTCCCGCAGCTCCCACACCGCCACCCTAAACACCCATAAAATATGAGCCCAGACAAAGTCTAGGAAAGTTTAGGACTCTCAGATTCACAAAAATACAGAGAACACAGCTCTTGCTGAAGGCAGCTCGGCAGCAGGGACTCAGCTCGTCCCCTGGAGCGGAGGCTGGAACAGCCGGAAGCCGAGACGGTCAGGCCTGGGGCAGTGGGAAGGAGCTGAGCCGAGCCCTGCAGCCAGCCTGCAGCGGTTCTACAGCCTCCAGCACCCCCACATCTGCCAAGGCGTGAGGAGCAGGAGGGAGAGGCGCAGCTCGCACCTGCAGAGGAGCAGAGAACAGCCAGCCCAAAACCTTGCGGCCAGGCAAGGCCCCAGGGCGGCCACGAGGAGCTGCGGAGCCTCCCAAGCTGCAGTAAGTCTACTTCAAAGAAAATCTAAAGCACCGGCCTGAGGGGGCTTCTATCAGAGACAGTTAGTGAAAGCTGAAACTTTGAAACTTAATTGGGGTGGTAAAGCAGTTCGGCCATTCTACCACCGGGGCAAGGAAGCAGTGGGGGAGGGGAACTACTGGAACCAGCAGCAGTGGCCCCCACCAGGCTGCTTCAGAGCCCCTGGCCTGTGGACTCTGCAGGGGGGCTGAATTGATTGATCGGGGCTAAGTGCTCTTGTGTTGAGTGGCCTGAATCCAGATTGTGGTCTTGGGTGGTGGTCCTGGGGTGCACTTTCAGCAAGCCAAAGCTGGGGGGACTTGCAACACCCCCCTAATAGCTCCGGCAGTTGGGAAAACCCCAGCGATTTGGAACAGAGCTTCCCCCCTTGGAAGCAGAGTTTCACAGACCTAAAAAACCCAACCAATTAATTGACTGGCCAACATGAGAAAGAGGAAGCAAA
>CM053594.1:88728345-88751461 GCA_028646575.1 Pseudocheirus occidentalis
TTACACCTACCCATGAACAATTAATATTTTTCCAACTGTTTAGATCTGACTTTATTTGTGTGAAAAATCTTTTATAGTGGTGTTCATATAGTTCTCGGGTTCATCTTGGTAGATAGACTCCCAAGTATTTTATATTGTCAGCAGTTATTTTTAAATGGAATTTCTTTTTCTATCTTTTGCTACTGGAATTTGTTGGTAATATATAGAAATGCTGATGACTTATGTGGGTTTATTTTGTATTCTGAAACTTTGCTAAAGTTGTTAATAATTTCATGTGGTTTTTTTAGTTGTTTCTCTAGGTTCTTCTAAGTACAATATCATATCATCTGCAAAGAGTTATAGTTCTGTTTCCTCATTGCCTATTATGATTCCTTTAATTTCTTTTTCTTCTCTTTTTGATATAGCTAACATGTCTAGTACAATATTAAAAGATAGAGGTGACAATGGGCATCCTTGCTTTACCCCTGATTATATTAGGAAGGCTTCTAGCTTATCCCCTTCACAGATAATGCTTGCTGATGGTTTTAGATAAATATTACTTATCGTCTTAAGGTAAATGCCAGTTATTTTTATGCTCTCTAGTATTTTTAATAGGAATGAATGCTGTATTTTGTCAAAGGATTTTTCTGCATCTTTTGAGAAAAACATGATTTCTGCTGGTTTTGTTATTGATATAGTCAATTATGCTGATAGTTTTCCTAATATTAAATCAGCCCTGCATTCCTGATTTAAATCCCACCTCATCATTGTGTATGGTCCTCATGATAAGTTGCTGTAATCTCTTTGCTAATATTTTATTTAAAATTTTTGCATCAATATTAATTAGTGAAATTGATTTATAATTTTCTTTCTCTGTTTTGGCTCTTCCTGGTTTGAATGTCAGCACCATATTTCTGTCAGAAAGGCAATTTGGTAGTACTCTTTCTTGAACTATTTTTCCAAATAGTTCATATAGGATTGGGATTAAATGTTCTTCAAATTTTTGGTAGAATTGGTGTGTGAATCCATCTGGTCCTGGGGATTTTTTTCTTAGGAAGTTCTTTGATGGCTTATTCAATTTCTTTTTCTAAGATCGGTTATTTAAGTATTTTAATTTCTTATTTTATTATTCTGGGTAGTTTATATTTTTGCAGATATTCATCCATTTCATTTACATTGTCAAATTTATTGGCATATAATTGGACAAAATAGCTCCTAACAATTGTCCTAATTTCCTTTTCACTGGTGATGGACTTACCCCCTTTCATTTTTAATACTAGTGATTTTGTTTTCTTCTTCTCTTTTTTTAAACCAAATTAAGCAATGGTTTCTCTATGTTATTGGTTTTTCATAAAACTGGCTTCTAGTTTTGTGTATTAGTTCAGTGAATTTCTTTCAGTTTTATTCATTTCTCCTTTGATTTTCAGCACTTCCAATTTATTGTTTAATTGGGGATTTTAATTTGTTCTTTTTCTAGTTTTTTTTAGTTGAATGCTCAATTCATTGATATGGTTTCTCTCCAGTTTATTGACACAAGCAACTAGAGATACAAATTTTCCCCTAGGAACTACTTTGGCTGCATCCCATGAATTTTGGTATGTTATCATATTGTTGTCATTTTCTTTAATGAAAATATTAATTATTTCTATGATTTGTTCTTTGAGCCACTTGTTTTTAAGGATTAGATTATTTAAGTTCCAATTAATTTTTGATCTAGCTTTCTATTGCACATTATTGAATGTAATTTTTTTTTGCATTATGATCTGAAAAGAATGCATTTACTATTTCTGCTTTTCTACGTTTGGTTGTGAGGGTTTTATGTCCTTGTATATGATCAGTTTTTGTGTAGGTGTCACATACTGCTGAGAAAAGTATATTCTTTTCTATTCCCATTCAGTTTTCTCCAGAGATCTATCATATCTAACTTTTCCAGAATTTTATTCACCTCTTTAACTTCTTTCTACTTTATTTTTTGGTTGGATTTATCTAGCTCTGAGAGGGGAGAGTTGAGGCCCCCACTATCATAGTTTTATTATCTATTTCTTTCTGTAAGTCATGCAGCTTCTCCTTCAAAAATGTAGATACTATACCATTTGGTGCATATATATTTAGTATTAATATGACCTTCATTGTCTATGTGTAATGGTAATGTAATTTGAATTTGAAGATCCATTTGTGTTGGCAAAGGTAGCAGGTGCTTAGCATTTAGTAACTGGTCAAGCCTCTGTTGGAGAAATAGAAGGTATGAACTCCTGTCTCCTGTTGCTGACATAACAGGAAGTGGTTGGCTGAAACAGGAAGCTAATGCTGTGTGTATATAAGAAAAGCACCAGAGAGGGAGAGAGAGATTTTCTTGGAGCAGGCTCAGTGGAGGCTCAAGAGGAGGCAAGGAGGCTGAAGAGGAAAGCCCCTCCCAGGTTTGAGAGAATGATTTTGATTTTGAAAACCTGGATGGAATGATTTTGATTTTGGGAACCAGCTGAAACTTCTGATGAGTCTGAGGGCCAGCTGGAGTTGCTGAGGATTTCCAAGAGCCAGTCAGAGCTGAGGACCAGCTGGAACTGTTGAGGCTGTTGAGGATTTCTGCAGGCCAACCAGAGCTGCTGGAGACTGAGGTGGCATGATGGTGATGCTGGTACTTTGGCTGCATTTGTTTGTGGCTTTGTTAAGCCTTGACTTCTCAAGAATGGAGACTGGGAAGGATTTGAGATGGACTGAATACTGTGAGTCTCCATTGGGAGCAGGAACTGCACAGAGATCTGGACAAGGACAGGGGAGCTGTCTTTGAACCCAGGTGACAGTTTGGTGAATCCAGGTAGGATCTGGGACCATGGAAGGAGATCCAAGGAATCTGAGAGACCACCCTGAGTCAAGCTGAAAGACTTTACTTGGATATTGTGTACAGACTGAGAAATCATAAATTTACTAGTGACCTAGGGGTAGAGGGTCTGTGTAGTTTCTAATGATTGAATAATGAATAATGAAGGATAATTGATTGACTAAATGATTGTACCTAGTCATTGATGGCTGAATAAGTAATTGATTTGTAACCTGGTATGCCCCATGAGTGGAAAACTTTGACTATTATACTTTGTGATTGAATTAAGGATTTTGTGAATGCTTGAGTTACTAAATGATTATTCTTTGTTCAAAACTTTGTGACCACTGTAGTGGCAACTATGTGGCCATTTTCTGTGATAAGTTGTTATGAATGCTATATTTTTATTTTCTGTGATAAGTTGTAACATTGTGAATGCTGTACTTTGATTTATTGTGAATGTTTTGCTTTGATTTGTTATGGAATATATAGAATGTTCACTATGCTTAAAAGCTGTTCACAGTAGCATTCTTCTGAAAAGCTGCTGGTGCTTGGCTTTACACTATGATACCTTTCAGCAAGATATAGTTTCCTTCTTTATCTCTTTTAATTAGATTTATTTTTGCTTTAGCTTTGTCTGAGATCATGATTGCTATCTCTGCTTTCTTTGCATAATAATAATAGATTCTGCTCCAGCCCGTTATCTTTACTCTGTGTCTCTTTCTGCTTCAAATGTGTTTCTTATTAACAACATAATGTAGGATTCTGGTTTTTAATCCATTCTGCCATCCACTTCCATTTTATGGATGAATTCATCCCATTTATAGTTATGATACCTGTATTTTCCTCCATACTACTTTTCCCTTGTTTACCCTTCTCTCTCATAACCCCCACCATTTTGCTCCTCACAAGTGCTTTATTTCTATTCCCCACCTTCCCCAATATGCCCTCCCTTTTATCAATTCCCCCTTTCCCTTCTGTTATCCTCGTCTCATTTTACTTCCTTATAAGGTAAGATAGATTTCTGTATCCCACAGTGTGTATGTTATTCCCTCTTTGAGACAATTTGATGAGAGTAAGGTTTAAATTCTGCTTGCCACTCCCAAGCCCCCACCATCTTCCACTCTATTACAATAGCTTTTTCATGCCTCTTTTGTGTGGGATAATCCCCCACACTCCTTCTTCTTCCAGTACAATTTTCTTTCTCACCCCTTTATTTGTTTTTTTGGAATATCATTCCATCAAACTTACCTTATATCCATACCCTTTGTCTCCATATACTCCTAATTGCTCTTATAGTAATAAAGTTCTTAAGAGTTACAAATATTATCTTTTTAGATAGAAATATAGTTTTAACCTTATTGAATTTGTGTTTTCTCTTGTTTCTTTTTTACCTTTTTATGTGAAAAAAAGTCTTATATTACATTTGTCTTTGCATTTGGAGGTGAAATTTTTTATTCAGCTTTGGTCTTTTAATTAGAAATATTTGAAAGTCCTCTATTTTGTTAAATACCTAATTTTTCCCCTAAAAGACTATATTCCATTTTGTTGGGTAGGTGATTCTTGGTTGTAATCCTAACTCCTTTGCCTTCCAGTATATCATATTCCAAACCTGCCAGTTCTTTACTATGGAAGCTGCCAAATCCTGTGTCATCCTGACTCTAGCTGCATGGTATTTGAATTGTTTCTTTCTGGCTGCTTGCAATACTTTCTCCTTGGATCCGTGAGCACTGGAATTTGACTTATGATACTCTTGGGAGTTTTCATTTTGGGATCTCTTTTAGGTAATGATCAGTAGATTCTTTCCATTTCTATTTTGCCCTCTCATTTTAATACGTCAGGGCAGTTTTCTTTGATAATTTCTTGAAAAATGTTGTCCAGGCTTTTTTTTTTTAATCATGGCTTTCAGGTAGTCCAGTAATTCTTATATTATCTATCCTAGATCTGTTTTCTAGGTCAGTTGTTTTTTCAATGAGAAATTTCACATTTTCTTCTATTATTTTTTATTTTGTTTTACTTTATCTTGATATCCTATACAGTCATTAGTTTCCTCTTGTTCAATTCTAATTTTTAAGCTAGGTTTGTAGGAAGGTGGGGCCTGTTTGTGTATTGCCCCAGGCTTGATGCCTTGCTGTAGGCCCCCTGCTATAAGGCTGGCTGCTGCTGCTGTTGCTGCTGCTCTTGGACCTCACTCTCTTCCCACCACAGTGAGACTGACCTTTCCTGGTAAGCTCTTCCCTGCTCTTAGATAAATTCTGAAACCATTTTCTAGTTGTTCCAAGGGGAATTTACAAGTGCTTCAGAAAATTTCTTCCTCACTCTTCCATCTTGACCCTTATCATATTTTCTAGGCATTGCCTTTCCATGTTTTTAATAACCTAAGTGTGAATGAGTGGGAGAGGATGTTTTATGGACCTTTGGAAGGAACTTGTTAAAAAAAAACTGTCACTGAGTATGAGAGAGTCATGTTCTAGGAAAGTTCCATGGTAATCCTCTGGTTCTTCACATCATGGATAATAAAAGGGAAGTAACACAGATAATAAAATCCATTATCTCATTCAGGCCAAAATCATGTTTCCTTTCCTCTGATTTCAGTAAGGTCATCCCTCATTCAGTGTCTTGGGGAGAACAACATCTCCTGTACCTCAAATCCTAGTCTAGAGATTTTGCCCTAAAGCATCTAGGCCAGATTGGTCCTCAAAGAGAGGGTCTCTCCAGGTCTTTAAAAGTGATCCCTCCCCTCCCCACTTCCATATTCCACCACTGACATGAATGAGCTTGTCATAGAATTATAAAATGTCATAACTATAAGGCACCTATAAGTCTTAGAATATAAGCTTGTTAAGGTTAGAAGGGAACTTAGAATAAAAAGTGTTTGGACATAGACACAGAATTTTAAACTAGAACGGATTTTTAGACATCATCTAGCCCAAAGGTTCTTAATCTTTTTCTGTGCCATAGACCCCCTTGGGCAGTCTGGTGAAGCCTATGGATTGCTTCTCAGAATAATGTTTTTAAATGAATAAAGTAAAAATATAAGAACCAATTATATTGAAATAGTAATACATACATACAAACATGTGTGTGGTTGTTTTTTTTTAAGTTTGTTGATCACAAGTTAAAAACCTCTGATCTAAACCTCAGTTTCCTTGACTTTATAAATGGTGGAACTGAGGGCATGGCAATTAAATGACTTGCCCAAGGTCACACAGTCAGACAGGACTAGATGCCACATTTTCTGAGTCTTGGATCAGTGCCCTTTCACTATGTTACCCTGATTACCTTCACAGTCACTTTTTCTGAAGGCCCCAGTATATTTGGCAACAGGCTCAAGCTGCTGTCTGTGCCACTGAGACCAAGGCTCCTGGCCAACTCCTAGAAAGTAACAGCAACAAAGTGGAGGAGTAGGAGGTCTCAGCTTCCTGCAGCCTACACTGACACTTTTGTCCATGGCCTAAAATGTCCTCCCTCCTATGCCAGCCTGCAAGACACTTCTGCCTGCTTCCCAAACCTTTCCCAGGCTTGCTGAGGGCTAGGACTACACCTTATTTACCTTTATAGCTCCTCACTTTGCCAATGGTGGTGTTTGGTAAATAGTTGTATGCATTTGCTCATGCTGAAATAAACAAAGCAAGGCATCATCAATTCAACCTAAATAGCATTTAGCAAAATCATTCCACACAGGAACAAGGTGGCTATCAGCACAGTGGTCAGACCAAGGAACCACAATAGCTTGGATGAAGGCCTTTACTAAAGTCACAGGGTCATAGGGTCTGAATTGCAAGATATCTTACGGACCACTGAACCCAAACCCTTCACCTTACTGAGGCCCTAAGGCAGCAGGTACCTGGAGTCAGAAAGACCTGAGTTCAAATCCAGCCTCAAACACAAGCTATGTGACTATGTACAAGTGACTCAAGCTCTGTTTGCCTCAGTTTCCTCAACTGTAAAATTAGGGAAATAATAGTAAGGAGTTTTATAAGGATCAAATGAGATAATTTTTGTAAAAAGTGCTTGATATATAGTGTGATATAAATGCATTATTCCCTCCCCTTTCCCTCCTCTCCCCAAGACTACATAATCAGCAAGTTAGAGAGTCCCAATTCTGACTCGTGATCATTGATTCCAAATCCAGAGTTCTTTCCACTATACCGCATTGTCTATTCCAGTGCCTCGCCATGGCATGAAAGTGATCCTGGGTTCTTGAATGCCATGCTGGGGGTGGTAAGTTATATAGACCTTGAAAGTCTTTGAGTGTGGGCCCTGTACCAGATTATAAATGGATCTTTGGAGGATCAGCCTATAGAAATTCAGAAAAGTTATGCAACAAATGATACACTTATTTGTTTATCCACTGCAACCCAGAAAGTCATTATGTCAAGGCATGGAGGAGATATGACTTCAGCTGGTAGAGGAAGTTCCCACATCAATGATATCCCAGGTTGTTGAAATCTGAAAGAATAAATTAATAAATATTAATTAAATTAATTTTCTGCATGAAAATTAATCTCTCCTGCCTCCGAACTTCAATTGCAATATATTTTCTGTGTCATTTAAACATTAATGGCACATTACATGTTACATATCTTATCTTAGCTATCTGGGTATGTTCTATATTAGTGGAAAGAATATGGGATTCAGAATTGAATTGGGATACTTAGCTTTGCTAACTTAACCTCAGTTTCCTAACCTATAAAATGGGGCTTTATCAGGCAGGATACTTACTCCAAGAAATACTTGGAATACCATAGGGCATAAATAAACTTAGAGAAACACAAATGAGTTTGGATCTCTCTTTTCATACTGAGGATTTCAGAAATCCAACTCTACCCTATGAGCAATCAGCTATACTTGATTGGACCTAAGATTCTGAGCCTGGACAAGGGTCAGTGAGGGTACATGACAGGCTTATACCCAGAGTAGGTTGGGCATCTAGAAATCTGTAAAAATTTATCTATAAAATGAGGATAACAATAGCATCTTTTCAGCTATGTTTTTATATAGAAAGACTAGCTTTGGGTGTCTTCCCATTTCTTCTTTCACATCCCTCTCACTCTTCCATCACAAAATCACAGAATCTCAGAAGTTAAAGACTTCAGAAATGTCTTCTCCTGGTACCTTTAGAACTCCCCACCCCCACAAATCTAGCTTGCTCTGAGCAGAGTTATCAGCGAATCCTTCTTAAGGTGCTGCCTGATAAAGACTTAATGGTTATATCTTCCAGGGCTGTTTGCATTTCTTATATGACTCTGGAAAAACCTTAAGACCCAAAGCAATGATTCTCTCATAGTGGAATTTGAGGCACCAAGGACAGACCAATGAGAGAGACATTTTATGTTGTGTTTTGTAGGGAAGGGGATGATCTAAGAGCCCTCAGGTAACACTAGAAGGCAGGTACCAGCTCCTGCTTACTCATAAAGCTCAGCCCTGCCCCCAGGTGTACACATGGGCCAGGACAGACTGCAGGAAAACCTGCCCCAAAGAACCCTGGATTGACATGGCCTCAGGTTCCACCCAGGCCCACACCCTGTCCCTTGCTATGTGTAATTGAAAGGGGAGAGGGCAAAGATGCAAGAGAAGAAAGTTATCATCAAATGAATATCCCTCTTGCAATGCCTTAGAGGGCAACTCCTTTCTCCTCTCCCCCTGCCCCCCAACTTATTTAGGCTTTGCCATTTCACTCTACTACTAGCCTAGAGGAGGGAGGCTAGATTGGAAAAAAGAGGGCAGAGGGCGGCTATATAACATTTAATTGATGCAATCATCTATTGCAAAACTCACAGGTATCATGGAGTGTCCTGTAGAATAGTCATCTGAGGGTGGCGGCAGCAGGAAACCCTGAGATAGAAAAAAGATGACACAGAGAAAACCTATGGTTCTGGGGTGAGGGAAGATCTTGAAGAGTCACCCCAAGGATATGCTTCTTAAAAACAGGAGACACAATGACAAGCCCTATATGGGTAGAAGATTTTACAGTTTTCAAATTTCTGCTGCAAACTGTGTGTCTCTGGGCCTCAGGGTCCTCATCTGTAAAAAGAGGGTGGTGATGATACCTGCATGATATATTTCATAGGCTCGTTGTCAGATCCAGATGAGGTCAAACGTATGTAACCCAGCTCATCCCCGGGTAGCCCTGTCTAACATGTTTTGTATTCCAGCATCTCCATATCGGAGCTGGGAATGCTCAGAGAAGCCCAGGCTCCATATGGAAAACTCCTTGAAAAAACTTTTGTGTTAGCTGTCATTTTTATTTCACTGTATATTCATAACAGGGGCAGCCAGGGAAGCTTCACTTTTCTCATCTATAAAATGAGCTAGAGATGAAAATGGCAAACTACTCCAGAATCTTTGCCAAGGAACGGCACCGAGGGTCAGACATGACTGAAACACCTGAACAACATCCTCATAACAATCCTGTGAGATGGACGGACAGCTAGCTGGCACAATGGCTAGAAAGCTGTACTTGGAGTCAAGAAGACATGAGTTCAAATCCTGCTGCGGACACTCCCTAGATGTCTGACAGCCTTAGGCAAGTCATCTAACTACTCTCAGCTCCCAGTTTCCACATCTGTAAAATGGAGCAATAATAAATCTCCCTCCCAGGGTTGTTGTGAGAATCTAAGGAGACAATATTGTAAAGCACTTTTCACACCTCAGAGTGCTATATAAACACTAGGCAGTACTATGGGGCAGGAGCCTGAATCTCAGGGAGGGAAACTGATGTAGCCTCGGCCATGCAGCTGTGAAACCTTAGTTTTCTGGTTCTCTTTCCTGCTCTCCTTGCCACCTCTCAGAGGGTGAAAACAGCCATGATCTTGACAATTTAGAATTGGAGGGACCCCAGAAGTCATCAAGTTCACCTTCCTCCTTTTTATGGATGAGAAAATTGAAGCCCAGAGAGGAGAAGCCCAAGGTCAAATAGGGAGTGTGTGGCAGAGGCAGGATTCAAACTCATGTCTTCTGATGGCTGCACCACACTGCCTTCCCTTTGAGGTGGAACAAAGACAGAGGGGCTTGTAGCAGAGGAGGAAATGAGAAGGGAGCCCTCCCTGGCCTGGGGTCATACCACAGAAGGCCTTCTTCTGAGTGAGTGGAGATGTTTCATGATGAGACAGACACCCCGTCTTTTACCTGTGTGGTTTGTTAACCATTCTTTCTGACTCAAGTATCACCTTATATCAGCCACTCCTCATCCACGTCAGGGGTTGTCAGTGTTTCTCTTATAAGATTACCTGGAGTTGGAAGCCTTCCTGGCAACGGGTCATGATAGAGGACAAAAATGCAAAAACTTGTTGCCCTCCAGATTTTATAACCTGATAAAGTGAGTCATTTTTCTACATAAAGAACTCTCTAAAGGGGTAGCTGAGTCTCTGCCAAAAAAGCTGGAGAAAGGGGAAGGGAGGGCACAGAACTTAACATTAAACCTGATTTTTTTTCTGGCTTTGCCCAAAAGAGCTGGGTGACCTTAGACAAATCACTTTACCTATCTGAGACTCAGTTTCCACACCTGCAAAGATTTTGAAAGGATTGAGCTGGAGCAATCAATCAATAAACATTTTTAAGTACCCATTATATGCCAGGCACTGGGCAGCTAGGTGGCCCAGTGGATAGAGTGCCAGACCTGAAGCCAGGAAAACTCATCTTCCTGAGTTCAAATCCAGTCTCAGACACTTACTAGATGTGTGACCCTGAACAAGTCATTTAACTCTCTCTGCCTCAATCTCCTCATTTGTAAAATGAGCTGGAGAGGGATACAGTAAACTTTTCCAGTATCTTTGCCAAGAAAATACCAAATGAGTGAAAAAACTCAACAAAAACAATATGCTTGGCACTGCGGTAAGCACCAGAGATGCAAAGAAACAGTCGCTCCTCACAAGGAGCCTCAAGCTAATGGAGGAAACCACGTGCAAACAGCTATGTGCAAATAAGCTATATCATGATACATTAGAAACAGTCCATAGAGGGAAGGCACTAGCGCTGAGGGGGAGCAGAAAAGGTTTCCTGTAGAAGGTAGAATTTTAGCTGGAACTTGAAGGAAGTCAGGAAAGCCAGGAGGTAGATATAAAGAGGGAGAGCATTCCAGGAATGGGGGACAGCTGGGGAAAATGCCTGGAGTTGGGAAATGGAACGAAAGTCTTGTTTGAGGAGCAGCAAGGAGATCGATGTCACGAGATCAAAGAGTTCCTAGGGAGCAAGGTGGAGGAAGGCGGAAGAGGTGGGGTGTGGGGCAGGGAGCAAGTCATAAAGGGCTTTGAGTGCCAAACAGGATTTTGTGTTTGATCTTAGAGGTGATAAAGAGCCCCTGGAGTTTTTTTTTTTTTAGAACGCGGAGGGGGAAGAGTCATACCTGAGCTTTAGGAAATCCCTTTGATGTCTGAATGGAGGATGGATGGGAATAGGGAGAGACTTGTGCCAGGTAGACCACCAGCAGACTATTCCATTGGTCCACATACCGGGTGATGAGAGCATGCACTAGAGTGGTGACCGGGTGAGAACAGGGCGTAGCCGCGAGATTTATGAAAGTAAAATTGACAGGACAATTTCTAAGCTCCCTTCTGGTTTAAGCCATGTTATTTTGGGGGAATTCACCTTTCCTCATTTGTAAAATGAGAAGATTGGACTGAATAATCTCTTAGGTTCCTCCCAACACTAAATCCTATGACTGTAATGTCTATAAAACATTGGTTTCTACAAAGAGGGGAGCCCATGCACAGCAGGGGGACAACAGAGTTCCTTAAGGTTACAAATGGAGGTCCCTTCCCAAGAGTGCCCTTCTTTTTCTTTGTATAAGGTTTGGCCTAGGACAGGGCTGGCATGGGCAGGCTTCTGCCTCTGAAGGGACACTATCCAGCTGCCTTTCTATCATTCATGAGCTATTTATTAAAGACCCATTCTGTGCCACCAACTGTGTACTGAGAGACAGAAGGAGAAACAGGGCTCTTTGTCTAGCCCTGTCATTGCTCTCCCACCAAAGGTGCCCTCAAATCTCCTCCCTAGTCCTCTGCAACCCTAATGTCCTCACAGTCACTTAAGGACCAAGGTCAGACTCCAGTAGTTCATCAGTCAACAAAGCGTTTATTAAATGCTTCCTGTGTGCCAGGCACTATATAATGGAAGGAATATTTCTTTTGGATTTAGAGATTCAGAGCTGGAAGAGACATCAAACTTCACCTGGTAAAGTTGAGCCAACCCAACAAGCATTTATTATGTACCTACTCTGTACAAGACACTCTACTAAGCAATGAAGTTACAAAGTAAGACAAAAATAGTCCCTGTCCTCATGGAGCTCAAAATCTCATGGGGGAAGACAACATGCAAACAATTATATACAGACAATATGTATACAGAGGGAAGACACCATCATTAAGGAGGACAGGAAAAAAGGATTCTCCAGAAAGGTGAGCCTTGAAGGAAGCCAGACAAGTCAGGATTTGGAGATGAGGAGGAGAAAATTCCAGGCATGAGAGATTATGAACATTCATGGAGGTGGGAGCAAGAAAGAGCAAGGAAGACTAACATTGTTATGGTTTGTCCATCACAGGTGATGTCTTAAATTGTGTGTGAACTAGATTTAAGTGAGGCTGAGTTAGAAAGTACCTGGAAGGGAATAAGGCATAAGAGCACCAGAAAGGTAGAAAAGGACCAGTTATGAAGTTCTTCAAAAGATACATTGAAGACTTTCTATTTGATCCTGGAGGTGATGGGGGGCCACTGGAATTTGTTGACTAGAGAAGTGATATAAACCCATGCTTTAGGAAAATCACTTTAGTGAGTGAGTGGAGGGAGGCAAACGCACCAGAAAGCTATTGTTGTAGCCCAGGCATGAGGGTCTACACTGGAGTGATGGCCATGTCTGAGGAGAGATGGAGGAGTATTCAAGTGAGGCAAAGGTGAAATTGACAAGCCCTGGCAACAGACTGGATGTGGAGGGTGAGAGAGAGTGAGGGGTCAGGACAACTCCTAGGTTGTAAGCCCCCATTAATGGGGAGGATGGTGGTGTTCTCTACAGTAATAGGAAAGTCAGGAAGAGGAGAGGTTCTGTCCATCTAGTCATGAGATCATAAATCTAGAGCCAACAGGGATGTTAGAGGCCACCTAGCCCAATTCTTTCATTTTACAGATGAGGAACCTGAGCCTCTGGGAAGTTAAATCACCTGCCCACAAGGTATTACAGGATATGGGAATTGAAAGAGAGCCAGCCATCTCTTCATTTCCCATTTGGCTGCTGAGCCTCTGGACTTTGCCATTAGGCCCCCAGGTCAGGCCCCACCCCTTTTGTGTGCTGACCTCCCCACATTAGATTATAGGCTCCTTTTCTTTCTTTTTAATTTAAAAAAAATCCCAGTACTTAACTCAGTGCATTAAAAAAAATTCCCAATGCTTAGCACAATGCATGGTTCACAATAGGCTATATTAATAAATATAAATTAATAAATATTTATTGACTGACTGACCATCTAGTCGAATCCACATGTGAAAGAAATCCTGGCTGTAACCAATCCAGCAAGCATATATCAGAGGCAAGACTTGAACCAAGGTCCTTTGAATCTAGAACCAGTATCTTTACCACTATACCCCACCAACCTCCTAGTGAAGAGGCCTAGAGATCAGGACTGAAACTGTGGTTACTTTGGAATGAAGAATTCTCCAATAAGGGAACTCCCTCTGCTAGGGCATCTTTGCAACTGACAGTCTTAAGTTACAGAGCTGCCTAGAATACTAAGAGACTAAGTGACTTGCCCAGGGTGGCACAGCTAGTATGTATTAGAGATAAGACTTGAACCCAGATCTTCCTGTCTTGGAGGCTGGTAGGAAGGAAACAAGCATTTATTAAGCACCTACTACATGCCAATTATTATCTCATTTAATTCTCTCGACAAATCTATTGTAAACTGAGGCAGAGAGAGATGAAATGACTTGTCCAAGGTGATCCAACTAGTAAGTAGTATCTGAGGCTGCATTTTAATTCAGATCTTCCTGATTCCAGTCCCAGTGCTCTACTCATTCGCTGGGCCTTATAGTTGACCAGTGGGAAGGTCTCCTGGGTTCAGTTTTAATTAGATTCAATATATTTATGCCTATCATATACACAGCTCTAAAACTCAGGATAACAAAGTGTTCAGACAAGACACGGTCTTATTTACCCGTGCTGGAACAGTAGTAGAAAGAGATCTGGGTTAAAGTTCCGATCCATACTAGGTAAAGTACGAACCTGGGTAAGACCCAGTGTGTCAGGTCCTCAAGTAATGGACTCGAGGATCAGGTGCCCCACCTGCATTGGTACAGGGAATTTCAAAGTCTAAGCTGGGAATTTACTATTTCATTCCAGCTCCGAGTATAAGGACTAAGGGAAAATGACCTCGCTGAGCCTCGGTTTCCTCCTCTATAAAAACGGAAAAGGGCTAGTAATGAATCAGAATTGGAGAGTTATGGAAGGCTGCTGAGTCAGGCCACCTCATCCACCTCCCGCTGGAAATAGGAAATAATCCCCTCCTTTAACATAGCCAGCAGGTCACCATGTCACCTCTGAATGAAGGCTAATGTTTGTACTATTTACCTTATTATGAGTGACTAATGTTTGCACTAGTTCCTTTACAGGGCTTTTGTGAAGGTCAAATGAATTAACGTGTGTGTGTGTGACAGGTATAGAAATGTGAGCTGTTACTATCTCAGCACAATATTTTATCTCTGACATAGGCACTATTGTGGGAAATTGTGGTAGGTGCTTTCCACGTCAACCTCATAAGGGTTGTACCTAACACATCCTCAACTTCCCCTTAAATTGTTACAGATTTCATCATCCATGAATTTATCTAAATCAGTCAACCAAACCCAATAATCAATAAATAGCCGTTTAGTGGTAGCCAGGTGAGGCAGTGGCTAAATCCCTGGGGCCCAGGGGTCAGGAAGATCTGAGTTCAAATACACCCTCAGAAACTTATTAGCTGTGTGACCCTGGGCAAGTCACCTAACCTCTGTTTGCTTCAGGTTTTTCAACTGTACAACGGGGGTGCTGATAGCACCTACCTCCCAGAGCTGTTGGGAGAATCAAATGAGATCATATTTGTAAAGGAACTATCGGTCATTCAACATGAGCTTCCTCTGTACTACCTTCATACACCTCGGAGATGTGTGACATTATCCCTGTTCTCTTTCTTACTCCAGTCTCTGACCAGGAGGTGGCCCTTCTCATCAAAACTAACCCTTTAACAGAGCCTGGTACATAGCATAAGCACAATAGATGCTTGGTTCCCTCCCCTTCAGTGGTCAGTTATGTGTCTGTCAAAGTATGAAGTGAATTTCAAAGACCCGATGCCTAACCAACATGGATCTGACAAGGCAGTCATAGATGGATAGACACAGACAGACAGACAGATAGATAGATATGTGTGTATGTGCTATATGTAGTGTTGCATAGACTATATATATGTGTATGTGGTATAGTATATTTCTAGTATAGACTGTGTGTGTGTATATAGGATAGTATAGACTATATGTGCGTATATAGTATGGTGTATGTCTGATATAGATTATATATGTATGTGTGTATACACTATATATAGTATGGACTGTATGTATGTGTATATACATATAGTATAGTATAGGCTATGTGTGTGCATACACTATACATGATATAAAGCATATGGAAACCAATGCAAGAATATATAATAATAATTTACATAATAAAGCACTCATACCTGGGCACTCACAGGTTCTTGTTGCTGTTGCCCCATACATTCTGACCTTCTAGCTCATCAAACTTTCAAATGCCATGACCTTGTGTGAGATGAAAGAGTTCAGAGTCTGAATCTGAGGTCATTAAAGGTCTTTATTCTTTCTCATGAGAAAGGACTCTGCCCCTGTTGTCCACATGGCGGCAGGGAGAGAGTGACAGGTAGAAGCCAGTCCATGGTTACATAATCTTCTGTTTTTGTTTTTGTTTTTTTTTTTTTGCTTTTTGGAGGGCAGTTGGGGTTAAGTGACTTGCCCAAGGTCACACGGCTAGTTTTTTGTGTTAAGTGTCTGAGGCCGGATTTGAACTCAGGTACTCCTGACTCCAGGGCCGGTGCTCTATTCACTGTGCCACCTAGCCGCCCTACATAATCTTCTAATGCAGAAAACCCAATCCCCCCCAACCAATCCTATTGGTAGGGGGCCTGACCCACAACCCAAGCGCGGAAATCTCTCTGAGACAAAGGACCTGGAAATATGTGTCCAATGAAAGCAGTCTTAACCTTATTTGGCATATCTTCTGCTGAGTTGGCTCTGGGGGAGGGTCTCCATTGCTGTAAGCCCCAGATTGCTTGAAGGTCAGGTGACCTAAACCTATGCCTAATGAATACTAAAGCCATTCTAGATTTGATTTTTTGGAATGGGGAAACTTCACTATAAATTATCCCTCACAACCTATATCTCACTCCTCCCCCTCCATCCACAGAAATGGCCATACAGCCTTGATCTCATCAGCACTTCCTTCCCCAAATGGAAGAATCTTTTATGTGAATTTAACCTCTTACCCTTCCATATCTCTTCCTGGGCCTCCCTCTTCCTACCCCAGTTATTCCTCCCCAAGGTAATGTCGAGGCACTCCACCCCTCAGTGCTGTCCCTGGCTGTCTTCCCAATTTGAGCCTCACATTTTCCCCTTCCCATCTATATGTGAGGCTCTGATTAACCAGTTCAACCATCTTCATATACATTTTGGAAACCCTCATGTTGTCACAAATCCCTTTCTAAACCCTGAACCTAGATTGGCCCCACTTTCTGTCTTCCCTACTCCAACTCCATACTGTCAGATTCTCTGTTTTCTGACTGTACCTCCTGCCAAGCTGTTATCTGTGAAGACCTTCAATGCCAGGAGTAAATCCTTTTCTTCTTGACAGCCTGTCTATCACAATCCCACCAGCAGCTACTCAAAACCTTTTCTATCCTCATCACACCTTCCACCACACTCTCTCTTCCTCCCCTTCAATAATAGATCTTGCCTTATATTTTATTAAGGAACTATCGGTCATTCAACATGAGGTTCCTCTGTATTACTTTCACACACCTTGGAAATGTTTGACATTATCCCTATTCTCTTTTTTAGTCCAGTCTCTGACCAGGAGGCAACCTTTCTCAAAGAGACTATCACTTTTCTTCCCCAGTTACCCTATTTCTCTCCTTTATGTTTGGTCTTTTCCTGTATTTTGGCTCCTTCCCTGCTGCCTACAAATGTGTCTCTTCTATCCTCAAATAATCCTTTACTTGACCCTATCAGCCCATCAAGTAATTGTCCTAAATCTCCCCTTCCCTTATACAAACTCCTAAAAAAAAATGGTCAACAAACATTACCTCCACTTTTCTACTCATTCTTTATCACTCAAATGAAACCATTCTCTCCTAGTTGAGCAACTGCCAAATCCAATGGCCTTTTTTCACTTTTTTTTGTTTGTTTTGTTTTTCGCTTTTTTGAGGGGAGAAGGCAGGGCAGTTGGGGTTAAGTGACTTGCCCAAGATCACACAGCTAATAAGTGTTAAGTGTCTGAGGCCACATTTGAACTCAGGTCCTCCTGACTCCAGGGCCACTGCTTTATTCACTGGGTCACCTAGCCACACCCCCATTTTTCACTTCTAACCCTTCTTATCTTTTTTGCATTTGATGCTTGGTTTTCATGACTGCCATCTCCTCTCCTGCACAAGAGGTATTATAACATGGTGAATTGAACCCTGTACAAGTTCCTTAACCTCTCTGTGTCTCAGTTTCCTCATCTGTAAAATGAGGGAGTTGGACTTGATGGTCTTGAAGGTCCTTCCCAGTTCCAGATACATGATCCTAGCTTCCTACCTATCTTTGCTCACTTTCAGTCTCTTTTTCTATACCATCTTCCATGCCCTATTCCATCTATTCCATAATTGTGTCTCTGGTCAGGTTGTCCTGCACCCTCTTTTTTTTTTTTAACATACTGTCTCTAGGTAATCTCAGTAACTCCTATGAGTTCAGTTATATTCACTATGCAGCTCTCTCAGATTATAGATCCAGGATTATTCTATCTTGGGAGCACTAGTCCCATATCACCAAATACCTACTGGCCACCTACAAATGGATATTCCACTGACATCTCACACTCAGCATGTCCAAAACAGATCTCAATATCTTCCCTCCCTTCCTCCCTTCCCCAACCCCACCCCCAACCAGTCTCTTTACCTAACTTTCTTTCTTTCTGTCACGGGCATCACCATCCTTCCTATCACTAAGTTTGGACCTAGGATTCATTCTCAACACTTCACTCTCCCTCATCATCCATATCTGCTACATTTGGATTCAAACAGCCTACCTCTGACGTGCTTCATAAGGAGTTGAAATGACATTGAAAAAAGCAGAGATGGGGATGGGGGGGGGGGGAAGGATAGACCAGATTAAGCTCAAACAAAAGAGATCTGGGTTGAAAACAACACAATTTGAAGGACCCCAAAGGTTTAGTTCCAGGAATGTGTTGGAGTCAGTTTAAGGTAAAGAGAGAGCATTCAAGAGCTGGTTGTTAAAATTTCAGTGTGAGCATTCACTTCTCAAAAATCAGCAAATGCTACAAATCATGGTTGGATTTATCATTTTGTTGGCTGTCCACAGTTAAGAAAGTGATGGAGAAAATATTAATAATATGGATTAAACTTAAAGGTGTCATAAACAATTTTTTTTCTTTTAGAGAGCCAGTTGTTAAACATTTACCTGCATTCTCAAGATATCTGAAAGAAATTAGGATACCAAGTACTTGTATGAAAATCACAGTTTTAGTATTACCAAGAACAAAACCAAAAAAGATGTTCAAGAAAATGCCATGAGTTTCCAATTTATGTGGTTATTTTCCCATATCTACAGATCTTTATGAAAATAAAATCTAAGTATGCATTGAGGGTAGATTTGCTAAATGTATAAGAAGGAATAGTCAAGTTTTTGCAAATAATATTCTGTAGCCGATAACATCTTTATAGTCATAATTGACTGAGAGAAGGAAAAAACTCACTGTCTTGGTTGTTTTATTTGTCAGGTCATAACACTGTATTGAAAGCTCTTCTCCACCAATGTCTCTCATTCATATGCTAAAGGTATATAAGATTCCTTGAAAAATGGGCCAACAGAGATAACTTTGATGATTCTCTGATTAATATTCAACAGGAAATAAAAGTGGTTGCCACTCTCATTGAGGCTATCCAGCAGAGAAGTTAAATCAAAAAGAGATTCCCTATAAATGATGAGATTTATTGTGCTCATGGCATAAAGCCCCAAAACATTGCAGAGACTCTTAAATGAGATCCATAATCATTCAAAAGAGTTTGGCCTAACTATCCAAATAAGAAAAATCAAGTAGGTGAAAAATGCCTTTATGCAATTAGCTACACAATATGTAGAGTTGTAAAGCTGATTGATGAGTGTGTGTATACATATCTGTATATATACAGATATATATATATACACCTATGTGTGCACATGCATATGTGTGTGTGACAGAAACCTATTTATCTATTCATATATGTGCATATGTATAAGCGTGCACATGGATGGGTATATATGCACATATGTATATCTGTGTATGTCTATATGTATGTATAGTGCATGTGTATAGACACAACTATATACATGATGCAATATACATACACATGTATGCCTAAACATATATACACATGCACATATACGTATACATGCATGTGTATATATACAATGCCTATATACATTGTATATGAATATATGTGTTTATATATAGTTATATACACAATCTGTATACATACTGCACCTACACATGTCTTTATGCACACGTATGTCTGTGTCTACACATGTGTCTGCATGTGTGCATCTGCATGTGTATGTATATATTTACATGCACACATGTGTTCATGGACAATTAACTGTGCCCACACTTGAAGAGGAGGAGAACAGTCTGAATGGGGGGGGGGAATTTCCTGATGCTTTTTTAGTGTTTCCAAGCTTCTTCCTGAAACAAAGGGCGACCTTTTAATGCAATATTCTTCCTGTGATGTCAGATGGAATATCACAGCCTCCAAAGAATTAAAATTTGGATTACCCAAAGCGCAACAGAGAAGTACACTGTTAGTTTGAGTAGTCTACAATACAGAATTATTCAGGGGACGTGACTTAAACAATAGGATCAGAGATCTGTATGACCAGAAAAGGAAGTTTGCCCAGTTATATGGAGAAAGCAAGAGGATAATCGATCAGCAGCCTCTGTGGTCCATTGGCATTCATGTAATGTCAGAGATCTGGAGGGAACCCCAGAGTACAGTACGTAGAATCCTTGTAGAGGACAGGCAGAAAGATATGGAAAAGAGTTACTTAGGATGAATAGATCTAGTTGGGATACAATGTGCACCATTGGCAGGAATAAAATAAAAATTCTTTTGGAATTTAAGGCCCTCTGCAATTTTTCATCTCATTCAGTCTCATTTCATACCACCCCCTTTAACACATTTTATATTCTAGCCCAGGGGTTGACAGACTAGCCCAAGGGCCAAATGGAACCCCAAGAGCTCGTGGGCTGTACAAAAAACAGTCAGCAGGCTAGACTTGACTCTCCGGCCCTAGTCTACTGACTCCATTGGTTCTGAAAGTGTGATCCAGCAGCCCTTGGGGTTCCCCAAGATCTTTTCAGGGAATATAGGAGGTCAAAATTAATTTCATAATAATATTAAGACAATTTCTAATATGATAAATATCAATAGATGTAACCCACATAAAAAAAACTATTTGGAGGTCCTTAAGAATTTTAAATATAAGTATAGTAATGATTATTTTTAAGAACATGAAGGGATCCTAAAACCAAAAAAGTTTAAGAACCATTGTTCTAACCAAAACTAAATTAATCAATCAATAAACATTTATTAAGTGCCTACTATATGCCAGACACTGGGGATACAAAAAGAAGAAAAAGACAGTCCTTGCCCTCAAGGAGCTTATGATCTAATGGGGAAGAAAACATGCCAACAAATATATACAAAATTAGCTAATATAAGATAAACAGGAAATAATGAACAGAGGAAAGGCAATTAATGGCTATTCTTTGAACTAAGCCATCCAAGCTCCCTCTTCTGTTTCTTCTTACAGGCTACTCATGATGTCTGTAATGCACACCCTCCTTGTCTTTGCCTCTCAGAATCCTTGTCTTCAATCAAGACTCAGCTCAGGTGCCACTTCATACATGAACCTTTCTCTGATCTGATTCCCTCCCAGTTGTCAGTCCTTTCTGCCCTCAATGTTCCTTATGCTGTACTTACCTGGGTATCTATTGTTCTCCCTAGAATGGGGGGAGGGACAAGAACAATTTGTTCCACTGCGTGAAGGTGACTGAAGCAGGCACCATGGAATTATTAGAGCCTGATCAGATATCAAAGATGCCAAAGTCATCTGCTGCAGCCTGGGTCATTGCCAATCATCTTGACTTTTGTCTTGTCACTGGACATCCGTGACTAGAAGAAAAAATGAGGCTGATGATTTTGTGCAACTCTGCCTCACTTAAATCCAATTCATACACCAGTCAAGACATCACCCCATGATGTCACTGGTCTTCTTTGAAAATGAAGGGGGCAGCTAGGTGGCACAGTGAATAAAGCACTGGCCCTGGAGTCAGGAGTACCTGAGTTCAAATCCGGCCTCAGACACTTAACACAAAAAACTAGCCATGTGACCTTGGGCAAGTCACTTAACCCCAACTGCCCTCCAAAAAGCAAAAAAAAAAAAAAATGAAGGATGAGGGGTGGCTAGGTGGCACAGTGAATAGAGCACGGACCCTGGAGGCAGGAGGACCTGAGTTCAAATCCAGCCTCAGACACTTAACACTTACTAGCCATGTTACCTTGGGCAAGTCACTTAACTCCAATTGCCCTCAAAAAAAGAAAAATAAATAAATAAGAAAATGAAGGATGAACAACATTCTCCCTAGTATGATGCCAGTTCTTTGAAGGCAGGCCCTGCAGTTTATACTTCCTTTCCCCAGTGCCTAGCACAATGTTTTACATGTAGTAGATGCTTAATACAAGTTTGTTAAACTGAATTGAATCAATGAGAGTATAGATTTATCAAAGCACCAAAGTAAATAAAGCTTGTTTTACATTCATATCTTGCTAGCCTGAAGACTTGCATGGGAACTAGCAGTCCTTTCTTTTTTTGTGGCCATCTAGACATGTTAAATTCCAATAAATCCAAGGGAAACCTTACTGGTGTAGGGAGCAAAATGAATCCAATTCTGATTTTGTTTTTAAGGGAAACTCTGGGTAGGAGCATTATC
This sequence comes from Pseudocheirus occidentalis, assembly GCA_028646575.1. NCBI lineage: Eukaryota > Metazoa > Chordata > Mammalia > Diprotodontia > Pseudocheiridae > Pseudocheirus > Pseudocheirus occidentalis. The sequence continues at coordinate 88,750,419 of CM053594.1, forward strand.
CATCAAGTTATTATTGAGAAGCCTTCAAGATGTAACAGAGACTCATGTGAACTTAGAATTCCAAGTCTGGTAAGTTATATTTGTAATGTCATGCCTTAACACAGGACTTTGTAACATAATAAATGTTGTAATTGAATTGAATGTAGTTCATTGTGGATGAAGAATATCTTCAATAATCAGTATGTCTTCTACTGAGCCACACTTCTCCAAAAAGTTCAAGGCCTTGGCTTCCTGGCTATTATCTTAGGAGGCAACTAGGTAAACCAATTGCTAGAGTTCTCAGCCTGGAGTCTGGAAGACTGGAGGTCAAATCCAGCCTCAGACAATTACTAGCTGTGTGACTTTGGGCTAGTCACTTAACTTCTGTTTGCCTCAGTTTCCTCAATTATAAAAGTACTTAATAGCACCTACCTCCCAGGGTTGTTGTGAGGATCTGAGATGCTATTTGTAAATTGCTTAACACAATGCCTGGCACTCAGTAGGTGCTTTATAATTGCTTATTCCTGTTCTCTTCCTTTATGAAACCTCACCAACATCCCCCCTAAAGTAGAGCAGATAGTGCTAAGGCTCTTTTGGTGAATGTAAGAAGTGAGGCTAAAACGTTAAATGTCTTATCCAAAGACTCACAGGGTAGAGTTGGGATCTAAAGTTTCTTTGACTACATCCCTTCCTCACATGCTTAAGTGAAGGGAGATCTCCCCACTCTGGACATTAGTGAGTTCACTCAGGGTTTGGGTGCAACTCGAGGAGGAAGAAAGGAAGGGCAATAGGGAAGGACACTGAAAAGGAAAGAAGAAGAGCCATTGGATTGGAGAGAGGAGAGCAGGGAAAACTCAAAAGTTTTAAGGCTCAAAGTATTTAAGGGTCTTGCCGAAGATCACAAAGCAAACTGAGACTATGATCCAAATCTTCCTCAATAGCCCTTCATTTCAGCCAGAAACTTCTAAAGTCCTCAACTGGACACTTTCTTTCTCTCTCTCTCTTTCTTTCCATTTTTTTCCTGGGGTTTGTTTGGTTTTTTGGGGGGGGTTGTTTTTTGCTTT
>CM053594.1:88751961-88801845 GCA_028646575.1 Pseudocheirus occidentalis
TAGGGCTGTTATTCATCTTTCATTCTTGAAGAGGACCAATGACATAAGGAGAGTGATGACTTGCAAGTGAAGCAGAGCTGTGCAAAGTCATTAGCTTCAAACTCTTTCCTCCAGAGTTATTGGGGTCCAGTGGCAAGATATGGGTCTGGACGAATGGTGATAGCCCCCTGTTGTAGGGCCTATGGGAAGATAAGCATGCTAATACACTATTAATACAAATTAGTAACCAACCTTTCTGCAAAACAACTTAGGAATATACACTAAAAGTCACTAAATTGTATATATGCTTTGAGCCAACAAAATGGGGCCCATACCCCAAAGAAGTCAAAGGACAAATATATACAAATATATTTATAGCAGCACTTTTTGTTGTAGCAAAGAACTGGAGATCAAATGGGTGATCACTAGCTGGGGAATGGATAAACAAATTGTAGTACATTGGTGTATTGTACAGTAAGGAATGAAGAAAGGGATGGATTCTGAGGAACCTGGGAAGATTTGCATGAAATGCTTTAGAAGAAAATCATCAAATCAGGAGAATGATTTGCACAATGACCACAATAATGTAAAGGACAACAATTGTGAAAGAATTCAGAACTCTGACCAGTGCTATGATTAATTAGGACTTCAGAGAACTGATGATGAAGCATAATTCACTTTTTGGCAGAGAGGAAGGTGATAGACTACCTGTGCTAAGTGGAGTATGCATTTCCATTCATGTACCATGTGTTGATTTATTTCACTTGACCATTCTCTCTCTCTCTCTCTCTCTCTCTCTCTCTCTCTCTCTCTCTCTCTCTCTCTCTCTCTCTCTTTCTGTCTCTCTCTGTCTCTGTCTCTCTCTGTCTCTCTTTCTGTCTCTCTTTTTCTAACAAGGGAGGGTTTCTATTTGTGGTGGTAGGAGGAGTTAGTGAGTATTTATAGAGATTTAAAAAATAACTAATTAAGCAATAAAAATACACAGTAGAAAACAAAACAAAAATTCAGAAAGGAACATACCAGAGTAATTTTATTACTTCTTTGTTCAATTTCAGATAAATTTAAAAACTGTTTAATAGAACTTTATGGTTTCATATAATGTACTTTTTGTATATTTAAATGTTCACATTAGATTATGTTTTTAAAGGTTTATAATAAGCAATACTTTAAAAATAATATCTTTCTTAGGAGATCAGGAGAGGTTTCATAGAGAAGGTGGAGTTTGAGCTGGACTTTGAACCAAAGGAAAGATTTTGGTGGCTATATTGAGAGATGATTTTAGCCACTGGAAACTCAAAGGCAAAGAGGTGAGATGACATTGGAGAATGACGAATAATCCAGTTTGACTGGAATGTGTGAAAGGCAGTAGATTGAGTTAAATGATAGCCACATGGTGGGGGACGTTAGATGCCAGGCTAAATAGTTTGTATTTTATTCAGTAAGCAGTCGAAAGTTATTGAAGGTTTATGAGAAGGGGAATAACTCGATTAGACCTATTCATTATAGAATCACAGAATTTCAGAATTCCAAGAGATCTCAGTGGGCACCCAGTCCAATTTGTATCTGAATCAGAATCTCCTTGCCAACATCCTTGACAAGTGGAAATCAACCTGCCCATTAAAAGGGAAGCCACTAGCCTCTGGAGGCAGTCCATTTCACTTTTGGACAGTTCTAATTGTTCAGAAGTTTTTATTTGAGTCAAGCTGAAGCCCACCTGTGTGTAATTTCTACCTCCTGGGGCCAAGCAGAACAAGTCCACTAAAGCATTTTTTTTTTTTTTTTGCTTTTTGGAGGGCAGTTGGGGTTAAGTGACTTGCCCAAGGTCACACGGCTAGTTTTTTGTGTTAAGTGTCTGAGGCCGTATTTGAACTCGGGTCCTCCTGACTCCAGGGCCGGTGCTCTATTCACTGCACCACCTAGCCGCCCCTCACTAAAGCACTTTTAACTTGACAGCCTTTCAAACACTTGAAGATGGGATTGTGGCTTCTCCTTCCCCTCTCCAGGGCATCCCTAGTGCCTCGGACAACAACTTGGATGATTTGTGGCTTTGGCCTTTTACTCTTGGTCATGCTTTGCACATATTCCAACTTGCTGATGTAAATGCCTTAGACACCATTGTTGCTGACTTTAGACATTCTTTTCATTTCCCTTTAGGGGACATTTGCCCCATTTCCATACAGAGATGGGATGGATTCCTGGTATTTTGTTAACATTCTGATAATTTTGCCAAGGTAAGCCACAGGTTCTCAACCCCTCACATAGAGAGACTGGAGTCAGGGAGACCATTTGAAATAGTTCAGAAAGTCCAGATTCCTCATTCAAGGAAACTGAAGCCCATTAAGGGGAAATGATTTGCCCAAGCTCAGAACTGCTGAGCACATGATAAGTGCTTAATAAATGCTCAAAGAAGCCTACAACATTTTAGAAAATTTTAATTACTGGGAAGTTTTTCCTGACATCAAATCAAATCTATATCTCTGCAACTTTGATGCATAGACACCAGTTCTATCCTGTGAGACAAGCAGAATTAATCCTTCTTTGACATAACAATCCTTTTAGCATTAATGACTTGAAACTGCACTAAGACATTGGGGACCCTGAACTCTAATGCAGCTATCATGCACCCCACCTTCCCTTCCCTTTTACAGGTCAAATATTCCCCACTTCTTTCAATGGATCCTTATGTGGCCTGATCCCCCAAGTGCCTACATCATCCTGATGATCTTCCACTGGATGCTCTTGAGTTTATCATTGTACTTCTTATAAGGTAGTGTCCAGAATTGAATATGATACTCTAGATGTGATCAGACTTGGCCAGAGAACAGCAGGACTCTCACCTTCTTAGCCTTGGAAACTGTGCCCCTCAATGCAGGACTCCTGCCCTCAAGAAGTTTATAGTCTATCCAGCAACCAACAAGAATTTAGTAAATATCTAATACATGTGCTAAGAGGGGGTGGGAACATAAAGACAAAGTGAAAAAATCCTTGCCCTCAGCTTACAGTCTAATGGAGAAGATAACATGTGTGTTTATACCCCCCCCATATATATGTATATATATATTTATAATAAAGACATATAGAAATCAATTAATAGATTATTGCTGTTGTCTGTCCTTCATTCTTGAAGAGGACCATGAGAAGAGGGAGGTGATGCCATGATGTACAAGTGAATTGAACTTAAGGGAGCAGGAGCTGTGCAAAGTCACCAACCTCACTTTCTCCTCTGGAACCATCTGTGTCTCTTGGCAAGATGCACATCAGGACAACTGGCTATGACTCTGGATGCAGTGGGAGACCTTGGCCTTTTTAAGCTAAGATCTTTAACAGATCAACCCCAAATTTTCTAAGTTTCAACCTGGTAGCAGAATTTTCAAATGAGAATTCCTGAGAGTGGAAGCACAACCATACCATTACCATGTATTTTTACCCCAAAGAAATTCAGTTCAATTCAGGTTACTGAGTGTTGAATTCCCACTATTTGCCAGGCTCTGTGCCAGACCATGAGAATAAAAAAGACAAAAATGATATTGTCTCTGCCCTCCAAAAATTTATATTCCTCTGGGAGAAAACACTGAGGCAATACCTACTTAGTGATTAAGGCTAGGTAAGAAATGAGCCAGGGCATGGCCTCTTTTATATAGTAATCCTCACCCCCAACCCCCTCCCCCCAAACGCCACACAACAACAACAGTCTGAGAGGGGAAAGCACTGGTGCTTGTTGGGAGCCAGGAAAGATTCATGTAGAAAGGGGTGCTTAAGTTGAGTTTTGAATGAAACCAGGGCTCCCAGGAGGGATAGGTGAGATATATTAGGAGAACACTCAGAAGAGACAGAGCAAATTCAGGTGCAATATGAAATCATAACATAGACTATAAATATAAGAGACATCTCAAGGCAGTGCATATTCTGGTGATACAGACTAAGAGGATCCGGAATTCAGAAGTGGGTGGGAGATTACTTTGGCCTTGAGGAGGCTGGGAGGGCTTTGAGGAGGAGCCAGTCCTGGAAGGATGGTTCCAATCTGGTCAGTCAGAAGGGGAAGGGCACTCCATGTGGAAGATGCCATTTAAACAAAGTTAGGGAGGTAAGGTTACATGAAGAGAGTGTCTCTGTTTGGTTAAATTAGATTGCTAGTATAGGAGAGCAGTGGGAGTCAAAACTAGGAAGGTTTAGGTTAGTCCTAGCCAGTTCTGGGCCTTGAATACCAGACTGAGAGGCAAGGGGCTGTCTTCTGTTACTTTTTGAAGGACCTTGCCAGGGTTTGCTCTTTTACATAACAAAAGGCGGAGGAAGTCATTGGGTCAGGCTAAGGAGCCCATGGAATTCTCAGGAAACACTTCCAACACCAGGGAGTTGTGTAATTCCTAAGATGGCAGCTGACTGAGGAGTCCAAACTGTGTCAGCCTCAGATTCATCATCCATCGTTTGCCCTCAAAAAACAGCAAACTCGGCAGCTTCAGGTGGCAAGGTTGCGACATGAAGCTGTTTGTGAAATATCTCCAAGGCACTGTTCCAGCCCCACCTGACCAGTTTTTCTCTTGCCAGTTTCCACCAGCTCCCTCCACTCATAATTAACTGAAGCACATGGTTCACATTGAGTTAGCTGAGAATTCAGAACTTTGGGATGGGGTCAATTATATCATCCTGGTCAACCCCAAATTTTCTAAGTTTTAACCTGGTAGCAGAATTTTCAAATGAGAATTCCTGGGAGTGGAAGCATAATCACACCATTTACCATGTATTTTTACCCCAAAGAAATTCAGTTCAATTCAGGTTAATGAGTGTTGAATTCCCACTATGTGCCAGGCTTTGTGCCAGACACTGAAAATAAAAGAAGACAAAAATGATGTTGTCTCTGCCCTCCAAGAATTCACATTCCACTGGGAGGAAACAACATCAATACAGATAAATAAATATAAAATATAGGCAAAGCAAATGGAATCAGAGGGCCTGGGTTTAAATCCCATCTGTGATGCTTGCTATCTAGGCGACTTTGGACAAGTCAAGTGTCTCATTGAGCCTCAGTTTCTTCATCTGTAAAATGTAGGGGTTGGATCAGATTATCTCTGAGGCCTTTGTTTTATCTCTAGACCTATTATTCTGTGATCCTCAATACAAAGTAATTTCAGGGAGGGTGGTGTGGGAGTGGGGAAAGACTAAGAAATATATCAGGAGGAACTTGTATAAGAGGTGGCCCTTGAATTGTGCTGTGAATGGAGGCAAGAATTTGAAGCTGTCCAAGGGAGAAAACTTCAAGTTTCCAGTTAAAATTTGGTCTGGGGATGGTCCTGTGAATGCTTCATAGCCAGCTCTTGATGGTGAGTAAAGTGAAAAAACAAGCATAATGCCCTGTGATGAAAAAGCAGCCACTGGTAATTGGTCTTGGAATGCAGTCAGATACACACACACACACACACATATACACATACACAGTTATACATAAGAGCGTGTGAGTGCCTAGGCTGTGTATATAACTGCTTAATATTCAGTTCAGTAGAAGAAAAACATCTGGTTATTCAATGAAAAATTTGTTCTCTTTTGGTAGATTGCCTGAATTTTTTTCCTCTACCTCTGAGCTGGCTACCCAATCTGACTCATAGAAGCACCAGGGTGTGCCTGTGTATGCGCCCACACACACACACACACACACACACACACACACACACACACACACACACACAGAGTCTCCATCTCTGACTGTCACCCGGCTAGCCCTATCGTTGGGCCCGAATGCATTCACATAGTGATTAGGGATTGATCTCTACTTGATCACCTTTCAAGACAGATGATTCACTTGAAGATCCTTGAGGACTAACAGTATTGGGCAGGCTTATGTGAGTCACGTTTCTGTCCCCTGTAACTTTAAGAATTCACAGGAGACACCATTTCTCTTTGGCAAGTGACATGCAACATATAAGAGTTGGAATTAGTGACCTGGCAGCTGTGCCCAGCTCCCTGGAGCTCTGGCTTTTGAGTGGGAATGTACATTGTCTGTGGCCTGTCTGTCCAAATGTTGCATAATGCCTCAGGGTGGGGATGCTTCTTTCTATGTTGCAATATCTTTCCTCCCACCCAGGCAGTTTCACCTGCCAATAAATTCTTGAGGTAACCTGTCTTGACACTGGTGACTGTGAAGGAGATTAGGAGGGTGTCCTTGGTGGGAAGGTTCAGTTCTCCTAAATGAGCCCAAACTGCCAAACTCACAATTGCCAGTCTGTAACTGTTCTGTGTATTTCTATTTGGCTCAATCAAGGCTGTCTCTGAAACATCTCATCAGTGTGCAAATTCAAGTAGGGGGCCAAAAACTTGGGATACTTCAGGGCAGCTCCAATTTTATAAGTTCTGAAGAGCGAGAGTAGAGTCCCATCTCCCAAAGTACCACCTCTCCTGTCTTCCTATGTGAGAATTCACTGTGCCTTTATTAAGTACCTAATAACTTGGGCTTTGTTTTAGGCATTGTATTTACAAGAGCAAAAATGAAGATGGTTTTATACTCAAGAAACTTACATTTTACTGGGAAGAAATAAGAAAACTTTCTCTCTTTTAAAACCTGGATCCTGTACAGTGAGGGCTCAAAAGTGTTCACAAACATGCCAAAAAGTTTGGTACAACAATTCCGTGTGGCACTTAGGATTTGAGGCTCAATTCTAGGAGCTGATGTTCCAATTCAGCAAACACTAATTAAATGCTTCCTTATTCAATAGGCTAGAACGGTTACTAGGGAATAAAAGAACAAAAGCAAAGCCATCCCTGCCTTCCAGGAGTTTACAACTTAGCAGTGAGTAGGGAGGCTAAGTAGTGTGGTATGGAGAGTACCAGGTCTAGAGTCAAGAAAACTCTTTTGAGTTCAAATCTGGCTTCAGACACTTACTAGCTATGGGACCCTGGGCAAGTCGCTTAACCCTGTTTACCTCAGTTTTCTCATCTGTAAAATGAATTGGAGAAGGAAATGACTAACTGCTCTACTATTTTTGCCAAGAAAACCCCAAATGGGGTCATGAAAAGTTGGACATACTAAAATGCCCGAATAACAACTCTTGTAATAGGTTTTGGTCTATTTGGTCAAAGAAAGGTTGGGTAATGTTTTTATTTATTGTGATACAGCTACCACTCCAGTATCTCTGCCAAGAAAACCTCAAACAGGGTCACAGAGTCAGACACGACTGAAAGGACTGAACAAGAGGAGATGAACACACAAGCAACCATAAAATGACTTCGCTTTGTGTGACCTTGAACAAGTCACCCACAGATTCTGTTTCTTCATTTATAAGATGAAGAGATTGGGCCAGTTGATATCCATAGCCCCTACCAACTTGAAATCTATAATCCCATGACCTAATTTTTAAATAGTACCCAAAGATTCATGAATCATTCCCTTCCTCGAAACAACCTGGTATTATTATTCATATTTCACAGATGAGAATTCTCAGGAAGACAGAGGTTAGGTGACTCTCCCAAGGTCACACAGTTAAGTGCAGATCTGAAGCAGAATTTGAATGCAGGTCTTCCTGAACTCGAGTCTAGTGCTCCATCCAGTCCACAACTTAACTCCCTCTACATGTATGTAGTGGAGTGGTGGAGGTGATTGGAGAACCAGAAATTTAGAAACTGGAGGGATCTTAGAGACTACCTTGTCTGACCTTCCTCATTTTATAGATGAAGAAAGTGACGCACAAAAGTGCCAGAGGTCCCACAGATGTTAGGCATTTGAACCGAGGTCAGCTCTATTTTCCATGAGTCCATGCTACCTTGGCTCCTCACTCTCTCTCATCTCCCTTCCCTCCCACCCTCCCCACGTACAATGAGTTGCCAAGTCCCATTGATTCTACCTTGCAACATCTCTTGGATCTGCCCCCTTCTCTCCACTGCCACTGCCACCACTCAGGCATGGGCTCTCACTACCTCTCTCTTAGTCTATTACAATAATCTTATGGTAGGTCTCCCTGTCTCAAGTCTCTCCCCATTACAGTCCACCCTCCACTCAGCTATTAAAACGATCTTCCTAAGGCATAGGTCCAACTGCTTCTCATTGAATAAACTCCAGGGGTTCCTTCTTGCTCTCTGTTTGGAATCCTCTGTTTGTCTTTGAAAACCCTTTATGACCTCAAAACACGGCCCTGTCCTACACTCTTACAGTCTTACACTTTGCCCAACATACTCTATAATCCATTGATATTTGGTCTCCTTGCTGTTCCTCACACAAGATACTCCTCCTGACTCTGAGCATTTTCACTGGTTGTCTCTTGTGTCTGAAATGCTCTCCATCCTCACCTCTGCCTCCTGGCTCCCCTCTCTTTATATCTCAGCTCATAGCCCCCCTTTTGCAAGAAGCCTTTCCCGGATCTCCATCACCCTAAAGCCTTCTCTCTGAGATGACTTTCCAATTTACCCTGGATGGACACAGCTATTTGCCTGTGGTCTCCGCCACCGGCATGTCATCTCTGTGGTCACAGACTTTCTTTGCCTTTCTTTGTGTCCCCCACACTTAGTACAGTGCCTAGGCCATAGTAAGTGGTAAAATGACTTACTGGGCAGCAGGTTGCTGTACCCAATACACAAAGATATACACACATGTGTGTATGTATCTGTACGTATATGCATGTATATATGTATATATGTACCTATACACATACACACATGTATATATTGTATGCATATGTATATGCATACACACACACATATATGAAGGTGTAAAAAGAGGAGTTTAAAGTTCATCTCTTAAGACCAGTAAATGGTTTGGATGAAGGAAATTCTGTTATTATTTCTAGGATATCCTTTTATTTATTCTAGAGGGCTGAAATCCCTCTTGACACAGATAATACATTTTAACCATATTTAAAATATGATAGATTGCTATAGCTATAGGAAACAGTATGGTTCAGGGGAAAGAGTTCAGACTTAAATGCACACACACATAGACACACATGTACATGTATGTACACACATATCTATATATACATGTGTGTATACCTACATACACATATATGTACATACCATATGTGTGCATGAGTGATTTGTTGACTCTGAAGGAACATCAACATATATGTCAAAGCCCTCTAATGTAAAGAGGGGAACTGAGATGGAGAAGCAGACCTTGGGCCAGACACTGACCTCAGAGGATCATAAGATCATGTATTTAAACAAGAAATAGAGAAGACATTAGAGGTTCCCTTGTCTAGCCTCCTTATTTTTATAGAAAGGAAAACAGATCTAATTAGAGAGATTAAATGAAATCAGAGCCACATAGATAGTAAATGACTGAACCCAGATTTGAGCCAAGATTCTCTGATTCTAAATGCTTCCTTCTCTCCTCTGTGCTAGGATGCCTCATTGAAAAAGGAAGGACCATGCACTGGGAATTGATAGATTTCAATTCTGTGTCTGGATCGGGTGAAAAATTTGGATTGAGTGAACCTCAAAGGAGGAGATATTGCTGGGAAAGGGCAGTGTAAAGAAAGTATAGATATGACAGTGAAGACCGAGAAGAATTCTGGCTTCTCCACTACAACTAGTAAGGTGGAAGGTATGACTAGAAATGGATGTAAGTGCCAAAAAGAACAGCCAAGGATTTTGTGTCATTTGGGGGAGGCCAGTTCTCTGACAAAAGAAAAGAAAAAAAATCTAAAATAAAAGGAAGTTTGCTAATTATGGAATCAGAATCCCAGAGGGCACAGCAGAAGTAGTAGGCAGATCTGGAAGGGAACATTGAAGGAGTGGGGTTGAGATGAATGGGGATGAGACAATGGGCAGCAGTAGTCAGAAAATGGTTTACTTTTATGCAGCTGGGATTGGGAGAATAAGACTGATAACTATTGGGAATGAGGAATGAATCTGAAGTGGGAACAGCTCCATTGGTGATGGCAGCTGAATAGGACCTTCCCAAGTCACAGTTTTACCTTACAGGACTGGCCTGGCTTGTGGTCTTGATGTGGCCTGGACTGTCTTGTGGTCTCACCGTGGTCTGGCAGGACTTGTAGCACTCTGTCTTTTTATAGTGCCTGGTCTGAGTCATGGAGTTGTTCTCAGCACAGTGGTCTAGCCAGTGATTCCAGTTCCCTCATCTTGAGTATAGGATTTTGCATTTATCCCTATTAAGTTTCACCTCATTTGATTCCATATTCTATCAGATCTTTTTGGATCTGGATTCTGTCATCCAAAATTTTAGTGATCCTGCCTATCTTTGTATAATCTTCTAATTTTATAAATATGCCATGTGTACCTTTATTTAAGTCATTGGATAAAATGCTAACCAAGGCCAAGCACTGATTCCTGGGACATTCCGCTGGAGACCTCCTTCCCAGCTGACGACATCATCATCATCATCATCATCATCATCATCACCATCACCATCATCATCATCATCACCATCATCATCATCATCACCATCATCATCATCATTGTCACCATCATCATCGTCACCATTATCATCATTATCATCATCACCATCATCGTCATCATCATCATCATCACCATCATCATCATTATCATCATCACCATCATCATCATCATCATCACCATCATCATCATTACCATCATCATCATTATCATCATCATCATCATCATCATCATCATCATCATCATCATCATCATAGCTAATGCTTATATCAAGCTTACTATGTGTCAGGCACTGTGCTAAGAACTTTACAAATAACCTGTTTGAACCTAATAACAACACCAGGAAGTAGGTGCTATTATTATCAATTCTATTTTACAGAAGATAAAACTGAGGCAAACAGAAATTAAGTGACTTGCCCAGGGTCACATAGCTAGTAAATATCAGTGGTCATATTTGAACTCAGGTCTTACTGACTCTAGGACTCATGCTCTATCTGCTGCACCACCTGGATATGAGATAATTAATGAACACTCTTTTTATCTGATAATTCGATAAGTTCAGAATAAAGTTAATTGTATTGTCAGCTAGGGAAATTAGATGAGTCTATTATGGTTCATGCTTAATGAAGCCATACTGGCCCTTTGTGATCATTGCTTCCTTTTTGTATGCTTGTCAACCACCCCTTTAAAAATATGTATGATCAGGGTGGAGCCAAGATGGCAGAGTAAAAGAAGGAACTTGTCGAGTTGTTCGTCCAAACACCTCCAAAAATATGTGTCTTCCTATCATCTCATTTTCTAGACATTCATCAGGAATTTAAATCAAGCTGAGAGGCCTATGATCTGAAAGTTCTATTGATATCTCTCTCTCTGAAAACTAGAACAAGGTTTATTCTTCCCCAGCCTTCCAGCACCTCTCCTGTTTTCCACAACCTCAGAGATTTCTAACAATGACTCTGTGCTTGTGTCTGCCAGTTCTTTCAGTAGTGGGTGATGTAGTTCAGGTCTGGAGACTTGAAATGATCAATGATATGTTGGCACTCTGTTACAATCTGCTGAAGAAAATAGAGCTCTGATTCTGGAGTCAGGAAAACCAGAATTCAAATCTGACCTCGGACACTAGCCGATTAGGTCACTTTGCCTGTGTTATATCAGTTCCCTCATCTTAAGACTAATGACTGTAATAGTGCCTACCTTCCAGGACTTTTGGGAAGAGAAAATGAAATTATATTTGTAAAATTGTATATTTGAAATTATAATTTGAAATTATATTTGTATACTTTCTAAACCTTGAAGCATTTTATACTATTATTGTTGTTGTGACTATGAGTAGTAATAGTAGTAGTATTCCTAACCTCTCTTCTAACTCAAATCCTATAAATCCACTCTTTATAATAGTGTTTTATGTGCAAACAAATTCCAGGTTCCAACTGGGATGGGGAATGTTAGAGACACACATAGTAAACTCTTACATAGAGTTTATGTCAGTAAACTTACATAGAATCTCTGTATTGAATCTATAGTAAATTCTTAGATGTTGAAATCCCAAATTTGCTGCTGGTTAGCTATGTGACCTTGGGAAAGTTATAGCCCTTCTGCAGACTTCAGTGGTTTTATTTGTAAAATGAGGAAATAGAAGTAGATTATGTATAAAGTACCAACTAGCTTAAAATTCTCGATCCTGTGTCAGGAAGACTCGCTATAAGCCCTTCTTCTTTATTCTATAGCAATGGGAACCAGACTACTGATTAGTACAAGCAGAGGGGAGATTGAGGATTGGAAGGGATGTTTGCAGATCACAGAACTGCAGTATGTTAGAGTTAAGAAGTACTGCATCTAATCTCATTTCACAGTTGATAAAACAGGGTGGAAAGAGGGGAAGTAATTTGTTCTTCACTATGCAGCAAGGTGGGGGTAAAGCCCTGATTTAAAAAAAAGTTTTAGGGATGCCTTTTTATGCCACTTCCCCTCAACAATTGAGCTTTCCCTTGTCACAAAGACAATATCTAAGCAAAACCAAGAGACACAGGAACCTCTCTGATTGTGTATACCACATTCCCATCCATAGAGCCTGACTTCTTTATTGAGGCAGATTTGATTTTAAGTTTCTTGTCCATTCCATATATCCACCCTGGACACCTTCTCCACCTTCTCTGCCACTGTTTTCTTGGTTTTCCTCACCTGGATCAGCACCTTTTACAGCCGATTTCCCAAATATGTACCCATTCCTGGGTGAGTTAATCCCCTTAGTTCTCTGACTTCTTTAATGGAGCACATTTTGATCAATGACTGAGCAACTGAAAACTTGTCTAGTATATTATATCAGGCTGGGCCTGGACCAGACCAGACTATGTTTCATAACATATCTAGTCATTTACTAAGACTTGTGACATACTCCATGCATAAAGGTACCTCTCTTCCTAGGCACTGTGGTATAGTGGAAAAATCAATGCTTCTAGAGTCAGAGGACTTGGGTTCAACTCCTGGATCAAATGCCCACTTACTACCTGTGTGGTCTTGGGCCAGTCATTTTACCTCTGGGAGCCTCAGTTTCTCCTTCTGTAAAAATGGAGGGATGAAGTCAATTACCTTTAAGGTTTCTTCTAGCTCTGTATCTATGATCCTATGACCCTCTCCATTCACTTTCCACCTCTTGCTCTGTGCTTGGTATTCAAATCCTGATGCTTTTAGGAAGGGAGTATAAAATGACTATTTTGTGGATCAATGTATCACTCTTGGAAGTTCCCAGTCTAAAATTCCCTTAACTAGCCACCATTCCCTATAAGTGCTATCTCCCAATATTAGAATATAAGCATCTTGAGGGCAAATGTTTGATCACTTTTAAATTTAGTACATAGCATTTAGAATAGCGTCTAACACATAGCTAAACCCTTAATGATTTTTCATTAAAAATTGAATTGTATTTTAAATCTATCAAATCCTTGCTATTTACAGGAAATTATATGCTAAATTATAATAATAATTAATAATAATAATAATGACAATGTAATTAGAATCAGAATCCCTGTTCAAAGCCCTGGCTCCACCACATACTAGCTGTGTGACTTTGGACCAATCTCTACTTCACTTGGCATTCCCTGGGACTCATCTTCTCCCACGTCATTTACAGTCTGCTGGAGGTTCACCCTTCCCTCATACCACTTTCATAATTTAGAAAGGCCAAGGTCCTCCACTGTATCCCTGGCTATCACCAGTCATCTTGACTTTTGTATTGCCATTGGACTTTGATGACCCTGCAGGAAAGAGTGAGGCTGACAACTTTGTTCAACTCTGCCTCACTTAAATCCAATTCAAATCAAGCAAGTCAAGACATCACCCTCCCGATGTCCTTGGTCCTCTTCAAGAATGAAGGCTGGACAGCAACAACCACTACTTTCTGCCTCTTGCTTTGAGAAGCTATACTCAATTCCATACTCCCTTTGCCTCTAACCGAGGTTGCTGTGTTAAAGACCTTAGCTTGAAAAGACCTGTATCCTGGACCATCTCAAGTCATCCTGATCTATATCTGGTCACTGGACCTAGATGACTGGAGGAAAAAGTGAGGCTGGTGACTTTTCACAGCCCTCCCTCACTTAAATCCAATTCACTTGCATGTCATGGCATCACCTCCTTGATGTCATGGTCTTCTGCAAGAACAAAGGACAAAAAAGCAACTCTTTGCCTCTAAAAAAAATTAGTGGGGCAGCTAGGTGGTACAGTGATTAGAGCACCAGCTCTGGATTAAGAAGGACCTAAATTCAAATCAGACCTCAGACGTTTAGTAGCTGTATGATCTCGGGCAACTCACTTAACCCTGGTTTCCTGAAAAAAAAAAAAGATTTATTAATCAACTTCCCTTATGGTTCTACTCGTGATGTTCATCTCTTCCCAAACTATAACTCCCTTTCTGGCTGCCACCTGTCTTTATGTCTTGTGTCCTTCAGTTGGAATGTAAACTCCTGGAAGGCAAGGGCTGTCTCACTTTTGTGTTTGTACAGCCCCCCTCCCCCAGCTCTTAGTACAATGCTAAGAACTTCATAAGCTTTTTACTCCTTCTTTTATTCCTTCTCTGGCGCTCATGTTTTCTCAGCTGTAAAATGAGGTAGCTGGCTTTTTGGAAGGCCGTGTGGCAATGGAAAGAGGACTGGATCTGGAGGCAGGAGTCATCTGGTTTTGAATACTGGCTTCAATAATTACTACTGTCTGTGTGGCTGGCACATAGGTATTCAATAAATGCTTGTTGATTTGTGTGATGCTGGGCAAATCAGTTAATTTCTTTGAACTTGCATTTCTTCTTCCATAAAGTGGGGATAATAATATTTGCATCACCTACCTCATAAGATCAAGGTGAGGGCAATGACTTGTCTACCTCAAAGGGCTGCATAAATGGGAGCTATTATTATCTTTAAAAAGTTCTTTCTTCTAACATTCTCTGTGCCTCTAAGTTTAGATTTTCATACTCTGGATTTCCTTAAAACTAGAGATACCTGTAGGCAAATAAGCCTTATGTGATCTCTTTCAAGTAGGTTTCCATCTTAGTAATTGACTTTTTGGGGGACAAATTATAAGAATCATTGGATGACAGATTTAGTGCTAGAAGGGACCATACATTTTGTCCAGTCCTCTCATTTTACAGATGAGGGCGCTGAGGGTTAGAGTTTAGTGGTTTGCCCAGGTTCCTACAAATAGTAAGTATTTGAGGCTGGACTTGAATTCAAGTCTTCCTAATTCCAACTCTAGTGTCCTATTAATTATACCGTATGGGTCTTTCTGAGAATTCTTTTGCATCTCTTTTCTTTTTTCAAGAAAAAAAGTAACTTGAAAATACTTCTGTTTTTTTAAGTCCTCATGGCTGTAGGCAAGAATACTATAATCATTGGAGAAATTTCTTCCCATTCCAAGAGATGGTTCATCCACACATGCCTTCCACTCTGGAGTCCCCGAGGTCAGAGTAGTACCATCCTATTTATATTAGCTCTCCTCCTCTGAGTGTTCATCATGGTACAGAGATCACTCTGTGTGTAGTCTTGATGGCTGCGCTTAAGATATCCTAAGTCCTGCCAAACTGGAAAGGGATTGAGTGCTCTCCAGGGACTTAACTGGTACAGTGGATAGAGGGCTGGATTTGGGCATGTGTTCAAATCTTGCCTCATCAATATCGACTAACTACCTATGTGACCCAGAGCAAGTCTCTTAACCTCTCTCAGCCTCAGTTTCCTCATTTGTAAAATGAAGGAATTGGAGTAGATAAGCTCTATACTCCTTTTCATCTCTGTGATTCCATGCCTTCATGTGTTGCCCAAGTTCCATTCTAGTGCAAGAGAGGTGCATTACTGGGAAGAGATGAATTATTATTATTATTATTTTTTTCAGTCCTACCTACTCAAAAGCATGGGGACGTTCAAGAACTGAGTGGTAGGTGGAATGTCCTTAATGACGAAATCAGAGGTCCTTGAAATACTGAAACCAATACACATACCTGAAGTTGCGCCCTTTTAAGAGTGGGAAGTATGCAATGTGTGGTGGGGTCAACCTTTCTTGGGAAAATGCTTGATAATCCTGCCACCACCCCCAATCTCTGACTCTTTTTTGCAAAAGCCCTCACTGTCTGTGGGTTTGGGAAGGCTATTCCTGGAGCTTTTGGGGAGCAGGTGGTTTTCTAGAAGTCCAACTACTCTTCATTCTGGTGAAGTATTTGAATAGCCTGGATCTAGAAGGATGTTCAGTGCAGACTTAAACAGTGTCTGCTGAGTAAGACATGCTCTGTCAAACTGGGGGCCTATGAAAACAGACCTGATATGATTTCAAGGGCCTATGAAAACAGCTGTTTGGATGGGGCTTCTGAAAGAGCAGAGACTTACGTCTATAGGTCTGACTGTTTCTGATCTGTCTGCAGAAAACAAGACAAAACAAAACAAAGAGAAGGTCATGAACTTTCCCAAGCAGCAATCTGACAAGCCTGGCTTTAAGACTTTAAGTCTAATCCTTAGGATTGGTCTCTCTTAAGGCAATCTTTCCATTGTTGGAACCACAGTCACTCCCCATTTCTAGTTATCTCAGGAGCAGGTTGAGAAATTCTCCAACAAATGAATCAACTTTAATTGGCATTAATTATAAAAATTGTCACATAGTCTTCTAGAGGAGAGGGAATCATAGATCATAGAATTTTGGAGTGGAAAGGGATTTCAGAGCTCATTCACTATAGTATATTCCTTCATTTTACAGAGAAGAAAATGAGAGATTGCTGGTCATCTCATTAATTCCATCTATATAACATCTTTCACACTTTCTTCAAGTTCTGACCCCGCTCTCTTCTTTTCCGATTTCAGTGGCTCTGAAGTGGTATACCTGCTTCCAATCTCTGCTGAGTTTAATAATAATACTAGTTAGCATTTATGTAACATTGATTATGGGTCAGGCACTGTGTTGAACACTTTTACAAAAGTTCTTTTATTTCATCTTCACAACCCTGAGAAGTAAGTGCTATTCCCATTTTAGTGTTGAAGAAGTTGAGGCAAACAGCAGTTAAGTGACTTGGCCAGGGTCACACAGCTACTAAGTGTCTGAGGTCAGATTTTAATCTGAGTCTTCTCCACTCTAGGTCCCATACTTTCTCCATTTTGCCTTATACCAGTCTCTATAATCTAACTTCCACACAGCTCCTAAATTAAGATTTCTTTTTGTTTTGCTTTGTTTTTTGAGGGTTGAAGGCAGGGAAATTGGAGTTAAGTGACTTGCCTAAGATTTCACAGCTAGTATGTGTTAAGTGTCTGAGGCTAGATTTGAACTCAGGTCCTCCTGACTCCAAAGCAGGTGCTGTATTCACTGGGCCACTTAACTGCCCCTAGATTAATGTTTCTAAAACGTGGGTCTGAGCAGGTCACTCTCTTACTCTGAAATCTTCATTTTAACTTCATATTAACTTCTAGAATCAAATACAAGTCCTCTTCTTGGTATTTCAGGCTTGTTACAAACTTGACTCCCATCTGCCTTTCCAGACATTTCACATTTCTTTTCATGAACCGTATCTTCTAGCCAAGCTTGCTTTCTTGCTGTGCCCCCAACTTAATGCTATCTCACCTCCATACCTTTGTTCAGGCTATCCTTCATGTCTTGAATGCACTATATCTTTACCACCACCCATAAGAGGATGGAGCCCTCAAAATCAATTCTTGATTTTTAAAAAATGATTGTCTAATTGAAATTGATGGAGAGAATGTAAATCATGCATATTAAAGTTTTACAAATGTGTATCATGGGTACATTTATTTTTCTTCAGAGAGCTGATTGGCAAACATTTATCAGGATCCTCCTGTTTCCACATCATGCAATCTCTGGCTTCCTTAAAGGCCCAACTTGGGTGTCACCTCTTTCCTCAAGCCTTCCCTGACTCCTTGACCCCCAAGTATTAGTGAGGAAACTCTCCCTTCCAATTACCTTGTATTTCCTGATATGTGTACAAAGTATATCCCCTTAATAGGATATAAGCTTCATGGTAGCAGTGACTATTTCATCTTTGTCCCTGTATCTCTAGTGTCTAAGGATCATTGTGACCTAGCAAGAGGAGAGCCAGAGTTAGGAAGAGATCTTATATTTGCATTTGATTCTTACCTCTGACCCTGCTAGCTGTGTGACCTTGGGCAGGTTTCTTGACCCCTCAGTGCCCCATACATGTCTCCTAGACCATAAATTGCCTGTCTACATTGGTAGAGGAACTTTTCCTCCCTGGATGCTCTCTAAATTGACTATTCTCTCCAAATACTTAGTGCCTAACAGAGTGTCTTCTTGTTAATAGTAGTGCTTAAAAATGCTTATCAATTGACGTATGTAGTGTTACAGCTTAGAGTATTAGAATTCCCCAGTTGGCTGGGAATCGTTGTGTTAAGAGGAGGGAGGGGCAGAGCCTGCTTTTAGCTTTGTAATGCACTCTCTGGCAGAGGTACCCAAGTGATAGCTGTATCTCTCCTTAGCATGAGTGAAACTCTTGAGGCCTCCTTGCTGACTCCATATGGAGGCACTCTGGTCTTGTCAATATCTATCAATGGGGAAATCCTGTTGGTGGGGTGGACTTGGGATGAAGCTCCTTATAGAACTCGACAGCCTTCAACACTGAGAAAAGTCCCATAAATTCTGACAAGAATTGGAATTTTGTCAGTCTGTGGTTTCATACCACTGTTTTTTGAACAGGAGATCAGAGGTGGAATCCTAACTCTGACATTGCCTGGCTATGAGAGACCCTGACCAAGTCACTCACTTAACCTCTCTGGAATTAGGCTATCTGATTTAAAAGTACAGACAATAATCTTTGCATTATGCAATCACTGTGGAAATAGGTGAGTTATTACTATTTTCTTCCTGGACATCCATAGCCATGGATTGGATTCCCCCTCCACTTGATGCTGGATTCCATCCTTGGAGATACTCTAGGCCTTGATAAGCCAGTTTCAGCTTTATTTTATTCAGCCTATTTATTTTATCCCAGCCTATCAAAACATACTTATAGGATGTCTTCAACAGTGCCACTGCTGTGTAACTCTCCTCTCCTTTCCAGCTCTTCAGCTTCCCTTTACATATTGTATTCCTCTCATTAGATTAGCTCCTTGAAGGTAATTCCTCTTTTCTCGTGTTTTTATCCCTAGAGCTTAGCCCATAGTAAATGCTTAAAATATATTCTCTATCTTTATCATCACCGTCACTGCCTGCCACCACCACCACCACCACCACCACCATCATCATCATCATCACCATCTTCCCTATAACCAAGAATCCAAGTCTTAGGAGAGCACCCTAGGCTTACACTGAAGGTCACATTTTCAAGATATTATTCAGGTAGTAATATTATTGAGCATTAGCATGGTACTATGGCAAGACTGCCACCTTGGAAATCTAGAGATGAAGACACCAGGCCTGTGTCTATCATACACTTGCTTTGTGACTTTGGTCAAGTCACCTAATTTTGGGGGGGCTTATTTTCTTTTCTGTAAAATTAAGGGATTAGAATGGATGATTTGAAAGGTCTATTAAAATCCTCAAATTCTATGGTTCTAAACAGTGGAGGCCCTAGGCAACACTATGAAAGAGGTAAGTTCTTTGTTCCTTTTCCTTAATTTTTTTAGTAATAATAGTTTACATTCTTTAAGATCACAAAGTGTTTCATATACATATAGCAAGTCAACTTGCCTCATTCTCTCATAGAAGGACAGGCCCTCTCATCATCCCGTCACCCCTCAGAGTTCTAGAGGTACTCCTCATGGGATGATATGTCATTTCTCTGATGCTATAAAGGTCAGGTTCTGAAGAAGAGGAATGAATGCCAAGGATTTATTCCTTGGGCTTTCTAGGCTAAGCAGACAAACCCTACTCTAGGGTTTATGGTACATGAGGACTTCACAATAAAGCAAGTTGACTTACTATTTAAATGTGAATAAAAAGAAAAATGGGAGCATTTCTTAACTAGGTGCTAGCATTTTATTGATGCAAAGTCTATTCTTCCCACATTAGCAATACTTGTTTAGGATTTAGGAATAAACAAATATCAGTATTTAAACATTCAATAAATCAACAAATGCAAATGTTTATGAAATTTATTTTCAAATGAACTGACTTATAAGACAAACACCCATCAGAAAAAAAAATACATGTGCAGTTACAGCCTAAAACAAAGAGAGGGAAAAGTCCCACAAATTAGGGTATCTAATAATGAAATTTCCAAGTGGAGAATCTCTGTAGGGGTTCCTGTTAAAGTGAAGGGTCCAGTCTCATCCCAAATGAAGCCCTAGATATAATGAGTCCTCTGACCTCTCTCTCTCTCTCTCTCTCTCTCTCTCTCTCTCTCTCTCTCTCTCTCTCTCTCTCTCTCTCTCTCTTTCTCTCTCTCTCTTTCTCTCTCTCTATGTGGAAGATTGGTTACATAAGGGATGGGGAACCTGTATCCTCAAGGCCACATGTGGCCTTCTAGGTCTTCAGGTGAGGCCTTTAGATGGTCTGTGGCCTTGAGGCCTCAGGTTCCTCACCCCTGCGATACATCTTTTTCTGAAGGTTCTAGGTCTTGAAGGACTGGGGTATCCATTCTCTAATGCTTTTGGCTCAAGCTCTCATTCCAGTATGTCTGCCCTACGTCCCACTTATCTGCCAAAGACTAGTGCCCTAGTACCATTTAACTAATTCACATTGACTAGCTTTTATTTTTATTTGAAGATTGAGCAAGAGCCATAGCACAAACATTCCCTCACAAATACTCGGTGGGCCATGCTCTACCCTTTCTTTTAATGCCCAATTCAAATGTTATCCCATGAATTAAATCTTCCATGATCCCCAATTTATAATGACTTCCTTCCTCCCATTTAAAGTTTTCTAATGCATTTATCTTGAAATACTGGGCTCACAACCTACATGTATTGTCTCATGTTCCCCCACTAGACAGCAGACTATGCCTTATCTAAATTCCAAATTGACCTGAGTGCCCGGCCCAGACCTTTGCATATGATAGGTAGTTTAAGTTATATTGTTATGAGGTATAAGAGAAAGAGTACCCAGACTAGAACCTAAAGAATCTGTATTAAAATCCTGAAGGAGACAGCGTCCGTGGTACATTGGGCAGAATGCTGGCTTTGCAGGCAAAGGTTCTGAGTTTGAATCCCACTTTTGATGTTTACTTCCTATGTAATGTTGGACAGGTCACTTTGCCTCTCTATGGTTTAGTTTTCTCTTCTGTAAACCGAGAGGATTGGACTAGCTAGCTGGCTTCTGATGTTTATGATCTTTCAGCTCTGTGTTTATGATCCTATGATTCAGTTTCTCCTACGTATGACTCTGACTATAGAACACTGAGCAAATCACGGAAGCTCTGAGTCTTCATCTGTAAAATTTGAGATTTGGACTAGATAAAGCATTCTCTTGGTCCAGATCCTGCGGTATTAAGTGCCCCTTCAGCTTTAGGAGGAAGCCGTAGGAGAGAAGTAGCTATGGGATCTGGGAGTACTTTGAAGACAAAGTACTGACTGAAGTGCTGAAGGGTAGAAGGAGTTAAAGTGACTACAAAGGGGTCTGGCCACTAGGTTGAGGATTCCCTATACTGCCTAACCCTACCACTCGTAGTTAGATACTAAGAGGGTTCCATAGTGGGAGGTAATGGAAAACCAAGGAATGGCACAGTCATTAGAGTCATCAGCCCTGACTTTACCTTGGGCAAAAGTCTTTCCTAATGAGGTAGGAGTAATAGAGTGTGAGACTGTGGGAGAATAAGAGAAACGCCCATGGTAAGGGGAGTACTGATAGGCAGGAATGACTTTAGTAGAGTTTCACAGGATGAGAATATAGCTTATCTGTTGTAAGAGAAATGAATAATTACAAAAAAGATGAGTGGGTTGCTATTTTGCAGGGTATGTTAATGATTCCTCATGCATTAAGGCATGGATCCTTTTAGTAATTTAGGACTATGTAATAATGATAGTAATAATACCCTGGATTTTTATAGCTTCTTTCTTCTTGGAAACTCAAGTACTTTCATTTGCTATCTCATCTGTCTTTCTAACTTTCCTGTGAAGTAGGCAGGGACAAGTATCATTACCCCCATTTTATAGATGTACAAGTAGAGTCCTTCACTGACAAAGGTATGTCTGTATGTCTTTGACTAAGTGCAGCTCTACGTGTGTGAGTGTGTGTGCGTGTGTGTGCTCATGTGTGTGCATGCATGCATACATTCTGACTTGGATGCTGTCCAGCTTCTGAGGCACTCCATATGGCTGTCTCTAACTCTGGGGCATCAAACAGCCTAACCTAAGTCAATCACATTTCCTGGACAACCAGGCAGAATTGGTTTATTAAAAGGAATTCCAGGGTTACTGCATCTCCCTATGAATATCAGTCTTTGCTTCATTCTCCCATAACTTCTTTCCTTTCCTTTCCCCTCCCCACCTCTCCAAGACAACCTCATATAAAAATAAGAGCTAGCTAAAGTAATCTCTGGGGAATCAATTCAAGTTTCAAAACAAAAAGGGAAGGGGTTGGTTAAGTGGGTGGAGAAGAGGAGCGAGAACCTGGGACAGGGGAGGAGAACCTGTGGCCTTAAGGCTACATGTGGCCCTCTAGGTCCACAAGTGAAGCCCTTTGACTTAATCCAACTTCACAGAACAAATCCACTTAATAAAAGGATTTGTTCTGTAAAACTTGGACACAGTCAAAAGGTCACACCCAAGGACCTAGAAGGTCACATGTGGCCTTGAGGCTGCAAGTTCCCCATCCCTGAGTCCTGGGAGGTTCAGAGAAGGTAAAAGGAACAAAATGTTAGAGATAGTCTCTGGTTGTTGATCTTTCTTGCTTTTTCTGCCTACTTCATATTAATTTAATGTGTGAGTATGTTCCTTGTGCATTTGTAAGCTCCCAGTTACAGGGAATGGGACTTATGCATTTTTCACTCCCCTCCATGCCTTGCCCAGGGTAGTGACTCAGTAAGTGTTGGATAACAATAGATTGATATAGAACTTTAGAGTTTAAGGAGCCCTTACTCTGTGAGGGAAGTAGGGCAGTATTATTCAGAGCCATAACTCACTGAAACTATACCTGGGGCAGATTCGTCTGGAGGTGAGTGCAGAGGGCAGCAGGGTGCGGCAGCGTGCAGGGCAGTCGTGCTGTGGCTTCAGCTGTCCTAAGGTGACTGATGGGTGTGCCCTGTATCTCTGAACAGAGTGGTTGTCACCGAGAAGAGTGAAGGGGTGTCCTTCAAGGGAGATTATGAGCCCCAGGAAGGTTGGTGCCTCTGCAAATGGCACCATTCTCCTCACGATAGAGTTCTTTTATTATCCCTACGCTTGAAGAAAATTGGATTCAGAGAATCCAAATGTGAAGAGCCCAGTCTTATCCCAGAGAAAGCCTTGCACGTACTGAGTACTCTGGCCTCACTGTGCTCCAGTAAGATTGGTCACATCTCAGCCTTAGGGTTCTAGGTAGCACCTCTGAGAGATTGGGGTGTCTATTCTCTAATACTTTTGACTCAAACTCATTCCATTGTGTCCCCCAACCCAAGTTCTTTGCCTGTTGTTTTGTTGTTTAGTCATTTTTTTGGTAGGGCAGTTAGGATTAAGTGACTTGCCCAAGGTCACATGGCTAGTAACTGTTAAGTGTCTGAGGCTGAATTTGAACTCAGGTCCTCCTGAGTCCAGGGCTGGTGCTCTATTCACTGCGCCATTTAGCTGCCCCCTGTTTAGTCATTTTCAGTAGTGTCTAATTCTTACCTCATTTGGGGTTTTCTTGGCAAAAATACTGGAGTGGTTTGCCATTTCCTTCTCCATATGAGGACATGGAAGCAAGCAGGGTTAAATAACTTGACTGGGGTCACAGTTATTAGGTGTCTGAAGTTGGCTTTGAACTCAAGTCTTCCTGATGCCACTCTATCCAATGTACCATCTTGCTGCCCAGCACCCCAGTACCATTTAACTGATTAATAGTAATTGACTTTTTCTAGGGAATATTTTACTAGAAGATGTAGTTGAGAACAAAAATGAAAATGTTTCCCTCTTTTTCTCACAATATTTGGGGGGGAGCATACTCTCACTTTTCTTTTACAGTCCAATTCAAATATTATCCCCTGAATCTTCCATGATCCCCTGTGATAAAAGAACTGGCTCATGGAATGGCTGAGATAGGACAAATGGGTTTTCAACTAATAAGGGACCTTGGATATCATTCAGTCCATCCCCTTGATTTACGGAGGGGGAAACTGAGATCCAGAAAGGGAAAGCCAATTGTTTTCACACCTAAAACCCAATGTTCTTTTTGTGACAGCTGTGGAACTGAGGAAACGAAACAATGGCATATGTTTGGTCCTTTCCTGGTAGGTTCCTGGGCCATTCATTACAAAGAGTTGTATATTCTTAAAATAATTTCTCATAATTGTTGTTTAGTTTGATTTTTCCTTTAGCTTTAATTCTGTCATGCTGTGGGCACTGACAGGTGGAAAAGGATTAGACTTATTCTACTTGGTCTCAGTAGGCAGAATCAATACAATGGGTAAATGTTCTGACCAGGCCTGACTCGGGCCAGTCTGATCTTTCCATCTCTGAATGGGAAGGAAAAAAGACATATTCCACGTAACATTTAACAAAAGATTACGTAGCAATAGTGTGACTGTGGAAAGAATATTCAACAAGGGTACAACATTGGTTTAGCTGGATAGAGCTCTCCTCATCACCAAAGTGAGGTAGGTGTGTCTGATGGAGAGAAGGAAGGAAGCAAACATTAAGTGCTCACTGTATGCCAGGTACCACGTGCTAAGTGCTGGGGATGCACATACAAACAAAAAGAAATATGTTTCCTGCCTTCAAGTAGCTTAATTTCTTTTTTTTTTGTTTTTTTTTTTTTGGAGGGAGAAAGATAGGGCAATTGGTGTTAAGTGACTAGTGCTAGTTAAGTGCTAATTTTGTGTTACATGTCTGAGGTCAGATTTGAACTCAGGTCCTCCTTACTCCAGGGCTGGTGCTCTATTCACTGCACCACTTAGCCACCCCAAGTAGCTTAATTTCTAATGGGGAAAATAATACACAGAAAGGAGTTGGGCAGGGAAGGGAAGTGTGGTAATGGTGGAAGGTAGCTAGTACAAGGGTATGGCTTTAAAATCCAGAGGGAGTCAGGAACAGTTTTGGGAACAGAATGAAGGCATGCCAGTCTTGGCCCTTCTACAAAATGGAGACTCCAAGAGGAATTCATTAAAGGGAATAGGGAGGAAGGCTCTACCAAGAGCTATTCCATGGTGAGTGGGCCATAGGGATGGTAAACTCTTCCAAGGTGAGGAGACTCCAGGAGCTGAGGGAAGTTCCAGAATGAACCAGTAGTGGTTGGGCATGGTTTTGAAATCCCAAGGAAGTTGGGAACAAGACCTGGAGGAAAGTGCCAACTGTGAAGTATCTATCAAATGTGAGACCCCATTGATTCCTCATACACTGGACTTTTATACTTAGGTGAATAGGAAAATACACTTAAGAATCAACAGTTTAAGCCTTAGTCATCTGTTTGTCTCTTCTGCCCCCCAGCTGCTAAAGCCTTCTCCTTTGAGATCACCTCCATCTACTTAATATAGATCTTGTGTGTTCCTGGTTTGCATCCTTTCTCCCTCATTAGAATACATGATCTTTGAAAATAGTGAGAGGTTTTTTTTGTTTTTTTTTTTTGCCTTTCTCTTTATTTTAGCCTTAGTGCAGTGCCTGGAACGAAATTGTTTATCCTTCATTTTTGAAGAGAACCAGTGACATCACAGGTGATGTCTTGACTCCTCTGTGAATTGGATTTTAGTGAGGCAGAATTGCACAAAGTTGTCAGTCTCTCTCTTCCAGAGTCATCAAAGTCCAGTAGCAGGACAAAAGTCTGGATCTGTGATGGCCTGGGAGGCAGTGGAGGACCTTGGTGTCTTTAATGTCTGACCAAGCTCTAAATGTTTCATAGCACCTGCATCAGTGACCTTCATGGCCTTTGGACAAATTGTTCTCATCTGCCCATTCCATGGGAGACATCTTCACCTAACTCACCAAAGGGCTTGGAGCCCATTGGTTACTCTCAACCTGGTTTAGTCCATCAGCTGAGACAATTTATTGGAGTGTGACCATTGCACCTGCTACAGCTTCTTGGAGTTTGGGTGAAGGTGGATACCAACAGTGGAAGAGCAACCCTGAAAAGGGCTCTAAGAGTCCTCACACCAGAGGTGCTAGTTCTCTCGGAACATCCCACCCCCCCCCCCCAAACATAGTAAGGGCTTAATAAATGCTTATTGATTTACTTAATCACCCAAACTAATTAAGTCTCCCAGGCAGTTTTATGCCTTTCAGGGAAAGATGAGAGTAGTTTATGGGAAATACATGTTAACTCTTACCCTAGTAAAAGTTGCAAAAATGTTGTAATTTTGATGCAAGGAAAAGCTTCCTAATACTTAAAGCTATTCCAAAATAGATTAAGCTGCCTCAAGAGTGATGGGTTCCACTTCCTTGGAGGTCTTCAAGCAGAGGCAGCACTTATGATAGGGATTCCACTTGGGTGAGCTTTGGAATTTATGGCTGCTAATGCAAAAATTTTGTGAGCCTCTATCACTGTCTTTGTGGTACTGAAAGCTGAGAGAGAGGGAGAGAGAGAGAGAGAAACAGAGAGACAGAAAGAGACAGAGGCAAAGAGACAGAGAGAGACAGAAAGAGATAGAGAAACAGAGACACAGAGATACAGAGACAGAGACAGAGAGCAGAGAGAGAACACACTTAAGCAGAGGGAGATGTGAGTGACAGCTTAGCTGCCCTTCTTGGGCTGAATAATTCCAGACTCGAGGTATGCCTCCCCAGGGGAGCTTCAGACAGAGCTGGCTGACATTCAGAAGGAAAAGAATTAAAAACTGCATTGGCGAGTATGGATCATTGGGTAAAGGAGGATAGCATTCCAAGGTAAGAACTTAAGTCATGAGGTTGGGCCCATAAAGCTGGGCTTCTTTAGGAGAAATCACTGAAGTGATCTCACAGGACTCAACACCAGGAATGATTTAATATGAGTAGTTAAAATGGATGCAGGAAGATCATCAAAGAAAAGTCCAAAGGGTGTTTCCAGAAAAGCACAACTTTCTCTATAGTCTAGACAACCTTGATGCTGATCTTTAAAAATTTTTTTTCCATTTAATAGTATTCTATTTTTCCAATTACATGTAAAGATAGTTTTTAACATTCAATTTTGCAACATTTTTAGTTCCAATTTTTTTCATCCTCCATTCCTTCTCCCTCCCCAAGATGGCATGCAATCTCATATAGGCTATCCACACACAATCATATTAAACATATTTCCACACTAGTCATGTTGTGAAAGAAGAATCAGAACAAAAGGGAAATACCACAAGAAAGGAAACACACACACACACACAAGAGAAAATAATGTACTTTGATCTACATTTAGACTCCATAGTTCTTTCTCTGGATGTGGATAGCATTTTCCATCACAAGTCTTTTGCAGTTTTCTTAGACCATTGTATTTCTGAGAAGAGTTAAGTCTGCCAAAGCTGGTCAATGCTCAATGTTGCTGTTGCTGCATCCAATCATCTCCTGGTTCTGCTCACTTCATTCCATCAGTTCATGTAAAGATGCTGATCTCTCAATAGAAATACATAATCACAAAGCACTTTGCATACCTTCTCTCACTGGATTCTCATAACTGTGTTGTGAAATAGGCAGTAGGTCCAGGTGTTATTATTCCCATTTTACAGATGAGGAAACTGAATCCCAGAGATGTGAATTATATATTTAGAGCTGGAGGGGACCTTGGATGTTACTGAGTGATGTCTAAAGAATCCCAGTCACCTTGGGATGCCATCCTTCTTGCCTGATTATCCCAAATCATCAAAGCAATGCCTTTCCCACTTCATGTTAGCTGTTTTCTCATTTTTCAGATAAGGAAACTGAGGCTGAGAGAGGTTCAGTGATTTGCCTAGGGTCATGGAGCATCTCTAAGTGTCTGAAGTTGAATAAGAACACAAGTCTTCTTGACTCCAAGGCCAGTATTCTGTATGTCACACTACCTATCTGCCTCTGAGTTCATATATGGAAGAATTAGGACATAGAGTCAGAGTGCTAGAACCAAATACTATGTTAGATCTTCAATACTATGGGTGGCAAGTTTTCAGTAAAACATCTATCCTTGGAGATTGTTTTTATAAGGATATAGTAGATGCTGCTCCCTGAGATTGTTTAGGTGTAGTACTGTCTAAGAGTAAAGGGATACCCAGATCACAGAGTGATGTGGTTGGATTAGTTGGCCTCTAAAGTCTCTTTCAGTTCTATGTCTATGACCTTATATGTCTAGCTGTCCTTGGTCATTGGGTCATAGATCTACACTTGGAAAGAGCTTCATAGGTCACTGAGTAAAACTCCTTCATTTTATTGATAAGAAATTTGAGGCCCAGGGACGGTCAAAACTTACCAAGGATCACACAGGGAAGGAGTAAGTGGCAGAGAAAGATTTTTAATCTATGCCCTCTGACCTCAGAGTCATTGGTTTTCTTGCTGTACTATGTGTTCAGATTGCTAGGGAAAAAAATGAACCACATCCTTGGGACTGGAAAAAAATGGGAGATTTCTGAAACACTGTCAATGATCTTAGGAAATTCATAGAGATGGGGAGATGAATTCTAGGCCTGAAAAAGGACAAGTGTTATGTTTCCAAAAAAAAGATAGAATCATCTGCAAAGCTTTGGTCAGTGTACTTAACTTCAATTCCTGGTAAAACTCTAGAACTGATGATTAAAGAGAAGATTAAGTGAAGGAAGTACTGATCACCAAGTACTGATATGGTTTCATCAAGAACAGATCACAAATGTCTAAATATATTTCCTTTTTTTAAAACTCCCCTCCCCCTTCCATCTCTCCAATCAAAGCTACACTACAAGATTATCTCAACTTTATTGTATAGGTCATCCTGATCTGGGTTCCTGTCCTGAGCAGTTCCTAAATGGAGAAAAGAAATAGCCACAATTGGGTTTGAGACCCATTTTCTTTAGTCGCTGAAATCACCTGCTGTGGCCTCTTACCCTGATTCTATCTTCAATTCCTCCCTTCTTTTGGATGGCATGGCAGAATTAGCATCTGCCATTTCATTTGAGGTGATGATCTATGTAGAGCCGCTGTAACTTTGTGGCTTCCCTACTCTAGTGCTGGGCCCCAGTCAAAAAGCTATTCAACATTTTTATAAATTATTTGGCTCAGGAATAGAAGGCATTCTAATCCAATTTCTAGATGAGACAGAGGTGAGATGGATAGCTAACATATTGAATAATTAGAGTCAGGATCCAAAAAGATCTTGATGGGCTAGAATGTTGACCTGAATTTAATGAGATGGAGTTTGATGGAGATAAATATGAAGTCTCACACTTGACTTCAAAGATTCAACTTTATAGGACTGAGGAGGTTTGTGATTACAAAGCAATTCATTAAAAAAAAGTATCTGGGCATTTTAGTGAACTGCAAGCTTCAGATAAGTTAGTTATGTTAGATGGTGGCCAAGAAAGCTGATGCAATCTTAGACTGCCTAGTAAGTATGCAAGATGAGGGAGGCGATAGTCCCATTGTAGCCTTCTACAGTAAGATTATACCTGGGAATATTGTGTTTAATACTGGGTGCCATCTTGAAGGCATGACATTGAGAAGTTACAGAGTTTCCAAAGTAGGGCATCTAAGATTGTGAAGAGCCTTGATATTATACCATATGAGAGACCTAGGGAAGTTTTGCCTGAAGCCAAGAAGACTGAGGGGAGAACATGATAGCAGACCTCAAATATGTGGAGGATTATCATGCGCAAGAAGGATTAGATTTGGCCCCAGACAGAAGAACTGTAATAGTGAGTGGAAGTTGAGAGAGGAGGATTTAGGCTTGATCTAAAGAACAACTTTCTAAAAATTGGAGTTATCAAGTAGCAGAATGGGCTGCCTCTGGAGGCAAGGGGTTCCAAAAAACGTTGTATCCATATTTGCTGATTATGTTTTAGAATGTATTCCTGTTTAGCTACTAGTTGCAATCCATAACCATTGAGGTTCTTTCAAACCTTCTGATTCTGTGAGATGTTTATTCTATGGAATACTTGGGTTAGGCAAATGATCCCTTAAAAGGAAGGAAGGAAAGAAAGAAGAAAGAAAAGAAGGAAGGAAGCATGAATTAAGCACCTACTATGTCAGGCGTTGTGCTAAGCCACTGGTGAATAGTAACTCATTTGATCTTCTTAACAACTTTGGTAGGTAGGTGTTATTATCATCTGCCATTTTACAGCTGAGGAGGATTAGTGGCTTGCTGAGAGTCACACAGTGTCAGAGGCCAGATCCGAATTTGTCTTCCTGACTCCATTTCCAGTGCTCTATCCACTGCTCCTTAGATATTCGCATAATTTCCATTTCTCACCACAGTAGAATGGCACCGCTTTGTTATGAAACACAGACAAGGCAATATCTGGTGGTTTTTATTAAAAGTTAATTATTAATGTGTGCCAGAAATAGAATGAGAAAAGCTTTCATATTATAAGCATTTGCACTATAATAGAGTAGGCAGCACATCACTTCGGAGTACTTAGTTGTAGACATAGGATTCATATTTATAAACTATGGAACTTGAAAGTGCCATAGAAATCATTTTATTTTGTAGATGAAAAACCAGAAAATATTTACAGGTTCATACATGAGTATCAGAGTGAGAAATTTGAACCAAAATAATTTAATTGAATAATTATTATAATTTATTACATTATATTCTAAATTAATTATAAAATATTGCAATTCATTATAATTGAATTAATAAAATTTAATTTAATTAATGCTTTTATTAAAATCTTTTGCTTTTCCCACCATACCGTGGTGCAAAGACTAAATCTATTTTGAGAACTGCTGCCATAAATGGCAGCTTAGAAGCAGAACTCCGTGGCTCCCCCCATAACCACCTCAAATACCTATAAAATGTGACTCTAAACAAATTTTAGACCTCCAGAAGCCACAAAATGACAGAGTAACAAAGCTCCTGCTGAAGGCAGCCTGGCAGGTGGACAGGAAGGGGTTCATTGCAGTGCCCAGACCAGTGCCACATGAACCCATGGCTGTAGCCTTATGGTGGCCAGAAGAAGCCGAGGCTGGAGCTTTCAGGAGAGTGGATCACTGGCAGCTTTGGCAGTTTCCAGAATTATCAACACAGAGAAATAAGGACAAAATGAAAGGTCAGTGGAACTTGGCTAAATTTAGGGAAGAAAATCTGGCTGTCTGCCTCCAGGGTGAAAAGCAGTGGTGGTGGCCCTGCAGCCACCTTCATGTGGCTGCTTCAGAGATCCTGACCTGCAGATTGCAGGGGGCCAAGCAATCAGAGGTTAAGTGAACTTGCCTTAACCTGCCTGGATCGGGATCATGGTCTTGGGTAGTCATCCTGAGGTGTGTGACCAGCGAGCCAAAGCTGGTGGGGGCTGCAGAGAGATGGCAGCCTCCTAATAGCTCCAGCAGCTGTGAAAACTTCAGCAATTTGGGACAAAGCTCTCCCCTTTGGAAGCAGAGTTCTATTGAGCCCAAAAGTCAAGTAATTGACTGGCAACATGAGTAGGCTAAGGAAGCAAAGTAAGAACAGCAATCCAACTGTAGATTCCTTTTTTGGGGACAAAAAGGATCAAAGCATGGAACAGGAGGAAGACAACACAGTCAGAACTCCCACACCAAAAGCTTCTAAGAAAAATGTAGACTGGTTACAAGCCATAGATCAGTGTAAGAAGGATTTTGAAAACCAAAT
Organism: Pseudocheirus occidentalis; assembly: GCA_028646575.1. NCBI lineage: Eukaryota > Metazoa > Chordata > Mammalia > Diprotodontia > Pseudocheiridae > Pseudocheirus > Pseudocheirus occidentalis. The sequence continues at coordinate 88,783,537 of CM053594.1, forward strand.
AAGAGAAGTGGAGGAAAAATTGGGAAGAGAAATGAGAATAATGCAAGAAAATCTTGAAAAGAGAGTCAACAACTTGACTGAAGAAAATACACCTTAAAAAAATAGACTAACTCAAATGGCAAGAGAGACCCAAAAAGCTAATGAGGAGAAGAATGCCTTAAAAAGCTGAACTTGCTAGATGGAGAACTGCTACCATAGACATCCCTTTTGTCCAGTAAGACTGTGATTTCATATGGACTCAGATAAATATGATAGAAAAAACACTAGGCTGGGAGGCAGGAGGTTCTCATCCTAGGTTTGCTGTTGATCATTGTGGGCATTTCTTTACTCTGTGCCTTAGTTTTTGAATTTTTGAAACAGGAACTTTGGGAGATTTCCTTCTAGTCTCAAAGTTCTATGATTCTATAAAGGGATTTGACGTAACAAAGGGATGTTTTTCACAGGAATGATAGGATACAGAACCCAATAGTTGATGGGTACAAAGCCATTTCTTGGGGGTATAGCATATCAAAGTGATCAATCTGGCAAAGACTGAGTGGAGATAAGGCTGGGGGAAGAGAAAGGACTTGGAAATGTTTTGGGATTCCAGATAGCTGAAAATGTAATGGTGGAGGAGTGGAAATAAGGAAAGGAGGAGAAGGAGCTGTCACTATTACACTGTCAACTGCTTCTAATCAAGACCCAAGAGAGTATCTTGCAGTGAAAAGAGTCAGTTTTGAGTCAGTTAACAAGCATTTATTAAGTACCTGTGCCAAGTGTCAGGCACTGTGTGGAAAGTGCTGGGCATGCAAAGAAAGGCAAAAGCAGTCCCTATTCTCAAGGACCTCACAGTTTAATAAGAGAGGCAACATAAAAACAACTACATAGAAACAAAATGCACATAGGATAAATTGGAAATAGATGGAAGGTAGTCATAGTAAAGAGTTAACTTGTGTAGCAATAGGCACTTAGAATTACTGAGCCTTAGTTTCCCCATCTGTAAAATGTTAATAACAATATTCTGCCTACCTCCCTCACAGAATTGTTGTGAGGAGGACACATGGTACAGGAGAATAGCACTGATTTTTTTAAAATCTTAAGATCTAAGTTTAAATCCTAGCTCTTTTATTTGTCACCACATGTTTAACCTTGGGCAAGTCAATTCCCCTTTCCATGACCTGTAAAGTGAGGGGCTGAGATCCCTACTGTTCCTTCAAGCCTTAAATCCCATGATCCCATTATCCCTAGAATAGAGTGGGAGTGAATAACACCTTCAATGCTTTGCACTCTAAGTTCTCCATGCCCAGGTGACTTCATGGGCCAAAACCTTCTCCTTCCCCCTCCTGGGAACAGGTTGGCTTTTGAGGCTTAGGAGTCTCTTCGTGTTATTGCAGACAGGTAGTCGCTGTGTGATCTGTCAGGCCCTGGAGCCGGCCTGGATTCCGGGGAGGAGAGGAGTGATATAACCTGACGTAAGGGAAATGAATAGGTAATTGTTATAAGAGATAATCAAGAGATGAAGACAGTCATGGTTGATGTCCAACAGGTTTCCAGGGCTGGATATCACCAAGAGAGATTCAAAGGGCGGCATTTCGTAACTTGGCTGTGTGCTCAGCCCCAATAAAACAAGAAAAGTAAAGTCCTTTTCTGTGGGCACTGGGACCTGTATCATTAAAAAAGGCCTTAGCCAAGTAAGGGAGTGAGTCATCTTCCAAGGAACAGCTGGGAAGGCAGCCTAATTCCAAGGTTCATCTAGTTAGCTCAGAGGTATGGGCGCAAGTACAGCCTGCTGGTTTTGAATCAGAAAGATTATCCGAAGCTTGTCAAAACATTATCATGCCCCATCTCACTCCTCCTGCCCAAGCTTTGCCTCAGCAGGAAGGAAGGGGGATACAGGATTAAGCTAAGTATGTCATCCTGCCTGTTCCCTCTCCCTGTTCCGCTCTCCTCTACCAGTTCTGACATTTTCCAAACGCTTCATGAATGGCACAAAAGACGTTTGAACTGAGACTCTTTTGCCCATTTTATAGGTCAGCTAAGTGAGGCACAGATGAGGACCAGTATGCATTAATAGACTTGGCAGCATAGAATGGCTTGGAAGACATAGAAAGCATGTTGTCTCCCTTACATCCCTAGAATCTAGGAAAGCATTTTCCACTGACTGGCTCAGAAAATGCCCCAGAAAGGGGGCCATTGGCTTCAGGAAGCCTCTGTTAGAATGCATGGCATCTGAGAACTAGTGCTCCAGTCCTCTGCCATTGGGAGATCAGTGTGAATGATAGAATCAGGGGATGTCTGGGGCGGAAGGTACCTTAGGGATGGATAATTCTTAATGTGTGAGCTTAATTTTTTTTATTACTGCGTTTCAAGAGAATTGGTGTCCTTAGTAATCCTATGCATTTTATTGAATGCATTTAAAGTCATTATTGTGATAAGGGGTTCATAGACTTCAACAGCACCTGGGCCCTTTTCACTCTGAACCATCCTTCTGCCATGTCAGTTCTCTTCTTCCAATGGTGAATTCCTTCCAGAGGCCTCCATTTTGGGGATGGATCGGGACCTACTATGAGTCATGTTTTGTTCCATTGTTGACTGCTTCTGATTCTCTTTACTTCATCCATCTCCCCTTCAGTACCTCCCTCCAACCCTCCTCCCCCTTCCCACCTCTTTTCAACTCTCTCTTATATGGCATCTTCCTCCATTGGAAGATGGGGAATAGGGATAGCTTGGTGGTACAGTGAATAGAGCACTGACCCTGGAGTCAGGAGGACCTGAGTTCAAATCCAGCCTCAGACACTTAACTCTTACTAGCTGTGTGACCTTGGACAAGTCATTTAACCTCAATTGCCCTGCCTTCCCCCCCTCAAAAAAGCAAAAAAAGAAAATGAAAGATGAAGAACCTGTGGCCTCGAGGTCACATGTGGCCCTCTAGGTCCTCAAGTGCAGCTCTTTGACTGAATCCAAACTTCACAGAACAAACCCCCTTCATAAAAGGATTTGTTCTGTAAAACTTGGACTCGGTCAAAAGGCTGCACCCAAGGACCCAGAAAGCTACATGTGGCCTCGAGGCCCCAGGCTCCCCAACCCAATAAGCTTCTCTGAAGGCAGGGACTTCCTTTCCCCAGTTTTTAGCACAGTGCCAGTTGCCTGACTACTTATCACACTGCTAGCAGGGTCCATGACACAAAAAAAAGGTTAAGAAAGCCTGGTTTAGTCCAACTCTGTCATTTATTGATGGGAAAATTGAAGTCCAGAATGGGAAAATGATTTTCCACAAGGCTTTTTTTTTTTTTTAGCTTTTTTATTTGGAGGGGGAAGGGCAGAGCAATCCAGGTTAAATGACTTGCCCAAGGTCACACAGCTAGTAAATGTTAAGTGTCTGAGGCCAGATTTGAACTCAGGTCTTCCTGACTCCAGGGCTGCTGCTCTATTCACTGCACCACCTAGCTGCCAACAAGTCATAAATAGCAACAGCAGAGCTGGAATTCAAACTCAGGTCTTCCTTCTCTGAGCTATGCAGTTCAGTGGACAGAGTGCTGGACCTGAAGCACAAGTTCAAATCCTGCCTCAGACACTTAATAGCTCTGTGAACCCAAGCAAGCCACTTAACTGTTATTTGCCTCAGTTTCTTCATCTGTAAATTCAAGATAGTAATAGCCCCTGTCTCTTCCAAGGGTTGTTGTAACGGTCAGATGAGATAATTGTAAAGTGCTGAGCACAATGGTGCTACCTTGGCACATGATAGGCATAATATAAATGTTAGCTATTATGCAGTGCTCTGTTCACTCTATCAAGTTTCATGGGATCATAGGACCATAGATCTGGAGCAGGAAGGGAATCTTACTGGCTATCTGGTTCAAGGCCTCATTGTGCAGGTGAGTTAAAGTCCAGGAAAGTGATGGAAGCTGATCAAGGTTACATGAGGAGTAAATACCAGCTTGGGCAAATCATTTCCCTTTTTCTAGGTCTCTGTTTTCTCATGAGCAAAATAAGGGCATCGGATGTGAGTGTCTCTAAGGTCCCTTAGAACAATATCCTTCTCTGATTCCAAATTTCAATTTGTGTTGCTCATTTGTTTCAGATTCTTCATGACGCCATTGGGGGTTTTCTTGGCAGAGTTGCTGGAGTGGTTTGTTATTTCCTTCTTCAGCTCATTTTGTAGATGGAGAAACTGAGGCACACAGGGCTAAGTGACTTGCCCAGAGTCACACAGCTAGTAAGTGTCTGAGATAGGATTTGAACTCATGAAGATGAATGAGTCTTCCTTACACTGAGGCCAGCACTCTATCCACCGTGCCATTTAGCTGTCCTAAATTTCAATGAAGATAAAAGGAGAGGATAGAACATTATTATCTGTTTGTAGCCCCTCAGAGGCAGGGATCCTGTCTTGTCCTTCATGCCCAACAGGTCCTTAATAAATGTGCTCACTGATGACAATGATGGGTCAGACACTGGAACCAATGAGGTATCTGAGGTGGGTTGGGAGAATAATTCTAGAACTTGAAATGACCAGAATTCAGTTTATTTTGTTGATAGTCCCTCCAGTTTATTTTATTGATAAGTAAACTGAGGTTCCAAGAGAGGGGCACTGACTTGCCCAAAGTCACTCAAACAGAACTGGGATTTGAACTCAGCTCTTCAGACTACTAATCTAGTACTCTTCTTCCTTCTCTGTGTTGCCAACCATAACTTGCCCGAAGCCGCACAGTGTGTTAGGACCAGACCCAAAATGAGAAACAGGAGGGCTCTTGTCTGTTTGTATAGTATTTTGTCTCTTGCACTAGGATGAGTCTGGTGACTCATTGGGGAAGAAGTGTCCCTGAAGAAAAACTTCATCTTCTTTACCTTCGCGTTTTTGCCAAGGACTGGCTCCTATCCCAGAGAAAGAGCCAAATCCATCGTTTGGATTCACTGGGTGAGTCTGGGGCCCCAGTAGGCTTAAGAGATGGCAGCTTTTAGTTCCTGGGGCAGGATTCCATTGCATTCATGGTACAATCAGATTCAGAAGCTTTATTTGATCCACCCAGAGTGGTAAGGATGGTGACTGCTGGCTCCAAGGGAACAGTGGCATGCCCTAACCAAGACAAAACAGCTGGCCCCAGGGATAGTCAGGAAGCACTTCTGGGCAGTCAACGAGAAACAGCCTACAGTTATCTCATCTCCTGGAACAACTTAGTGGCCTTAAATAGACTGCGTGCTACCTGGATGTGTCAGCCTTTATCTTGTAAGTGAAACTACCCTTAGCCTTGACCGGGACAACAGATAATGGGAAAGTGCAGGCTTAGTAAATATTAGCGGCAGAAAAATGAGACTTCCACCAGATTGCTACCCATAAGCCCAGATTGTGGGTGTGGGTATATTGCTCTGTGGGAACAATCAGGCTGATGTTCAGGAGAGCTCTGCTAATGGAGGAGTAGACTTCAATCAGACATTTCATTCAATTTAATTTGACAAGCATCTATTCAGCAGCGAATATATATGCCAGGTCCCTTGCTAGGTGCTGGGAGGTACAGATACAAAAATTAGATAACCCCTGCCCTCAAAGAGCTTACATTCTATCTGGGAGATACAGCATACACAGACAGAAGTAAACATGAAACATGTATTTTTTCTACTGAACTTGTGATTTTATTAGTACAGGGAGTTTCTCATGAGGAAACTCCCTCTACCAAAGCAAATTAATACCTGCTCTGCAACTTAATCTTAGAGAGTTACCTCAGGCCCTGAAAGATTAGGTAAAAGTATTTAACTTTAATTTGCCCAAGGTCACACAACCAGTATATTGTCAGAAGTGGGAACTGAATTTAGATCTTCCTGATTCCAAGGATAGTTCTCTTTCCACAATGCCATGTTACTGCTCTTAAATACAAAGTAAATCCTGGGTAATTTGGAGGAGTGGCAAGCACTAACAGCTGGGAGATAATACAATATCCTGGGAGGTAGGTGCTATTATTAACCCCCTTAAAAGAAATTTTTTTTTTGGAAGGGGGAAAGCAGAGCAATTGGAGCTAAGTGACTTGCCTAAGGTCACACAGCTAGCAAGTGTCAAACTTCTGAAGGAGGATTAGAACTCAGGTCCTCCTGAGTCCAGGGCTGGTGCTCTATTATTACCTCCCTTTCTATAGCTGAGGAAACTGAGGCAGAGGTTAAGTAACTTGCCCAGAGTCACACATATATTAAGTGTCTGAACCTGAACTTGAACTCAGGTCCTCCTGATGCTAGCCCACTGCTCTATCCACTGTACTACTAGCCATTTGGGGTAATGGGAAGAAAGCTGACTCACTTGTCGGGAGGTGTATATCTCGAGGAGATGAAAGAAGGAGGCAAAAGACCTACATGTACACAGCAGCTCTTCTGTTATGGCTGAGAACTGGAAACTGAGGGAGAAGGTAACCATCGACTGAGAAACAGCTGGACAAGTTGTGGTATATGATTGTAATAAAAACGATGAAAGAGTGTGTTGCAAATTAATCTGGGAAGAGTTGGATGAACGGATATAAAAGAGAGCAGAATATGAAGAAGAATTTGTGCAGTGACAATGATAGGATAAAGAAAAAAGTTACTTTTGAAAGATTTAAGAACTTTGTTCAATTCAATGACCAGCAGTTACAGAGATCTCATGATGAAGCATAGTGCCCACTGCTTGGCAGAGAGGTGATGTACTCAGGGTATAGAATGAGACATATGGTTTCAGACATGGACAAAAGGGGGATTTATTTTGCTTGGCCGCATCGTCAAGCATTTTTTAAAAATCTTTTTTCCCATGTGGAGTGGGGGAGAGAAAAAGGGGGAATATTAATAAGAAGAAACAAATATGTCAATTGGTATAAACATTTAAAATCACTATTTTGTGCAAAGGTACTTTAAATTCAAATAATTTAAAGCATATATTATAATTGTACTTTCAAATATGAAATTTCACTTTGTTATATTAATTTTTTGCCTAATTAAGAAAAGTATACTGCCTTAACTGATGCAGCATGATCCTTCCAGATATTTTAAAAATCCAGTCTTTCTATTAATAGGTTTGGAGAGAGAGAGAAAGAGAGAGAAAGAAGAAGAAAGAGGAAAAAGACAGACAGACAGTCAGACACAGACACAGAGACAGACACAGACACAGAGATAGAGATACAGAGAGAGACAGACAGACACAGAGACAGAGAGAGAAACACAGACACAGAGACACAGAGAGAAACAGACAGACAGACACAGAGACACAGAGACAGAGAGAGAGACAGACAGACACAGAGACACACACACAGAGAAATAGAGAGAGAGAGAATGAAAAGAAAGAAAAACATTTTTTAAAAAATGCACAAAGTGAACAGAATGCATGAAGCAAATATACAATCTGGCCAGCTTTGAAAGTTACAAGTTGAATTTACTATACATTTTTAAAAAGTTAGATTCAGTTTCATGTTCAATCTTCTTTTTCTCTTACTACTTCGTATATGGTAACACTCGTTTTATTTGGTGGTGGGTAAGTTTAGAATAAGAAAAAAGAAATAAAAAAGAACATTGAATTTGGAGTTATTAATCCCAGTTATGTGACTCTGGGCAAGTCACTTTTCCTCTATGGGTCTCAGTCTCCCCATCTGTTAGCTAAGCAGAGTGGGCTGCATGGTTTCTGAGATGTCTTCCAGTTGTAAATCCTTTGTTCCTGTGACTTTCTCCAGAGTTGCTCCAGATAGGAGTGAGGTGGTCTGGGTCATTGGAAGCATGACATGTCCAGAGATAATTCAGGTTTGAAATGTGTTATAGTATTCGTCAATAATTTGTATTTATTTAGGATTTTTCTTCACTTGAATCCTCCTTGGATGTTTCATTTTGAGACATAAATGATCTTGGGTTTCTGGAAGCTAAACCTGTAGTGCGTGAGCTCTGTATGGCAACACTTGCCAGTATGTCCCTGACATGTCTGTCATTTGCGGGCTATGTCCCACTAATTATGGAGAGATTCATCTCCAGAAAGTTGGCCACAGAGTGAGGAACTTTCCTGCTACAGCTCCTCCTGAACCCTGTCTATTAAGAGAGAGGAATCACAATTTACATTAGTGGAAGAAGCAGACACACTGATGAAATCCCATATCTTTAAGTTTTAAGGTTTGTAACATTTTAAAATTTTAAAGTACTTTTCTCACAATCATCATCATCATCATCATTATCATCATCATCATCATCATTTATATAGTGTTTTCTTTTAATCAGCCCTGTCCAGTTTTATAGAACAGGGAGCTAAGACTGAATATTATCCTTGATCTAAGGCACAAGTTCTTAGCCTTTTTTGTATATATAATGGAGCCCTTGGAGAGACAGATGAAACCTATGGACCCCTTCTCAGAAGATTTTAAAATGCATAAACTATGTAGGATTACAAAAGAAAAGCTATATCAAAATACAGTTATCAAAATAAAAAAAATAAATTCACAGACCTTAGATTAAGAATCCCCTCTTTAAGGGATGAGAGAAGATATTTCTACAAAGAGGCTATTCCTACACTCATGGAGTTTAGTTTACTCTCCCATGATCCCACAAGTTAGTGGCAGAGTTCTGGATCTGAAGCCAGAAAGCATTCTTTCTATTAAATTGCTCTGTCCAAGGTGACTAGAGATTCCTTATGGATTAATACAGTTCCCTATCTCTGTAGTAGTGCTGTTTTCAATAACTCAGTTCTGCTAACTAATAAAGAGATGAAACAAAAATAAATGCAAAGTAATTAAATACGAGGCTGTTAGGAGGGAGGGCCCCAGTACAGATGCATATGGAAGGGATGAGCTGAAGATTTAGATCTAAGTGCCTTCTAAGTGCATCCATAGTCCTTCCTCCTTGCAATGTCAGGTCTCCGGAGTTTCTTGGTGTAACCTTTCCTGCCCCCTCCCCCTCCTGCATGGCTCTTCCTTTAATAATTCACACCTGTATAGGCTTTGGGGTTCCCAGAGTGCTTCTTCCCAACATTCCTGTGACATAGATATCGCTAGTATGCTTCTTCTCATTTCATTGATAAGGCAACTGAAATTCAGAGAGATGAAATGATTTTCTTAAGGTTACATAGTAGTAAGTAGCAATTGCAGAATTTTAACCTGGGTATCCTGACTCTAACTTATCTTATAGTACCAGTGCATATTACTTGCCCTCCTATATTCATACCAAACCATTCATTTCTCCATTTCTCACACATAACACTCATCCTCTCACTCTCTGTGGTCTTGCACTGTCTCTCTCTACCCTCTTCCCTACCCCAGCCCCCATGTACTCTTTCCTTATTGAGCCCAAAGTGGGTTTTGGATTTGAACCTGCAACTGTGCTTTATAGGAGTTGAGCTAAGCTATGAACCCAGTTACTTACCCTGCAGGAATGGGAGTTTTAAGGGGAGTGGAAGAGGATTATGTGTCCTATGTGTTGGGAGAATAAATTTGCGTATTTGTGATTATGCCTTTTGAAGTAAATATTCTTTTGAAAAAGCTATTTTGTTCATGCAGCAGTTCTCAATCTGTGGGTCACGACCCAAAAGGGTAGAACCACCTTTTCACAGGGGTCACAGGGGTCACAGGGGTCACCTAGGACCATTGGAAAACATATTTCTGATGGTCTTAGGAACCGAGACAAGGCTCCTGTATCCATCTCCAGGCAAGTGTGCCCACATGCAGATATACCCACAAACAAGTATTAAAGGATCGTGGCATTAGGAAGGTTGAGAACCACTGTTTAGTGGCTAAATGGAATTGGAGTGCAGGTAACCACCTTCTACAATTGAGAGATCATCATTGGTGGAGGCTGGAGTCATTTGCAGAGAGCTTGGATACCTATCCACCCCAATCCCCTTAAGGGTACCAGAGAAGCCTAAAGGAGAGGTGAGATGTAACATACTTGGCTTTCAGGTATTGGGGGCCAAGGTAGTCACTGTTATATCTGAGGACTTGTCAGGAATAAATTCAGACCATTTGCTTTTGTGGGAATAGGTGGAGAGATTCTCTGCTTGGAATTTTAGATTTTTGAGCTATCCTAGATTGTAAGATCCTATAGAAATTTGGCCAAAAAATTTTTTTTAGGCTATAAACATGCAGTCGATATCCACCCCCCCCCCCCGCTCATGTTTGTTCCCTCACAAATTCGCTTAATGTTGCAAATTTTTCATCTTGGATTGGTTGACTGTTAAGTGGAGATTTTTTTTGTATTACTGAATTCTGAATTAATATCGATACACTGATACATTCTGTATTATTGAATCCTGTATAAGTACCGATATTAAGTTTAATGAGAGATCTGGGATCACTCAATTGCTACTCTTCACATAATTCTTTGTATTTAAACAGACCTATGTGGCTTGATTTTTGTAAACTCAAAAGGCCCTACAGTGTCTCAGGGTGAGATGCTCACGCTTCAAATCTAGAAATAGGTAGCCTTCTTTGTTAACTTCTCTAGTTGAGCCTACCTTTCTTCTTATACTGCTGGGTGAGTTTACATTTTCATTTTGTTTATCCTGGCAGTAGCAAGGATCCATGGGAGAATTCTGAGTGCCATTTGCGACTGAGTCCCAGAGGGAATTGCCTGAACCTCTATGGGGATTGTCTATGCTAGAGAGAATTCTGGTGTGCCATATGTAGAAAGGGACATTTTTTGGTGCAGAACCCAGTTGGATGGCCTTATGAACTGAGGAATCCATTGGAAGAGTTAACACCCAGGTCAGTTTTCTCATTTAAAAAAGAGGTGACATCTAGTCAATCCCCACATCCCAAATCCTTGTGAGGAAGAAGGCCAGTATAGACCAGGTTTCCTTCCTAGATGGGAAACCAGTTTTCTTTGCCTTTCTTTTCCTTATGGATTGAGAAAGCCCTCTAAGACTAAGGCTAAGGAAGCAGAGATATTTGGCAAATTTTGTGGAAAAATGTTCCTTACTTTGTGAATCTGTAAAACTTTGAATTTTGTGATAATTGTGACATTTGTTTATACATATGGGATCACAATGGCTGTTTGGAGGTTTTATTGTATAACACTGAGGAAGCAAGTGAATGAAAATTGCTTATGCCTTCCCAAAGACCACAGAGAATTGTTCTAAATTTAGAACAAGAAAAAATTTACCCATGTTTATTTACCAGAGATACCAAATTTCAAGCATTAGGGGAAATTAGGTAGTGGGGCCTTTGGAGGATGCCCTATCTCCTATCATAGAGGCAATCTGTGTCCATATGACTGAGAATAGTCTCCTCTGATTGGCTGTGTAGCCAGAACAGACTACATCTTTAAAAGCTGAACCTACTGAGCCATTTTCTCTTTTTTCCTGTGCTATCTTTTCCACTGTGTCCAAAAAGTGAAGATCACAGTTCACTCTCACTCTCAGTGCCAGCTAAACTAAATTAAACCTGGGGAGGGGGACTTTTCCCCACTCACTTATGTTAGACCCCAGAGCTGTGGGTCTTGCCTTGTTCAGTTTAATTTTGTCATTTCAGTTCTAGGTGCTAACAGTGATCCCTACTGGACCTGAGAGTTCAAGTCAGGATTCCAGGAGAGATATTGTATAGAACTAGCCTAGCAGGGAAATCCTGAGAAGCCAGGGGGCCTGGGATTTTAGCCCAAACTGGGTTTTAGATTTGAAGCTAGTGCTGTGCTCTACAGAAACTCAGTTAAGCTGTTTGTAGATTTGTTTTATACTTTTGAAGTGATTTTTTTTTGTAAAAGCTAATCCTACTATTAGTGGTTAAGTAGAACTGAGATACAGGGGAGTTCCCCCAAAATTTGAGGGAATACCATTCATTAGTGGGAGCTGGAGCCAATAGCAAAGAGCCTAGACCCTTCTGAGTCCATCTTAAGGATCAGAGAGAACTCTGGAGGAAATGGAACATCCTTGGCCTTAAGGCAATAGGTGCCAGGTTGGTCAAGGCTGCATATTTATTTGGTATGTATTTATATACGTATCCTCACGTCTCCCTTTAGAATGTGAGGTTTTTACAAGTAGAGATTGTGTCATATATTGCCTTTATATCCCTGTTGCATAGCATAATGCCTGCCATATAGCAGGCACCTGATAAATGTTTATCAATTGATTGATTAACTCCAAATTTAAGAATCTTTCCATGATGTCATGACTGGTAAATAAGAGAGGAATTAGATTTATTTTCTGGGGTTTCTGAGGGCAGAACTAATAAACAGAAAATATAGGGATAGAGAACTTTAGTGTAAGAAGCAACTTCCTCATAATTAGGGCAGTCTAACTGGTAGAAGGGCAGAGCAGTGTAGTGGATAGGGTGCTAGCTTGAGTCAAGATGACCTAGGGTTAAGCTGTATCTCTGACATACATTGGTGTGACTATAAATCAAGTCATTAACCTTTTACCCCAGTTGATTTCAAGCTTATAAGTTACAGATAACTTGCTGACATGAATCAGGTAGAGGAATTGCCATACTAGGAGTTCCCTATAAGTAAAGGTTAGAAGAGCACTTGTCAGTTATATTATAGTGTGAATTTGTTTCAGGGATGGGTTGGACTATATGGTCACTATATGGACTATATGGTGATACATTGGTAAAATCAGAGTCAGATCAGGAAAAAAAAAGACAGTAAGTTACCTTGAGAAGCAGGGGATTTCTCATCTTTGGAAGAATATAAGCCAGGTACAGAACGATCGCCTTTAGGCGCTATGGCAGTGATTCTGACATGAGGCCCATTAGACTAGGTAACCTCTAAAGCCTCTGCCAACTTCGTGATTTTATGATTCCAGGATTTCATTATGCAAATGATTTACTAGCCAAAGGAGCGATTTCTAATAGAGTATGGAGGCACAAACATGCTTGGGACAGCAGAAGGAATGGAGATGAGGTGTTGGCCAAGCGTTCAGGCTCAAAATCCAGCATTTTTCATGTTTAGGGCGAGCATCTCAAAAACATCTAGGGAGAATCTCATAAAGCCCTCAAATAACTTTTAATGAGAAATTCAGGGTTTGGGGGGGATGGTTGGGTGAGTAGGTGGGAAGAATGGGAGAACAACAGAGACTCCGGAGACATTGAAGCCACTGTGTTATGTGCAAGGTGGAGGGAGAGGGATAGCTTTCTTGAGTGTAGGTGAGTGAAGAAAACTTGCCCTCTGTCAGTTGCCTATTTTAACTTGGTATTCTTGTATTTGGGTGCTAAGCTCAGGAGTTTTTGTGATGCTGCAGGAGAAGCGTTCCCTAAATTTTTCAGGCATTGGAGTTATAGCTCTGTCATGGTCAGTATTCACTGAATCACTAGATTTGTTGAAGAGGACACCAGGTTCTTCTTTAAGCAGTCGTAGGTCCTGGGACTTAGAACCACAAAGGACCTTACAGGTCATACTTTTCATTTTATGAATAAGAATACTTGAGGTCAGAAAGGTGTCTAAGGGATGATTTCCATTGTTATTTTTTCACCCTCACTTTAAAAAAAAATTTAATTATTTATTTTTAGTTTTCAGTATTTACTTCCATAAGTTTTAAATGTTCTCCACCTTCCTCTCCAAGATGGTTGCAATCTGATATGGCTGCTACACACACATTCCTATTAAACACATTTTCTCATTAGTCATGTTGCATAGGAGAATAATAATGAATGGGAAAAACCACGAGAAAGAAAAAAAACAAAATAAAACAAAACAAAAAAGAAGAGTCTGCTTCTCTCTGCATTCTGATTCTATATTTCTTTCTCTGGATGTGGGTGGCATTTTCTATCATGTGTCCTTTTCTCCCTCAATTTCTGCCCTCCTTCCTTATGTGGTTAAAATTAGGCAATAGTGAATAGCAAGGGAAGCATGAAGGCCCTGTGAATTTGAGGAGAATTGGCCTTGTTCTCTTTGCTTGTGAGAGGAGGGGCTTTTGAATCAGTTATGGGCAAAGAGCCTCAGACTTTGTTAATATTAGATATCTTCAGTCAGTGAACTAGTGATTTATTTTATCATTTCATTTAATTTTTTCTCAATTACATATAAATAAACATTTTTAACATTTGTTTTCAAAAAACACTGTGTTCCAAATTCCCTCCCTCCTACTCCTCTCTCTTCTTAGAGAAGATAAGCAATTTGATACAGATTATACATGTGCAGTTGTGTAAAACATTTCCATATTAGTTATTTTGCAAAAGAAAACAGACTAAAAAAGTAAGAAAAATAAAGAAAGTAAAAAAACAACAACTATGCTTCAGTCTGCCTTCACACTCCATCAATTTTTTCTCTAGAGGTAGATAGCATTTTTCATCATGAATCATTTGGAATTGTTTTGGAATATTATATTGCTGAAAATAACTAAGTCATTGTATCAACCAGCACCCTAGCATACCCAGGATGGCCTGCTAGCACAGGTTCTTTGATCTGCTTTGCTAAAAGAAAGACAACTGTTAAAAGGGTCAACAATCTTACTTTAATTACAGATAAGTAGAAAATACAAGCAGAGAAATTAGCACAGAGATTCAACAGACAGAGCTCCTATTGTATGAATAAAGTAATATAGCCACCTACATACACCACTGGATGGGGAGAGCACAAACCTCTGAGTGGGGGTTAGTGGGTGGGGCTACTGTGAGTCCTCTCCAGGGAATCAAAAGGTCCTTCTCCAGAGTAAGCCCCCAAAGTAAAATACCAACCTCTGAACATATATTGTTTTCAACTAATAGACTCAGAGTCAGAAGGCGGCACAACCCATGTAGCTCAGTGCCTAATTAGCTTAGTATCAAAAGGTGTGAAAGTCTTCTATAAGTAAGGCTGCCTATAAGCAAGTCTCCCTCTAAGCAAGCTCCTCCTTAGGCAAGTTCCTCCCCTAATGGGCTCTATGTGACTCTGGATGTATCACAGCTATGAAAGCAGCAAGATATCCATGATTGAAATACCTGTGTACCTTTAGACCAGGGGAATACGGCTCCTGTTCCAAGGGAAAGGGGACACATGTGGTCACATAGGCCTATTAATGGATGTGGAAGATCTTCCTATTCCATTAACATTACAGTCATTTAGAGTCGATCATTGTACAATGTTGCTGTTACTGTGTACAATGTTCTCCTAATTTTTCTCATTTCATTTTGTAGCGATTTGTGTGAATTTTTTTCAGGTTTTTCTGAAAGTTTTCTGTTTGTCATTTCTTATAGCACAATAGTACTCCATCACAATCATATGCTACAACTCGTTCAGCCATTCTCTGATGGATGGATATCTCCTTAATTTCCAGTTCTTTGCCACCACAAAAAGAACTGCTGTAAAATTTTTTGTAGAAATGGGTCCTTCCCTCTGTCCCCTTTAAAAAAATCTCTTTGGGATACAGACCTGGTAGTGATATTGCAGGGCCAAAGAATATATACAGTTTTATAGCCTTTTGGGAATAGTGTCAAATTGTTCTCTAGAATGGTTTGATCAGTTCACAATTCCACCAACAATCATTTCAACTAGTGCTGCACTAAATTCCGGGCAAAGACAATCCCTGTTCTCGTGGTGTTTACAGATCTAATGTCTTCCTGAGTCATTGACTAGTTCAATCAGTGTAGGGATCCCCCCAAAATGGCCTGAGGAGTACTATTTCAACTAGATTTTTACCCTAGAGATGATTTTGGATAGAACTAGTATCTGAGACAGGCCCATAAGGGGAAATGGAAGATGTAATGCCTCCTTGAACACCAAAGAGAACTGTCAGAGAGTCACCCCAAAATTTTGTCAAGTCCCTACTCTTTTTCTGTGTCACTCTAAATTCATGACCCATAGAATCATAGAATATCAGAGTTGGAAAGGACCTTAAAGGTCACTTAGTCTAGTCTAAACCCTGCCTCACTCTACCCCATCCTTAACCCTCTACAATAATAATTTTTTATGGCATAAACCCTTTTGGGGATCTACTGAAGCTTAGGGACCCTTTCTCAAAATTATGTTCTTTTTATGCATAATAGAAAATACATAAAATTATGAAGAAAACCAATTATACTAAAGTATAGTTATTAAAATATAAAAGCACACAAGTTTTCAGGTCTTAGTTTAAGAATACAATTCTACAACATCTCCAAAAAAGTGGTTTTCAATCACTACATGAAGACCTTTAACTAAATCTATGATTCTATATTCTCTAGTAATGGGAAATTCACCCATTTGAGGCATCTCATTCTGTTTTTGGAAAGCTCTAATTATTATATCTCTTTCTCTTTTTTGACCTAGAAATTGCCTTTTACTTATTTGGTTTCAGGTCCCATAATTGCTTATTTAAGACGTGCAGTCTGGTATAATACAAAGAACATTTGACCTAGAATTGAGTAACCTGGGTGGAATTCTAACCTTGATTAGCTAGGGGACCTTGGACAAATTACTTAATCTCTCTTAGTCATAGTTTCATCACTTGTAAAATGAAGATAAAAATATTTGCCCTATGTACTTCACAGGTTGTTGTGAAGAAAGCAGTTTATGATATACATGAGGAAAACACTATGTAATATGTACATATGAGCTATTATTAGTAATAGCAGGACAATGTTGAGGTGGAAAGGAATGACTGTAGGGGTGTAATAGTTTGACTATTAATAATAATAATGATGGTGTTGATGATGATGGGAGTCCAATGTATTAATGGCGTAGCAAAGAGGGCATTTATCCTGAGAACCTGGGACTGCTGTTACTATTGCTTGACATCAATAGACTGTGAAAGGAGGAGGTTGGACATGAAATTCCTACAAATTTTTGTTTTTATAGAAATAAAGGAAAAGAGGTTATAGGAGAAATATTAATTGTTCATGGTTAGGCTTTACCAATATCATAAAAATGATAATGCTACCTAAAAGAAGGAATTTCATGTCTCCATCCTGTAGAAAAAGGGGTAGGGGCTGCTGAAGAAGATGGTGGAGTAGAAACAGGACTTTTGTGCAGCTCCAGCTTCCACCTCCTCCAATACGTGTAAAAAAATGACTCTAAACAAACTTTAGAGCTACAGAACCCATGCAGTGACAGAGATAAACAAATCTCCTGCTGAAAAAAGCCTGGCAGGTTGGCAGGAAGGGTCCATCACAGTGTGCTGTGAGGCGAGCACAGTCCAGTCTGAGCCTTGGTTTTAGCCCCAGAGTGGTCCCACCAGCTGCAGCTGGAGCAGACCTCACAAGACTAAATGACCAGCATCTGTAGTAGTTTCCAGACGTCTCAATCCACAAATGCCAAAAGATAAAGTAAAAGATTAGTATGGAACTCTGTTCAAACAAGGGGAGCACAGTTTGGCTGCTTCCCCTGGAGCAAGAAGCAGGGGAGACACAGTGGCTGTCTCTGCTACTACATGGCTGCTTCTGGAACTCCTGGCCTGCAGATTGTATGGGGACCAAACCACCATTCAGAGGGTAATTGCTCTTGCTTTGACCTGCTTGTATCTGGATAAAAGTTTTGGGTTGTGGTCCTGGGGTATGTGACCAGTGAATCAGAGTGTGTGGGGGCTATAGACGGGGTACCCATCTAATAGCTCTGGCAGCTTCAAAATCCCCAGCGATTTGAGACATAGCTCTCTCCATTCTGGAAGCAGAGTTCTACCGTGGTGAAGAGTTCAAAAGTAAAGTAATTGAGTGGCAATATGAGCAAGGAAAGAAAGCAAAGCAAGCACAGCAATCCAACTTTAGATCCCTTTTGGGGGACAAAAAGGATTGAGTTGTGGAGCAGAAGAAAGAAAGAAAAGTCAGAACTCCTGCATCAAAAGCCATCAAGAAAAATATGAATTGATTACAGATCATGGAGGAGCTCAAGAAGGATTTTTAAAATCAAGTAAGAGAAGTCTAGGAAAAACTGGGAAGAGAAATGAGAATGATGTGAGAAAATCATGAAAAGAGAGTCAACAACCTGACTGAAGAAAATAACCCCTTAAAGAACAAATTAACTCAAATGGCAAAAGAGGTTCAAAAAGCCAATGAGGGGAAGAATGCCTTAAAAAGTCAAACTTGACAGATGGAAAAAGAATCTCAAAAGCATTCTGAAGAGAATAATTTCTTCAGAATTAGAGTGGAGCAAATGTAAGCAAATGACTTTATGAGAAATCAAGATACTTTTAAACAGACACAAACAAATGAAAAAATAGAAAGCAATATGAAATATCTCCTTGAAAAAACCACTGACCTGGAAAATAGATCCAGGAGAGACAATTTAACAATTATTGGATTACCTGAAAGCCATGATCAAAAAAAGAACTTAGAAAGCACCCTTCAAGAAATTCTCAAGGAAAATTGCCCTGATGTTTTAGAATCAGAGGGCAAAATAGAACTTGAAAGAATTCACCCATCACCTCTTGAAAAAGATCCCCAAAAGAAAACTCCTAGAAATGTTATTGCCAGGTTCCAGAATCCCCAGGCCAAGGAGAAAATGTTACAGGCTGCCAAGAGGAAACAATTT
>CM053594.1:88802345-88843651 GCA_028646575.1 Pseudocheirus occidentalis
AGAGAGAGAGAGAGGAATATTCACATATAGAGCAAGCTGGTTCCCTGGTGTGTTGAAGAGAATACTAGGTTAGGAGTCAAGATACAAAGAAGGTCAAATAGTGCCAGACCACAGTGGTAGGAAGATCACTGGGCCTCAGTTTCATTGTTTTATAAATGGGGCTAATGATACCTGCCCTGCTGACTTCATGGAAATGTTGGAATGAATCAAATGTCGTAGGGAAACTCTTTGAAATGGTTAAGTGCTATATAAGGAATTTAACAATAGTGCTACTTTCTGAAGGTTCTTCTTTCTCCCAATGTGCCTCACCACAGCGCGCGCGCGCACACACACACACACACACACACACACACACACACACACACTCCAACAAGTGAAGGAGGGGTTGTTTTTCTCACTAGTGGGCCCTGAGGTTAGACATACATTTAACAAAGTCAACGTTCTGTTAGCCCATTAGTGTTTCTCAGAATGAGTCATTATTTTTTTTTTCAAAAATAACAAATGCTATCGACATCACTGTATTTCAGCACTCTTGCTCAGATCTTGTAACTTCTTTTGCAATTGCATTCCAAACAGACTCAGCTACTTTCTCAGGCCTGAATGCAAGTTTCTCTTCCATTACAAAAAGACTATAAGGAAAGCAGTTTTAACACTTTGTAAGGTTCACTTTCAAAGGATGGAGCAGAAATGACTGTGAAATACAGGAATTACTGGTGGGAAATACTCACCATTGGACTTGGGCAACTACTCTAACCTAGTTTTTATTTCTGTATCTATCAATCATTCAGTTAATTTATTGAGGTACCTCCTGTTCTGTGCTGAGCCGTGAGGCAGTTGCGGTATAACAACCACCACCAAACACACGAAAACAAACAAACCAGTAAGCTCAGCACCAAGAGACCTGGGTTCAAGTTACTATTGCATCACCAACTAACTGTGACATTGAGTGAGTCACCTGTCTGAGCTTATATTTTGTCATCTGTCAAATTAGGAGATAATAGAATAGATGTTCTCTGAGGTGCCTTCCAGTGACATTGCTCTAACGATTTTGTGAAGGAGTGATGGTCCCTAAACTCAAGGAACTTAATAGAGTAACAAAAGCTATCACACTCTCTCTTTACATCCTCAATCGTGACATTTCCCTCACACCCCAAATCCGCTCAGTTGCCAAGTCACACTATCTCTTACATCTACCCTCTTCTTTCCACTCATCCAGCCACCATCCTAGTTCAGGCTTTCACTTTGTCTATTAAAACAGTCTCCCAATTGGTCTTACTGCCTCTAATCTGTCCCCTTGCTAATCCATCCTCCACACACCCATTGTTCATATTCCTAAAGCATGGGTCTGACCGTGTCACTCCCCTGCCCAAGAAGCTCCAGTGAGTACCTCTTGCTTCTAAGATACAATACAAACTCACCTACTTAAGTTATAAAGCCCTTCCCAGCCTGGCATCTACCTTCCCAAGCCTAACACATCACTCTTTTTCACGCTCTGTGTTCTAGGCAAACTGACCCTGCTTGCTATCTCCCATACATGACATTCCAGTTTCCATCTACAAAGGCTGTAGCCCAATGGTTCTCAACCTGTGGGTCGTGACCCCCTTGGGGGGTTGAACGACGCTTTCACAGGAGTCACAGGGATCGCCTAAGACCATCAGAAAACATTTCTGATGGTCTTAGGAACCAAGACACCTCTCCTCTATCCATCTCTAGGCGGGTCTGCCCACATGTAGATATGCCTAGATACGTCCACATGAGAGTACTAAAGGGTTGTGGCATTAGGAAGGTTGAGAACCACTGCTTTAGCCCATACCTACAATGTGCTCCCTCCCCTCATCTGCCTCATAGTATCTGTGCCTTTCCATTCAAGTACTGACTCCTGGCACATCAGCTTATCCTGACTCCTTATTGCTAATATTCTGCCTTCCTATGACCCCTCCCCCTCCCCAGTCATCATGCTCATTTTGTATGGAAGTTGTATTTACTCTTCTGAGTACATTTTGTTTCCTTTTCTCCACCACCACTACCTCATAGAATGTGAGCTCTTTGAGGACAGGAACTAATTTGTTGTCATTCATATATTTAGCATACATTTATTAAGTATCCACTCTGTGCCAGAAACTATTCTAGGTGCTGGGGGTTACAAAGACAAAAAAAAAAAAAAGAAAGAATCTCTGCTTCAAGGACCTTACATTATATTAGAAAATTGAAAGGAAATAGTGTATACATGTCCAGTAATTTCTGAGGGGAGAGGATTAACGGAATAGGTAAGGGTGAGCTCTAAAGTGCTGAAACTGAGCTGAGTTTTGAAGCAAGTTTGGAATTCTATGAAGCAGAGTTGAGGAGGGAAGGCATTCCAGACAATAAGGACAGCCTATGCAAAGGCATAAAGATGGAAGATGAAAAGGTGGATATAGGAGACAGTAGTCAGGCCTGTGCACCTAGGAAGCAAGAGTATGTGGAGCCAGTTACTTTTTAGGCACTTAATAAATGCTTGTTTTGACCTTTTGTGAATCAATTTGGAGCTATGCCCAAAGGGCTACGAAACTGCATGTAACCTGTGATTCAGCACTACTACTACTAGGTCTGTATCCTAAAAAGATTTTTTTAAAGGGGGGGTGGGAGGCCTATTTGTATAAAAAATTATAGCAGCTCTTTTTATGGTGGCTAAGAATTGGAAATGAAGAAACGTCCATCAATTGGGAAATGGCTAAGTTGTGGTCTATAATTGTAATGGAATGTTATTGTGCTTTAAGAAATGACAAGCAAAATTATTTCAGAAAAAACTGGAAAGATTTACATGAACTGATACAAAGTGAAGTGTGCAGAACCAGGAGAATGTTGTACACAGTAATGTCTTGTACTTTTGTTGGACTTATACTGTACACAGTAAATGTTGTACACAGTTGTATGATGATCAACTGTGAATGACTTAACTATTCTCAGCAACACAATAATCCAAGATAATCCCAAAGGAATCATGATGCTCTCTGCCTTCAGAGAAAGAAGTGTCATCTAAATACAGATAGAAACATATTATTTTTCACTTTCTTTTTTTGTTCCAGTTTTCATGCACAAAATAACTAATATGGATATATTTTACATGTTTGTAGATGTGTAACCTTTATCAGATTAATTACCATTAAGGATAGGGAAGGGAGAAAGAGATGAAATTTGGAACTCAAAACTTAAAAAGAATAATGAGTGTTAAAAAGCGTTTTATGTGTTAATTAGGGGGGAAATAAACTATTATTTAAAAAATAAACACTTGTTGAATGAATGAATGTTCTACCTTACAGAATCACAAAACCTGTTTTTTTGACACTTTGAAATTTGTAGAATGTGAAGCCATAGATTCATGTTCATTCTGGAAACATAGCCTTCTGATTGTGCATCATGGGAATTTGCTCAGGCTCTTACATGGTGTATTCCAACCCTGACCCTTGACTGAATGTCCCTCTAAAAAGGGGTTCAGAAGGATGTCTGAGCGCCTTTGCCATTTTCATATGGAGGGAAGGTTATATCTCCTCTCCTCCATCACACCTTCTCATTCTTTACCATGAATTTGACTTCTGTATCTCAGGGATTCTGAACAATCCTGGATCTGGGCCCATTCAGGAGTAAAGATAGCATTGCTAAAGCCCTAAGGAAAGAGGATGGGATTTTAAGTTAGCACTTGGGTTTGAATCCTGGTTTTGACATTTGCTTTCATTTTAACCTTGGGCAAGTCATTTCCTTTTTCTTGTCCACAGTTTCTTCATCTGAAAAACTGGAGGTGGATTCAGGTTCTATCAAAAGTCCATACTTGAGGACCTAGAAAGCCACATGTGGCCTGGAAGCCAGAGGTTCCCCATCTCTGGACTAGGTAACCTCTAAGGTCTCTTCAGTTCTCAATCCTACAACAATAACACCAATAACAATAATACCATCTTATCTTTGTCTACCACTTTTAACTTTTACAAAAATATTTCCACATTTAACAGAGAGGTAGGATTCTATTACGGACAAAGTGCTGGACTTGCGGTTAGGAAGACCTGAGTTCAAATCCTGACTTCAACACTTACTAGTTATGTGATCCTAGGCAAGTAACTGAATTTCTTTCAGCCTCACTTTCTTCATCTGACAAATGGGCATAATAATAGCACCTATTTCACAAGGTTGGTATGAAAAACAAATTAGTTAATGTAACTAAAATACTTTGCAAATCTTCAAACACTATATAAAACATTATATAAATGTTACAGTGTTGTGTTATGTTATTATGTCATTATTATAAATACTATGTTATGTTGTCATTATTATAAATATTGACTCAAATTCAGTTGAATTGAATTTCTCATCAATTATCAAATTTTGTTCTTTCCTGTGTGACAGAAGTCGCTATGATTCCCCTTTTTGGTTGATGAGAGATTACAAGTTTCAGAAAGATTAAGTGACCTCCAAGGCCACTCAAATAATTAGTAGGAAAGTCAAGATGATAACCCAGTTTTGCTGACTGCCAACCCTGTCAGAGGTCTAGAAGGTCACATCCTGTGCCAAGAGACTGGCTCTCTTGCCCTTTCACAGAGGAGTCAAGGGATTTGGTTTAGTGACCAAGGTTTAAATATTGGTGGTAGAAGACTAAAACTCAGGTCTTCTAACTGCCATTCAAAAGGCTTTCATGACTTCTCTTTGACTTACACATTCTTTCTACTCATAGTCGTTGAACCTGAGGGGGATGAAAATACCTATTTGTTTTGGAACCTGGGAGAGAGATAAAAGCAGTAGGAAAGCATGGAATGGTAAGAGGACCATCCCTGCTTACTGGTTTTATCATTGTTTCAGTTTTTTTTCCCATCTCATCCATGAGATGACTTTGGTAAGGTGCTTTGGGAGTCACTGCAGGTTCTCCAGTGAAAGAAATGGTTCTCTGGAGCTGGGCTGAGGTTACTGGAAATGTTCCAGCTTCCCTTCAGGCCCCTGAGAAAGATCTTGACCTGGGCCTCAACTTTGCTCAAGCTTGGTCAGCTTCCCAGAGATTCCAGCTCCTCTTTGGAACCAGGCCAGGAACCCTTGCCCTCAGCCCAAGGGCTGTCTCCTTTCATTATTTTCTTTCCTTTTTTAATAATATTTTATCCCTCAAAAAAATTACATGTTAAAACAATTTTAGCATTTTTTTAAAGTTTGGAGTTCTAAATTCTATTCCTCCCACCCTCCTTCCCCTTCCCCTCTCTGAGATGGTAAGCAAGCTGATATAGGTTAAGCATGTGCCATCATATGCAACATTTCCATATTAGTCATTTTGTACAAAAAGACTCGAATGAAAAAAAGAAAAGAAAAAATAGCATGCTTCAGTCTGTATTCAGACAATATCAGTTCTTTCTCTGGAGGCAGACAGTATGTTTCATCATGAATCCTTTGGGATTATCTTGGAGCATTGTATTGCTGAGAATAACTAAGTCATTCACAGTTGGTCATCATACAACATTGCTGAGTACAATATTCTCCTGGCTCTGCTCACTTCACTTTGCATTAATTCATGTAAGTCTTTCCAGATTTTTCTCAAATTATCTTGCTTCTCATTTCCTTTAGTATAATAGTATTCCATCAGAACCATACACCACAACTTGTTCAGACATTCCCCAATTGATCAACATCCCCTCTATTTCCAATTCTTAGACATCACAAAAAGATCTGCTATAAATATTTTTGTATTGGTAGGTCCTTTTCCCTTCCTTTTGATTATTTTCTAAAGATCCGTGAGCACTGAGCCCCAGCTAGAAAGGTTTGGAACCTCCTACTCTCCTTGGAACCTGAGCTTACTTGACTCGCAAGATCCATCTTTGGCACCTAGTTTTTGATTACCAACACTCTCCATCCATCTCCCAACTTCTCCCCTCCCTCACTGTCCCATGAACACACACATACTCTCACTGCCTCTCCTTTCTTCTCTTTTCCTCTTCTCTTCACTGTCTTTGTCTCTGCCTCTGCCTCTCTCTGTTTCTGTCTCTGTTTCTGTCTTCCTCTCTCTCTGTCTGTCTGTCTCTGTCTGTCTGTCTCTCTCTTGTCTCTATCCCTCTGTGTGTGTCTCTCTGTCTGTCTCTCTCTGTCTCTTTGTCTCTCTCTCTCTCTCTCTTCCTCTCTCCCTCCCTCCCCTTTCCTCAATACCCTTTCATTATGGCATCCATTCACTCTTTCCCTTTTTCTTCTTCTTGAAGGCATTTTTAAGAGTGTTTTATTCTAGAGTTTAGTCAGCATGCTATAGTAGGAGGTAATAAACAGTAGTAGATAGAACATTGACCCTGGAAGTCAGATGCCAGGGTTTGAATCCTGCTGTGTGACAATTACCAAATCCCTTACCTTCCTTGAGCCTCAGTGTGCTCATCTTTAAAACTCAGTAGTTTTATGCTCTGTAGAGAGGCAGACTGGTATAGTTCATAGAGCGCTGAACTTGGACTTAGGAAGACTTGAGTTTAAATCTAAGGGCACCTAGGTGAACAGAGTAGATAGAGGTGGACTGGGAACTGAGTCTACAGTAAGAAAGATTCCTCTTCCTGAGTTCAAATTCAGTTTCAGACGCTTATTAAGCTATGTGACCCCAGGGCAAGTCATTTGACCTTTTTTGCCTGTTTCATCATATGTAAAATAAGTTGGAGAAAGAAATGGCAAGCCACTCCATTATCTTTGCCAAGAAAACCCCAAGTGGAATCATGAAGAGTCTGAAACAAATGAGCAACAAATTGAAATTTAGAATCAGAGTGTTGTTAAGAGAACACAATGTGATCACGTATGGAAAGAACTTTGGAAAACATGAAATTGTACGTGTCAGCTACTGTTCTCCACAAGAGAAAAGGATTATTATTTCTTCAGGAATATAGGGGTGCATTTAAAACAAACGTATTTATAAAAGAGAACTACATGGTCCTAGACTGGGTGGTACCAAATCTTTAAGGAAAATATTCCAGGGGTGGCTAGGAGGTGCAGTGAATAGAGCACCAGCCCTGCAGTCAGGAGGACCTGAGTTCAAATTCGGACTCAAACACTTGACATACTTAGTAGCTGTATAACTTTGGGCAAGTCACTTAACCGCAATTGCCTCCAAAAAGCAAAAAAAAGAAAATATTCCACCACTGAGATACGCCTTCTGGCTTTTCTGCTGGCTAAGAGTGTATATCATGGTGCCCAGCTCCTTTGTTGCCTTCCAAACTGCTGGATTTCTAGTCCAGGAATTTGCAATAGTGTAGTGTTGTCACAGTTTGGTGATTTGCCTCCAAATTCCCAAGGTCTGTGTGACATTGCCCTAAGTATAGGCTTGTCGGCCTCCAGATGAAATGTTTGAATGATGAGGTATTACAACACTGCTTAGGTTCCAGGGCTCAGGTCAATCAGCTCCTTCTTCTGTGTGGCTCCTTGAGAAACCCAGATCCCTGTCAAATTTGGTGAGGGAGGAGGAAGGTATGTTACCTTCGCTGCCTTCTGCCCCCAATGATTTGAAATTGGATCTCTTGGGCATTCTGGCCTGAGGTGACTTATTCATTCTATAATCCCTGTCTCACCCTCATCCAGTTAGGAAACCTAATTCTTAGTGCCTGCCCTCTACCTACTTTTATTTCTCTTTACTAAGTTAGGCCCATGCACTTCCTCTGCTCAAACAGAGAAGACAGAAAGAATTATCACAATTAGAGCTTTCCCTGCCCCCACCCCACCATTCAGAAAACTGAATCATGCAGTCCATTGGTAAAATATTAATAACTCATTTTATAATATCTAAAGTTGAAAGGTATCTTCAAGCTCACTGAGTCTAACGTTTTCATTTTTGTAGATGAAGAAACTATCAACCAGAGAAGTGATATGACTTACCCATGTCACACAGTATCAGTAGAAGGGATTTCCTCACAGAGAGTTCCTTTTACCTACAAAATCACACTAAATGGTAGAGTCAGGATTTGAACACATGCCTTTGGGCAGTATATATGCCCTCCAAATCATAGTACCACAACCTTATCTGAAAAAGAGAAAAGGTCCCAGGAAAAGAAGGACTGGCACAACATTAAACCTTCTTGTTTTGTACATTTTCATCTAAACCTCAAAGTCAGTCACTTTGCAGCCACCCTCCTCCCCCACCAAATCTGTCAAGGGACCTGGGGTTCTCACAGATCCACGAAGAGGAAGAAATGAAATGTCCTGAACCCTGGAACCTAAGGAGTGTTGTAATGCCTCATCATTGAAATAGTTTTCAGTTAGAGGTCAACAAGCGCATACTTAGGGCAATGTCCCACCGGTCTTGGGAATCTGGAGGCAAAGCACCAAAGTGTGACAATGCTACACTCTTGCAAATTCCTGGACTAGAAATCCCACAATTCTCCTAAACTAACTCAGCATCTTCTCTTTGTTCTGTTAGAAAGGATAATGAAAGGGTCATTGGTTAGTGACCCAATGACCAACCACCATTCCAGAGGACTCATGATGAAATAGGCTCCCTACCTCCTGATACGGAGGTAATGAACTCAAAGTACAGATTGAGACATATATTTTTAGACATGTCCATTGTGGGAATTTGTTTTGCTTGACTGTGCATGTTAATAACAGGGGATTCTGTTTTTCTTACTTTCTTCATGGAGGAGGGTTGGGGAGGAAGTAAGAAAGAGAGAAGGTAGTTGTTCATTTGAAAAAAACAATTTAATTTTTTAAAAAAGAGAAAGTAGCAACCCTTAGGATGCTTCCTCTTCTCTCTTTCTTGTGGGACTATATTTACAACCAAAACCCAGGTTTATGACCTCAAAAGAAGTACAAGACACACAAATTTAGAGCCACCTCCCTTCCAAATGTTTATATGGATTATTTGTGCCCAACCTATGTTACAGCCTTCCAAACTTGTATTAGTCTTGATCAGTCACAGTTGGATGCACTGTACCTTGATACTAACATAGTGATGTCATTTTGGTACTCTTCAAACCTGAAGGACAACAAGCAACTGGCCTTGTAATGTCATTGGTATAAGGGACTTCCAGCAAGGTAAATCCCTCTTCCCATGCAGATTAGTATTTTCTCTGAAATATATAACCTTTATAGGTTGCCTGAGGCATAAGGAGGTTAAATGACTTACCCAGGGACATAGCTAGCATATGTCAGAGGCAGTACTGGAACCTAGGTCTTTCTCACTCCAGTATCATCTCTCCATCTGCTGTATGGAGCTTTGGATATCCCTGCTAATCCCTATAGATAAGACCTACTGAATTAACAAAGTCTGAGAAAAGTTGAAGTTATTAGAAATATAGACTGGTATTTTATAACACATTTTCTTTTTAAAAGTCTGGGTCTCATCTCTCCCAGGTTTGAAATACACCTGCCTAATCAAGGTCCTGATCTTGTGGCTTATTGGCATGGATGCTTTAATCTGCTTCATAACCAACCAGGGCTAGTTCACCCTCTTTAGGCAACCTATTGGCCTGCCATATTGGTAGAAGATTTAGTGCAGACACCCAGTCAACTTAACCCTAACATACCTCAGAACTCTTATGTTCAAGCAATTCACCAGCCTCAGTATCTCCCAGTAGCAGAACATCAGAGGTAGAGAGACCACAAACATTATCTCATTAAACCCCTTCATTTGACACATGAGTACCCCAAGGTCCAAGGATTAAGTGACTTCATACCTTCTATTAAGAACTCTTTCAATCTAGGCAAGAACAGTCTAGTGGTATAGAAGGTTCTAGTTATGCTCCTTATTCAGTGGTACACCAAGAATGAATGAATGGATGGATGGATGGATGGATGGATGGATGGATTGATGGATGAAAGAGCATTTATTGAGCACTTACTTAATGTGCCAGGTACTATGATGTGAAAGGGATCCAAATTTAAATGGCAGGGCAACTGTTGTCCTTGAAATGCTTAATTTCTAATGGGGGAAGACATATAGTGGAGTAGTATCAAGGAAGGGGTGTTTTGTCAAGGAAGTCACAGGGATAGTGAATAAAATCATAGAACAATTGGTTGATATGTTCTTTCCCAGAATGATAGCATTACTTTTGTCACCATTCCCAAAGACCCAGTCTTCTCCAAAGGCTAATAATAACTTACATTTATATAACATCACAAGGGACCAAGATCTAGAGCTCAAAGGGACTTTAGAGGCTATCTAGGCTAACCTGACCATTTTATGGATGAGGAAACTGAAACCCATGGAGGTTAAAAAAAACTTTTGTCTCATTCCATTCTAATAATAAATATAAATTGAAATTTCAATCCAAATCCAATGGTCTTTATCCTCTATATACCTGCCCATGTGATTTTGTCAGAAGAGGTAGCGTAGTGGAAAGCACAGTTAGAAAATTGTTTGAATCCCAGCTCTGCTACTGCCTGAACTTTTTACACTTTCCTGATAACAACCCTGTGAGGTAAGGAATGCAAGAATTATTATCCCCATTTTATAGAAAAGAATACTGTGATACTAACAGGCTCTGTGACATAGAATGTGATGTGCTCCCATAGATAATAAATATCTGAGTTGAGAACTGAACTTAAATCTCCTGACTCCAAGTACAGCTCTCTCTTTGTGACACACCAGGGGACCAGATCCTTGATCTCCAAAGTCCAACCCACCTGACACTCCATTCAGATATTCATTAGTTTGGAATGGGGGAAATGGAGTTATAAGAGGAAACCCAGAGGAAAAATTCACAGGACTTAAATCAGGAGGCTTGGGTTAGGAGACTATGAGTCTACCACTAACTGATTGTGTGACCTTTGGGCAAGTTAATTCATGTCTCTGGGTCGCAGATTCCCCATCTTTTAAATTAAAGACTTGGACTAAATGATCTGGAAGGTTCCTTTCAGCTCTAAAGATTTCTCTGATCCCAAAATGTGGCTGCAGGACCAGCTCTAGGCACAGTTGTGAAAGAGTTCCCATGTATATACTGATTAACAATTTACAAAGTACATTCAATTCAATGTAGATCAAGAACTTACTGTGTGCAATCTGGCCTACCATGTGTAAGGCACTTGCGCTTACTATGATCCTGTGAGATGAAGGTTTAAGTAAAGTTAGTATTTGGCCATCACCCCCCATATTCCCCTCCTTTCAGATTATCCCTGAGCACATTGAGATGTCTAATATGGCACTAGGGTTGACTCTTCCTGCATAGGTTCCATGGTACATAGGGCAATGTAAGGAACAATGCATTTTGAGTCAAAGGACCTGGGTTCAGCTCTTGACTCTGGTACTTATTGTGTGATCTCAGGTAGTTCTGTTATTTCCTCTCTCTGGGACTCAGTGTCCTCTACTGTAAAAAGAAGGAATAGGAATATTTGGTCTCTAAAAAGTCTTTCGATTCTAAATGTATGATCCTATGAACTCCTCACGCCCTATCCAAATTTTACCTATTTTTATACGAAGTTATTTTCATATTGTCTTTTGCCG
The DNA here is from genome assembly GCA_028646575.1 of Pseudocheirus occidentalis. Lineage (NCBI taxonomy): Eukaryota > Metazoa > Chordata > Mammalia > Diprotodontia > Pseudocheiridae > Pseudocheirus > Pseudocheirus occidentalis. The sequence continues at coordinate 88,813,747 of CM053594.1, forward strand.
TAGACTGCTGGTTTCTTGAGAGGAGGTACTGGGTAGCCGTTTTTCTGGTTTGGGGTGCTTGAGAGGGGGGTTGACTTTGTATTCCCAATACTTAGTGGAGTGGCCAGAATATAGCAGGTTCTTAAGAAATGCTTATTGTTTAGACTTGACTTGACCTAATCCCAACTAGTATTTTCCTAAGATAACTTCTTTTTTTTTTCCATGGTCACAGGCCTTCTGAAAACCATGCCTTAATGTCAAATCCAATGGCTTTTTCTCCCTTAAATTCCTTATCTTTAATCTTTCTGTAACATTGAACATCATTGACTGCCCATTCCTCCAAGGTGCATTTTTCTCCCTTCAAAGACTCCATGGTCTTCTGGTTCTCCTTCTTCCTCTCACCCTGCCCCTCTTCTATCTCCGTCACTGGCTCTTCTCATTCTTTTTTTTTTTTTGCTTTTTTTTTGGAGGGCAGTTGGGGTTAAGTGACTTGCCCAAGGTCACACGGCTAGTTTTTTGTGTGTGTTAAGTGTCTGAGGCCAGATTTGAACTCAGGTCCTCCTGACTCCAGGGCCGGTGCTCTATTCACTGCACCACCTAGCCACCTCGGTTCTTCTCATTCTTGACCCCCAGTTATTGGTGTTCTCCAGGTCCATGACCCTCTTCTTTTTTATTTCCCCTCCTTTGGCCATTCCATCCACAGTCATGGTTTTAACTGCCATCTCTGTGCAAATGACTGTCAAATATGCATCTACAATCCTAACTTCCAATTCCATCTGTCCAGTGAAGATCTCTGCTAGATGTTCTGACTCCTCAATCTCAGCATATCTCCTACCCATGTCTTCTAGTTTAGTCTTCAAGGGCCTAATAAAACATATATAATTATTTCCTCCCACATACACACATATAAAAGCCTTCCAAATATTTGAAGATAAATATCCTTCCCCACCTCCTCCCAGTCTTCACTTCTCCAGATTAAATATACCCAGTTTCTTCAACTGATTTTCATGTGACATGAACTCAAGGCTCTTTTTCTTCCTGGTTGGCCTTCTCTGGACACCTCCTCAACTTATGAATGTCCTTTTTAAATTGTGGGACCCTGAAATTAACACAATCATTCAAAAGTATTTTGACCAAAACAGGACAGAGTTCAGTCCACTTTCTAGTCCTGTCCAATTCTTCATAATTCCATTTGGGGATTTTTTGGAAGAGATACTGAAGCGGTTTGCCATTTCCTTCTCCAGATCATTTTGCAAATGAGGAAACTAAGGGAAAAGGGGTGAAGTGACTTGCTGAGCATTACACAGTTAGTAAGTGTCCAAGACCAGATTTGAACTGAGGAAGATGTCTTCCTGACTCCAGGCCCCGTACTTTATCCACTCTGTCACCTAGCTGCCCCATAGGGCAGAGTCCAGGGAGACCATCACCTCCTCAATCCTAGAGGCCTGGCTTCTTGTGATAGAGTCTAATGTGGCATTCATTTTTTTTGGGGGGGGAAGGGGGTTTGCCACATAACACTACTAACTCATAGGGAGTTTATAGACCACTAAACGTTCTGGGTAATTTTTCAGAACAACTGCTTTCAAACCATATTTCCCCCAGCTTATACTTTTGAAGTTGGTTTTTGTGCCCATGAATAAGATTTTACATTGATCCTTATTGGATTTCATTTTACCTGATTTATCCCATGTTCAAACCTCTCAAGATTTTTATAAATCCTAAACTCATTTATCCAGTGTGCCAATTAGCCCTCCCAGCTTTATGTCAGCTACAAATTCAATGAGCATTACATCAGTGCCTTTATCTAACTGAGATATAAATATTAAGCAACACAGGGTCAAGGAAAGAATCCTGGAGTACCACCCTGGAGACCTCTTGACAACTAGACATTGAACCATTAACAACTATTCTTTGAGTCTAGCTATCCAGTCATTTCTAAATCAATCTAATTGCATCTAATTCAAGGGTTGGCAATCTGGGAGTCAAATCCAGTCTGAGGTCTGTATTTCTGCCATCCCAAGCTAAGAAGAATTTGTACTTTTAAAAAGTATTATTTACTTATTTTTAACATTCTTTTTTATTTTGAATTCCAAATCTTCTCCTCCCCTCTAACCTCTCCCCACCCATTGAGAAGACAAGGTATATATCAGTTTTACACATTAAATTATGTAAAACATATTTTATGTTAACTAAAGAAATAAAGGAAAAGAAAGTGAAAAATTATACTTCAATTTGCACTCAGAATTTATCAATTCTCTCTCTGGAGATGGATGATTTTTAATTTTTTAAGTAAGTGTAAAAGCCATTCTTAGTTTATTGACCGTAAGTGGAATTTGGCCCTCAAGCCATAGTTTGCCAATTTCTGATCCAATCTACATATCTCTAGAATAGCATAATGTACTAGATATTACAAAAACTGGGGTAACCGATAGTCGTAACATTCTCACCTACTCCTAGATTAGTAATCCTGTCCAAAAAAGGCAATGACATTAGGCTGGCATGACCTATTCTTACTGAAGCCATTTTGGTTCTTTGTAGTCACTGTTTCTCTTCTGATATGTTTGCCAACCATCCAGTCACTGTTGGTATTTTACTAGGAATTGAAGTCAAGTCACTAGACTATGGTGTTTTTTTATCTCTATTCTCTTTTTTTTAAAAATCAAAGCATGGATAGAACACAGGCCCTGGAGTCAGGATGACCTGAGTTCAAATTCAGTCTCAGATACTTAGCTATGTGACCCCGGGGAAGGAAAGGAAGGAAGGAAGGAAGGAAGGAAGGAAGGAAGGAAGGAAGGAAGGAAGGAAGGAAGGAAGGAAGGAAGGAAGGAAGGAAGGAAAGAAAGAAAAAAGAAAGAAGAAAAGAAAAGAAAAGAAAAGAGAAAAGAAAAGAAAAGAAAAAAAGAAAAGAAAAGAAAAGAAAAGAAAAAAATTTGAGCTTCTACAATCTTGTAGTTACTCTCCTAATTTCCAGGATCTTTCAAATATCACTGACAATGGCTCAGCAATCATCTCTTTCTGGAATGTCCTATCTTCCTCCCCGCTATTTCAGTTCTTTGCCCACTGACATTTTTCAAGGTTTAATTCAAATGCCACCTCCTTCATGCATGTTTCCAGACCCTCAGGCAATAATGATCACCCCGATTCAGCGAAACTGGATTTGTTTGGTTTTGTTGCTGTCCCTAGGGTATCACATGACATCTCCTAACTCCAATCATTTTCACTCGTTGTTCCCCACACGAAAAGTCTCTCTTTTTGTCTCTGTGTCCTGGCTTCCCTGGCTTCCAAGGGCCAAAATCCCTCCTTCCCTTTCCGTCAGCTGAAGTCCCACCTTCTGCAAGAAGCCTTTCCTAGTCCTCCTTAATCTTAGTTCCTTTCCTCTGAGATTATCCCCAATTTATCCCATTTCTCTCTAGTTTGTAAATATTTATATGTCACCCTGTTCCCACCCTCACCCCCACCCCCTTAAACTAAGAGCTCCTTGAGAGCAAGAACTATTTTTTGCCTTTCTTTGTATCCTCACCAATTAGTACAGTACCTGGATCATAATAGGTGCTTAATAAACCAATGCTTTTTGACTTGATTTGACTTAACTTGTCAGTTCTTTCAAGACCTGGGATGTAGTTCCTCTGGCCAGGTGACTGAAATTCATCAAGGGCAGTGAGGAGCTCTTATTCATCTGAGGTATCAACTTTTTCTTACTTCTCTAGGGCATCAACTCCCTGTTAGTCATTTTGTTTCCAATGGAAAAATCACTCTCCTTGTCAAAGAAAAAAAAAAGCAAGATATGAACTGAGCAGGATTTGGGGCTTTCTCCCTTTTAGTAGTGACTGTTGTCCCATCCATCACAAGCAATGGTCCTCTCCTTTCCTTGACCCTTCTTTCCCCCTCTGTATAGATAAAAAGAAGCCACCTCTCTTTTTTGCCCTTACATTCCCTCATCAGTCTCATCTCATTCTGAGTTTTAGCTTTACATTCCTGTCACCCATCACAATAGTGTTTTAGTGTTACTAGTGTTGCTAGTTTAGTGCTAATGTTGCCGAGTCAAAATGCTAACAGACTGAGTTTACAATCCATTAAACTCCTAGGTCATTACCACAAGAACTTTTGTCTATCCCTGACTCCCTAATCCTTTACTTCTACAACTGAGTCTTTGGTCCTAAATGTAGAACTTTGCATTGCCCCTATTGTGTTTCATTTTATTAGATTAGGTCCACATTTTTAACTTGTTAAGAAATTTTTGGATCTCGACTCTGTTATCCAGTGTCAGTTATCCCTCCCAGGTTTGTGTCATCTTTGAAAGTGATGAATGCTACTTCTATGCCTTCATCTAAGACACTGACAAAGACATTGAGTAACATAAGATTAAGGATAGATACTTGGGACACTTCACTAGAGACATCCTTCCACCTTGACATTAACCCTTTAATGATTATTTGGGGGGCTCCATCATTCAACCAATTCCAAATACACCTAACAATACTATTATCTAGCTCATATGCTTTTTCATTTGGTCTACAGAGTTTTAGAGACTAACAAATATTTTATTGAAATTTGAGTCTACCACGTCAACAGCATTTCCCTGATCTACCAGTCTAGTTACCCTGTGAATAAGGAAAATGAGGTTATTCTTGCACAGCCTGTTCTTGATGAAATCATTCTGGCACTTACAGATACCTGTTCCCTTTTATAAATGCTCACAAACTATTCCCTTAATAATACCTCTTAGAAGGTCAAAGTTCAAAGTCAAACTCACTAACCAAAATTGAGAAAACAATTTCTTCCCAGGAACAACCTTATTTTTTTTAATGGAAACATTTACAGCCTCTCTGACCCTGTATCATTTCTCCTGTTCTCTTTGACTTTTAAAAGGTCATTGACAGTGGTTCAGAAGTCACATCCACCCATTTTTTTTAATATCTTGGGATCTATAGTGTGCTGAAGTCAGCTCTTGAGAACAATTGTTAATTTTTTAGTGTGAGTACAACTTAAACCTCAGAAATAGGCAAATCTTAGAAGTCATGACTTGATTTGTTATTCTGTTAATTGTCAAGACTTTAGAAAGTGACAGAAAATGTTGATAATGCAAATTAAATTTAAAAGTGTGTCAGCACCTTTTCAGGGAGTCAAGTGTTAAGCATGCACCAGCACACCCCTGCTTGGGATGTAGTTCACCTGGGTCAGGTGATATGAACTCATCAAAGATGATACTCTAGCTTTATTTTTACATTGATTGTCCAGGGATAACATTTAGTCACTTTTGTTCCACTCTTTCAACTCCAAATGGGCAGATAGGTGGCTCAGCTATGTGACAGGTCTAGAGTCAGACCTGAGTTCAAATCTGGCCTCAGACACTAGCTGTGTGACTCTGGGCAAGACACTTAACCCTGTTTGCCTCAGTTTCCTCATCTATAAAGTAATCTGGAGAATAATTGGCAAACCATTCCAGTATCTTTGCCAAGAAAACCCTAAATGGGGTCACCAAGAGTCATACATTACTGAACACCAACTGAATGACAAATTCCACTCCCAATATTATTTTCCATGATAGAAAAAAAGGATTCAAGCTAAGATCTGAGTCCTTTGTTTTCTCTTCATTTTACATTATTATAGTATATCATTTCCTTGCTTATGAAGCTCCAATAGCTCCCTGTTACCTCTAGGTTAAAATTCACACTCCTCTGGCTCTTAAAAAATCTTTCCCCATCTGACTCCAATCTACCTTTCCAAGATTATTCATGTTATCCTTCATGCCTTCTACAATTCAGACCAACTGATTGGTTAGCTGTACTCTGTGCAAGACAGAAACTCTAAGTGCTCACATTTATACCAATTAATTTTATCTTATTCTATTTAAAGCACTATTGTGGTCTGTCAAGATTTGGGGCGGGAGATGGAAGGGAGTCGGGGAGGATTCTGACTTTATTATCCAATATGTTAGCTGTCCCTCCCAGTGTGGTGTCATATATGCCTTTCCCACTTCTGGGACTTGGTACAGACTATGTCACAGGCTTAGAATATGCTCCCTCCTCACTTCCACCCCCTAGGATGCCTGGCTTCCTTCAGGCTCAGCTCATGGATGTACCACCCTTTAGAAGGAGTCTGTTTTCATTCTCCTCTCCCTACTGCTAGTGCCCTCTACCCAGAAGTTGCTTTGTATCTACTTTGAATATGTTTTGTGTTTAATTTTCTATGTGTAGCTAATTTCTCCCTTCCCTCTCCCAATCCCATACAATAGAATGACAACTCCTTACAATGTGAGGTTTTTTCTCACTGTATTCCCCAGGGCCTAGCACTTAGTTATGTCCCCATCTAGAAGTTTGCCTCCCTCCAGCTTCTTCAATTTTTCTGGACATCCCAAGAACATCAATGGAGCTCATGACCTTGCCATATATTATCCTTTGCTCTCCCCACATGACAAGGTTCTCATCTTTTTCACTCATCCTTCGCTCATTCTTTAATAACATCTTCTACTCTAGTTCCCCATAATTCTTTGATTGTAATGCATTGATCGCAGCATGCACACTGCCATCATCCTATAGTTAATAACTCATTTTTAATCCCTCAGAGACCAGTTTTCTGTGACTCAAAGTCATGTTACACCACAAGTGATTCCTTGTTGTTCAGTCATTTCAGTTGTGTCTGTCTCTTCATGATCCTGTTTGGAGTTGGCTTGGCAAAGACATTAGAGTGATTTGCCATTTCCTTCTCTAGCTCATTTGACAGATAAGGAAACTGAGGCAAACAGGGTCAAGTGACTTGCCCAAAGTCACCCAGCTAGTAAATGTCTGAGACTAGATTTGAAATCAGATCTACCTGACTCCAGTCCCAGTGCTCTATCCACTGCACCACCCAGCTGTACCACCAGTGATACAGAACGATTTTTCAGACTAGTTCAGCTTTTCCCTGTTTATTCATCTCACAGTGCCAGGTGGAGTGGTCCTTTTTCCAAATGTTTTCACAATTTACCAGCCCAACAACCAGCTCCAAAGTATTGGTCAGAATCAAGTGCCAAATGGCAGTTTCCCTCATCATTAACAAAATGACAGGAGTTTGCACAACCTATATCACTGACTTTGGCTTCTCTTGCTGGTGAAATTATAGAGCAAATTAGTAAAAGGATGATATTTACGTATTAAGACAGGGAAAGGGTGATCTTTAAAAGCCATCATGGTTTCATCAACAATGGATCAAAGCTAGACTAACCTCATTTCATTTTTTTACAGGGTTCCTAAATAGATTAGATCAAGGAGACATGATTTATCTAGATTTCAGCAATGGGCTTCAAACATTTCTCATGCTATCCCTGTGGGTAAGAAGGGGAAATATGGCCTTGGAATGGTGAAGAGGATGTGAAATGATTTGAATGATTGAATCCAGAGCAGTCACTAATGAGTTGATGCCAACTTGGAGGGAGATCTCTAATGAAGTGTCCTAGGATCTGTCCTTGGCCCTACATTCAACATTTTTATTAATGACTTGATTGAAAACATGGATGGTGTGTTTCTCAAATACAGATGACAAAAAGTCAATATGACAAAAGTCAGTATGACAAAGTCAGAATCTGAAAAGGCCTCTACGAGTTGAAACACTGGGTGGAATCTTACAAGATGTGATATAACACACTTGTGTTTAAAGAATATGAGGTAAGGGGTGAGGAGGTAGTTCTTATGACAAACCTTTGACAGCTTTGATGCACTATAAGGTGGCCCTATTCAAGGTAGCCCCAAAGTCTTCATGCAGATTTAAGCTACTAAAATTTAAAACTACATTATGAATAGGTTAAAGGTGCATTAATAGCTTAAATCTGCATGAAGACTTTGAAGCCACTCTGTATAAACCAGCAATTTGACATAAAGGCAAAAAAAAAACCTAATATGATTTTAGGGTCTTTAGACAATCTTGGGATTTAAGTATTGCCATGGACGTCAGGAGTCATCTACCTGAATAAGTTGCCCTTCAACTGTAAAACTAACAACTCATCATTGAGCTGTGACTTGAACACTTCCTAAAAGGGCAAATCCATTCTGATCATTAAGAAATGTTTCTTTAACATAAAACTTAAACCTGTCTCTTTGTAACTGCCATCCATTGTTCCCTGTTCCTCCCAAAGAAACTACATAGAACAAATTTTCCATGTGATAGCCCTTTAAGTGCTTGAAGACAGGCTTTCACAGTCATCCCCCATTCTTTCAGCCATTCCTCCTTTGGCACAAACTGCAGACACTCAAGTCCTCTCATTATTGTGGTTGTGCCCTCTGGATATAACTCCAATTTAGCAATGCCCCTCCTTACATGTGGTGTACCCAGAGCAAAGAGCAATTCCCCAAGTACGATCTGAATAGAGCTAAATATTATAGAACTATCAACTCCTTACTCTTATACACTGACTCTATTAGTTAATGCATCCAAAAATCACCTAGTTTTCTATGTTGCTGTGTTATACGATTGTCTCATAGTAATCTTATATCTCATTAAAATCGCTCAGATCTTTATCAGAAAAAAAAGCTTCTGGAGAGACACACTACTCTCATCTTATACTCCTGAAATTGATTTATTTGAATTTTCACATTAATTCCTGTTAAATTTCAATTTATTTAATATAAACCAATATCCTAATCTATTAAAATGTTTTAAATCCTAAATCTATATTCAGTTTGCTACCTATATCTCCCAACTTTCTGCAGATGTGATAAGTGTATTATCCATGTTACCAATGAAAGTGCTAAAATACCAGCCACAGACTTTTGGGGCATTCCTCTGGAGACCTGTCTTCTAAGTTGATATCTAACTGTTAATGGCTAGTTTAAGGACTCAGACACTCAGCTAGTTTTAAATCTATCCAATAGTATTCTCATTTAGCTCACATATCTCTAGCTCTACAAGAAAAGTATTAGAGATTTCATTAGATGCTTTGTTAAAAACCTGATTTAACTTTACCTACAACATTTTCCTGTTAGCAACCCTGTCAAAAAAGAAGATGAGGTTGGATTGGCATGCCCTCCTCTCAACAAAGTAATACCGGCTTTTTAAAAATCCTTGACTGAAGCTAGTGGATAGTTTAAATTCCAGAATTCTGAGCTGCAGTAGGCTTAAAGCCAATTAGATGTCTACACCAAGAACCAATATGATGAACTTCCAGGAGTAGGAGGCCACCAGTTGCCCTGAGGAGGCACAGACAAACCCAGGTCAAAAACAGAGGTTGTCAGAGCTTCCATGATGATCAGACTTGGTATTGGGCCTATGCAAGGCTGCTGTCCTTACAAGTTGGGCAAGAATTTATTTAATCTCTTTCATGTTACATCCTAGAATTTTGCTAAAATTGAAGTCAAATCACCAGGCTATAGATTTGAAATTCCAATCTCTTCCCTTTGTTGAAGATTGAGACCCCGTTTGCACTTCTCCAGTCTTGTAACATGTTTCTCACTCTCCTCATCTGTCCAATGATCAGCACAGATAGTGCTTCAGCAATCACATCTTTCAGTTATTTTAGTATGAAAGGACATCTCTCATCTGGGCCAGGTGACTTGAACAGATTAAGGAGAGTTGGATATCTCCCTCTCTACCTATCTTCAGCACCAACTCCCTATTTGTCTTGTTCTCTCCAGTCCAAGAAAGAATACAGAGCAAAACAAAAATTCAGCAACACTCTTACTCTTTCTTCGCTTTTTCTCTTTTCTCCAATAAATCATTTTAAATCCCTTTTTGTTGTCCTTAGCTCCTCGGAGTTTCAGTGCTCAGAGCCTTTATTCTCCTTTTTCATAATGAATTTCTTTTATTTGACCTTGCTTTCATCTTCAAAATACTGTATGAGAACCTAACAGTTCAAGAGACACCTGTGCCACCATAATATTCCTTTTTTCAGGTCCCTTTTTTCCTCCTCATTGGAAAGCATGGCAACCAGAATTTTCATCTCTTGGAGACAATACTTTTTAGAATATGCTCATGGTGGAGGAGTTAAAAACAATGAATCCATCCTTAAATTATCATTCAGTTTCAAGAACTAAGTCATAATTTCAACAAAAGTATCAATGAATCAATAACCTCTCCGAAGTAGGTACTCCTACCATCATTACAGAGTACAACATGCTCATACCTCCCCAATCCATGTGTCTTCCCATCTGCTCTTCACAGGTGGTCCACTCTACATGCTGAGAGTCCCCTCCTTTATCACCTGACAGTGTGCGGGTATTACTGAAGCATACAGGCCATCCATCTGTCATCCCTCATTGCCACTAATTGCCAGCCCACTTCCTTTTCCAGGCATGAATCTCTTTGATGACATCTTTATATCATTTCCCACACATACTTCATCATTCATAATGTGCTGAAGTTTATTTGTACCCATCATTTGTTGCTAAATAACAAGTTTGAATGGCTCACAGTTTGGGCTCCTTGGAGATTGTGATATTCCTTAATCTGTGACTATAGAGCATCACTGGAAGAACATTGTTTTACAAGATAGAAGTAAGGCCATCATTAAATTCACTTCTTTTGAAGGCTGTAAGGCACTTACGATTTACCAAATCATGGAGATGATCACATTTTTACAGACTGTAAGACTAATCTAAAGATCTTATCTAAGAATGGGCATGATGGTGCTCACCTACAGATCCTGCTATAAGGAATAGAGTTTGAGAGTTCTGAATGGCTGTGGGATAAAGCCAATTGGAAGTTTGGAACCAATATGGTAGGCCTTCTGGGAACGAAGGACCACCAGGTTACCTAAACAGGACATCAAAGCTACCATGCTAATTAGAAGTGACATGGACTCTTAAAAGGCTGCTGCTAGCGTTCACATTCAGTCTTCAGTAGCTTGGCTCCAAATTTAGAAAGACTGAGACAAAATAAAATATCCAATCACCAGCACTGCAAGTGTGCTTAACTTCAACTTTTTTGGATTGTTGTTCATTGCTGCCTATGGAGGTAGCAGGTATTCATTGAGTTATTTCAGTCCCATTTCTGAACATTCAGTCTTTCTATATTGGACAGCGTCTGATGAGCATAGCTTCTACCAAATCCACCTGGCTCTGTTAGCATGCCATCTAGCATTTTGTGTCCTGGCTATATGGAAGCTAAGCCACTAACAGTTAGTGAAGTCTCCAAAACATTTTCTTCTAACGGCCCTTCATGGACCATTTTTTCCTGAATCTACCTAATTTCTTTTTGAAACTATACTTCCAAAAGACAGTGTGCTGCAGTAGAAAGAATTCTGGGAGAATCTGCACTTTGCCACCTCTGGAATCTCAACCAAATCATTTCACTGCTTTTTCCTCATCTATAGAATGGATTTCATTATGAAGCCCTTTATGCTACTTCTCTCCAGGGATATTGTGGGACTGACTGCATTTAGATAATTATATAAAGTTAAATAAGAGTTATAATTATTATTATGCTTAGTCTGTGCCATCTCTTTGGTTTTTGGATCAGACCTGTTATTTCATTTGGTATAGATGGTATCTACTAATGCAGGGTGAGACCTGCTCTATAACTTACACTTTTAGAGAGCTGTGAAATGACATGTTTGGGATCATGAAGTAAGTGATAGAATCAGGACTTGAATCCAAATCTTTGACTCCAAGGTCAACTTTATCCTCTATGTCATACTGCCTCTGATGTCTGAGGCAGCTAGATGATGCAGGGGATAGAGCACCTTGCCCAAAATCAAGAAGACCTGCATTCACATCTGGTCTCAGACACTTACTGGGCAAGTCATTTAATCTCTGTCTGCCTCAATTTCCCTCAACTGTCAAATGTGTTCAATAGCAGCATGTCTCTCCCAGGGCTGTTGGGTGGATCGATGAGATCATATTTGTAGAGCTCCTAGCACAATGTCTAACACTTAATAGGTGTTTAATAATGCCCTTTTCCTTCCTGTCTTTTAGAGTAACAAATTTCATAAGTATACCCTTACTTTATTAAGTGGTATATCTTTTCACACAAAGGATCTCGGAATTTCTTAGTATGGAGAACTCCTTGCTTTGTGGACACTCCCTCCACCATCACAAATAACCCTCTATGACTTCATAAACTGGAGAAATGACTAAAGAACATAGAAGTAAAATTACTTGTAGAGTCATACAACCAGTATGTGTGAGAAGCAAGATTTGAACCTAGGACTGAACTTGACATCCTGTCCACTAAGTCAATATAACAGGGCTTTCTCCCTAAGCTGAAGAATTGTGTGTGTGTGTGTGTGTGTGTGTATGCATGTGCATGTGCAGAAAAAGATGCAATGGATTGGTGGAGAGAATGCTGAGCCCAACATGTACCTGTGTATAGGGTGAAGATGGTATCTGAGCTTCAGGAGAGAAATAGACATAAGTGGTTCCAGGCACTTTTTGGGAGACATTTGGAAAAACTTTAGAGTCTGTAGAAACATAGGGGAAACTGGGGGCTCAAAATGTCCTTTATTTCCAACTTATCTCCTTAGAAACATTCCTTTGGGTGAAATTGGGCCTTCTCTTTTATTTGAACTGTTTGAACTGAGATTTTATCTCACAGAAAAGAACTAATTTACTCTGTTGTATTTTCTGTTAAGTCCTAATGTAGGCATGCCAATTTCAATTTGCTATATTGTTTGCATAAATGTGTTTACTCTGTATTAACTGCTTCTGATACTCATTGACATAATCAGAGTTTGGTAAGAATGAGTTAAGTCAGCAAGTGGACAGTAAGGGTTGGAGAACAGGGAAGAAGCTCTTGTTCTTAACCCACCGTACCCCTGGAACAGCATTATTTAAAGGGAACAGATGGGTATAATTCTAGTCCTTTATCTCTTTTGGAGATAGGAAAAAGCAATCACCCTAATAAGGCTCTTCCACTCCCCTCCAGGTGAAAATAAAATTTTCCCTTAGAAAGAAGTTGGACAAGACAGTTCCAAAGAACACATGATGCAAAATCATGACCTCATCCAGAGAAAGAATTGGTAGAGTCTGAATGCAGACCAAAGGGTACTATTTTCACTTTGGGTTTTTTTAAATTTTTTTCCCTTTTGTTCTATTTCTCCTTTTACAACTCATAATATGGGAAAATGTTTTACATAATTGTACACGTATAACCTATTTATCAGATTGTTTGCTGTCTTAGGAAGGGGGGAGGAAAGAGAGGAAGGGAAGAAAATTTGGAACTCAAAATCTTACAAAAATGAATGTTGAAAATTGTCTTTATGTGTCATTAGGGAAAAATACTATTTACATATTAAAATAAAATAAAAAATAAAATAAACATATTAAAATAAAATAAAATATTTACATAAAAATAAAATAAAAAATAATTTAAAAAATTAAAATAAAATAAAATGAAAGTTCATCAGATTCCAAAGATACTTTTTCATGCCACCAAAAAGCCTTACCTAGACAATCCATATAGTCATATATGTGTGTGTGTGTGTGTGTATCTGTCATAGGAACCCACATCTCATAACAGAATGCCTCAACTTCCTATTTATCCTAAAACTGTCTTTCTCAATCTTTAAAGGGTGACCCAGACAAGATTTGATGACTGTCTTTGTATATTCAATTTATGTAGTTTTATGGTTTTCTCATTTCTCAATTAGCATGTGCTCATACAGAAAATTTTAACATCAGGATAATAAAATAAAGTCACAAAAATTTAATTCAGCAAACACTCCACTCTTGGTTCCTGTGAGTTTTTCTGCCTGGATACATGAATAGAGAGAAAAGTTCTAATCTTTCTAGTTTGACTAAAAATAGTCAGGACATCTCTGTGTATTCTGTCTGCTCAGCAAGTTACATTAAGGAACTGGAGGATTGTGAAAGGTGATTCTTATTCTAAACAGAGGCCAGATGTCCTTTTGTACTCTGTGGTGACTTGCAGAAGGTGCAGAAGAGGCCTGAGTGTATACTGGGTCATCTTGGGAACTTCCTGCCTGGGCCTAGGGGTTGAAGTATAGAAGGGGAATGCAGTTGGCATGTAATTTTTCACAAGGCCTTACATTCAATCAATTCAAAAGTATTTACTTAGCATTTATTATATGCCAGGCACTGAGCTAAGGACTGAGGATACCATAAAAAGAAAAAGTACCTTCCCTCAAGGAGCTTACATTCCAATGGGGAAGAAGAGCATATTTCTATAAACAGTGACATAGAAGATACATAGAGGGTATGCAGAAGGTAACTGCAAAGAGGAAGCTCTAGCAGCTGGGGAAACTTGGAAAAACCTCTTGAAGAAGGTTTTATTGATCTGAGTCTTAAAAGAAGTGTAAATGAGAGCCTTCCAAACACTTAAAGATAGCTGCCATGTCTTCTCCCTAAGTCATCTTCTTTGAGCTAAATAATTCCCTGTCCTCCAGTCAATCCTCACACAAAATGATCTGAAAACTAATCTAAAGATATGAGGCTACCCCAAGCATGTGAAGACTTCCCAGTGATGGTATGGGCAGATAAGAGGAATTTGTTCCAATAGTCATGGAGGGGGCTAAAGCAGGCCCTGTTGAATACTTAGCACTTGGTCAGACCTCAAAGATGCCAAGATCATCAACTGCATCCTGGTCCATTGCTAGGCATCCAAACTTTTGTCTTGCCACTAGACTCTGATGACTCTGGAAGAGAGAGTGAGACTGATGTTATTGCAACTCTGCCTCACTTAAATCTAATTCTTGCATGAGATAAGATATGACCCATCAGATTGTGATATCATTGGTCCCCTTCAAAAACAAAGGGCAAAGGACAACTCTTAATAGCCTTCTTAAATAAAGTGTGGTACACAATAAAATATAAAAATTAAAAATTAAATATTTATATTAAATCTACGTTAAATATTAAAAAGCACACAATACTACAGATGTGCTCTTACCAGGGCAGAGTGCCATGGGACTATCACCTGTTTTAGCCTGGGTGTTACAACTCTTTGACTCAAAAAAGAATTATTGATGTCTTTTGTTTAAGCATCTTAGTCATTTCTGGAAATGCTCTACTTTACCACCACCACCACCACCACCACCCCACACACAAATTATACCATCTCTTAGAATAGAGAAAAACAATTAAACAAAATCTCTCGGTATCATGACTCTACTTGATAACGTTTACACCATTCTACCCTAGTAGTCTACAGCTTCTGTGCTGGAGTTGGAGGCATATGTCATTGCCTATTCTCTCTGATTATTATTGGCTTTTCCATTGCTCAGAATTCAGGTTCTGTATATTGATGTTTCATTTACATTGTTCTAATCATTACACATTTTGTTCTATTAGTTCTATTCACCTCACTTGGCATCAGTTCATGCAAATCTTCCCATTTTCTCAAAATTCCCTTTAATCATCATTCCTTACTGTGCTATGGGTTTCCATTTCATCTGTTTTTAGTGTTGTTGTTTTTTTCCCTGTGGACTTGTAATTGAATATGCCACTGTTTTTTCAACCATTACCCAACTGAAAGGTATATACTTTCTTGATAGTTCTTCGTTACCACAATAAAAAGTGATGGTATAGATAATTTGGCACCTATTGAACCTTTGTTTCTTTGACCTTCTCAGAGTATGCAACTCATAGTGGGATTACTGGGCCAAATGATATGAATAATTTAGGCATTTCTCTTACATAATTCTAAATTAATATTCAGAAACTGTTGGACCAGTTCACAATTCTACTAACAGAAACTGAATATGCCTGTCCTCTCATAGCTCCTCCAATATTGACCATTTTTTATCATCTTTGTCAGTTTTCAGGGTGTGATGTTAAAAAAAAATCCAAGAACTATTTGAATCTGCGCTTCTCTTACTCTACAGTGATTTAGAGCAGATTTTCATGTGGTCATTCATAATTGGCAATTCTTTTGAAAACGGTTCATAACCTTTAAGAACGTCTCTAGTAAAGAATAGTTTTGGGTGGTATTATATATTTGTGTTAATTCCATATCTATCAGATTTTTATGAGTGAATTTGATGCAAATAAATATTAGCTCAATAGTTTTTCTTCTTTGTCCATACTCATTTATTTTTTTGAAGTTAAAACTTTTTAATTTTATATAATCAAAATTGTTTATTTTGTTCCTTATATTAAGCCTCTCTTAATACAACCTAAGATGACATTAGCTTTTGGTATTTCTATATCACACAGTTACAGCCCACTAAAATCTCCAAATTTTTTCAGCAAAATTTCTATATAACCACACCATTCCTATCTTATCCTTAACGGTGCTGAATGTTGAACCTCTGTATAAAATTTTACATTCACTCCCACTAGATTTCACCTTATTAAATTTGGTACAGTATTTTCAACTGTCATGGTGGGGTTTTTTTTTGGGGGGGGGGAATCTTTACTTTACCATCCAGCATGAGAGCTCTCCTTCCCAACATTGTGTCATCTGCAAATGTGATGAGTATGTCACCTACACCTTATCCAAGCCATTCATAAAAAAATGTGAAATAGCTTGAGAGACTCTATCAAGTGCTTGACTGAAAACTAGGCAAACTATATCTGCAAGATTCCTCTTGTATACCACTACATTTCAAAAAGTAGCTCAGTACGGTTTTTCTCCTCATTTCCCAACAGCTTCACTACTTTTAGACTTCTCTGAAACTTTCCAACATGCCTCCAAACTGAGTAGCTTCCCTTGGCCTTTACCCATTAGATTGTAAGCTCCTTGAGGGCAAGGATAGTTATTTATTTTATTTTTTAGTACTTGTATCCCCAGTGCTTAGCACAGTACCTGGCATATATTAGGTGCTCAGCAAATGTTTATTGACTGGCAATCTTGTAACACTTTAAAGAAAAGGAAATGAGGTTATTCTGGCATGACTCTTTCTTGATGAAGCCATGCTGGCTCTTTGTGGACACGGCTTCCTTTTCCAATAGCATTCCCTAACCATTACCTAAATAATCCATTCTATTCAACTACTCATTGGAACATATTTAAGGGAGGATTCATGCATCAGACAGAAAGCTGAACTAAATCTCTGAAATCTATTCCACCTCTGAGATTCCATGAATTTATGCTCTAAGAGTTACTTTTGACACAATGAAATGTCTACCTCAACCCTCACCCTGGTAGAGGTAGTACAGTCAAAAGGGCAAAAGGCTAAAAAGGCCCCTGTGAGTCAGAGATAGAGTGAATGTCGATGACTCAGAAACTTCCAAAAGAAAAATCTTAAAGCCCCACAGAGAGCTGGAAGGGACCAATGTGTACCTGAACAGTCCTCTCCTCTACAGCATTTGTGTATGAATTCATCTCTTCTAGGCTTCGGAATGGAGATTACGCTGCCTCTGAGGCATTCCATTCTATTTTTGGACAACTCTAATTATTAGAACCCTTTTCCTTACATCAAACCTAGATTTCCCTCTCTGCAAACTCTAAGCATTGTCCCTCATTTTGCCTTCTGGGGCAAGGCAGAATAAGTCACATTTCAAGTCTCTCTTCTGCATGGCAGCACACCTTCAAATAGCTGTTGACAGTTGCTGTCTCATCCAACTCTTCTCTTCTCTGGTCTAACAATCCTTTGTTCTTTAAATGGTCTGCCAGTCTTCTCATTCCAGCTTAAGATTGATTCTTTTATGAGGCAAACTAGGCCATCTTTTGCCTCAATTTTTACCTAGCCTTTGACTACTGAATGGGTGTTGCCCCAGACAAACCAAGACCTGGGAAAGATCTTAGCTTAAAAGGGCCAAGGTCTCCCACTACATCAGATGCCATCACGAGTCAACCTGACCTATGTTCTGCCATTGGACCCTGATGACTGAAAGAAAGAATGAGGCTGATGATTTTGCACAGCCCTGTCTCACTTAAATCCAATTCACTTGCAAGTCAAAACATCACCCTCCTGATGTCATTGATCTTCTTTGAGAACAATGGATGAATAACAACAATATTGATTTCCTTCCTTTGTGGGAGGCAGAATGGAGTAGTGGAGAGGGGGTTTGATTCATGGTCAGAGGACTGGAGTGTGAATCTGGGTACTGCCACTATTGCTTGTGCAATTTTAGACAAGTCAATAATTCCCCTCTCTGAACGTCAGTTTATCTATAAAATGAAGGGTTTGAACTAGAAGACAGCTGAAATACCTTTCAGTTTTCAACTATGTATTAAGAAATGGTCAAAATTGTTCCTCAGTCTTTCTTCTCCTATTTGAAGGCTATGAGTGAAGCATGAAATCAGAAAGCAGAAAAAAAAATTCTACAACTCCTCCTAACATCCCCATACAAAGCGAGACAGAAGGAAGGAAGGAAGAAAAGAAGGATGGAAGAAAAGAAGGAAGGAAGGAAGGAAGGAAGGAA
Organism: Pseudocheirus occidentalis; assembly: GCA_028646575.1. Classification (NCBI taxonomy): domain Eukaryota; kingdom Metazoa; phylum Chordata; class Mammalia; order Diprotodontia; family Pseudocheiridae; genus Pseudocheirus; species Pseudocheirus occidentalis. The sequence goes on from CM053594.1 coordinate 88,831,959, forward strand.
GGAAGGAAGGAAGGAAGGAAGGAAGGAAGGAAGGAAGGAAGGAAGGAAAGAAGAAAGAAAGAAAGAAAGAAAGAAAGAAAGAAAGAAAGAAAGAAAGAAAGAAAGAAAGAAAGAAAGAAAGAAAGAAAGCTTTCATCACCCACCAGTGAAAACAACACAATAAAAAGATATTGGCAGACTCAGGAAGGCAGGATGAAGGCCAATAGGCTAGGAATCCCCTTGCCACCAAATACAGCCATGCCTTTCCAGGATGGTGTCCTTAAACTCACAGCCTAATAAACTAGCCTTAAATAACTCTTCTGAAATGAGCTGTTGGTTTCCCTGATTGCCACATAGAGGAGACAGATAAGAAACAGAAGTAGCAATGTTATTTTGAGGAACCATTCAGAAAATCTACTTTAGTACATCTCCTACCTTCTCCTGACCTTCCCAGTGAGGCTTATGAACATTCATAGAAGTTTAGATGAACCTCACTTAGAATGAATTTAATTTATCAACATCTGGATTTATGGAGAAGAGGGATTTGAGTTTGAGTATTGCTTGAAAATTTTTAACTTTACAAAGAGATTTGCAGGAGGATTTGCTAGGATTCTCCTAGTAGTGAATTTAATATGGAATTTCATATTCAAAATGACTACTCCAACTGACAGAAATTAGGTGCTCCTCAGGACTGGGAAGCTGGAAAGTAGAGAGTGAGCTCATGTTAAGTGTAGAGGGTGAGGAGCAGCTGAGGCAGAAAGTGATTGATTGTACTAGGGTATCTTCCAGTTCTGGGAAATGAGAAAATGGCCGGTATATGGATAGTTTGCTATTAGCCCATGCGTCCAATCTGAGTTTAATGACAAGAGAGCACAGTGAGCAGGTTCCTTGATGAAGGTCAACAGAGTGTTAGATGACAGACTGGTAGGACTTAGATGGTACATGAACCTCAGTATTCCTGGTGTTTGATCCTGGGTTTTCTCCTAGCCTGTCATCTATACAGTGGGGGAGTTGGAGGGTGTTCACAGAGGTCTTCATACCAGAACCATGACTAGTGCTATTCTAATATACATATATAGGATATGGCATTGGGGAAGCAAGTGATAAGGAAAAGCTGCTGTCATTTCCAACCTAGTATTGCCTAACTGAAGTGTACCAGCTCAGCTTGCACCCAGTTTCTTTTCCTTAAGAAAGGGTGATTTAGGGGTAGTAATAAAACATGGCATCAATTATTCAGGAACACATCCACAGTATAAAGAAAGGTATAATAGTAAATAAATGGAGAGAGAGAATACGGGGAAATAGATTGGAAGAAATACTGAAAGCTAATCTAAAGACATGAGTCTCTCTAGCAATCTTCCCCATCATGAATGATTCTAGATGGCAAGACTTATAGAGATCATCAATTACCAAAGAAACATCAGCATTAAAAGGCTCACAAAGCTATTTTTGCTCAGCCTTAACCTGAAAACACCACCACTGAATTCATTTGAACCACCAGAACAAGAAAGTCACAACCATCTTTCTCTAGGTAATACAGTGAATAGAGTGCTGGGCCTGGAGTCAGAAAGGCTTGAGTTCGAATCCAACTTCAAATTGTTACTAGCAGTCTGACCATTGACAAGTCACTTTACTTCTGTCCAGTTCAATTTCCTTGACTGAAAAATAGAGATAATAGCACTTGGTTTTGACAGTTATAAAGATAAGATGAGATAATATTTGCAAAGAACTTAACACACAGTAGGTATTATATAAATACTCTCAAGAGAGACAATGGGCTATGGAAAGAATACTAGATTTAGAATTAAAAGATAACTCCTAGAGTTCTGCTACAGGTCACTTTCCCTGCCTGAGTTTTAGTTTCTTCAACTACAAAGTGGAGGTGTTAATACTTGCAATAAAAACGAGGCTATTTTTAGGATCAAATGGGATTGAGAATTTAATAAACCTTAATATGTTATTAAAATGTAAACTATTAATATCATTCAAACATAATTTGATATCACCCCTGAATGGATACTTTTTGAGCCAAGACACAACCTACCCTGAACTAGGCCTATCTGCTCCTCTCTCCTAGGAAGATAATATTTTTTCTGATTCCTACAACCTCTCAAACCTGCCCCAAACAAGAAGGATGTGCCAAAGATAAAGCAACATCAGGGGGTCTCCATTATCTAAGACAGTGGTTCTCAACCTTCCTAATACCATGACCCTTTAATACAGTTCCTCATGTTGTGATGCCCCCCCAACCATAAAATGATTTTTGTTGCTACTTCATAACTGTAATTTTGTTTACTGTAATGTAAATATCTGGTATGCAGGATGTATTTTCATTGTTATGGATTGAACATAACCCACAGGTTGAGAACCAGGGATCTAGGACATTTAGAATCTAAAACAAGATTAAATAAAATGAACTGACACTTGCTGACCCTGAGCCCACTCGGCACCCCTGTCCCCTACCTTATATACTACTAGGTACGGTCTCTACTTGCAGACCCTAAGATTTATGACAAAACCCTCCCACCCTCCCCAGGCATCTCTCCATCTTTCAAGTGTTGTGGAGACCCTGACTTTAAGCTACAGCATTTGGTTCAGACAGTGAAAGACAGACAACATGGCAAATGGCATCCCTTTAGGAGCAAAAGCCTGCTGGGGACCACAACTCTGTGCAGCACCAACACTGCAAAGTTCTGAACTGCTGTTGTCAGGAAAGATAACTCTGGAAGATCAGCTCAGAAGTTCTCTGAATTGCTGGTGCCGGGACAGAGAACTGGAAAATAGAGGCAGCAGGACCCTATACCATGGTGGAGTTGGGGGAGGGAGGGGATGGGGAAGGAGCATATTGCAGTACTCTACTAAGCCTGAGGGAAAGAGTGTTGCATCCAGTTCTGACCTTCCAAAAGTTACTTACGGCAGAAGCCTACATAGGTGAACCATGAATTGCAAAAAGAGAGAACAATAGATTGAAAATGCAAATATACAGAAGTGAAAGACAATCAAAAAGAAGAAAACCCCCCAAAAAATAGCATTAAAAGAAAATATGCTTGCTGGGCAAGCAAAACACACTCATCTCAAAGACAAAATGCATACAAACAACCTAAGGATCATCAATTTCCCAGAAGAATATGACAGGGCAAAAATAGCTTACTACTATAATGCAGGAAATAATAAAAGAGAATCACCAGAACTCCTGAACATAGAAAGTAAAATACCAACAATCCTTTTGAAACAGGTAACACAAGGATTATTTACTATTCCCCTGTTAGGGCAAGAATAGCAAATGGACCTGTGCTTTCACTGATATAAGGAGCTACCTAACCTCTACAAGTCTTGGCAACTGACAATATTAGAGAGTTGTTCCAAGAGGTTAAGCAATCAGCCTGAGGACACACAACCAGGATAGATCACAGGAAGGACTTGAACACACATCTTCCTACTGTGAAGCCAGCTCTTCATTCACCAAGTCATTTCTATCGCCTACATCTTACAGATGAGAAAACTGAGGCTGAGAAAGGTAAAGGTAACATGTTTATGATTGTGATCATAGAGCTAAGGTCAGAGTGCCAAATAGAGAACAAAGCTTTTGACACCAAGTCAGCTGTTCTTGGACATGCAAATGTTACCCATCATTTAAAGTCAGAACACCAGTAGCTAACACTGATAGAAGGCTTCAAAGTCTGCAGAGAACTTGATATATGCTGTCTGATTTCATACTTACAAGGTGGTCATCCCTTCCACATCACAATTTCCCCCATCATGATTTCAATATATCATGGGTTAACAAAAGGAATTAAATAGAAATTTTGGGGGAATTTTAAGGAAGCCACAGAGAGCACACAAAGATCAGTAGATAAACACAGAAACTGTTTAGAAAATCAGAAATTACATATATATGCATATATATATATATATACACACACAGATATACATATGTATGTATATGTATATTGTATGTATATGTATGCATATATATAATATGTATATTACTAAGAAAAGCAATGTAAGTATGTATATCTGTGTGTACATTTATGTATATGTATATAGTATTGTATAATGGCAACATATTTTATCTTTTAATACCTCAGTAACTCAAACTTTTTCTCTGGTACAAAGGGAGGGCCAAAACTTTTTACACCGATTTTCCAGATCCCAGAGGCAACATGCCTCTAACCCCCATGATGCGGAAGAGATAACTGTACTCCTGTGAGATAAGCACTGTTATTATCTCAATTTTATAGATGAGGAAATTAAAGCTGAGAAAGGTAGTGGCTTGCCCAGGATCACAAAGCTATGGAGGGATTTAGGTGAGATTCAGACTCAGATCTTCCTGACTTCAAATCTGGTACTCTACCCCCGTACCACCATCTAGTCACCCAAAAGCATGAAGAAATGACAGACAACAGAAGGGAAGAGTGCCATCGTCCACCCATGTGAAATAGTATTTGTGGAGACTGCCTGAGGGAGCAGAAGAGACTAATTTCAAAAACTTCTAACTCCTTCTTGGTCCCATGTTTCTATGACCCTACGTCAATTGCTGGATGTCATTCTGTCAGATCCTCTGGAGACTCTACACCATAACAAAGGCAGCCCATTTATCAACCATGGGTTCCAATCTATTTTCTTAGCACTGGTAGTACACACTCATTTGACTGAGACATTTTGGGGACCGGGGTTGAGGTAGGGAAGAGGAAGCAGAATTCTAGGTTTCACCCTCGTCTTTACATACCCCCACTGGTCAACTATTGAAAAAATGAACCCTGCTTAGAACATTGCATTGATGGTGCAATTTTCATGTGCTTCCCCAACCTTCAACTTCTGCTAGGAAGCATTTTTGTAGGGAGTTGTTAGTTTTTGTCTTATTTTTTTGCCTCTTCTGGCTAGTTCCTCATTATTAATTCTTCTTATTCACCCATCTGGGATTTAGGCTTCTTGGTAGACAATAGAGACTGGCAATTTTATTTTTCCTTTCCATTCCCATTCCCATTGGAAGAGTAAAAAGTGCCTCCAAAAGTTCAGCCAAGGTCTCTCCAGTAAGGAGGAAAAGGCTGGTCATCAAAGAGGTCAAGATAATGGCCCCAAAGGCTGACTATAACGATGACAAGCTACCCTCAATCTCATGGTGTAATAGCCTACACAAGACTGGAACCCTTCCCTCCCCTTGCAATATTTGTTATCAGCCAGGCCCCTGTCTGTACCATGCGTTATGAAGCAAGCTGATAAAAATCATCTATATGGTTTGCTAAGAAAAGCAATGTAAGAAGCTGGGGAAATTTTAGGTGAGTTGGCAACATCAGCAAAAGTCTCCTCAGTTCATTTCCATTTCACTAGTGTCTTTTAAGAGTCTTTCTTCTGCAGAAGGCCTTTCCTAGTCCTCACAGTTGTCAATGACTCCTCATTTCAAAGTAACTCCATCTGGATAAATCTTATACTACTAGTTATCCATATCCTCTATTGGTCAACAACAGGTCACAGCCCAAGCCTCACTTGGTTATTGTTTGGGTTCTGATTGTTCAGAGTGAGTGTAAATAGCAACTGTTTCTGTTTTAGCCAGAGGGTCTCCTCTCCCAGATTGATTTTTTTTTTGACTAGGTAAAAGAGGCCACTCTTTGCCTCATTTCTTACCTAGCCTTAATCACTGAAGCACATTTCTTAAACCAAACTGAGAGCTGGGAAAGACCTTAGCTTAAAAAGACTGAGGTCTCCCCCTGCATCCAGGTCCATCTCCCATCATCCTGGTCTATATCTTGCCACGGAACTAGAAGACTTTGCACAGTCCTCCCTCATTTAAATCCAATTCAGTAAGTCAGGAAATCACCTGGTCTCAAGGTCCTCTTTGAGAATGAAGAACAAACAACAACAACCCTATTAGAATGTATCTTCCCTGAGGGCAGGGACTGCATTTTGGTCCTTCTTTGTATCCCTAGTACTCAGCATAATGCCTAGTACATAATGTCTAGTACATATCTAGTACATGCTTATTGACTTTGTGCTAGGTCCAGAGAATGCAACAAAAATAAAATAGCCCTACCAGGGAGGGTTTGGGGGGGGGAGGGGGAGGGAATATAACCAATCCACACCAATGAATATAATACAAAGTAGGGAGTGTCAGGGACAGGGTGGATAGAGTACTTGACCTAGAGTCCCATTAATCTGCATTCAAGTTCAGACTCAGACACTGCACAAATCATATACTGTGATTTGTCAGCCTCAGTTTCTTTATTTGTAAAATGGGAATAATAATAGCACCTTCCTCCCAGAGTTGTTGTGAGAATAACATTAGATAATATCTGTAAAGTGTTTCACAAACCTTAAAAAACCATATAAATGTTGTTATTATCAGACAAAGTCCTCTAGGAAAACTTGAGGGGGTGAATAGCACTAATAAATGGTGTTTCCCCCAAAGCAGAGAACACTAGTGATTTTCTTGATATGTTACTAATATTAATATTATTCCTAGAAGAATGTCTTGCACATAACAGGCACTTTTAACAAAAACAGAACTAGGAATAAGCGAGGCAGGCAGCCACCTAGGATTGATAATCCAGAGTGCTTTCCAGTCTCTGAAACAAAGGTCATGTTCTGCATGAGATCTTTCCTGGTACCCCCACCTTCTAATTTGTTATGTCTATTTCTTATGTGTATATACACACATATACATACATACACATATGTATATATACATGTATGTATATACACACACACACATACATACACATATATACCTGTATATTGTTTTTCTCCCTTGTTAGAATGGGGCCTCTAAGAGACAGAATTTTTTTTCTTTGTTTCCCCAGGGCTTGGCACATAGTAGCAATTAAATAAATATTTGCTGATTAATTGAATGTGATTTTTAAAATAATAATAGCTAGCATTTATATACCATTTTAAGATTAACAAATCACTTTACAAATATTACCTCATTTGATTCTCACAATAATCCTGAAGGCAGGTTCTATTATTTTCCTCATTTTATAGAGCAGGAGATTTAGGCAAATAAATGTTAAATGACTTACCCAGGGTCACACAACTAGTAAGTACCTGAAGCCAGATTTGAATCTAAGTCTTCCTGTCTCTAAGGCTAATAGCATCCACTCTGCCACCCAGCTACCTATGTACCCTTTTAAAGTATACATAATTTTTGCTTTAAAAATGTCATTCTTCCTAGTACTGAAAGTATTTATTTTGTGATGCATCAATTTGCTTGTGCTCAGCAAAGGTTCAAATATTCTCATGGGAGAATTTCACCAGAGAAGGTGCAATTTTCAAAGTTTTGTTGGAGTACATGAATGCCTCCTTTGGGCTCTGGAATTTATTAAATGCCTATCAAATTGAACTGAATGGTATTATTGGAGAAATGGGAGGGAAGCTTTAAACAGTAAATGAACTTGTCAGTCTTGAAAAACTTTCTAAAAATTATTACCAATGTGTTGCAAAAATCATTCATTACCAATGCTATGCCCTCATCTCTCTCAACTATCTCCTTCTTCAGGTCCTAAGATCCCTAGGTCTAAGGGTACTGGAATCATGCATAAACTACAGCTGTTCAGAAAATCATCTGGGGGCTTTACAAGACTGAAAGTTTGATATGAATCAGCAGGTTGATGGGACAGTCAAAAAAGCTCAGTGACCCCATTTGGGGTTTTCTTGGCAAAGATACTGAAATGGTCTGAAATTTTCTTCTCCAGTTCATTTTACAGATGAGAAACTGAGGCAAACAGGGTAATTTGCCCAGGGCTACATAGTGTCTGAGGCAAGATTTGAACTCATGAAGGTGAGCAATCCAAATCCAGTACTCTATCCACTGTGTCACGTAGCTTAAAATCAGTTTTAAGTTGATTAATCAGTTTAATAAGTTTACTGCTTAAAATAACATTGAACTGCTAAATTAAAAAAATTAAGATCACTATTAGATGATTCGAAGAAATGTAGATAAGACAAGGACAAATATAAAAATTGATGAAGAAGTTGAAAATAGAGACAGACAGACAGACAGATATAGATATAGACATAGACATAGACATGGATATAGATATAGATATAGATACAGATGCAGATACAGATGTAGATACAGATGTAGATACAGATATAGATACAGATATAGATACAGATACAGATACAGATACAGATACAGACATAGACATAGACATAGACATAGACATAGACATAGACATAGACATAGATATAGATATAGATATAGATATAGATATAGATATTGAATCAAGCCTTCTAATGCCATTAGTCTGAATGTGGCAGGGTGTGGAACATGTACAAAGGGCCCCAAATGATCTCTCCCCACCTGGAAAAGCTGACGAGGCTGCTTCCAGCAAACACATGATGATGAGAAACGGAAGTGCCTTGGAAAGACTATGAGGATGGGGATACATTTTGTAACTGATTCCATTCTGCTTACCATATGGTTAGGATAAGCAGTTTTTGATAGGCTATGTCACCAGAACTGGGTGTGTCTTCAAAAAGTTCTAAATCAGCTTCGTCTTAGGATCGTTTGCCATTTTTTTATTCAACTTTTCTCTTGGTGGATCTTCTGGACTTCCTCACTGATGGCATGTAATGAAAAATAATGCTATATTCAATCAATAAACATTACGTGCCTTCTATGTGGCAGCCACCACACTAAGCCCTATAGGGAAGAGGCCTGAAGCCCTTCCCAATAAGGCCACTAAATGGCCTTGTGAATAAAGACCTAGGTCCTTTACTTGTCTTGATATTTGTTCTTTTCCATTTTAGATAAAGGTATCCCTGTGTTTCATCGTCTGGATTTTGTACCCAGCTAGCCTGCCCAAAGGAGCTAGGAGTGACCTTTAAGACAGTCTAAAACCCCCAGATCATTATCACACAAAATCTTGCCTACCCATATGGTATGCCATTCTACAATTAAGCAAATGATGTTTTGAACCCATGTAGGACTTCATATTTATGCCTATGTGACTTAATTTTATTAGATTAAGCCCATCATTCTTTCCTATAGAGCTCTTTTTCAGGTCTTGGATCTGTGATATAGTGTATTAGCTATCTCCCTATCTCCACAGCCCGTATCATCTATCTAAAATTAGCTAAGTGTGACATATAGAGCTTTATGATTTAAAAAAAAGAGGAGGAGGATGGGAGGGTAAAATGGACAAGAAAAAAAGAAATCAGAGTGTGGAGAGTGGGGGAGGGAGTTGAGCAGCAGATGGGCCTCCAAGGTTGGAGAACAGTCTTGCTAGTTTACATGTTATCATTCAGGAATGTCGAACCTCATTATTTTTCCAAAAGGATGTTATCTCCAGGAATACAGGGGGAGATAGGATAGAAGAGACTGACCCAAGAGGAGGCCCCAGGAGGCCACAGGAATGCCAAACTATTAGGTACCAGGTCAGCATAACCCAGAAAAAAGCTAAAACAAAAAATTTAAGCATTACTATGATGAGAGAGGCGTCTGCTACCCAGAGTTTGAACTGAGCATGTGCAGGACCATGCCAATGAATGCCAGTGATAGTAATATGTTGGTAAATAGTTTGAGTCACATTTGTGAAGGTGGGAAGAAGTAGTACCTTTGTGTGGATGGAAGGAAAGAAGGATGTGCCTTGGGGAGAGGGGAAGTTAGCTATGTGATCTACCTTCTCCCCATAGCTGCTAACCAGAAGTATGAAGCCCAATAAGAAATTTAAATAAATCTAAGTTTCCCCTGATATTCCCCACTAAAAAACCAAGGCAAATGGAGGGCCAGGAGCAACAACCTAAATACATGCCATTTTCAAAATAAGGAGAAAAATTGTATAAGAATAAGGAGAGATACCTGAGCCAAACCACTAAAGACCTCCCTACAAACTGATTGACTAATCCATTGACAGTGCTTTGAAAGTTTTCAATCCTTTGAAAGTTTTTTAATTTTTAATTAAGTTTTTTAATTTTGAGCTCCAAATTCCCTCCCTCTTTCCTGCCTCTCCCCCACCCATTAAGAAGGCAAGCAATATATCAGTTCTCCACATGAAGTCATACAAAATGTGTTTCCATATTAACCAAGTTGCAAAAACCAAAAATAAAAAGCAAGAAACACAAACAAAGTGAAAAAGATATGCTTCAATATGCACTCTGAGTTCATCTGATCTCTCTCTGGAGGCGGATAACATTTTTTACCATAGGTTCTTTGGAATTTCACTGACAGTTCTTTGAATCCAATTATTCAATTTGCCCAATAAAACTGCCTAGTTATGCTATCATCCAACCCACACTTCTCCACCATTCTATAAGGATAATATGAAAGAATTTTGCAAAACATTTCCTGAAATCAGGCTACATTTTCTGTGTTGATAATATTCCATATATATATTATTCAGTGTATAATAGTGACTGCCCTGACCTCACTGCCTAAATGCCAAGTATGTTACATTTTATCTCTCCCACAGGGTTCTGTGGTACCCTTTAGGAGGTGGGGGGGGTATCTAGTCTCTCTGCCATCGATTTAAATTTCTCCCTGATAATTTGGAGGGCCCACTGCACCTTAGTTCTGTTTAACTATCAGAGCAGTTTTCACAAAGATTTACTTCAGAAGTATAGCCAGAAAACACTGCCTCAACACAGGGTTGGGGGAGAGGGGAAACATAACCCCTTCCTTCTACCACCTCAGTCTCTGGGAAGGGGAGAAGGATTAGATTCACAGCTTAACTCAGTTCCTACATAGCACAGTCCCACCAAGTTCCAAAACCAAAGCCCTGCTGGGTTAAAATTCTTTTTTTTAAGTTTTTTTTAGTTTTATTTTTAATTGATGGAACACAACAAACATTTCCATAACACAGTATAATAAAAAAGAAGATTGCTCATAAAACTGCAAATCTATTGTGTGCAACTTGCTATTCCTTTTAAATATATAATAAACTTATCTTGGAAATTTCTTTTTTTTTCCTCCCTGCTTCATCCTGGAGATGTCTACCATTAGACACAAATATGTTTTTACATGTAAAGTCATGCTATACATACTTCTTTTAATCAGTTCTTTCTCTGGATGCACATAGCGTCTCCCTTAATATGTCCTTTGTAGTTAATTTGAGTGTTTATAACAGTTAAAATGACTTATTTGCTCAAAGGTGCTCTTATAACAATATTGCTGTTTCTGTATACCGTGTTCTCTTGGTGCTGTTGATTTTGCTCTGAATTATTTTGCGCAAATCTATCCATGTTTTTCTTTTTTATTTTCTTTTTTCTTTTTTTCCATATTTTTTTTTGTTTTCTTGTTTACATCATTCATTTTCATGACATTTTTGAATTACAAATCTTCTCCTCGTCTTTCCCCTGCCCCAACCCTAAAACAGCAATCACACTGTAAAGTCTCTCCCCTACTCTGCTCTCTTACTTTCTGGTAGGGCAGGGAGGGTCCCCTACCCCAGCCCTAATTCATAGTTGAAGGTATTGCTGAACTTTACATTCTAGATACTTTCGATTCCTCCCTTGTCACCCACCCCCACTGGAAGGACAATCAATTCAATACAGGCTGTGGATGTGTGATTATACAGGACATCTTCATAGTGGACATATTGTGACAGTGATCGTATGTCTCTCCTTGCTATCCCTCCCCCCCTTGTTCTGTTCTCTACCCTGTCCCTATCCCTTTACTGAAGTGTGTGCTTCCAGCATCCCTCCCCCAGAACCTGCCCTCCCCTCCATCCTCCCCCCTCTCATCCCCATGCCCCCTAACTCTCCTGTGTGGCATGATG
>CM053594.1:88844151-88872611 GCA_028646575.1 Pseudocheirus occidentalis
CCTTCCTTCCTTCCTTCCTTTTTCTTCCTTTTCTTCCTTCCTTCCTTTCCTTCTTTCTTTGGGAAACCACACCTATCACAGCTATCAAAAAGCAGCAAAGCCAAAAGATACATTTCTTTCCTACCACTCACAGTGGGAGCTGCTCTGTTCCTACCTACCCACCTTGTTCCCTCTGAGGAAAGCCCAAATGTAGAGAGGCTGTGATAGTGTCATCAACCCAGAAAGGGGGTCTTTAAAAGAGAACTGACACTGGGAGGGATCAGAAGGGCAAACCGCATTATGGGAGCTTCACTGGAAATGGGGAAGTTGTGGGGACACCCATGTGGTTAGTGGCAGAGTCCGTCATCCTTCAGGCCTCTGGGCCACGTCTGCCTGGCTGCCGGTGCTGGAGAGCTCCTTCTCCTTCCCGTCCCTCTGCTCCTTCTCCTGGGCCTGCCCTTGGACCATCCAAGCCTTCCCAGCCCCAACAGTGGCCCACAGGAAATCTACGGCTGCGCCCCGCCCTCCTCTCCTCATTCTCCCAATGAGCCCATGCTCTACCTGGCCTGGCCCTTATCTTCTGGTTATATCAGTTTCAGATCCTCTAAGGTAGCTCCAGTTTTGGAGTCGGTGGAGAGGCCAATTCTCAGAAACAAAGGAGCCACCCCCATCTGGCTATTTCCTTCCAGTTAAAATGTGTAGCCTGACCCATTCTATGAAATAAGACTGGGATATTTTGGGCAGGCTCTGTTTCATCATCTGGAATCTCAGTGGCAGCCGCAAGAGCCTCTAGGAGCCAATACAGAAAAAAAAAAATGGATCTGAATGTTCTGGAAGAAGCCTGGGAGGTTGAAGCTGCTCTGACAGGCAGCTTACCCAAGACTGCCGGGAGAAGGAGGGCTATCTCCCCTCCCAGCCAGGAATTCCGACCTGAGCCTCCGAGTCTGAATTCCAGAGGAGGGTGAGGGTGACTTCCCCCTCTGAAGTGACTCACTATACTGTTCCCTTAGCTTGGATCCTGTCAGGAAACAGTAAGTTAATTGTGGACCATTGTTTCCCTGACGGCCTATGAATAAGTGTGAGTAACTGCTGAAATAGAAAAGACTATTTGAGGAGGGCAATTGAGTTTAAAATTCCAAAGAAAGGGGTGGGGAAGACGAGGATCCTGTTCACTGGGAGATGAGGGTGTTTTCCTCTCGCCTAAAGTTCCAAGTTCCACATTCTCATTGACCCCCCAAGGCAGAAGCACTTTCTCCTCCATTTGGTGCTTGAAGAAAGGATTATAAGAAGGGCTCTAGAATTAGTCATATATCCTCCAAGTTGAAAGGGATTATAGAAATTAACCAAGCCAGCCTCTCCCTTACCCACCTCTCCTGGTGCTGATAAAGATGAGAGAGAGCATGGTAAAGAGGGAAGGATGCCAGACTGACAAGGGAGTGTGGGCAAGTGGAAAGCTCAAATCTCATCTCCGATGTTAACTGCCTGTGTGACCCCGAACAAGCCATGGCATTCCTGGAGTCTGATTTTCCTCCTTTGCAAAATGAATGGGGAGTGGGAGGGTTTGGATTAGGTGGCCTCTGAGGTCCCTTCCAGCTCTAGAGATCCTATGATAGTTGACCTGAGTTTGAAATGCACTTTGACACTGGTTGGATGACCTCAAAGAAACTTCATTTCATCTGCAGAGTGGACATAATAATAGCACCTGCTTTGCAGGGTTGAGCGACTTAAACAATGCGTATAAAGTGTTTGCAAATCTTAGAGAGCCACGTGACTCCGCGCATTTTTTTATCTGTCCCCTAGGCCTAGAGAATGCGCTCCTTCCCCACATCTGCCTCCTGGCTTTCTTCAAGGGCCAGCTGAAAGCCCTGCTACAGGAAGCCTTTCTGATCCCCCTTGAGTCTGGGGCCTTCCTGTCAACTCCTTCCAATTTATCCCATTATTGATTATTTGTACTTATTGACAGCATGTTTTCTCCTCCACTAGACTATGTACCCCATGAGAGCAAGGACTGTCTTTTGCCCTTCTTCTACCCAGCGCTTAGCAAACACAGCTGTTGTCATTGTGCCCATTTGGGGTTTTCTTGGCAAAGAAAATGGAGTGGCTTGTCGTTTCCTTCTCCAGCTCGTTTTATGGATGAGGATGTGAGGCAAATAGGGGTAAGTGACTTGCCCAGAGTCACACAGCTGGTAAGTATCTGAGGTCTGATTTTAACTCAGACTTAACTCCAGGCCTGGTACTCTATCCATTGCACCACCTAGGTGAACACACAGTAAGTGATTAATAAATATTTATTGATTTATTATTATTATTAAAAGTAAACAATTAATAAATGTTATTGAGCTATTATTACTAAAAGTTTAATTGAAAACCAAACTAAAATTAAAAACTAAAGAGTTTAGTTTAAAAAGTTATTACTAAAAGATTAACAAGTGTTATTGACTTAATGAGTTATTATTAAGGTGATTGATAAATGCGATTGACTTATTGAGTTATTAAAGTAGCCAATTAATAAATGTTGAGTTATTAAAATAGATGATTAAGAAATGCTCTTGACTTGAGTTATTATTGTTAAAAGTAGGTGATTAATAAATATTATTGACCTACTGAGTTACTATTATTAAAAGTAACCAATTAAATGCTCATTGACTTAGCAAGTTACTATTATAAGATTAGTAAAAGCCATTGGCTTACTGAGTTATTATCATTAGAAGTAGGCAATGAGTAAATCTATATTGACTAAATGAGTTGTGATTATTAAATCACATAATATCGGAGATTGAATGGGACGTAGTGACCATCTAATCCAACCTCTTCCATTATTGGAGCCCAGGGAGTTGAAAGGATTTGCACAGAGGTAGCAAAAATCAGAGATGATATTTGAACACAGGTTCTCTGACTCCAGAACTCTTTCCACTGTCCTGTGCTTCCTTCTGAGATCTAAGTGAAAAGAAATAACTTGGGACCATAAAATCATCAGGTTTAGAGTTGGAAGAAACCTCAAAAATGATTTTGTTCAACCCCCCAACAGGAGGCAGTGTCAGAGAGTAAAAGCAGTCAGTCTCATTGATTGGCCAGCAATAAGTCACAAGCCAATCTCTACTTGGTATTGTTTGGGTCCTGACTGGATCAGAATGAATGTAAAATAGCAACTGTTTCTGTTTTGACCAGAAACCCTGAGAGTCTTTCCCTTTCAGATCAACATTTTAAAAATTTGTTTGTTTGTTTATTCATTCATTTATAATTTTGACTAGGTAAAGATGCCATTGTCTGCCTCGATTCTTATTAAGCCTTAATGACTTATTGAGCATTGCCTCAGTCAGACTGAGACCAATTAAAGACCTTAGCTTGAAAAGACCAAAGTCCCCCACTGCATCCTAGGCCATTTCCAGGTGTCCTGATCCATACCTGGCCACTAGATCCAGATGTCTACGGAGGAGAAAGTAAGGCTGGTGACTTTGTACAGCTCTTCCTCATTTAAACAGAATTCACTTGCCTATCATAACATCAACCTCCCTGAAGTCATGGTCCTCTTCCAGAAGGAAGGACAAATAGCAAGCAACCAGGAACCACTATCATTCTAGTCCTTCTTATGACTTCAAGAACTTGCCTTTTTATTGAGGTACATTTTCCCTCTCTGTCTACACAGAGCATAAACTCTCAACAACTCAGTAGCCAGGTTACCAGCAATTGCAGTGACCAAAAGACTCCTTACCCTGGGGCCAGCTGGACGATCCATGATCTGAACTCAGCTAGACTGGTCCTCAGGTGACACATACCCCAACTAAAAGTCTTTCCATCTTGGTAAGATTTGCCAGAACTTGTCTTGCATTGGCATAGCCTGCAAGACCCCAGGTTCACCTTGATGTCATGATGAAGCGTGAGTTAGATTGTAATGGAGGCCCAAGATCATGCAACCCCTGTTAATGGTAGACCTCGGGACAGAACCTTGTCAGGAAGAAGTATTGTATGATGCCCTGTGGGGTATGCAATGATAAGTAGTTCCCTACCCTCAAGAAGCTTATACTCTCATTTACCATTATTTGTATGAGGTAAAGCATGGGTCTACTGTTGCCCTGGGCACTGTGCTGTAGACACTGGTTATAGAAGAGGGGTAAAACACAGTTCCTGTCCACAAGGAGCTTATACTCTAGTTGGGGACACCAGAATAAGGAAAGAAAAGATAATTGAGAAGATAACACACATCTAAGGGAATAGTTAATTACCAGCACAAGGCAGCTGACAGGAAGTGCCAAATGAGTGGTACAAATTTTAAGTCCTGCAGGTGTTTGAGGCACCATGACATAAAGCAATCAAGACACCTGGGTTCTCCTCCCATTCACTGCAGCTGGTTCACTGACAAATCATTTAATCTTCCTGCACCTCTGTTTCCACATCTGTAAAATGGAGAAGTCAATCCCTAGCCCGCCACACTCGTTGGGTTTTAGCAAAACTCCAGTGAGATAACAGATGTAGAGATGCTGTGCAATTGGTAAGAATTCAAGCCACCATGTCAGTCAATCAATCAATAAACATTTACTAAGCGCCTCATGCCGACAAAGCTAGGCACTAGGGATACAAAGAAAAGCAAAACCCAGTCCTTGCCCTCAAGGAATTTACTATCTAAAGGAAGATACAACATATAAAAAGCAGCTGAGAGGCGGAGGATTCTTGGCATGGGGGGATGGAATATATACCAGTCAGGTAGGAAAGGATGAAATGTCTGCTTTGGAGCCCCTCCTTAAATGTAGGATCTAGAAGGAGCTCTCTCCCATGTCCATGCTCCATACTCGGATACTGAAGAGGTTGAGCTTCAGAGCTGATTTCTTCTTACAGAAAAATAAGTTTGTGGAGACAATGATGAAGTACAGGCGAGTAGCCAGGTGGGAAATGACCTCTTAATAAACTCTTCTCTGCCTTTCTGAATACCAGAGCTAATTCTGATCTTGCAGAATGATGAGATTCCTCAGGACATTATTTCCCAGGCTAATAAATGTCTAAGGTGGGATTCAAATTCAAATCTTCCTGATTCTCAGAGCCACCAAATAGCCACTATTTCACTCTACCTCTGAGTCTTCTGAGAGGATCCTTGATTTCTTGAGGACGAGTATACTCCCTCCACCAGCACAGATCACAAATCTCCCACTCCTCTTCCTACGTGACTTCTGTCCCTGTCTTTCCATAGGTCTCCCATTGATGATACACCTAACTGTGCTGGAGGCCTCCCTCTGGTTCTTTTAATAGTTCAGAGCTGCCAGTGTGGCCCGGGGCTGTCCATATGTTCTTCCTTACTCTTGCTAAATGACTAATACATCTCCTTCCCCAGTCATAACCACCCTGATGATGTCTTTGATACCACTTTTCTCATGTAAGTCATTGTTAGTAATGGGCAGAAGCTTACATACACAAACCATGTGTCTCGCTATTACCCTTTGGGTCACCTGCAACTTGGATTCTTCTGAAATCATGGCATTCCATGATTCATAACCCAAGAGTGTCACCAGGGAAATAAGCGACCCATGAAACAGATAGGAAAAACATGCCAAGGAATAAAAAGCAGCTCACATACTATACCATTTTGCAGTTTAAAAGAGCAAAATAAATACTGCCAGGGTTGTTATGCTGTTTTACAGATAAAGAAATTGAGGCCATGAAACAGAAAAAAAAATGGTAGAAAACAAAAATAACTCACATATCTATAGCTCTTTGCAGTTTACAAAGTGCTTTTCTCGCAACAGCCTTTCAAAATAATTACTTCCAGGGTTACTAATGCACATTTTACAAATAAAGGAACTGAGACTCCAGAATGTTAAATGAGTTGCCCACAGTTACACAGAGGCTGTGTGTCTGAGTCAGATCTTCTGACTTTACCAAGTCTGGTATTTTTTCCATCTCATCAAGCTACCTCCCAGGTTAACAGATTAATGGAGTGTGAAAATTTGAAGTCCTGGCTAAGAGAACTGCCTCTCATCATAACTGAATGATCACTTCAGAAGATGATAATAGTTTTCATTGGGGTGGTTTTGTTTTTGTCTACTGTAACTAAACTAGTTTAAGTAACTCCCAGTGAGGAAACTGTCTCTACCACTGTAGAATAACAATTGTTTGGCAACTTAGGAGTATAAAAGAGTTTCTAGGGACTCTTGAGATGTTCATCAACTTGCTCAGAACTACATAGACATCTATGTGAGAGGCATAACTTGAATCCAGTGCTCTTGATTCCAAGGCCAATCTCTTTGTTCACTACTAGCACTTAGTACAGTGTCTGGCACATTGTAAGTGCCATAGAAATATTAGTGATTATTATCATTCCACAGGGCAGAGGGTAGGGGGGGGCAGCGGAAAAGGAAGAAAGGAGAGATAGTTGGAATTCTCAACTTCCCCAAATTGACTCCCAGTGCAGTTGAGAGTTAATCTCCAATGGCTAGAGTCTGTAGCCCTTTTCTCCATGCTCACTCCCACACCCAGTAGGGTTCAGTAGAAAGAATAATGGATTTGAAATCGCAAGATCTCATGATCATCATTATTACCTGCAAATCTCAGTTTTGCTACTTAGTAACTGTGTGGCTTTGGCCAAGTCATCTCTGAACCCCAGTTCCTTACCTGAAAAATGAAGGAGTTGGGCTAAAAGTCAATAAGGTCCTTTTCTGCTCTAAATCTACAATCCTGTGATTCCCTCAACTTGCTTTCCTTACTCAAAGAACTCGTAAACAGGTAGAGAAAGAAGAAACTGAGGATAGACAGTACAAAAGTTCCCTGGACTAAGCATGCAGGAGTCAGTGGACAGAGCTGGCTCACTGCTTCTCTGGTTCCCCACCCTCACCTTCCATGGGCTGTGTAGGGCCAGTGAGGAAAGGTTTGGCCTATTCCACACAATTCGGCAATTTCATCTATTTCTTATGGTTTTAGATTGCGGCACACAGGGACATTTTAAAACCCAACATTTTGTAAAAGTACAAATCATTTAGCACCAGAGAATTCTGTTTTCCACGTCACCTAAACCCAGTCTTGGAAAAGGGTTTGGTATATTCCATATAATTTGGCAATTTCATCAATTTTCTATAGTTTTAGATTGCGGCACACAGGGACATTTTAAAATTCAACATCTTGTAAAGGTACAAATAATTTAGCACCAGAGAATTCTGTTTTCTATGTCACCTAAGTACAATCATGGTTACAGGGTATTTTGCATACCTTATCTAACTAACTAACCGCATTTCCTTTTTCTGGTAGGATTGCTAGACTGAAAGAGTAGGGATATGTTTTATGTGAATTTCAGCAAAGCATTTGATTTATCTCAGGCCTCAGTTACTTACTATCTGTGTCATCCTGGGCAAGTCACTTTCTATATCACCTAAGCCCAGCCTTGGAGAATTCACCCAGTGGGGATGCAGGCAAAGTTAGTCATGTGAGATGATGTGCCCAAATGAATGAAGATGGGAGAGGGCAGGACAAGATCCGGGAACTGTGAGTTGTTCAACTTGGCTCAAATAGAGAATATTTGGATTAACATGATGAAATAAGGCTGGAAAATTAGGCCAAAGCAAGCTATAGAAGTCTTTTAATGCCAAGTTAAGGAGTCTACCCAGAACCGGTAAAGAGAAGCCATTGATGGCTTTTGAGCAGAGTAGTGACATGTTCAGAGTTAAGCATCAGGAAGGTTCTTTTGTGAAATATGGATCAGAGGGAGAAGAGACTTGGAGGCTGGAAGATTCATAAGCTCGGCAGTCTTTGCGATGTTCTGAGTGACAGGTGATGAGGGCATGCAATGAACACTATACAAGTTCTCTGGCAGTTGAGTATTTCCTGCTTCCTAACCCACAGTCTCTCCCTGATCTTTTGTCTCTCCGTTTCCTTTCTTCCTTTTCTGCTTTATAATTCAGCACTACTCATGATCTTGCTCTGACATTTACTGCCCAACGACATTAGACAAATGGATATAAATGATTCAGTATTAGTGGTACAATTTCAGAGAAAACCCTGGTAGATCAGAGGACAGCTTACACTGCAAAAAATTCAAGGAACTGTTAAAAGTTTTTTGTTGCTTTGGAATTTTGCTAAGACAAACATTGCTCTAAATAAGTAGGTAAATAAGCCTGCAATGATATGTATAGTCATGTAGTCAACCTATGTTCTTTCTTAGCTCATCAGTCTTTCCAAAGGCTGCGTAAACAGTGTAAAAATAATTGTATTTCTTTCCCCTTTCTCAGTAATCTTTGAGGAATCCTGACAAACAGGAGAGGTAATGGAAGAAACTGAAAATGGCTGCTCCAATTTCCACAAAGGAAAAAATTAAGACTTTTAGGGAAAGAAGTGTTGAGGTTTGACTTTTTTTTTTGTAACCCCAGAGTCTAGTACAGCGTCTTGCACATGGTAGAAAATTAAATGTTTCTTGAATTGAACTATAAATTGGTAAGGTTACTATCAGTCTCTGGGAAAATTCTAAAATGGACTAAGTTAATGGCTTTTGAGGACTTATAAAGGTAAGTAGTGATTATTAGAAGCTATCATGGATTCACTGAGAATAATCAAAACATCATTGTTAAAAGTAATTCTTTGAACTATTATAAAATACTAATAATCATCAAATACTACTTACTAATGATAAAATAAATAACTAAAATAATATTAAATTTTAAAGTATAATAAATTATAACATAAAATAATTTATTATAAAATACTAATAATTAAAAGTTATCACTTAAATTATTGAATTTATTTCATTATATTTATTGCTAAAATTATTATTATTTAAATTAATATTCCGTTAAAACAGTAGTTCTCAACCTTGCTCATGCCAGGACCCTTTAATATCTGCATGTGGGAGGACCTGCCTGGAGACAGAGAAGCAGCGTCTCGGTTCCTAAGACTATCGGAAATATGTTTTCCAATGATCTTAGGTGACCCCTGTGACCCCTGTGAAAGGGTCATTTGACCCTCAAAGGGGTTGCAACTCATAGGTTGAGAACCATTGCATTAAAATAATATGATTTGAGGATCAATAAATAATTACTTCTTAGTGAACCCATGACAAATCCTTTCTAAAGTGTTTTTTTTTTAAACGAGAGAGTTTTTTCTAAATATAGACTGTAATTCATAGTTACAGGGTATTTTGTGTACGTTGTCTCATTGGACACTAAGCCAGACTAACCGCATTTCCTTTTTTTGGTAAGATTACTAGATGGAAAGCATAGGGATATGTTTATCTGAATTTCAGCAAAACATTTGATTTATCCCAGGCCTCAGATACTTACTAGCTGTGTGACCCTGGACAAGTCACTTGACCCTGTGTGTGTGCCTCAGTTTCCTCATCCATAAAATGAACTGGAGAAGGAAATGGAAAAGCACTCCAGTATCTTTGTAAAGAAAACCCCAAATAGGGTCGTGAAGAGTCTGGCACAACTAAAAAATGACTGAATTGAGATTAGGTGACACACAAAATCACACAGCTAGTATAAGTTTGAGGTGACATTTGAATCCGTCCTCCTTCCTGCTGCCTATCCACTATACCATACTACCTTTCCTAACTTGTATACATTTCAACCCTCCTATTGGACTATAAGCTCACTGAGGGCAGGGACTGTGTCTCATCCATCTGTTACATTCCCACGGCTCCAGACAGGGTGCCTTGTACCAGGTAGTCATTCATGTATTTTTGGAACTGTAGTCAGATATTCATCATCTCAGCTGATTTGCTTTTTCTTACCTTGTGTCTCTTGAGATTTCCTGGTTAGGATCACTTCATGACAGTAGGATTCAACTTGACATCTCCTGCACAACAAGTTTTTAGTACAGCCTTTGAAGAAGCTGGTGTGGAAAGAGCCACCTGGCTTCCAGGTATCTCCTTCTGGCTCTTAACCTCATGCTTCCCTTCTTGCCTAAATGCCATCTTGATTTAAACATGACTCCATTTTCACTATCCAAACATGTTTTGGTGGGAGTTGGATGGAAGGAGGGGTGGTCCGGATCTATAATTTCATCAGTGTAGGAAGCTCTCTTTAGGGGAAACTCTCTGGACTCTTTCAGCTTATCTGTAATTTACAGGCTTAGAAAAATGTCTGGGGGCGTTGAGCAGTGAAGTGACTTGCCTACAGCTACACAGCTATGTCAGAGGCAAGATCAGAAATCAGTTCTTTTGACTCCAAAGCTGACTTGATATCCATTCAGCCATGTTGCTCCTCCTCTCAAATCTAACTTGTATAAAAACTTAAGTGTCCAATTATTATCACGTTGGGGTTTGGTTTTCTTTGTTTCTTTTTTTTGGAAGCGGGTCAGTATTTTCCCCTCAAGTAGATCTCCAAGCATTTTAAGATTTACAAAGTTCTATCTGTGTGCACCCCTGTGAGACAGATATTATAAGTATGAAGCTCCCCATTTTTCAAATGAGGAAGCTGCAGCTCAGATTAAGTGACTTGTCCTGGATCACACAAGTAATGTCAGTGGGAGGATTTGAACCCAGACATTCCAATGTCTTTCCTACCACATTCATTTAAGCAATGTGGCCTATATTGTAGGGCAGTTTCTTTTCAAACTAATACAGTCACTCATATCAACTGTCCAAGTTGAAGAGATCCAAGAATCTATCCCATTCAATGTTATCTTGCAAATAAGGAAACTAAGGTCCAGAAAAGTTATGTGACTAGTCTCAAATCACACCACAGTGTGAGTGTGGCTAAAGCTTGAGGCAAAGCTGAGACTAGAATCTGGGTCTCTCCTTCCTCTCTCCCAGCCCAGTACCTTTATGCCATGAACCCACTACCTCTTTTACCAGCATCATGGAAAATAGGGAGGCTAGGAGCCTGTGTCAAAAAAAATTTAGAATTGGAAGGGACCTCAGAGACCATCTCCCGTAACCCCTTCATTGCAAAGATGAAGAATCCAAGGCTCCTCCCCCCAAGAGGAAGTGACTTGCTAGAATGTCACTCAAGTTATGGAGTACTAGGGCTGGAACTGAAACTCAGATCATTCCACTGCAAATATCCCTTTGCCCCTAGAGGTGTGCTAGACCAGCTTGAACCAGCATGAACCCATTTCAAAGTTTCCAGTATGAGCATTTACACTTTGGAAATTAGCAAACGCTACAAATCAAGGGTGGTTTATTTATTTATTTACTTATTTACTCATTTTTTAATTTATTTGTTCATTTATTTATTTATTTATTGCTTTTTTTTTTTTTTTTTTGGAGACAGGGAAGGGAGGGCAGTTGGGGCTAAGTGACTTGCCCAAGATCACATGGTTAGTTTTTGTGTTAAGTGTCTGAGGCCAGATTTGACCTCAGGTCCTCCTGACTTCAGGGCTAGTGCTCTAGTAACTGAGCCACCTAGCCACACTGGCAGTTTATTATTTGGTTGATAGTTTGGACTTGAGAAAGTATCAGAGAAAATGCTAAAAAAAAGTCGATTTAACTTAAAAGTGTGTCTTGCATATTTTCAGAGGACTTGTTGTTAAACATTTACCAGTATATTCCTGCTTACATTCCAGGAGCAGACAGCTCACATTCCTCTGAAATTTAAAGGAGTTAGGGGACCACTGAATACTGGTGAAGGGGACACATAGAAATAAGACATGAAAAAGTAAATAGATCTCCCAAAGAAGGAGCAGTAGCTTTACTGCCTCCTCCCAAAGGAGAAACAAGTTCAGCTTTCATACCTGAGTACCGTTTGCCTAAATTAAAGATTCAAGACTTCTCCAAAGTTCCCTAGTCCCAGAAGAAATAGTTGGACATGGAAGAGCTGGGACCAGACAAACAAACAAAAAAACAAAAGCCCCACAACAAAAGATCTCATTGCATGCCATGCCTCTTGCTAAAAAAAAAAAAAAAAACCAAAACTCCAGTGTTTGGCCCCATGAGGATTAGTAGAACAATTAACAGCTCTGACTTTTCTTGAGTAATTTAATCAGTCTGATTCTTTGAGGGTGAGGCATCATGGTGCCTCAGAGGCTGAGCACAGGAAGCTACTGGTCAGTTATGAGACTGATAGCATTAAAATATCTCCTCAACCTAAAAAAAGACCTATCAGTGGGAACCCAAAAGAAGCCCAAAGCAGACTTGGATGAGCATCACACCTAAAATATGCCCCAGAGTCTGGTAGAAGATGACCGGTCAACCCAGAGCCAAATATATATTCTGCTCCACACCATGAGCTGGCTTCCTGTCACCCACAGCATTACCCAATTTGAACAAGTCAGAATAGTGGTCCATCATGGCACTGCCCTCCAGCAGGTGATTCAGAGGCCAGGTGTGAGCCTCCATGAGGCATAACTGGATTAATCATGTGCTTCAGTGGAGAAAAGTTGGTCTGAGAATCTCTGCTCTGCATTCCCAAGAGCCAGGGCAGCTCTATCCCCTCCCTCGGGGGAATTGTCCCTGATTCTTCCTCAGTTGGGAAGTCTGGGCAATTGAGCTAAGGAAGAGGAAGTCAGCCCCTGTGGCCAATTTGATGAGGGCATTTGCCCCTCTGATGTTGCTTACTGCTAGTCTATCAACCAATCAATCAATCAGCAAGCATTTTTTTCTTCCCTATGTACTAGGTTCTTGGCCACTGGGTTCACAAATAAAAAAAAAAAAAAGAAATAGTCCCTCCCCTCATGGAGATTAGAAAATCTTTGGTGGGGTAGAAACATCACACATGAAAGTATATACAAAACAAAATTTACAAGATTTTGTAGCCAGGGGGAGGCAATAAAAGTTGGGGGGTCAGGAAGGACTTTCTGTAGAAGGTGGAGCTTGAATTGGGCTTTAAAGAAAACTGAGTTTGAAGAGGTAGAAGTGAAGAGGGATTGTGTTCCAGGTAGGGGGAACAGCCTGCCCCAAAGTGTTGAGTGCTCTGACCTAACCTAGGAAAGCACACCAGGCCATTTTTTTTCTCCCAAATTGACCCTCAAAGAGCAGAGCTCAGTGTGCTGTCAGGAGACACAAATGAGATCTCTAAGTGGCAGAGCAATACAATTCTGGGGCATCTGGTTTCTAGAGATGCTTTTCTTTTATTTCTTTGGGTAGAGTCCCAAGAAGTGGGCTGGAGATCTTAGTGGGTCCCAAGATCAGCAAAAATTTACCAGTCTGTCCTGAGTCCTTAACTGTTCTCTTGTCTGTGCTAGAGGTCACAAATCCCTGATGTATGAAACTGATGTTCCTAAAAGTTCTTATCATATTCTAAAATGCACTAGGGTTAGTTATAGGGCTACATTCATTAATTTCTTCTTTTTCACGTCTTCACCTGTGGTCCGTAGACTGCAAGCTCCTTGAGGGTAGGAACTATGTTCCACTTCACTTGTATCCCTAGCACTGACATAGTGCCCTAATAAAAGGGGCCTAATAAAAGTTTATTGGATTTGAATTAGCCTACCTCTGACCTGAACCTGGAAGTACAAAGGGGAGGAAAGGAACAAGCATTTATTAAGCACCTTCTATATGTTGTGATATGCTTGGGTGGAACTCTTACAACTGAATTGTAAGCTCCTGGAGAGCAGAGTCTAGGTCTTTTCTAGTCTGAACTTTGCCTCTAGTTGGCTGTGTGTTCTCAGGCAATTCAGTGAACATTTAGTAAAGGTCAACTATGTTCTAAGAACTGTATGAAGAGCTGGGGATCCAAAAAGCCCATCTGGGGTTTTCTTGGCAAAGATACTGAAGTGGTTTGCCATTTCCTTGTCCAGCTGAGGAAACTGAGGCAAACAGGGTTAAGTGACTTGCCCAGGGTCACACAGCTAGGAAGTATCTGAGGCCAGGCTTGAGGATGATAAGTCTTTCTGACTCCAGGCCTGACATTCTATCCACTGTGCCACCTTACTGCCCCATCATCAGTGTATGTAAATTTAATTATATGAAAGACATATAACATTCAAACATTGGTAATGAGGAGAAAGTCACCACAGGGAAACACATCCAATGGAGGGGAAGGACCTTGGAATTGGATCGGGCAGCAGGCCTGAGAGTGGCCCTCCCAGACCAGGCATTCCCCCACAGGCCACTATGGAATGAACTGACCTCCCTGCCAAACTGTGGGTGGTACTATGAGCATATCAGTGCTATTGGTTTCCCCCAAGAAAATGAATTTAAAAAGTTAAGAATTATCTTGCCTAGACGACGCATTTGGCTCTTGCCCAATGCTGCCTTATTTGTTGTGAACTTTCTGATATGCTTGGGTGGAACTCTTACAACTGAACTGTAAGCTCCTGGAGAGCAGAGTGTAGGTCTCCTCTGGTCTGAACTCTGCCTCTAGCTTGGCTGTGTGCTCTCAGGCAATTCAGTGAACATTTAGTAAAGGTCAGCTATCTTCCAAGACCTGTGTGAGGGGCTGGGGATCCAAAGACAAAAAAGGGGGGGATTCTCTGCCTTCTAGGTATTTACATTATGCTGGGAGTGGGGAGGGGTATGGGTTCTGAACTCAAATAGGCGCCACTTTCCTTCTCTGTTTCTTTGGATGGAAAGCTCCAGCTCTAATCTTTGGTTTATCTTCTTTATGTCTCACCAACATCTCACATCAAGCAGCCACTGAGTAGGCACTCAATAAATATTCATTAATTTCATATAACTTTGGGGCGGCTAGGTGGCACAATGAATAGAGCACTGACCCTGGAGTGAGGAAGACCTGAGTTCAAATCTGACCTCAGACACAACACAAAAACTAGGTGGGTGACCTTGGGCAAGTCACTAAACCCCAAATATCCTACCTTCCCCCTTCCAAAAAGCAGAAAAACAAAAAAATTCATATGACTTTGACTCAGGTATCTCAAGCTAATCTACAGTATGGTTTGGTGAAGGTGATGAACTGAGGCAGATGGGATGGACCTCTCAGAATAAGGAAGATCTGCATTTGAAAGGCACCTTGCACAACTGATTAAGGGAGACCACTTAACCAAGGAAAGCCTCCTGCAGCTTTCTGAATGCATAAAATGTCTGTGATTTTATAAAATGCAAATTCTTGGTAAAAAATATTGCATTGAATAAACAACCTGCCTTGGTGGAAGCCAGTTCTACACCTAAGACCACCAAAGGCCTTCTATACGCCATGAATACTAAATTTTTCATACAAATATATTTTATATATTTGACTTTCCCCTGTCTGAACCCTCCATAGACTTCATTGTATCCTCCCAGTCTCTAGACCCCACTCTCCAAGTCCCTTTATAATAGCTTTCTCACCTAGAGGAGAATCTTACCAACGGAATGTCACCTCCCTTTGCTTCCTTTTGACTTGCTTACTTGGCAGGAATAAAGACCCTATACAGGAAAGAGGAGGAGGAAATGGGGGCAGATGACAAGAGAAGGGAATCCGGTTTGATATAAGGAAGAACTTCCCTACAGTAAAGGTTGCCAAGAAATGGAATGGAATGTCAAGGGAAATTACAGATTGTTATTCTCTGAAAATCCTCCTCCAGAGTTTGTCTGCCTGGAAGGGTTCCAAGGAAATCTATCTAAGGGCAGCAGGAGGGAAGAGAACTTGGGAATTGGAAAAGCTCATTTTTAAGTTGGTTGTTTGGAAAGGGGAACATACTTTCCCTTAAAAAAAAAAGCAAGAAATAGCTGTTAGGTTCCTAGGTCAGCTTTCTCTGTAACCAGGATTTTAAAATCCCAAGAAACCTTAGAAGACATCTTATCCAACCCCTTATCTTCCAGACCCAACAAACTAAAAAGCCAGAGAGAGAGAGCTAATAAGACTTTCACAGGTCACATAGGTATTAAGTAAAGAGGGAACATTGAAACTGAGAACCTTGTTCTATGACTATACCATGTTTCCTCACTCTCACCCAGTAATACAATTGAACCATATAATAAACAGAACCACCATCGCTAATTGCCATTTTAAACAGTTTTAATGGGAAAATGTATTATAAGGATACCAGGAAGATGTCTTAATACAGGAGTTCTTAACCCTAAGGGCTCCATGGATACATTTTAATGGTCCTTGAACAGTGAACATTTAATATTTTTATAATTATATTTCAATATAATTGATTTCCTTTGTAATCACTTTTTAAAATATGTTTAAAAACATTATTCCAAAAAGAGGCTTCACTAGACTGCCAAAGGGGCCCATGACATAAAGGAAGTTTAAGAAACCCTGTCTTAGAGATTCTTTCTGACTTTCTGAATCTGTCTTTAGGATATACCAAGAGTATGAGTGTAGAAATGATCAAATAAAATGCCTGGGAGATGTATCCTCCATATTTTTCAGTCTGGGCCTAAAAACCTAGTCTATAACAGGTGACATTTATTTGGAGCTTTACATATACTATTGTATTTCATCCTTCTAATAATCATACTCTCATTGAGCCCCCTCATAATTTTTGTAGTAATTCTTTCATACCCTTTGATATGGCATATTATCAAAAAGAAGTTCCACAAATGGCTTTTCTATCAAATTATCAAAATTATAAATCATAGGCAAGTTTATACAGGATAATATATCAAGGGTCTGTGATGTCTTAGGTGTGGGAACTCCCTTCACCAAGACAGAGCTTTTCAGTTCATCACTTTTATCAATGATTTGAACAAAGGTACAGATGGCAAATTTGTCAAATTTACAGGTGGCACAAATCTGGGAGGGATAGCTAAACACATTGAATAACAGAATTTAGCATTAAAAAAAGATTGGAATGAGCTAGATCATTGGGCAGGAACTAACATGATGAAATTCAATAGGAATAAAGTCCTACCTTAGGTTCAAAAAGTCAATTGAACTAAGTATACAAGTTGGAGAACAAGATCTACAAAACAGCTTATTTCAAGAAAAACCTTAGGTGTTTTAGTGAGCTACATGTTTAATATGAGACAATGGTTTAATGGCCGAGTCAAAAAAGTTAATGCTAGGGTGGCTAGGTGGCACAGTGAATAGAAAGAGCACTGACCCTGGAGTCAGGTGGTATAAAAAATACCCATTATTCTTAATTTAATTAGAAAAGTAAAGACAGAGATGCCTTAGATAAGAAGAGGAATTTATTCCCTTTCTCCCGGGAAGAAAGGGGTGCCCCATGAGATGATATCTTACCCATGTTGATGCATGAGGTCGGGTCCGGAAGAGAGAGAGAGCCTAGCCCTGTCCCAAGGTTTAAAAAACCTAATTAGGACGTC
Organism: Pseudocheirus occidentalis; assembly: GCA_028646575.1. Lineage (NCBI taxonomy): Eukaryota > Metazoa > Chordata > Mammalia > Diprotodontia > Pseudocheiridae > Pseudocheirus > Pseudocheirus occidentalis. Next base: position 88,861,199 of record CM053594.1, read on the forward strand.
CCGTCTCCTGGCCAACTGCCCTCTTTCATTGGTGAAGAATTCACCTCCCAACCTCCTCCCCAATGAGACTACAAGGGGGTTGGCCTTCACCGGTGGGAAGAAATGAACAAAGGAAGATAAAAGTAATTGACAGGAGAAGGGGGAGGGTAGACACTCAGGAGGGGGGGGGGGGTTACATTCCAGACTGAGAAGTTTTCACTAATTTCATGTCCCACACAAGGAGGACCTGAGTTCAAATGTGACCTCAGACACTTAACATAGCGGTGCGACTTTAGGCAAGTCACTTAACCACAATTGCCCTGCCTTTCTCCCTCCAAAGAGCAATAAAGGAAAAAAAAGTTAATGGTATATTAGATTACCAATAGCTAATTTTTTTGTCATCTAAAACATGTGATTGTTAGTGCCATCTGACCTAGTATGGGTAGGTGGGTGGTTCAGTGGATAGATTGCCAGGCCTGGAGTCAGGAAGACCTGAGTTTAAATCTGTCCTCAGACATTTACTAGCTCTGTGACTCTGGGCAAGTCACTTAACCCTCTTTGCCTTGGTTTCCTCTTCTGTAAAATGAGCTACAGAAAGGAGTAGCAAATCACTCCATCATCTTTGGCCAAAAAAAAAAAACCCTAAATGGGGTCACAAAGAGTCAGACATAACTGAAACATCTGAACAATAAAAAGCCCTTGTTCTGCCCTTAATAGAAGTTTAGTTATCAGAACAAAGAAGGTGTTAGTCTTTTGGCTACTTTTTGTTCCTCCCACATACAGAATATTGCATCTAGTTCTCATTACTGAAACCTAAGAAGGGGTGTTTCCAGGTTTGGTGGAACTCATCAGAGCTCACTTGGTGCTGGCACAGCCCTTGAGAACCTTGGGTCCCTGCCACAATGTGATGAAACATCAGTTGTGACTCTAAGGGATTCTGCAAGCTCTCGCAGGTTCTACCTAGTTAGAAAACTTTGAAGAATGGGCCAGGTGACAGACAGACTCTGTGTCTGCAGTTAAAGACCAGGGCAGCAACTCTAAAAAGGCTGGCCACCAGAGCATTGATTTTCTTTTTTTTCTTTTTTTTTTCTTTTGCTCTGATGACTCATGAAATGGATAAAAATATAAAATGGTCTTCTGTCCTATGTAACCAACCCCATTCTACTCTTGCAGGGAAGGAAGTGAAATGGCAGATATAATGTAGAAAGTGCCTAATAAAAGTTTGTTGTATTGATTTGAATTGAGTTAGCTGAGTTGGTTTCCTAATATAACCAAAAATAGCAAGAATATTGTTTCACGGGACACTTGGTTATCTCACTTAGCAGTGCCCAAGATCAGTATAAATGAACAGATCATCATGAAAATAATTACAGTTTATGAGCCAACATCCATTACAGAGGATGAAGAAATAGAGAAATTAAGTGACGAATTTGGCAAGATCTTCCTATCTTAGTCAACACATATCTTAATACTCAGTGACTTTAATGAGAAATCGGACGTAGGAGAGGACAATTAAAACTGTTAGAAAATGTAGTCCAATATCAAGAAATGAAAGTGGCTCAGGATTTATATGCTACTTAGAAGCGTCATACCTGTGTATGAATTTGTGGGCCCTCCTGGATTAGAGTGAATGTCAATGGTAACTGTTTCTCTTTGGAACAGCAAATCTGAGGGTCTCCCCCTCCCAGCTTGATTTTTTTCTTTTTCTAATTAAAGGGGCCATCCCTCGACTTACTTCTTAAAGAGGCCTATTCACTAAATGGGCGTTACCTCTTTCAAAGTGAGAATCTGAAAAGGCCTTATAAAAGGGCCAGGGTGTCCCACTGCATCCTGGGTCACCTCCATTTGTCCTGATGAATATCTGGTCACTGTATCCAAATGGCTCTGGAGGAGAAAGTGAGGCTGATGACCTTGCACAGCCCTTCCTCTCTCAAACCAAAGTCAACTGCAAGTCATTTCATCATTTCCCTGAAGCCATGGTCCTCTTCCAAAATGAAGGACTGTTATGAGAATCTGAAGATCTTCCCTGCCCCTAGGCCCTCTGATAGGCTTAAGTGGCTCTGAGAACCTTCTCATATTTAAAAGTATACTCTGCCCCCTAATAGGCTGAATGTGGTCACACGCAGCCTGTGGTGGGAAGCTTGTTCTTCAGGAATGCCCACATCTTATTACTTTGTGATTGGACAGTGGGTCAAAAGGGCTGTGACATTTTCTGATCCAGGAGAAGGCTATATATATATATATATGTTTGGCCAGACGAGACTCTGGGCAACCATTGAATTCCCCTCCCCCCTCGCCCCCACCTTTGAAAACCCAGATGTTGGTGCTTCCCTCTCTGGTAACTGACTAGGCATGGATGTGATGGTCAGGCGGCTGGAAGCCTGTCTACTGATCTGTTTCTTTGTTTGCCTGTAACTTCTGTTTGTATTCTGTTTGTATTCTCTGAAGTTCAGGGTGCTGACTTTTTTTCCCCTGAACTAGGTAAATGATATGTTTGATTGATTAAAGTAAGATTGTTAACCCATTCTAAGTTGCTTTCCTTTAGAAAAGCAGATCTAAGAACCTGTGCTAGCAGTCATCCTGGGGATGCTAGGGTGCTTGCTGGTACAAGGACAAACACAACAACAGCAACAACAATTCTTTCTTTTAAGAAAAGGCTCAAAAGACACTGGACATGTGTACCTCAAGAAACATTATAAGAACAGAAACTGACTTCATCTTACAGACAGGAAATGCCTGCTTATACATCAAACATAGCAAAATTGGCTGTCTGATCATCAGTTAGTTAGATTAAAGGTTAAAGTAAAACCAAACCAGGAGAAAGGATAAAGATTAAAAGAAGGTATTGCCTATATTTGAATATAGATGCCCTACCTTGACCAGTTTAAGTCAGCTGATTTTTTAAAAAAGACCAAAGGAAAAGTTTCCATTATCTCTATAATCATTTCTTAGAGAAATTTAACTGATGCTGCACAACCACCAAAACCAGGAGGTCCCCAAAGCCCCCAAACTGCCTCATCTAGCAAATATTTAATCTCCTTGCCAAAGAAAGACACAAGGCAGTTAAAGGAAACACTGATTTGGAATCCAAGTTCATTTGCCAAATATTTTGGAAGACAATGAGTAGGATCATATTACAAAACAGTAAAAAGAAGCTGAGGAAAAAAACCAGAAAAGTCAAATTGTGATATATCTAAGCCAGGTTGTCCCAATGACCTTTGTAAATGAAATCTGAAGGAGGGCAACAAACAGAAATAGAATTGATCAACAGGTACTTTTAGAGTCATTCATTTTCATGGGTGATGAGAAGGGAACTAGCACATTTAAATTTTTCTAATTCAGTATCCTAAAGAGATAGAGGTTTTTACTTAACATAAGGGAAAAATGCCTAAAAATTAGACCTAATTAGGTTTTTTTTTAATGGAATGGATTTAACTGTTACTATTCTTAACGTGTAATCTTTTTCTGTTTACTGACTCGGCACACCAGAAGAACCACATCAATACTGACATTCTTGCTATAAATAAAATTACAAGTGGGCCACAGACAATTCAGCTATGGGACTGCCTGGAAAAGCAGTGAGTTCCCTGTTACTGGAAGTCTACGAATTGGAGTTGGACAGGTTTCATGCTTTGGACTAGATGACCTCTAAGGTTCCTTCCAATTATGCCATCCTATGAATCTCTAACTTCACATGTGCACTTATAATTTCCAAGAGAAAAAAAAAACAAAAAGAAACACAATTTAATTAAAGACATTGGGTTGTAAGTATATAGTTCAAAGTTAAGATTCTTTCAGTAATATCTAATTCATTGCTGTATTCAGTGCATAAATGATTGTTCTTTTATACCATATGTTTGACTGAACTGAAGCTTAGCAGAGGTAGAGAACCTGCAGCCCTTTGACTGAATCCAGGATCTGCTTGAGGAACTAGAGGGCCACATATGGCCTGGAGACTGCAGGTTCTCCACCACTGCATGATACTCTGCAATCAAGGGGACAGTGTTAGTAGAAATTTTGACATTTACACACACATATCTTTCCTCTGGAGGCAACTAGGTGGTTCATGGATAAGAGTGCTGGGCCTGGCGTCAGGAAGACCTGAGTTCAAATCTAGCCTCAGACACTTACCAGCTGTGTGACCCTGGGCATGTCACTTAACCTCTGCCTTAATCCATTAGAGAAGGAAATGAAAAACCACTCCACTATTTTTGCCAAGAAAACTCCAGGGACAGCATTATGGTCCATGGGGGTCACAAAGAGTCAGACATGCTTGAATGACTGAACAACAATGACAACAACCTTTCCTTTGGGCATTTATAAATTTAGAGATCTATAGCTAGAAGGGACCTCAAAGACCATGTGATCCAACTCCATCATTTAAGAGATATGGAAATGAGTCATATTCATTTTAAGTGAGTTGCCCAGGGTTATACAGCCAATATGCTGTCTGAGGCAGCATTTGAATCCAGGTCTCCAAGTCCAGAGGATCTTTCTACATCATTCTGTTTCTTTTCTCTCATTCCCATATTAGACCCATAACACTTTGGCACAAAGCTTTTGGGCATCAAGAACAATTTACTCATGCTCAGCAAAGAAAACCATGTGTTTGGATCATTTACCAAATTTCCCCATGAAACAAAGACCCATCATATTTCTTGACATTTTTTGTATCTTCTTTTTAAATCTATTCCCTCTGCCTCTTTTCCCCAGAGAGTCATCCCTTATAACAAAAAATAAATATAAGGAGAGAAGGAAAAGCAGCTGGGCAATACTAACCAATACATCCAGGTCTGATAGTATATGCAGTGTTCCACACCCACAGTCTACCATCTCTACAAAGATGGTAGTGAGGTACAGCTTCTCCCCTCTTCTTTGGAGGGCTTGGCTTGATCACTATAATTATATAGCATTCAGTTTTCAGTTACAGTTGTGGGTTATTGGGGTTTTTTTTGTACTTTCCATTTACATAGTTGTTATCATTAAGTATTTTTGTTCTTCTGATTTGCTTACTCCATTGGGCATCATTTCACCTAAAATCTTGTCATGCTTCTCAGTATTCTTCAACTTCATAATTTCTAATGGTACAGCCATTTTCTTCTTCTTCTTCTTCTTCTTCTTCTTCTTCTTCTTCTTCTTCTTCTTCTTTTGCCTTTTTGGAGACAGGGCAATTGGCGTTAAGTGACTTGCCCAAGGTCACACAGCTAATAAGTGTTAAGTGTCTGAGGTCACATTTGAACTCAGGTCCTCCTGACTCTGGGGCCAGTGCTCTATTCACCGTACCACCTAGCTGCCCCGGTGCAGCAATATTCTAATTGTTTGTCCTTCATTCTGAAGAAGACCAGTGACATCACAGGATGATGTCTTGAATTGTGCATGAATTGGATTTAGATTAGGCACAAAGTTATCATGCTCTTTTTCTTCCAGAGTCATCAAAGTCCAGTGTCAGGACAAAAGTCAAGACATGGAAATGTTCTATTACATCACTGGACCACAATTTATTTAACCATTCTTCAGTAGATGGATATTTACTTTGTTTCCAGGTCTTTGCTACTACAAAAAGTGCTACTATGAATATTTGTGTATATTGCATATTGAAACTTTCTTCCTATCTTTGACCTCCTTGGGGTCTATGTCTAGCTGTGGGATTGTTGGGTCAAAAGGCACGGATGTTAAACCTCTCTTAGTTCCTTAGCATAATCCCAACAAAGACCCCTTTTAAAAATGCTAACATTCTTCCCAGTGAGTTGTGGATAGCTACAACCTATGCTTCAAAACTACGATAAGCACTGTCCAGTAGTTCTTAGTCATATCCAACTGTTTGTGGCCTCATTTAGGGTTTTCTTGGCAAAGATCCTGGACTGGTTTGCTATTTCCTTCTCCAGATGATTTTTTTTTAACAGATGAACAAACAAGGCTAAGTGACTTGCCCAGGGTCACACTGCTAGTATCTTAGGTCAGATTTGAACTCAGGAAGATGAATCTTTTTTAGTCCCAGCACCTTATCTGCTGCATCACTGAGCTGAACTTGTAATTAGTGCTCACTCAAAAGGGAATAGAGGTGTATGATGGGCATAAACAGGCAACATATTACAAAGAAGGAAAGCAGCTGTGAAGAATGTCATCAAAGAAATGTATGAGAGAAAAAGGAAATGGACTGGTTCTATGTCAAGAATGAAGGATGATTGATGCACAGGTTGCATCTTCCACTAGGAATGACAAAAGAAAGCAAGGAAGGCCTTGTTCCCACTAAAATGCCCGTCTGCTCTAGGACAGAGTTTGGGTCCAAAAGAACAGCATTAGACTCCTCCCAACCTCTCCCCGCCATACTCTCCACTCTTTACACCTTTCTCCCATCCATAGGGAGGGAAATGGCAAACTTAGGGGCAGATTTGAATAAGAGTCATGAGGGAGAGCATGAATGTGCTGTAGTCTGCATTGTGGGAGAAATACATCAATGTGATCATAAAGCCTTTAGAGCAGCGGTTCTCAACCTGTGGGTTATGTTCAATTTGTAACAATGAAAACACATCCTGCATATCAGATATTTACGATTCATAACAGCAGCAAAATTACAGTTATGAAGTAGCAACAAAAATAATTTTATGGTTGGGAGTCACCACAACATGAGGAACTTTATTAAAGGGTTGCAGCATTAGGAAGGTTGAGAACCTCTGCTCTAGAGCAACATGGGGTCTGTGGAATTGTCTTTATTATAATTTTATAACTTTATATCAATATAATTGGTTTCCTGAATATTTTTTGTTTATTCAAAAATAGTATTCTGAAAAGGTTCCAAAGACTTCATCAGACTGCTAAAGGGGTCTGTGACATACAAAAACATAAAGAACTTTGATATTAGAGTATCCTAATACAAAGTGGAATCCTAAATCTCCAGCCAGAAGGGATCTCAGAAGCCATTTAGTCCCATGACCTCTTGAGGAAACTGAGACCCAGAGAGGTAAGTGACTTACCCAAGGTCACACAGGCAGTAAGTAACAGAGATGATTGCTCACACCAAGTTTCAGTTATAATAATTACCCCAAACTGTCCATACTCATCCTATAATCATTCCCCACAGAAGGCCCCACAGGAATGACTAAAATGTGGGATTCCCAGGTTCCTTCTGACAGTTACCTCTGAAGAAAAGAAAAACCCAAGATGGACAGATATAGATGCATAAACCAGTCATAGGACCAGGAATAGGCAGGATAAATGGAGTACTACATGAGGGGGAGTACAAAGAAGAACTAAATTTTTTTTAATTATGAGTGAAATGACATAGAACTGCTGTCAGGTTCTGGAAAGGGTGGGGAAGATGGGGGTGGAGGTGGGGAATTGAGGGGCTCAGATGTTGGCCCTTTCCCACTAAATTCCCCTCTGCTCTAGGACAGAGTTTGGGCCCAAAAGAACAGCATTAGACTCCTCCCTCCCCCTCATACTCTCCACTCTTTATCCCTTTCCCCCACCCAAAAGCCCTAGAGAAAATCATGTAAAGCTTTAGTTTGGCTCATATCTAGGGTCTCCCCCAAAAGAGAGTACAAAGGTATCCAGTGTTCAAAGGAGATCAAGTATAGGAGAGATTTATTTCTTCCACCATAAAAGGAAAACTAACATACTTAAAATGCAAAAGAATCTCAAGCATGCCTTGACCAAGACTTAAACATGATTATGCTCCCTTGGGAGGCTAATGCTTAAAATATCAAACCTGAAGGATTTTGTGGGGCTTGTAAACTGGTGTCTCGCCTCTGCCATGGCGTTATACTTTCTGAAGAGCCTCCTCAAGGTAAAAAGTGTTCTGGTAACACAGGTCAGGGCTTAGACTCCTACTATAGGGATGGCTAAGCAGAGCAGTAGGGGGAACCTCCTTCCCATGTTGCAACAGGCAACAATTAAGGGTCCCAGGAGCTCCCAAAGCAGCCACTCCTAAAAAGTGCATCTCTGAAGTGAACAGTGTCAGGACTGATGCTCAGTCCTTAAAGTAGAGCAGGGAATCATAGCCTTCACATCCCACCTGAGGCTTACTCAACAGGCTCTGGGTGCCATACCTGAGCCATTGTTATTTTTTTTTTTGAGGGGGGAAGGTAGGGCAATTGGACTTAAGTGACTTGCCCAAGGTCACAGGGCTAGTAAGTATTAAGTGTCTGAGGCCGGATTTAAACTCAGATCCTCCTGACTCCAGGGCCAGTGCTCCATTCACTGTGCCACTTAGCCACCTGGAGCCATTGTCATTTTTGTGAGGGTCAGGGCCCACCCCTCGCAGAAAGTTCCAGAGAAAAAGAGTTATATGTCACATATTCCAAGAGAGCAAGAAGAGAACTGCTCTAGAGGGTAGAATGACTCCATTTAAAAGGTCTACTCAGTGAGTGTCTCTTCCTGGCTCAGGACCAGTGATGAACACATGAGGCTCACTGGAAACAACCCAGAGTCCCAAAGTCTGGGGGTGGAAGGAGGTTCATCTGTTTTCCCCCATTACATGCCCTATTAGACATTTGAAAAAAATGCTCTTCGTTTTTTATAACACCTCATTTTCTAAATATATTCCTCCCCTCCCCATCTCAGAGAGCTTTTCCTTATAACAAAGAAAGGATAAATGAAAAAAGCATTTATTAAGGCTTACTATTTATTAAGGCTACTACAAAACACTCTGCTAAGTGCTGGGGCTGCAGATAGAGATGCTCTCAAGGAGCTCCTGTTCTAATAGAAAGATAAAACATTTAGGAGGTTTCAGTTGCAAGTCAGGACCAGTGGTCCTTAGGGTGTGGTGGCAAAGCAGACAATAATGCTATCATCTTTAATGCCATTTCCTCTGATAAAATCATATCCACGTCTGATATTGAACCATCTGATGTGCCAAGGAATCTTATGGCAAGAACTTTCTTTTCCAAGTCTTCAGGAACTGTGGTCACTGAGAAGGAGGAGGGGGCAGCGCTTGTGAGACCTTTTCCCAGAATGCATCTCCACAAGCGTTGATGCCCTGGATAATGACAGAGGGGACTGAGTGGGAAACAGCATCAGGAGTCTAGGGAACACTGACATTCCTGGGGTTCCTGGGCTTCTCTAGTGGTGGTAGTGGTGATCAGGACGGTAAGTCCATTGTCTATATGATTGACGATGGGTATGCGGACCATGGTGGAAATAGGACCAGTGGTTAGAAAGAAAAAGGAAATTAATAGTTTAGTAAAATTTGCCAACATCTCAACCAAGTCTGACATTACACGGCATTCACATGTATAGTCTCTCATCTCTACAAAGGGGAGAGAAGAAACGCACGTATTTTTGATACCAGAAATACCCATTCTTCAAAGAATATGGAGTAGTTTTTTGCTATGATAAGTCAAGCTTAATTCTGTTACAGTGAATGCTCAAAGTTTCTGAGGCATATTTTTCTATAGGGAGATTTGTGGTCATATTATTCAACAGGGTGACATAAAATGAACTAGAGTTTTAAGGTGACAAGGAGAGAATCTTTGGAATTACCTGGCTGAAAAACAACACTGATTCAGACTCTGCACAGTTGAAAATCACTTTATAATTGAAATGCTCATTTCATGCAGACACAGTTTCCTGGTGACTGTAAAATGACCTATTTAAACCCTATCTAGATTAAACTGACAGTGCCGGATTTCAGCTTCCTGTCAATGATTCCTGACAATGTAGTCACTGAAATACAAGACAATTCTCTGTGTCTGCAGCATTTTAATATAATTATAAAATGCAGAACTTTCATTTGCTTGAAGATTTTGCCTTTCAGTATTCAATAATAACAACTTTTTTTTTTGGTCGTATTTGTAATTTCATGGGTGTAGGAAGCTCCTCATCAGAAAATTCGCTTTACCAAAGCAGATCAGCGGCTTAGAGTTTTAGCAAGTTTCCTGGGCACCAAGAGGCTAAAGGACTTTTCCTGTTCTCCCTCCAACCCCATTATGCCACCACTGCCCTCAAATAACAATTTTTTTTAAACCCCTGCCTTGTAACAAATAAACACGGTAACAGCAAAACAAAACCACACATTGGTCATGTATGAAAATGTATGTCTCATTCTGAACCTCTAGGGCATGACCTCTTTGTCAACAAGTGGGAAGCATGCTTGGTCATCAGTCCTCTGGCACCATGATGGATCACTGCTTTTGAGCAGTGTCAATCAGTGTTTCAAAGTTGTTTTTCTTTACAACAGTGTAGTCACATAAATTGTTATGATTCTGCTCATTTCACTCCAAATCAGTTCATTCAAGTCTTCCCCTCAGATGAGATTTCCCGAATCCATCTTTTGTATCATTTATTACAATATAATATTATTCTTTTTCATCCATATACCATGATTGTTTAGCCATTTTCCAATTAGTCCACTCTAATTTTCAGTTCTTGGTTCCAACAAAATGTGCTGCTTTGAACATTTTTGTATGTATGGGTCCTTTCCCTCTCACTTCAACACCTTATATGTCTCGTAGTGGTAGTGCTTGGTCAAAGAGTACAACTAGTGTAGTCACTTTTTGGGCATCACCAAAAATTGCTTTCCAGAATGGTCTTATCACTTCATAACTGTACCAAGGATACTTTAGTGACACTGTTCTTTCACAGTCTCTTCAAAGTTTGTCATTTTTTAAATTATCTTTGCCAATTCGATAGGTATGAAGTAGAACTTCAGAATTTTCATTTATATTTCTCTTATTATTAATGGTTTGGAACATTTTTCCCCAGTAAAATTGTTAATAACTTACTTTTCTTCTTTTTGAGAAATGTGTGTACATATTGTTTCACCATTTATCTATTGATTAATGGCTCTTGTTTTCATATATTTGAATCAGTTCTATATAAATCTTGACTATCAGACCTTTATCAGAGAAACTTTCTGTAACTATTTTTTCCCCAAATAACTGCTTCTCTTATAACTTTAATTGCATTGATTTTGTTTGTGCAAAAGCTTTCAAATTTTATGTAATTGTAATTGTCCATCTTTTGTCCTTTGATCCCCCCTTTCTTATTTGGTAAAGAACTCTATCCATAGATCCCTGCTCTTCTGATTTGATTATGAGATAATTTTTTTATAATTATGTCCTGTATCTATTTTGACATTACTATAGAATATGATATTAGATGCTGTAATGGTAATCAATTTGTTTGATATTTAGGGCTAAGTGGATAGGATGCTTGGAGCTGAGTAGATTGGATACTTAGGGCTAAGTATAGAACTCTGTCCATTGGTGAGAAGGTGTGAGCTCCCCTGTTGACTTGGGAGAAGGCCAGTGCTTATAAGCAGGAGAATTTTGGAGAGACAGACAGATTTTGGAGTTGGCTCCTCAGTGAAGGAGGATTCGTGGTGACTGAAGTCATCTGAGAGGGAGAGAGAGAGAGTGTTCCTCTCCCAGTATCTGAATGCTGACTGAAGACATGAACAGGATGGGACTTTGTTTGCTGGTGGCCTGGCTGATCC
>CM053594.1:88873111-88901697 GCA_028646575.1 Pseudocheirus occidentalis
ACAGAGTGTTCACTAATACTGTGTAATCCGAATCTTAAAAGCTGTTCACAGTAGCATTCTCTCAGGAATCTACTGTTGATTGGCTTTACAGATGCTGCCTTAAACTTAATTTTTGCCAAATGGTTTTCTGATTTTTCTAACAGTTTTTGTCAAATAATGAATCCTCCTTCAATAGTTCAATATTGCGTTTACCAAAAACTATGCTCCTATGTTCGTTTGCATATGTATCCTGTGTAACTAATCAGTTTCATTGACCAACTCTTTTTAATTTTTTTCACCAGCACCAAATAGTTTCAGTGATTAATGATTTGTAACATCCTTTGAGATCTGGTCCTGATAGATCTCCTTTTCCTATATATGTTTTTCCATTAGTTCCCTCAAAATTCTTGATATTCTGTTTCTTGAGATGAATTTGTTATTTTTTTCCTAGTCTAATAAACTAATACTGTGGTAGTTTCATTGGTATGGTATTAAATAAATAAATTTCAGTCACATTATTATTTTTATTATATTGGTAGAGTACAATCACAAGGAATTAATAGCTCCAGTTTATTTATGTTTGTCTTCAGATAAAGAGTGTTTTATAATTGTGTTGAAATATTTTATACATTCTGTAATTGGCTTAAATTCTTCCTGTTGGATTTTGTTGGTAACACACAGAACAGTTAATGATTTATATGACTTTTTAAGGCACATTATATTATTGAAGTTATTGTTTTACTTAATTTTTAGTTAAATTTCTAGAGTTCTCTAAGAAGATCATCTGATGTTATCTACAAAAAATGATAATTTTGTTTCCTTTTTGCCAATGCTTATTCCCTCGATTTATTTTTCTTGTCTTACTGCTACAGAATTATATCAGATAATAGTAGAAATAATAGATTTCCTTGCTTTATTGAGAAGTACTCATTTCATATATTGTTGACTCTTGGTTTTAGACAAATGCTATTAACCAGGGAAAAGAAAGGTACATTATTTAATCCTGTGCTTTTAAACATATTTTAAAAACACAAATCACTGTTATATTTTGTCAAAAGCTTTTCCTACAATTTATATAAGCATGTGATTTTAAAAGTTTTTAATTAATATTATCTACTGTGCTTATAGCTTTTCTACTAATGAGCCAGACCTGTGTTTGCATTGAAAACCTAACCTGGTCATAGTATGTAATCTTTTTAATATGCTACCATGGTCTCTTTTCTTATTCAATACTTTTGCATCTTTTGGACATATTGAGTTTATTGTTGTTGCTTGTACTTCATTCTCAAAGAGGACCATGACATCAGGAAGGTGATGTCATGACATGCAAAGGATTTGGATTTATGTGTAGGGCTGTGCAAAGTCACCAGCCTCACTTTCTCCTCCAGAGCCATCTAGGTCCAGTGGTCAGATAAAGATTGGGATGACTGGAGATAGCCCCCAATATAGTGAGGAACCTTTGTCTTTTTAAGCTAAGAGCTTTAACAGGTCTCAGTTTGACTAAGGCAATGAACATTCAGCCACCTGTGGTGATATACCTGTTGTAGAGGGATACCTGTTGTAGAGGCATGATCTGGAGAAGGATCACTCAGTATAGCAGACAGAGAAGGAAAACCAGGAGACAATGATATGCCAACAAACCAAGAGAGAAGAGTATTCAAGGAGGAAAGTGGGACCAGCAGTATCCAAAGAGCAGAGAGGTCAAGGAGAATGAGAACTGAGAGACAGCCATTGGATGTGGCACCTAAGAGATTGTTAGGAACTCTGGAGAAAGCAGTTTTGATGGAATGACATGGTTGGGAACCAGACTGCAAAGAGTTAAAAAGAGAGTAACAAGAAAGAAAGTGGAAGCACTTACTATAGACAGCCTTTTTTTCAAGAAATTTAGTTACAAAGGGCAGCAGAGATATAGGACAATATTAAGGGTGGAAGGATCAAGGAAGAATTTTTCAGGATGGGGGAGACGTGGGCATATTTGTTAGGCAGTAGGGAATAAGTCAGAAGACAGGGAGAGTGAAAGAGTAGGAATGATGGAAGAGGCAATCTGTTGAAAGAGACAGGATGGAATGGGATTGATTAAACAAGAAGAGGGGTTGGCCTTGGAAGGCAGTAATGTCACTTCATCGTGTGAGACAGGGGTGATGCAGGAGATAATGACAGAAAACATATAAGTGATATGAGATGATGAAAAGGGGAGAAGAGGGTGCTTATGGTAAATAACTTCATTTTTTCAGTAAAATATGAGGCAAGTTTCTTAGCTTAGAGAGTGGGAGGAAGGAAGGTATAATGGTAAGGGAATTTGAAGATCGTCCTTGTCCCTTCATAAGCCTAAGGGAATTTGAGGACCTTCCCTGATTTGAAAATATACTCTGCCCTCAATAGGCTGAATGTGGTCACATGGGACCTGTGATGGGAGGAGTTTGCTGAAGGGTGGACCAGAGCCCACAGGAGAAGCTTGCTTAGGGGAGGCTTGTTTTTCAGGAAGGCACATTACTTTGTAATCAGGCAGTGCATCAGGAGGGTTGTGATGTTCTCTCACCCTGGAGAAGGCTATATATACCTCTGAGATGAGGTTTTGCTTTGGGGCTCACTTTGCGAAGAGTTGTATGATTTGGCCATATAAGGCTCTTGGCAGCTCTTAAGCCACCTGGCTTTGAAAACCCAGATGTTGGTGCTTCTCTCTGGTAAATGACTAGGTATGATGTAATGGTCAGACAACTAGAAACCCTGTCTGTTGGTGTGCTGAATTGTATTATTTTTTCTGTTTGTATTTTTTGTCTGCTTATAACTTCTGTTTGTATTGTCTGAAGTTCAAGGTGCTGACTTTTTCTGGAATTAGGTAAATGATATACGTTTGATTAAAGTAAGATTGTTAACCCCTTTTGAGTTGCTTTCCTTAAGAAAAGCAGATCAAAGAACCTGTGCTAGCAGCCATCCTGGGTATGCTAGGATGCTTGTTGCTATGGAAGGCTATGGAAGGGTGTGAGCACTGATGAAAAAGTTTGGAAGAGTCACTGTTAGACAGTAGAGTAGAAAACAATGCCCCTGTTTTCCTATAAAAAGCTCTACAACAATTAGAAATATCTAAAAATGAAATGGGCTGCCTTAGTAGTCAAGTCAACAAGCATTTATTAAGCCCTGAGTATGTGTCAGGCACTAGGAAGTGTTAGAAATACAAGCACAAGCAGAAACAGCAAACTGGCTCTCCAGGAGTTTACATTCTAATACAAGATGACAGTACATGAGAGGAAACTGAAAAGCAAAGGGATGGAGATAATGGAGAAAGTCCAGAGAGTCAGAAGTAGAGCCTAGGGAGGAACAAAAGTATGCCTGGCTTGGGCACTTTACTTGAAATGGTAGTTATGAGAGGAACCCAGCATTCAGAGGAAGGGACTTGGACACTTTCCTCAAAAATAGTAGTTTTGGGAGGAACTAACCAATCAGAGGGGCCTAGGTGGCAGGATGGGATTTCTCTCTCTCTCTGTCTCTGTCTCTCTCTGTTTCTCTCTCTGTCTCTCTCTCTCCCCCTTTGTCTCTCCCCCCTCTACACACACACACACACACACACACACACACACACACACGCCAGGCAAGATGCTGAGCACTATATGGTTCTCTCATTTGATTCTCACAATAATCCTGTGAAGTAGGTACTATTTTTGTTGTTTTTCAGTCATTTCAGTTGTGTCTGGCTCTTCATTGTCTCAAGGTCACACAGCTAATAAGTGTCTAAGGCTAGATTTTAACTCGTCTTTTTTTTCTTGACACAAAAACTGGGATGACAGAACCAGGATCCAAAAAGATCTCGATGCCCTGGTAAATTTGGAAAGATCAAATCATATTAAATTCAGTGGGAAGAAATATAAAATTCTTATTATTGAACTTTAAAAATATCAATTTTACAAGTAAAAGATTCATGGGGCACTGATCTTGGAATCAGGAAGACATCTTCATGAGTTCAAATCCAGCCTCTTGATGCTTACTAGCTATGTAACTCTGGGTAAGTCACTTCACCCTGTTTGCCTCAGTTTCCTCATCTGTAAAATGAGCTGGAAAAGGAAATGGCAAACCACTCCAGCATCTTTGTTAAGAAAACTCCAAATAGGGTCATGAAGAACTGGACGTGACTGAAAATGACTGAAAAACAACAAAGCCAATCAGAGGAAAGGACTTGGATAATTTCCTTGAAATAGTAATTATGGGAGGAACCAACCAAATAGATGAAGGGGCCACAGGGATGGAATGACGTTCCAGGATGAGGAGGCTTCTATGGCTCAGTGGAGAGTCCAGAGAGTCATGAATGGAACCCATAAAGGAATGAAACCTTGGGAGATAATAATCTTCCCTTCATTAGAGGTCTTCAAGCAAAGGCTAACTAACCACTTGTTGGGGATATTATAGAAGGAATGGATGGCCTCTGAAGTCCTTGACTCTGAGATGCTGTGATTCTGGAAAATGTAATTCTTAGGACCCAAGAATTTATAATCTAGTCAAGGAGGTAAGACACATACACATGAAAAAAAACAACCCAATACAATATACAAAGCAATATTATCCACCAAGTTCTCTCCCTAGTGGTGTAGAGATGACCCTATCAAAGATTAGGTTAGCAGCCTAAGACAGCAAGTTTTCAAATAGTCTTGATGATGGACTCTGTCATCTCAAGAAAAGCCTGCTTAGGTGTAGAGAAGGTCATTGTTAGAGGGATAGCCATCAGATGATTTTTTTTTAGACATAGCTACTCAAAAGATTACCTTTTAAGGTACAGAGGGGTTTCACAGAAGTACACAAACTTGAAGCTGAAAAGGATCTGTTTTATGTCATTGGAGGAAGTTCTTAGGGTAATAAGAACTGGGATAAATGCTAGGGGAATTTAGGGAAGGAGGGGATCTATAGGCATATAGGAACAATGGAATTGCCATGTTGGTCAGACTCATGGTTCATGCAACTCAGTATTCGTTTGCTAATTGAAGTCCCAAGGGAAAGTCCCTGGGAAGGCATCGCTGTCTTCCCTGACCTCAACCTTCAAGACTAGGTAGGTTTTTGTCATAGTCATCCCCTGGCTCTATAACTCATACTTTTTTCCAGACTCATTTAGAATCCTCTTGTAGAAGTTGTCCCAAAAGTTTTAGTTCAGTTTTAAGCTAGTATATTCAAAATTTCCTGCTGATAACACCTCTTTGGATAAGGAATTGTTCCATAGGTATGTTGCCACTTCATGAAGCATTGCTTCCTCTTTGTTTGTTCTAAACTTTTCTCTTCAAGTTTCAGGGCAGGAGGCTTTTCTCTAAGTTGGTGTTCACCTTTCCATGACATTCACAATATCATGTTTTTCATGTATGCTTCTTCTCTGTTTTATCCATCCTACTCTTCTTCATCTGCTCTCAAATAGAAGCCCATCTGTAGCCCTACCCATAAACTGAGGAAGGAATTTGATAGTTCTTTGGGGAGGGGAGGTCATTTATTCACTCTGGTGGATGTTCTGCCAGCAGTGCACATCTGGTCTGATTTGAACAGTTTCTCCTCTCCCTGACCAATCTGTCTCTTAGTGAGTCCCAAATTTCTCAAATGGCCTTTTTATCCCAAACCTAGGCCAACTGCAAATAAAATAACAACTCTATCCCTCTGCCCCTAATGAGCCATGGAATTCCTTCCTCAAAATATGTGGGTGTTGTTCTGTCATGCCCAGCTCTTCATGACCCCATTTCTTGGCAAAGATACTCCAGCTCATTTTACAGATGAGGAAACAGAGGCAAATGGGATTAAACTATTTACCCAAGGTCACACAGCTAGTACATGTCAGAGTTCAGATTTGAACTTGGGAAGATGAGTCTTCCTGGCTCCAGACCCAGCATTCTCTATCCATGGTGCTACATAGCTGCCCAAAGTACGTAAGCAGGGCTATACTTTTGTCCCTCCAGAAATTTTAATTTTTCATTACTCCTCTATATGCAATTTTTAGTCAAGCCAAATTGGTGTCTCCCAAACCATCCTTAGCAAAGGGAATAATAGGATGGGACTTAGAAGAACTCGAATCTCAGAATCACAGGATCCATACTATAACATACTTAATAAACGGTCATCTAGCCTTTTCTCGAAGACTTCAGTTAGAGATGGGAGAGAGGGGAGTAATGGAGTTTGGAGAGAGTGACCCCTTATCTCCTAAGGCGAATCATTCAGATTTGGATAGCTCTCATTACTAGGCCACAGATGTGTGCAAGGCATAGTGTTAATTGCTTCCTGCTCTCAAGGAACTCACATTCTAATGTGTGAAATAATGTACAAATAACTGTATGTACAAGGTAGCTTTCAATGGGAGATACTAACAGTTCCAATTTTTCCATCAGTCTTTGTGTAGCCTGGTCTGGAGGTACTTCACCACTCTGCTCATCCTCTTCCTCTTTAGTTTATCAATATCCATCCTATGCTGGGCTGCCCAGAATTGAACACAATACTCCAGATGTGCTCTGACCAGGGTAGAGTTCAGGGACTGCTCCTTCCTTATTTTGGGAAACCAGGCCTCTCTTAATTGTTTTGGGGAGGGGTTGGGGGGCTATAATTTCATATTGTTGACCCATAGTGATCATACAGCCCACCCAAACCCCAAAATCTTTTTTGGAAAACTGCTACTGTGAATCTTTTGTTTGTAAAATTGATATTTTTAAAGCTCAAGGATAAGAATTTTACCTATCTCCCTATCAAATTTAATATAATTTGACTTTGTCCAATTTGCCAGTGCATCAAGATCTTTTTGGATCCTGATTCTGTCATCCCAGCTTTGTGTAAAGAAAGAAAGATCTGAATTAAAATCTAACTTTAGACACTTACTAGCTGTGTGACCTTGGACAAATCATTTAACCAATTTGCCTCAGTTTCCCCATATGTGAAATGAACCGGAGAAGGAAATGGCAAGCTAATCCAGTATCTTTGCCAAGAGAGTCCCAAATGGGGTCATGAAGAGGCAGACACACCTGAAATGTCTGAAAAACAACAAAAATAGCACCTATTTCACAGGATTCTTGTGAGGCTCAAAGGAGAGAACATCCATACAGTGCTCAGCACATAGTAATTCCTTAATAAATGCTTGACTTCTTCCTCCCTCCCCTTCCTCTCCATAATGGTAAATGCTCAATTCAACAAACATCTTTTACATGTACTCTAAAAGCTAAAATGAAATAATGCTTTCCCATAAGGAGTTTTCTTTTTTTTCCCGGGGAGAAGGGGAAGGGCATAAGCATAGCCAGGCTAGTAAAAAATGCTTTACAAATATTATTTCATTTAATGGGGAGGGAGGACACTATATATGTGTGTGTGTGTATTAATATGTACATGTATAGACACCCACATATTTTGTCTGAACCTGTGATTTCATAGGGAACTCCTGGTGAGAAAATTCCTTTACCAATACAGATCTCAACTATTTTGCAATTTATAATCTTAGAGTTATAATCTTTAGAGTGCCTTGGGTCCTGAGAAATTAAGTTACTTATCTAGTACCACAGAGCCAATGTATGTTAGGGATGGGACTGGAACTCAAGTCTTCTTGATGGCAAGGTCAGCTCTTTACCTACCACATCAAGTCTCCTCTTAGCAGATAGAAAATATACCTAAGTCCATCAGAAAGGGCATCGAACCTAGAAGAGGCCAAGGGGCAGAAGGCAAGCATTCTGGACAGTAGATGCAACATTGTTTAGGGAAACAACTAATGGAATAGTTTGGCTGGAGCCTAGAGTGTGGGAGGAGAATCAAGATGCAACTGATGGGGAAGACAGGATGGAGCCAGATTGTGAAGGGCTTTAAATGTCAAATGTAGAAATTTGTATTTTATCCTAAAGGTAACAGAGAACCAATCAATCAATCAATAAACCAGCGCTTATTAAGCACCTGTTTTATGCCAGACATTGTTAGACTTTGGAACAAGGAAAACAAAATGAGACAGTCCTTGCCCATAGTCTACAAGGGAGGTGGGGGAGAGACCTGTTCCATTATATTGTACACAAAATGTATACACAATATACTTAAAGTAACTGAAGGGGAGGTACTTGCCATAGGAGGAAATAGGAAGCAGCATGAAGGGTTACTGTTTTATATGCAGTAGTCACCTAATAAATGTTTGTTGAATTTCAATAATAGGTGCCTCTGCTACTGTATGACCTTGGGCAAGACACTCAGCTTCTCTGGGTCTCAGTTTCCAGATCTGTAAAATAAGAGGGTTGGCCTAGATGGCTTCTGAGATCACTTCCAGATCTAAATCTAATACCCTGTGACTGTAGGAAGAAAATACAAGGAACGTTAAAGGTCTAAGTCAACTCTTTCATTTTATACTCATGGAAGCTGAGGCCCAGAGAGTTTAAGTCACAAGTTATAAGCATCAGTTTGGAGTGGAAGGCAGGTTCTTGTAAATGTTGGTTGATGAGACTTGGGCTTTCTGTCAGTCATATGTATTATAAATCAAATTCAATTCAATTGAACAAATATATCCTAAGCACCTTCTTTCTAGGTGCAGCAGCACCCTGGGCCTAGAATGAGTAAATAGAACAGAACAAAGCCAAGTACACTCTTGCTCACAATGAGGAGCACAGTGAGATTGCTAGAGAAAAGGCATTGCCTCAGCCTGGTGACTGGGCTTACTACCTAAAACAGATGGCCCTAAGTAAGGACGGATTACGAGAGCGGGGAATCGCACAGCCAAAAATAGACGCAGCCCTGAACACACAGCCAAGTAAGAGTTATTTCTTGGCCTGTGATATCATCCATCCCTTCTCCCATCCCAATGCCAGAGACTGATGGCTGGCTAATGGATTTCAGCAAGTGCCCCCATTTAATTTTATTTATATTCTGCATCAGGTTCCTGTTTGGGGAGGCTGCTATGAGCCCAAGCTCAGTGCTAGTTTAGCTCTACCTGCCAGAAACAAAAGATGGGTGTTTCAACTCAATAACCCAGAACCCAGCAAAGCACCCAGCCTTGGAGTTTCACTTGGGAACACATGAAAGGAACACTTCATGGATCCTAGGACTTAGAAGTGGAAGAGATTTTAGAGATCGTCTAGGCCAGGGGTGGGGAACCTGTAGACGTGAGGCGACATGTGGCCCTCTAGATCCTCGAGGTCGGGTTCCCCACCCCTGATTTAGGCAGAGATGAACGAGAGGTTGTGGTGTAAAGTGCATTGATTTTGGAGTCCAAAAACCTGTCTCGCCTCAGCCTGGCTCTGCTAAATAATATGTGACCCAGGATGGTTCACTTACATTTTCAGAATACTGGTTTCCCAATTCCCAGAATGAGTACAGAAGAGACAATGTAACATAATGGATAGAGTCAGCTGGAAGCCTGAAAGATGTGGGTTCACGCCCTGCCTTTGACAAGTTCTAGATTTGTGGTCCTGGGCTAGTCACTTTACTGCTGGAGTCTGGGGGATGGGACTGATTATAAGAGGCAGAGAAAGGGTGGATTTATGTTGGTAGAGATCTGTATGGTAATGAAATCACAAGTTCAGTCTATATCCAGAATGGACTGAAAATAATGCCTGGCCATCCTACCTGAAGTGAGTTGTCACAGTGCTTTGTAAACCTTAAAATACTATATAAACTGGAGGTCTTAAAAGCCCAAACCCCTTATTTACTTCCAGAACCACTCCATCTATGCCCTCTCTTTAGTCTGGTCTTGGAGGCTTAGAGCTTCACGTTGTACCACATATACCCACCCCTTCGTCCTCCTTTTTGTGGCCATTCATTTTCAGTCCTACTCTTCACGAGCCTTCTTGGGCCAGAGATACTGGCCTGGTTTGCCACTTTCTTCTCCAGCTTATTTTACAGATGAGGAAACTGAGGCAAACAGGGTTAAGTGACTCGTCCAGGGTCATGCAGCTAAAAAGTGCCTGAAGCCAGATTTGAACTCAGGAAGATGAGTTTTCCTGATGTTGCCCCTAGCATTTAACGTCTCCTTATATGTTCTCCAATCTGACTATAATTCCATGAGGTGAGGGACTGGATTTTTTTGCTTGTGCTTGTATTTCCGTACAATACTTGGTATGCAGTAAGCATTTAATAATTAGGATAGCTAACATTTATAGAACACCTGCTGTGTACTAGATACTATGCTAAGTGCTTTACAATTACCATCTCATTTCATTCTCATAACAACCCTGGGAGGAAGGTGCTATTATTATCCTCCTTTTACAGATGGGGAAACGGAGGCAGACAGAGGCTAAGTGACTTGCTCAGGGGCACACTGCTAGTAAGCACGTCCAAAGCTAGATTTGAGCTTGGGTGTTCCTGACTCCAGGCCTTGTGCTCTATCCTCTACACCAGCTAACTGCCCTAATAAAGCAGAAACAGCAAACTGGTACCAAGGTGGAGACAGCCCTGGACTCTGAAAATCCGAGTTAGAATCTCTCTTTAGATGCTCAGTAGTCATGTGAGATTGAGCAAATCACTTAACCTATCTGTATCTCAGTTTCCTCATTCGTGAAATGGAGACAATAGTAGCACTCATCTCTCAAGCTGGGATGTTATAAGGATCAAATGAGAAAACATGTAGAGTGCTTTGCAAACCTTAAAATGCTACATAAAGGAGCATTACACAGTATAATAGATTGCTATTTTATAACTCAGGAAATTGAGGCTCAGAGAGGAATAAATTGTCCAAGGTCAGAAGCAGATTTGGGGATGCAAAACTGAGATGAATACGAATTCCACTCTAGGCTTGACCTTGTCAGGTCTTTTCTACTTCCTGAAACAGGGACCAACACTTCAGGGCTGCCTGTCAGAAGCAACAGGGCACTTTGAGCAATTCAGTACTCCTGGGTCAGTTGACTTGAACCACAAGAGTGTTTTTCTTTGTTCTGCCTTTGTCAGGGTCAATGAAAATGATCTGGCCTTGGGTCCCTCTGGGCTATAGAGTTGTTTGGGCTATGGCAGATGAGAAGAAAATGTGGCACCCACAGGAGAAAGTATGTTGAACCTAGGCTAGATTCAGGAGATGGGGGTTGGTAGCCTAATTCTGATATGCATGAAAAAGAGTTTGACCATTAGGAGTCACTACACTCAGGTCACTCAGATGGTTCCTCTAGAATCTCTAGTGTGAATATGTTGAGAACCTCTTCTCTGATGTGCATGCTTCAGCCTCAGACTTCACCAAACATGGATTCTGGGAAGGAGGGAGCAAGACAAAACCCATGCTGGCAGGATTCTGTATCAGATCTAGGGGATGATGAAATACAACTACAAATTCTTAGAAAATTCAAGGACAACATGTGGTTAATATTAATCCTCAATCTGGAATTTCCCTTCAATGACTGCCACGTATATATAGGATACAGTCACTCAAGTCAATATAGCCACAGGATTCATTAGGTATAACAAGAGCACAAGGGAAATAAGAAAGCACTTTCAACATGAGATGCTTCAGCTGAACCATATCTCAGTACCCTCCTCTCCCTTGTCCTCCCATGGTGGTATGAAGACCAAACAGTTCTTCCTATTCCTGGCTTACTGGCTGCAGAATACTCAAGAACTGCCAGTCTCTAGCCTTACATCTGAAGAAGCCATTGTGACTGGTTTTTTTCTCTGGAGCTGGGCTGTCCATGTGCTGGTCCTCACCTCTGGCTCCAGGGTCCATCTCACCTCCATGTACTGGTTTTCCCGCAGGTCTTCATGGCCATACCATATGGGAGGAATGGGTTGTAGGACTAGCAATATAGAAGCCATTGCAAATTCAGCTCATGTGTACCCACCTATCAGGTAAGGGGCCTCCCCCTTGACACTATGCTTTGCTTTTCTATCTGTGAATGAACAGGAAGTGACTCTCAAAGGCAAAAAAAAAGAAATGAGAATTCTAGAATCCTGCACACCCACACCCAAGTCCCACCACTCCCCCAGGGCTTCCCCAATCTGTTTCACCTAAGCGGAAACTTTTGCGACCACCTCTGCTCCCAACAGGCATGAAATACCATTGTAGAAACACTAAATTTTTCATGGCTTTCATAGACATATATTATTATTAATCCTTAGAAAACTAATCTCATGCATTTCTGTGCTTTTCTCTAAGTCAAGGTATATCTGCAAAAGTCTTTCTAACTTCTACTTGAGATTTCTTTTCCATAATAATGGTGGGAGAATTATTGAGATCCTGTGGGTAGCTGTTGAGACCAAAGTCAGAGGTGTGCTGGTAAAAGTTTAACAACCAGTTCTCTGATTAAAAAAAAAATGCATGCAAGACAATCTTTTAAGTAGATGCACATTAGTAGCATTTTTTCATCTTTTATTATTATTATTTTGCAGTTTATAGTCTCAAAGAATTGCCTAGAGCGCCAAGAAATTAAATGATTTGAACAGCGTCACTCAGCCAGTATGTGTCAGTCAGACCTTCTTTTTCTCCAAGAATTGCTATTATAGTTGTTTAGGGCAAGGGGTTCCGAAATGCAGACAACACCAAGTGAGGAAAGCAAGAACTCCCACCCTTTCAAGTTCACCCAGTTCCTCCAAACCATCTCAGGATCATTTCTCAGGTTATTTATATTCTGAGTAAGAAATACAAAGCAGAAAGGGTGATTGTATTATTATCATCATCATTATTATTATCATGCTTTTTGGAGGGAGGAAGGCAGGACAATTGGGGTTAAGTAACTTGCCCAAGGTCACACAGCTAGTAAGTGTTAAGTGTCTGAGGCTGGATTGGAATTCAGGTCCTCCTGACTTAAGGGCTGGTGCTCTATTCACTGTGCCACCCAGCCACCCCTCTATTATTTATTATTATTACATTATCTCCACGTCCTATACTTTCTTAAGTCTAGACAATCAACAAAACAACAAACAAATCAAGTCTGACTTTCAAGTATTTTCCAGTTTCTGAGATATAAATTTACACCTCAGAGGTATAAAATGAGGAATATTTAGCAATCGACTCTCACAAACTGGTACAAATTATCCCCAGCACATTACTGAGTCCAGGAGAACCAGGCTCAAATCTCACCCCTTGCATTTATCAGTCATATGTACGACCAGATTCCTTCAAAACCAGATTGCAAAGAGTTGAGAAGGTGAGAAAATGGAGGAAAATCTAGGCATACTGGCATAATGAGGAAGAAGTGGCTTAGGCAGTTGAAGAAGAGAGAAGGTTTAAAACAGAAGGGAGGGGAATGGGATAGAAAGTCAGTCAGTTGGGACAGAGTGCCAAGGTTGAAATCAGGAAGAACTGAGTTCAAATCTGACCCCAGATCCTCATTAACTGTGTGACTCTAAGCAAGTCACTTAAACTGTTTGCCTCAGTTTCCTCTTCTGTAAATTGGGGTCAACAATAGCACCTATGTCTCAGGGATGTTGTGAGGATCAAATGGGATAATCATTGTTATGTGTTTAGCCAAATGCCTAGAACGTAGGATGCACCATAGAAATGTTAGCTATTATTATTATTATTAAGAGTAAAACAAATGTGCATGTAGCAGGGAGGGCCCAGTTGAGTTGATATAACCAACTTGTAGCAGACGGACCCAGTCAGCATGGGTGTGTGACTTCTTTAGTTTGTGCCCAGGAAGACGCACGTAGAGTGGAAGGAGCACACGATGGAAACACTGAGTGCGGGGCGGAGGGGATGGTTTAGAATTCTCCTCTCCATTACCGCGTTTGTGTTTTGGGCTGGTTCGTTTTTCCCCCTTAATTAGGGATAAAATAAACACGGCGTTTCCTATGGACCTGTGTGATCTGTGGTAGTAAGTGAATATTTTCCTGGCATTCAAGACTTTCTACTATTTGACTCCAATCTACTTTTCCTCTTTACACATTTAATGTTAGATCAGGTAGACTGGTCTTTATTTGTATCCTTTATTATATGACGTGGTGTGGTATTGTGGAAAAAAACATTGGATTTGGAGTTAAAGAACCTGGGTTTAAATGGTGGCTCTGCTATTTGTTATTGTGTGGTCCTGGACAAATCCATTTGCCTCCCTAGGCTTCAGTTTGCTAATCTATAAAATCACAGGGTTGGGCTGGATAATTTAGGGAGCTAACCCTGTGTGTTCCTACTCTGTTTATGAATCTCCCATCCACTGTGAGCTCCTTCTCTTAAACTCCTTTCAGGCCCCCTTTTCCAGGAAGCCTTCCTTCACACAGGCCCAAAGCCCACATTTCTCTCCCTCATTTCTCTGAACCTCTTAAAGCACTTGCTGTTTGAGACTTTCATTTAGTATTGTGCCAGTGGTGACTTATATGTTACTTAGCTTTTCCTGTTTTCATGTGTAATAAAGCAGAAAGAGCACCAGATTTACAGTCAGGAAACAGGAAATCTGAGTCTGAGTTCTCTGTCACTTGCCAACTATGTGACTAAAATCAAATCATTTGACCTCTCTAAACTCCCCTTTTCTTCATCTGTATCTAAAGGGGTAAAAGAACCAGCCAGCCCTTCTTTCCACTTACCCCCTCATGATTTGGCTAGAGTTATGTGCCATTTTGTAAGACTGCAGAATCCACCTCACTTTTGCCTCAGTTCTGTGTTGTCTAAAACAGAGCCATCTCCAGTCATCCTAATCTATATTTTACCACTAGGCCCAGAAAGCTCTGGAGGATAAAGTGAGGCTAGTGACCTTGAACAGCCCTTCCTCACTTAAATCCAATCCACTTGCAAGTCAAGACATCACCATACTGATGGTAGTCATGGTCCTCTTTGAGAAGGAAAGACAAACAACAACAATCATTGTCCAAACAATTCCTTCCAGAGAATGTTTTCTGACAAACCAGGGCAGGTCTTGGGTTCAATCTCCTGCTAATGGCCATCTTCTCCAAGATGAGGTCTTCATCTCCAAAGGAGTGATGAGGCTGCATCATGGCTGCCTCCAAGGGAATGTGTGCTCAGCTCTGAAGGACTTGGCTCTTTGAGATGGCACAGTACAAACCCTGGATGGTCCCTTGGTCACTATGTCTAAAAAGATGGATTATTTCCTCATGTGTTCTCTGCCTCTATCTTGCCTTTCTCTCCCCATAATGTGTAAAGTATATGTATGTAACACATAATGTATTCCTTCTCTGGGACTTCCACTGCTCATGTGTGACTACTTAGGCAGAGGCTTGGTCTACACAGGCTTGAGCTTGGTGCTCAAGCACCTCTTCTCCTTTGTATTTCTTTCCCAGAATGTAGATAACCTGAGAAGCGATCCTAAGATGGCTCCCTCTAGCCTTGGAGGAACTGTGAGAACTTGAGAGGTTGGGAGTTCCTGGTTTCCTCACTGGGTGCTGGCTGCAATTTGGAACCCCCTTGCCCTAAACAATTACAATAGCAATTCTTGGAGAAGAAGGTCTAACATACTGGCTGAATGACCCTACACAAATCCTTTAGTTTCTTGGTGCTCTGGGCAATTATTTAAGACTATAAGCTGCAGAAAAAGTGCCAGCCCTCATTGGTAGAAGAAATTTCTTCAACTGGGAGCTCTCTGTACCAATGGGAGTTGCCTATACCAATAAAACCACAAATCTAGTCATCCCTAACTCTATAGCATTTAATACCAACTACATAGCAGGAACTCAATAAGTGCTCATTGAGCATAGAGGGTGAGCTATGAGAAAAAGACATTTTTCAACTGTTTTGGAAAAGGATTGGCCTATGTTTGGCTTCTCAAAAACCCTATACAGCAATTTCTGGTGTCTTAGGAACTAAGGTTAGCTGAAGGCATGTTGCAGTCTCTCAAGGTTTGCAGAACTGCCCCAACATAGATGATCACTGGTGACATTATTGGTGCCCTTTGTGGGAACCTTTTTTTTAGGCTCATGGCCCAGTGTCCACCTTCTATGAATCATCCATCAGCAACTCTTTGATAACCATGTAACCTTTACAGTCCAATGGCACAAAGTTTGTGTTTTTTCTTTCATTAACCAGACCTGAAAGCCAACCAGGTTTCAGTATCTGTCATGTGGCTAGACAAGAGAGACTAAATTATATGCAAATGCAAACCCACATGTAAAGCATAATTGTAATATGCAAACTCTCCTAGATACCAACTTGTGGACCCCTGGACAGCAAATACATGAAAATCACCTGATGGAAAAAGAAGCAGGTGGGGGAGAGAAGGAAGTAGTAATGCCTGAGTGGTGTGGGTAAATGGGGTCAAGTCCAACCTGGGGCACAAACGTGGAAGAATTTTTAAAATTTGATTGTGGTAAAAGAAAAAAGAAAAAGTCAAACATCCAACCCTTTAAATTCATTTAGCCATAAAGTCAGTTTCTTACAGACATCAGTAGGCTAACAGACAGGCTTGAAATCTTAACCATAGGAGAGATAATAAATATGGGATGGGAATTTGTAGTTGAAACCAAATATAACCTCACCTCCTATTCAAAGAGTGAAGAGTCTTATGGTATAGGGGCAAGATTCCTGCTTCTGGTTGACCTACCTGGGTTCAAATTCTACCTTTACTACTTACAGTGTGACTCTAGACAAGCCACTTAACCTTTGCAAGTCTCAGTTTCCCAAACTGCAAAAATTAGGAAATTGGACTAGATAATTACAAAAATCTCTTTTGGAATTAATCCTATTTTCCTCTACATTTCAGTTCATGAAATGCATATAGAGGAAGCAGAAATAACACTAAATAGAACCAAGATAGGGAAAGCAGTTGGGTTGGACTGAGTTTAAAAAATGAGGAGATACTTGCTGGAGGCAAAACAATTGTAAGAGCATTGAGGTAAGATATACAAGGTGTTTGATGGAGGGGAAGATACAGAAAGAGTGGGAAAAGTCTCTCACCTGGTGAATAATGAAAAAAGATGATTAAGAAAACAACAAGTAACCCCACCCCCAGGTTGTCTACTCTCTCATATATACAAAATCTTCATGAGTTATCACCTACACATAAATTATGAGAATACTCAATGAAGGCATTAGCAGGGACTGACCATGTTTTCTCAAGAGATATACACAACTGGACCTCATTTTTGCCATCTCAAAATCAATCGAAAGATATTAAGAATATAAGATCCCATTGTGCTTATGGCTTGTTAATTATAAAAACATCATCTGATTTGGTGGGACAAAGTACTGTCATAAGCTTCTTTTTTTTTTAACAGCAAGATGTCTCCCATTTATATACTAAGATCATTTAGGAATCCTTGGAAGATGTAACAACAGAATGTTGTTCAATGACTCTTTGGGGACAAAACAGGGAGATGTCTGTTCACCAAAGGTATGTGCTACTATCATGGCAGAAATCCAGCACAGAGCCTGGATTGAGCAGGGATTTCCTATGGATGGTTAGGTCCTCCAAATGCTCCTGTTTGCAGATAACATTGTGTTGGTGGCATAATATCTTATTATTTCTGAGATAACATAGAGCCTCCTAAAGAGGTCTGTAATCACTCAAAGAAGTTTGGGTGGTCCATCCACACAAAAAAGCTCAAGTGGATGAACAATGTTTATTGCCTAGATTCTAACATATTGGGAGAGGAGGAAAAGAGAAGGAAATAGGCATTTACTTAGCATTTCCTTTGTGCCAGGCACTGTGCTAAGTGCCTTACAAGTATTATCTCATCTGACTCTCACAACAACCCTACAGTTGGGGAAACTGAGGGAGAGAGAAGTTAAGTGACTTGCCCAAGGTAACACAACCAAAGAATCTGAGAGCAGACTTGAATTCAGGTCTTCCTGACTCCAGGCCTACCCAGCTCTATCCACTGAGCCACGTAGTTGCCTCTGTTAGATGGATGCCCTAATAGAGTTTCCCTCCCTTCACTGTTGAGTCAAAATCCTTATCAAGACCCAGTCTCAGTTCATAGATTCTGGGTTGGAAGGGTCCTTTCCAAGTCACCTAGTCCGACTCTCCCATTTTATAGATGAAGAAATTAAGGCCAAGGGAGGATGTGACTTCCTCAAGTTCACAAATGTAGTAAGTATTAGGGCTGGGATTCAAACCCAAGTCTTCTGACTCCAAAGCCAGCAGTTTTTCTACTGCACCACACCATATCTTGATGTTCCCTTCTCCCAGAATCCTTCTTTCTCTTTTGGAGGCAATCAGGGTCAAGTGACTTGCTCAGGGTCATACAACTAGTTAATGTCTGAGGCTACATTTGAACTCAAGGTTGACTCCAAGGTTGGTGGTCTATCCACCGCTCCATCTAGCTGCCTGTAATCCTTCTTCTAAGCCAGAAGTGATTCTTCCCTTCTCAAATACAGATATTTAAGGGTTAATAACAAAAAAGCCTCACTTTCCTTTTGAAGACAAAATTTCTCAGATATTTAATTAACTACTATAGCTGGTATATACACACATATAATATACCTTATAATGTTATGCTATCTCTCAACTATGTTAGACATGGAGAAGGACCTAAAGTTAAGAAATGTCAATTGGATGACATGTCTTGTAAAGGATAAAAGTACAGTAATGTAAGAAGGGCTAAAGAGAGTGTCCTGGAATATTTGAGAAGGGAAGAATCTTCTATTGTGTTCAGGCCTCTTTTTTTTTTTTTTTAAATAACAGAGTCCTGAAAGTTTGACAGTTGATGAAATGTTCATCTTTTCCCATTCAAAATTATGCTTAGCTTTGCTGGGTATGACATTTTCAGGAGGAGATTCAGTTCTTTTGCTCTTTGATACACAGTATTCCAAGACCTTCCATCTTTTAGTGCCACCAACCCTAGGTCTTGTGTGATTCTGTGATACCATCATATGTAACTTTTTTTTCTTATTGCTTGTAAGATTTTGTCCTTGATCTGGAGGTTTCAGAAATTAACTATAATATTCCTGTGTGTTCTCCTTGTAGGATCTCTTTAGGTTGGTGATCGGGTTTGGGGGATTTTTTTCTATTTCTACTTTCCCCTCTTCTTCTAATGCTACTAAGTGTCTTGAGGCCAGATTTGAACTTGATAACGAGTCTTCCTGACTTCAGGCCTGGTACTCTATCCATTGTACCATCTAACTGCCCCAAAGGATGTAAGATGTCTTCTTATAAAGAGGAAGCTCTTCCATCTATCAAGCTGACTTGCTTCAAAGAAACTGGGACTTCATACATATACATCTAGAAGAGTATAAAAGTCTTCTAAATAAAAAAAAAAAGAAATAAAACTCTAAGGGGATAGGGAGTGAGGAGAGGATAAAAGATCTTTAGCGGGTAGGGGACAGAATAGGTCAAATGGGTGTACAAAGAGGTGTTTAGATTTAGGGCAATGGGAGGATAAGGGAGAGATTGCTAGAGGGGGTGGATTAAGTAATAGGAGGGCAAGGTAGTAGGTAGGAGAAATATAAAAAAAAAGAGATACGTACAAACATAAAACCAAGATTAGGAGTAGAATCTCTTAGGGAAAATATATTTTTATATGTGTATATATGTATACCTGTATATATACCAATACCTACATATATAATATATAATACATAGATTATGTTATAAAATAATATAGATTATAGATAAATATATCTAGATATAAAATAATTTATATCTATAAATAATTATATATATACATATGTATATATGAATAGATTCATGTTCAATTATAGCCTTGGGGTGGCAGGTAGGGAGGAGGTGAGGAAAGAAGAAAGTAAAAAGTGTACAGCAGAGAACAAAAGAAAACCTACAAGGAAGCAATGAAAAGACGGACAGCTTTCAACTTAATGCACGGTATTTAATATATACAATTTCTTGAAAAGATAACTTATTGCTATATATTTTGAATCCTCTCCTATGTTCTGCTGTGTATATGACATGTTTTTTCTTATATTTAAGTTTATAATGTTTCTTTTTCTTTTCTTACAATGTATTTAAGTTTTATTATTTGTCTAAAATAAAAAAAAGTAAAAAAGATACTTGTGAATTGAAATGAATCACTAATAAATGGAAGCTCTTTTTGATGGGTATTGTTGAAGTGTGTGATAGTTCTTGATTCAACATGAAACAGAAAAAGAACCACAGGTAAGCAACTTGGTATTTTATTCCTGAAAAATTGGTAATCCTTGGTTGGTGGGATTCCAATCCTTTTCATTAGTTATTTAACTATAAACTTTTATGATATGGACAGCTAGGTGGCAAAGTGAATAGAGCACTGGGCTTGCAATCAGGAAGATGAGTCTTCCTGAGTTCAAATCTGGCTTCAGACCCTTGGTAGCTGTGTGACCCTGGACAAATTACCTGTTTGTCTCAGTTCTTTATCTGTAAAATGGACTGGAGAAGACAATGGCAAACCACTCCAGTATCTTTGCTAAGGAAACCCCAAATGGGGTCACAAAGAGTAGAACAATGACAGAAATGATTTAACAACAACAAAATACATGCATATGTCATTTCCCTCATTAGAACGTAAATTCCTTGAGGGCAAGGGCATTTTTGCTCTCCACCCCCACGTCCCATATACTTGTTGCTTTGCACAGCACCTGGCACATAGTAAATGTTTAATAAATACTTGTTGATTGATTATAATTTCTACTAGCAGAATCATTGAAGACTGCCCCAGTGTAAAGTTTGGAATCTTTTCCTCTGTATCAAATCTTCTCTAGTCTTGAGTGCCATCAATCCTTTTCAATTAGCAAGAAAATATGACCCTAAAAGATATGTTTAAATGTTTCCATATGTGGGTTTCAAGGTGTAGCATGACTTGAATGGACCAGTCTTCTGGAAGTTTATCATTGAAACACAAAGACCATAAGGGCACATCTATTACAGGCCCCTGCCTTTGGATCAAGGAATGGCTGAACCAATGACTAATATACTTGGCACATCCTTTCTTGGGTCCTTTTTATTTTTTTACACTTACCTCTCATTCACAAAATGCCATATGGCCTGTATTTCCTGGCTCTTCAGGAGAAGCAACTCAATGTAGGACAAAGAGGGCCTCAGATAACTGCCCTTCACAATGGTCCCTTGATACTCTTTATAGGTCTTTGGACTTTATAGGGACATTGGAGGTCATTTAGTTCAACCCCTTGATTTTACAGGTAAGGCACCCAAGAGGACATTATACAAATAGTCAGTATCAGAACTAGGATTTGAAATCAGATCTGCTGACTCCAAATCCTTAGCTCTTAGTTGTTTATGTTGTACCTTGCTGCCTCTTGTTTTTAGCTTTTTGGAGGATTTGATCTATTTTGTCTTTTGAGTTCTACTTTGAACTCTATATAATAACTCAGACCTTTTGGAGGCATATTTATTGTCACTTCAAAGACAGAGACTTGTGAGGACAGCATTCAAAAAGTTTTCTATTTCTTTCTAGAGACTACACCTGCAATTAAGGTATCTTACCATTAGAATGGCCACGCCTTGATTACTGATGATAATAATTAGCATTTATGTAACTTTACAAGGCAGGTGGCACAGTTGATAGAGTTCAGGGTAAAAACTCATCTTCCTGAGTTTAAACCAGCCTAAGACGCTTACCAGCTGTGAGACCCTGGGCAAGTCACTGAGGTTTCTTCCAGTCTGACATCTATGATTCTATGAAAAATGGAGGTAGGGAGACGCTTTTGTATCACTTCTCCATATGATGCTGATAAGTGATCAAGATAAGGTTGTTGGCAGGGAAATGGATGATGGATGGGAGACCATTTTGGAGAAAGACTCAATTGTCAGGGTAGCTAAATGTATAATAGGGA
Organism: Pseudocheirus occidentalis; assembly: GCA_028646575.1. Taxonomy (NCBI): domain Eukaryota; kingdom Metazoa; phylum Chordata; class Mammalia; order Diprotodontia; family Pseudocheiridae; genus Pseudocheirus; species Pseudocheirus occidentalis. The sequence continues at coordinate 88,894,650 of CM053594.1, forward strand.
TGAAGGAGAGGGAAAAGTCAGAGATGAAGAAAGCCAAACCTAGGTAACTGAGAAAGGTGGTATCACTGACGAATTGGGATGAAAAGGGGATGCTAAGAGATACAGTAGATAGTGGGACTATCGACTCCTTCATATGGCACAGTATGCCTCTCTAAATGCTGGCAAAGATTTTAGTTGTTTTGACAACTTTATCACACTGTTGTCTAATCAAATCTCTGAAACCCTCAGTTTCATACAAACTATTGTTAGCTATTTGTTTTCCATAAAGTAACTATGAAAATGTGTTTGTTTGTTTTTTTTAACACTGAGTCTGGAATCAACAAAACCTGAGTTCAAATTCAGCTTCAGATACTACCTATGTGATCTTGACCAAGTCATTTAACCTGTTTGCCTCAGTTTCTTTATTTGTAAAATGGAGATGATAACAGTACCTACCTCCTAGGGCTGTTGTGAGAATCAGGTGGGATATCCATAAAAGTGACTAGCACAGTACCTGGCACATAGTAGGTGCTATATAAATGCTATTATTATGAAAAGCCAGGCCATGGCCTTATTGTAAAGTATCTGGAAGAGTGTACAAATACATCCTAAATTTTACAGGGGGGTGGGGTAAATTGACTACAGGCTCTCAACAATTTGACAAAGCAATCAAAACAGCTAATGTGTTGTTAGGCTGCATTAATAGTCTCCAGAACAAAGAGGGTATATGGATGGTTCCCTTTTCTTCTGTGTGGTCAGATCACATCTGGAGCGGTGTTGCAGTGTTTTGTTGAGTTCTAAATTCTCTCCCTCCCTCCAGCCCCTCCTCCACCCATTGAGAAGGCAAGCAATTGGATACTCATTATACATGAGAAGTCATACAAAACATATTTCTATTACTAGTCATGTTGCAAAAAAGAAAAGAAAAAGGAAGGGAACAAATGTTTCAATCTTCGTTCAGAGTTCATTAGTTCTCTCTCTGGAGGTGGAGAGTATTTTTCATCATCAGCCCCTTGGAATTGTGTTGGATCATTGCATTGATCAGAACAGTCAAGTCTTTCACAGTTGATCATCATACAGTATTGTTATTATGTACAATAGTCTCCTGGTTCTGCTCAATTCACTTTGCATTGATTCATAGCAATCTTTTCTGGGTTATTTTTAAAGAGTGATATTCATGAGCTGCGCTGTTTCTAGAGAAGGAAGACAAGGATGAGGAAACTAGGGACTGGAAACCATGCTATTTAAGAAAGAGAAATCTGGGACAATGTAAGACATAGGAATAAGACAGTCATGTTGCTGGGCATGTTGCCTCCCCCTTTTGCTCATCTCCCTTTGGTTTTCACCTTTCATCCAACTCTCACCTTTGACTCCAAGAAGCTGTAGCATGTGTTGTGGTAAAACTATCTTGGCAGGTGACCTAAAACAGGTTGAGGGTGACCAACAGGCCTCAAACATGTCAGTGAGTCAAGGGGATGTCTACCACAAGCATAAGAAGACACCCCTCCCCACAATGAGCAGATAGGAACAATCTGTTCCAACAGCCATGAAGGTGGCTGAAGCAGGTGCTGTGGAGAGAGCTGAGAGCTTGGTTAGATGTCGAAGATGCCAAAGTCATCCACTACCTCCTAGGCCAATGCCATCCTGACTTTTTATTTGCTACTGAATTTCAATGACTCTGGAAGAGAGTGATTTGCATGAGAACTGGATTTAAGTGAAGCAGAATTGCACAAAGTTGTTGGTCTCACTCTTTCTTCCAGCCACTGAAGTCCAGTGGCAAGACAAATGTGTTTCATCCCCAAGTAAATTCTCTGTCTGCAGGATTTTGTCCTCTGTCAGTTCTTAAATACTCCAATGAATATAGTTGTTTCAGAAGCTACAAATTGATGAGCTTTTTTGAAAGAAGTCTTCTCCCTGTACAACGTTAGGTAAGTCACCTTACCCTATCTAGTTCTCAGGCTCCTCATCTATAAAAAGAGGGGCTTGGACTACAAGGCCTCTAAGGTCCCTTCTAGCTTAGGTAGAATACAATAAAATACAGTTGACTCATGGAGGTTACCTTAGAGACCATGACAAAGGCCAGATTTGAACAGAGTTGTCTCACAACCTTTTATTTTTGGGGTTTGGGGGAGGAGACAGGAGAGGATGAATAGGTAACATTTTACCATCTTACAGTATTGCAAAGTTCTTGTTAAAAGCATCATTGTACCGGATTTGTAATGTACCAGTCAAGAGAGTATTACCTTATCTTCAGAATGATGGATAAAAACATTTACAGTGGCAATTGCCATTAGTGGACTGTCAACAACTATTTATTAAACACTTTCATAGGCACTGGACTAAGCACTGGGGAAAAAAAGAGAAAAGCCAAATTCTCTCTTCTTTCTCTCAAGGAGCTCACAATCTAATTGGGGAGACAACATTCAAGCAACTATGTACAAACAAGATATAAATAGGATAAATCAGAATAGTCAAGTAAGGGAAGCCATTAGCATTAGGGGGGATTGGGAACCACTTCTTGAAGAAGGTAGAATTTGAGTTGGAACTTTGTAATGGCAAACAAAGAAACAGTTAACACCTTGTTTCAGCTACCTAATTAGGGAAGAAGTAGTTAACACCTTATTTCAGTTCTTGATTATACCAAGTATTAAGATCCAGAACTTGTGAATTCCACAACTTGTGAACCCTAGAACTTGTGAATTCCTGCAACAAGAGGGGGAGGAGCTAATGTCCATATCTAAGGAGAGTCCCAGGCTGGAGACAGCAGAACTGAGAAAGGAGCTCTTGTGGTAGAGGAGAAAACTTGTGGTATCCTGGCACTCTGTGTTTGTCTGTGTTGATGTTTGTGATACTTTCTATAGAAGCCCTGGGACCTTAAGGGAAGCCCTGAAAGAGGATTTTCTGGTGTCTGTTTATAGAGATCCTGGAGGAGGGATTTAGAGGTCCTGGGACTGTACTGATGATTTGTGTTGATCTCTTGGACCTAGTTTGTGGGGTCTGTGTTGAATTCTATGTTGATGATTTGTGTCTAGTTCTCAGATCTTGTTGGTGGGTCTGAGTTGATTTCACAGGCAGACAGTGAATTGACAATGGTGCCAGCAATGTGCATGAATATTATTGTGGCTCTGTTAAGCTTTATCTCCCCAGAAACAGGAACTGTGAAGGGCTTGTAGCAGACTGGATACTGTAAACTTCAATATGGAATGGGAACTGGACAAAGAACTTGACAAGGAGCTGCTTGCTTTTGAACCCAGTTGACAGTTGCGTAGATTCAGGCAGAAGCTGGGACCATGGAAGAGGAACCATGGAAGCTGAGAGCCAGCCCTGACTCAAGATGAAAAGATCTTTCCTTGGGTGCCTGATGCTGACTGAGAAGATTATGATTTACTGTGACCTGAGGTGGAGAACTTTGACCTTTGTACTTTGTGTCCATTAAGGAGACAAGCCTCCTTAAGGATGACTGAATTAAGGACTCACTAAATGATTGAATTACTAAATGATTGTACTTTGTTTAAAACTATGTGGCCACTTTGGTGAAAACTATGCAGCCATTTTAGTGATAAGTTGCTATGTCATAACATTGTGAATGCTGTACTTTGATTCTGTGAATGTTTTGCCTTAATTTACTGCTGAATAAACAGAGAGTTCACTATGCTGTGTAATCAGAACTTTGAAGCTGTTCACAGAAGCAGTCCTCTGGAAAGCTGCTCATGCTTGGCTTTACAAACTTAAGAGAAACTAAGTAAACCAGAAAATGAACATGAGGAGGGAGGGAACTGCAGGTGGGGGGTGGGCGGGGAAAGATCCAGTGAAAATGTCCAGAGTGGGGAGAAAGAGTGTCTTATGTGAGGAACAGAAAGGAGGCTAGGTACTGAATCACAGAGTATGTGGAATGGAGTAATATGTAAAAGGATTGGAAATATAGGAAGGAGCCTGTTAAGGGGGGGCTCTAAGAGCCAGAGGATTTGTTCCTGGAGAGGAGCCAATGGAGTTAACTGAGTGGAGGGGGGCTCACGTGGTCAAACCTGTGTGCTAGGAAGAACAATTTGCCACTACTAGGTTGGTATCCCAAAAAGATAAAAAACAAAAAGGAATTTTTGTACAAAAATATTTTTAGCAGCTCTTTCAGTGGTGGCAAAGAACTGGAAATTGAGGGGATGTACATCAATTGGGGAACAATTGAATAAGTTGTAGTATATGATTATGATGAAATACTACTGTACTATAAGAAATGATGAGCAGGATGGTCTCAGAAAAACCTGGAAAGACTAACACAAACTGATGCAAAGTGAAATGAACATAATCAGAAAAATACAATATCGCATGAAAATCAACTGTAAATGACAGCTATTCTCAGCAATACAATGATCTAAGACAATTCCAAAGGATTTATATTGAAAAATATTATCCATCTCTAGAGAAAGAACTGATAGAAGTGGAATGCAGATCAAAGTATACTTTTTTTTTACTTTATTTTTCTTATGTTTTGTGTGTGTCTTTTCTCTCACAAAAGGACTAACATGGAAATGTTTTGCATGACTACAGATGTATAACCTATATCAAATTGCTTGTCTTCTCAATGAGGAGGAGGGTGGGAGTAAGAGAATTTGGAACTCAAAATATTAAAAAATGCATGTTAAAACTGTTTTTACATGTAATTGGGGGGGAAATATGATTTTTTTTTTAAAAAGAGAAAAAAAGGCAAGAGCAATTTGAAATCTGAGGAGAGGATGGCTTGGAGCAGGGAGAGACTTGTGGCAGGCAGACCAAACATCTATTATAACTGTCCAGGTGTGAGGTGATGATGGTCTGTGTTGTGGAAGTGGGAGTGTCAGAGCAGGACAGATAGAATTGATAGGACTTGATCAAATATTGAATAGGATGAAGTAAGAGAGTGAGGAGTTGAAGCTGTTAGCCTGAGGGGCTGGGAGGACAGTGGTGCCATCTTCCAGATGGGTGGAAGAGAGGAAGATTTGGGGGAAACAATTATGAGTTTAGTGTTTGTCATTCTGAGCTGAAGATATCTACAGTCTGAGATGTCTAATAATAGATAGCTGGAGATTTGAAAATGGAGGTCAGGAGAAAGAGGTTCAGGCAGAACAAATAGATTCAAGAATCACATGTATAGTGGTGATAATCGAATCTCTTGGAGCTAAGGAGATCAACAAGGGATAAATTAAAGAGAAGAGAAAATGGAGAGGTCAAGAAGGATAAGAAATGAGAAAAGGCCATTAGACATGGGCATTGTAGGTAACAGGGAAACAGCTGGTGGACAGGGAACAATTTAAGATTAGCGATAGAAAGGAAAATCTGCTGTAAAAGATAAGATGAAAAAGGAACACTTTGGCATGCAAAAGTATTAACCTCCTCAAAGAGTAGAGTCACCTTTTTGAGTGAGACAAGTAAAACTGGAAAGAGTGGCAGAAGGCATTTGAGTAATGTAAGACAAGGAGGAGGAGATAAGAGGGAGACTGGTAAATAGCCTCAGTTTTTTCCAGTGAAATACAAGGCAAAGTTCTGAGCTGAGAGGATGAAGGGGAAGGGAGGTGTGTGTGTTGGAGGGGAGCTTAGGGACAGGATAAAACGGTTTGAAAAAGCGGCTGTGGTACGTGGAATAAAAAATAGATGTGAGAGGTATAAAAAGACTGCCTAGCATCAATGAGGACCCAGCTGAGAGTATATAACATAAATTTGTAATGGACCTAATTGTCATATTTTCATAATTTTCTCCAGCTTTGTTTGGTAGCAAGTGAAGTAGGAGTAAAGGCAGAGAAGATGGCAAGAGAGCAAGATCTTTAATAGTAAAAGGGGGAAAGTGACTTGAGAGAAGAGGACAGAGTAGAGATGAAATGGGTCACAAGGGGTCAAGACAGAGGGGGAAGAGAGACTAGTCAGTGCAGGGGTGATGTGAAAGAATTAGAGGATGAGGGATTAGAGGTGACAACACAGTCTAAACATTAAAAACTATTAAATACAAAAAGCCATTTACATGAATGCCTACATCTTTTGAAAAATTTGCCAAATAAGAAAACTATGGAGAAAAAATCTTACAGATAATTATTTTATTTAACAAACATAAAGTTGTAAAGAGGAAAAAAATTAAATGAATGTTGTTACTTGTCAATTAAAAAATAGTTTGGATTATGTTTGAAATCATTAATTTTACCTGCAAATGAAACAGAGGAAACAATCTGTTCTAATCAGCTTACAATAAGCACGTGATCTCAGTGGACACTGGTAGACTTTCCTTTCTATGAGAGCACATGAGCTGTAGACATCCGCATCATTTACTGGCTCTGTTTGTTCCGACTCTCGGCCATTCTTCTGTGGTTTTCGATGGCTTTTCTGAGCACTACATCTTGCACAAGATCTGTCAACTTTACATCTGTGTGACTACAGCCAACTTTGGGGCAGCTGTCAGAGAGGAAAAACAACAACAAAACCAATTATAATCCAGAGGTTCTATACTCCATATTAATATATTATAATAGCAATGTCACATATGTAATAGAGGCAAACAGGCCTGCAGATAATATTTCTATTGTAAACTGATTTAATATTTAAATTTTAAAATGGGAACATATTGCCAAAAGAAGTTTTAAGTCTTTAAAAATAGGAAAGACACCCATCTGCCTGTTACTGTTTAGATGATAGTTCAAAAAGCATCTCAAAGAAGAGGGCTATTCTTTCCATTCTTATGACTAAAAGCAACCATCTCATCTGGTCCTGTGTTTTTAACAGTCTAATATGCTTGTCATATTACAACATATATTAAAAATTATTTCTACTAGTCTGTAAAGGCAAGAACTGTCTTATCTCAACTTTGCATTTCTCCCACAGAATAGCAAAGTTCTCCCCACAGAGGATATAGTGGTATGTTTTATCCCTAGGCCAACATTATTTTCAGCCATTCATAATAATCCATTTCGGGGGCGGAGCCAAGATGGTGGCATAGAAGCAGCAAAGCACCACAGCTCCCACACAAACATGCTAAAAAACTCATAAAATGGGACTCTAAACAGATTTTCAAGCTCCAAAACTCTCCAAAAAGACAGAAAGCACATCTGTT
>CM053594.1:88902197-88926494 GCA_028646575.1 Pseudocheirus occidentalis
ATTTCTAAAAATTTTGTAGAAGATGCAAAAGCTAAAAGTCTCTCTCTGGCATTCAAATCAAGAAACCTTGATTAAAACATCTGTTTAATGAATTGCACTGTACTAGGTGACATATAAAGCTGAAACAAGACTCAAAGGTGGATGAGATAAATACATAAATAATTATACCAGGAGCCCTAAGTACATAAAACATGTCCAGCCAGGGAAGTTTGGCAGAATAACAGAATGGCTTTACTGGTACAACAAATCTAAAGCTCTCACTGGTTAACACTTTGGCAAAATGGAATACTAAGTGTAGGAATGAATCTCTTGGATTAGGACTATAATACACACTAGAATGATCAATTTCATAAGTTAACTTAGAGAACAGCTAGCTCTTGGGGATGGAAAGAAACAAGTATCTGCCTCCCTCCCAGTGTGAAGTAATGGAAACAACGAGGGACTTGGAGTCAGAAACACCTCTGTTCTAGTCCCAGTTCTGCAATTTAGTATGTGCTTGACCTTGGACCTTAGATTCAGCATATGTAAAATGAAGATAATAATACTTTCACTAACTACTTCACAGGATTGTTGTGAGAAAAGTTCTCTGTAAATAGAGATGTGATAGTTAAATGTGAGCTTATTCTTCTTTCTCTTACATACACCATGGTGTATAAAACTCAACGATCCAGACAATGAGTAATATTTTTGGATAGGGAAGTGGATTGTGAGGTGGTGAAGACCTCCTGATGACATAATATGGTTTCAATTAGTGAAACAACAGACATTCTGAGAACCACTGATGGATTCAAGCACATAGAAAATTAGTTTCAGTTTGGCTAAGTGTGAAGAAGTGTACTTATTAGGGAAAAAAATTATAATACATAAGATGAAACTCTCAGAACTTAGGGAAAAAAAGACATGTTATTTTAGTTACACAAATTCAACTCAGCTACCTTCTCAGGAAATTGAAAAACAAAACACAATAAAGCAAAGAAGAAACAACTCCCTGGAGGTGCTTTTTACCAAATGAAATTACGAAAAAACCCTTAATGACACCATCACATCATGGACAAGGGCACTCCCACTGCCACAGTAACAGCATAGAGAACATTTTCTAGTCATTAGTCCATTAATCCCTACAACACCCTGGTGAGCCAGTCAGGTGTGTCAGTTCCTTTCCTTAAACCCTCATGTCATCATAGTTCAGGACTCAGAGACTATTGGCTTTGGAAGAGAGGCTTGGTTTTTTAACTTATGTCACAAACGAGGACAGAACAATCCATTTGGGCAAAGAGCTGTCTAATGGGTTTGTGAGGCTTAAGGAGTGCCCAGGTCAGAGCCAACCTGGGCACCAAGATCTGGCTACACAGTCTGACTAAAAGGTAGAAGCTCTGGAAGCCCTTAGGATTCAACAAAGCAACAAAAAGAAAGAGATGGAAATAGAGAATCAATTATTGGGATTCAATGCCTCATGACAGGCACAGTGAGTTACCTTCATTCACAGTGAGCACACCTTAATTCTCAAATAAAGACCAGTTCATGGTTAATGAAGTAACCAAAAAGTAGTATTTTTCTCTATTTTTATCAATCTGTCTAATATGCATGTGAAGGAACAAAAGTTTCTGAAATAGTTTGTTCCCTTTGTTAAAAAAAAAGTGAGGCAGAGGTGGGGAGACGGAAAATTATTTTTTCAAAACCTCCCTTGGAAGAAGGTAATTTTACAAATAAGGAAACTGAGTCTCAGAGAGGTTAACTGACTTGCCTGTGTTTAAGGACTAGTAAAATGGCAGAGCAGAGACTCAAACTAATCCACTCTTCTTTTCAGGGCATCACTCTTCCCCCATCTCTTCTTCTCAGCAGAGGGCTTCAAATAATACTTTATTAATAAAAATTGAGGTCATCTATAGTGAGCTTGCTCTTCTCTGCAATGGTACAACCTAAAATTTCTATCATTCCCTTTTCTCCTTGCCAAGGGCAGCCCTCTGCTTGTATTCTTAGTTCTATACTCTCTTGTTTTTTTCTTGGAGCTTGTTCCTCCCATAATTTGCTTCCTGCCTACCTCTTCTCCCTCAGATCCAATCTCTCTTTAAGCACTACCTCCTGTCTTGCTACCTACAAATACATTTCAATATCCTATATCCTTAACAAAGTCTCACTTGACCACGACATTCCCTTCTATATCTCTCCTCCCTTTCTTAGTTACCTCCTAGGAAATATTATCTCGCTGTTTCCTCTTCCTCACCTCCCACTCATTTTCAGCTTAGTGTAGTCTTACTTTTGCTACCATCCTCAACCAAGACTGTTCTCAATGTCACCAACAATCTCTCAATTGGACTTTCTGTCTCCATCCTTCTTGGCATCTCTGAAGCCTGACATTGTTAACCATCCTCTCTTTCTGGATACCCTCTTCTCCCGAGGTTTTCATGATCCTGCTTCTTCCTGGTTGTCTTCCTATCTGTCTGACTATTCTTCAGTGCTGAATTATCATCCATGTTCAACATCCTGGGCATGAATCTACTTCTAGGACTTTGTCCTGGGGCCTCTTTTCTTGCTCTACTCTCTGTGTGTTCTCATTAGTTCCAGAAGTTCAACATCTCTGTGCAGAGGGCTTCCAAATATATATGTATCAGTCTCTCTTCTCTTGTCTGAACTCCAGAGGTCTACATCCAACTGCCTGCTGCACATCTCCACCTGAATGTCCCACAGGCATCTCAAAGTCATCATGCCTAAAATGCAACTGAACTTCCTCCATCTTCACTTCCTAATTCCTGTTGAGGACACCATCATCCTTCTAATAATATTCTAACAATACAAATGCGTAACCTCAAGGTCACGCTTGACTCTTCCTTTTCTTTTACATACCCACATCCAATCATTTCCCAAGTTGTGACCATCCTATATCTACATCATCACTCGCACTGTTTTGCCATTTCTTTAGTCCGCCACCATCCTACTGGCTCTGGCACTCAGCACCTTTTGACTGAACAAATGTAACAACATCTTGACCGGTCTCCTTGCTTCCAGGATGTCCCCTGTAATTATAACTCTATGGCTAAAATTATATTCCTAAAGCACAGTTCTGATCATTTCATTCTCTTAAGAAGCTTCGATAGCATCTCTAGAATAAAATACAAACTACTCTGTGTAGGATTTAAAGCACTTCACAATCTGGTTCCATTCCACCTTTTCAGAATTACTTCCCTCCCTCCCTCCCAAACTCTACTATCCTTCTATTTGGTCTATTCATTGTTCCTTAGACATGACATTGCATCCCTGGCCCCCCGCCTTTGCCTAGGTTGTCCCACATGTCAGGAAAGCGCTCCTTCCTCAATCTGTCTCTTGGAATTCTTGACTACATTTAAAGTTTACCTGCAGTGATAACGACCACATGAAGCCTTTCCTCAGCTTCTCAGAAGTTACCATTTTATCCTCAAGTTTACTTTGCATATATTTTGCATTTATTTATGTACCTATTGTTCCCTACTCTCCTCTTCCTCTCCCGGCCTCCCTCCCCCATGTAAGAATTTAAAATTCTTTTTTTTTGGCTTTTTTTTTGGAGGGCAGTTGGGGTTAAGTGACTTGCCCAAGGTCACACAGCTAGTTTTTTGTGTTAAGTGTCTGAGGCCGGATTTGAACTCAGGTACTCCTGACTCCAGGGCCGGTGCTCTACTCACTGCACCACCTAGCCGCCCCAGAATTTAAAGTTCTTAATGGTATGGACTGTTTGGCGGTTTTTTGTTTGTTTTTTGTCTCTGGCCAGGGACCACGCTTAACATGAACTCTGCAAAGCAGGATGATATATATCACAAAGCTCTGCACACACCAGGCACTTAATATTTGTGGAATCAAACTGAAAACTCCATTAGAACAGAATTAGGACTTAAACTGCAAATATTTTGGTCTTCTCCAAAGCCATTGCAGAGTCACAGGAGATGAACCTATATTACTTAGACAGTATCCCAAAACACAATATACCTCTCTAATTCATCAAAGTTAAATTAGAAGACACTAGGAAAAAGAAATGTGAGACATCCCAAATTGAATGCTGGTCAATCCAAACACAGAGAACACAACTTCCCATCAAGATTGCATATTTGGCCGTGAACTTATCAGGTCAAAAGTGACACCACATCAATGACTTCTTTAAGAAAAAAATCCTAGAGAGATTTTGGACTTTTTACTGAAATTTAGTGTGGTTATCAACTCCATCATGGAATGCTGTTACCTCCTCAATATCATATGGAAACATGACTATCTTTGCATAATAACATTAATAACAGTTTAATTTTTATAGTGCTATTTAGTTACAAAGTACTTTTGCATAGGTTTTCTCTAATTTGAGTTCTATAAAATCCACTTAGGATATCATGCTCATAACTCAAACTCAGTTTCCTCTCAAATCCAATCAGTTGCCAAGACTAACTGTTTGTGTCTCCAATGTCTTTTTCATTTGACTCCATTTCTCTATTGAAAGGTGTCACCTTATTTCAAATCCTTATTACCTTTCAACAAGACAATTATTTATTTGTAAGATAATTTTATAATGAAGTTAATAAATGTCAGCAAATATAAACATTTTGATAATCAAAGGATAATTAAAAGGTGGAATGTACATTAAACTGTGAATTTATATTATGTAAAGTTTGTCTATTCTTCATTTTTTACTATGGGCACCTTTCAAGGAAGATCAACTAATTTAACACAGTAGTTCCAACATAGCCCTGCTTGTCTGTACTCCTTTCCAAATATCTTTTTGCTCTCTTTATTCCTTTAATGATTCAATGACTCTTCTTCCTTTTTGGAGTAGTTATCACTATCCCTATCTTTTTCCATCTGACATCCCTCTTCCAAGAACTTATCTTCTGGAGTCATAATAGTCAAACTTTATTTTTCTTTATAATGTTGAGATTGGTGTATACATTTATCTTTGGATCTCCTTAGCTTATTCTGCATAAGTTCATATTAGTCCTTCAACTGTTCCATGAATCTGTCCTTGTCATCATTTGTTATATCATAATACTATATAACTGCATTCATATACCACAATTTGCCCAGCAGTTCCCCAAATGCCCTTTTTAGTTAAGAGCTCTCTGACAAGACAAAAAGAACTGCTACAAGTATTATTGTACATATGGATCCTTTTCCTTTCTTTGATCTCCTTGGGATACAGGATTTTGTTTGTGCTGAAATTCTACCATTTATAATCAAAAACATTCATTTTACCTCCTGGGATCCTGTCTATCCCTTGTCCAATGAAGAACTTTCCCCATATCTACAGTTGTTTAAAAAAATGCCATTCTTTTATAATTTATGATATGACCTTTAATATCCATAGTAAGTATTTTAAGTTTATTGTGATATATGGAATAAGATGCTCGTAGAAACCTAATAATTTCAGTTTTCTTTGGAATATTTTAAATAGTTAATCCTAATCCTAGTATCTGGGGTTTGTGTGTGGATTTACCAAATACTATGTTACTATGGCTGTTTGCTTATGCATCTCTTATACCTGATTTGTTCCAATGATCAACTTTTCTATTTTTTAATGAGTACCAAAGAGTTTATGAGGCATCTAGATGGCTAAGTGCTGGACTTGGAGTTAGAAAGACCTGAATTCAAATCTTACCTCAGATACTTACTAGCTTTACCCTGGTCAAGTCACTTAACCTCAGTTGGCCTTAATGCACTGAAGGAAGAAGTATAAAGAGTACAGTATGTCAGGGAGCAAGATGTAAGAAGTATCTTTGTCAAGAAAACCCTATGGAGAGTATTGGGGTACGATGGTCCATGGGGTCATGAGGAGTGGGACACAACTGAACAATAACAGCCCAAGAGCTTTGGTGATTATTGTTTTATACTATCTTTTGGCTGCCAGGACCCCTCTGGTATAACTGCCTTGCTGTGGCAGAGGGGTTTGTGTAGCCTAATGAAACCCAAGATAGAAAAGTCATAATGGAAAGTTCTGACAAAAGGTGATCCACTGGAGAAGGAAATGGCAAACCACTCCAGTATCTTTGGTTCAGAGTGGGAGTTTGATAGGATATCTTCTTTTCCTATTTTTTAAATGCACAATTTAGGTGATACTATGATTAATTTTTCTTTCTTTAAATAGCTGACAGAATCAACCTGAAAATCTACCTGGTCTCGTGTTTGTTTGAGTTCCTTTATGGCATGTTCACTTTCTTTATCTGTTTGGAATATTTAAAATCCCTACTTCTTATGTTAATCTAAGTTTTTCATAGTTTTGTTAGTATTAATCTATTTAAGTAATCAGTTTTGTTGGCATATAAATGGACAAAACAGTTTCTAATCATCTACTTTATCTCCACTTCATTTGTTGTAAATTCTCTTCTAGCATTTTTGTTTTTGTTTTTTGCTTTCTGGAGAAGAGAAGGGAGGGCAATTGGGATTAAGTGACTTGCGCAAGGTCTCAAGGCCAGTAAGTGTTAAGTATCTGATGCTGGATTTGAACTCAGGTACTCCTGACTCCAGAGCTGGTGCTCTATTCACTGCACCACCTAGCCGCCCTACATGAGATTTTACCTTTCTTCCTTCCCTTTCCCACAATGTATTATTCTCCTTTTCCATTTTTCTTTTAAGATTATCAAGGCACAATAGAATCACTCCCAGGTATTCTGTCTAATTAGACTTCCTTTATGACCCCTGATGACAGGGATCCAAGGGGACACACACATCATCATCTTTCATATTAAAATATAAGCAGTTTATCATTATCACTATGATTGCCTGTTCCGTTTGCTTTTTAAAAAGGTTTTCCTTGACTACTGCATTTGCATTTCCAAGTTTCTATGCAGTTCTGAACTTTCTATCAGGAAGACCTGAAAATTCTTTATTTCGTTAAAGCCCATTTTCCCCTGTAGGATTATGTTGACTTTTGTTGGGCAAGTTGTTTTGATTTTAAGCCTGTATCGTTTTTTCTTCTAGAATACCACATTCCAGGTTCTCTTCTCCTTTATAATAGTGGCTGATAAATGGTGTGTGATCTTGATTGTGGTTCCTCAGTATTTTAATACTTTCTGAGTGTCTACAATATTTATCCTTTGATCTGGATGCCCTGGATTTTGCCTATAATGCTCCTAGGAGTTTTCATTTTGGGGTTTCTTCTAAGAAGTGAATAGTGGACTTTTTTTTTCTATTCCCATTTTGCTCTGTGGCTCTAAGAGATCCAGACAGTTGTTTGTTTTTGTTTTTTTAAAGATTTCTTGAAATATGATTCTAAGCTCTTTTTTTTTTGTCATGGCATTCAGATCACCTAATGATTCTTAAATTTTCTCTCTTTAATCTGTTTTCTGGTTCAGTAGTTTGTGCTATAAGATACCTTACTTTTTTTTTTTTGCTATTTTTTTGAATTTTGACTTTGTTTTAATATTTCCTTCTGTTTCAAAGTCATTAGCTTTTATCTGGTCCCTTCTAATTTTCAGGGAGTCATTCCTGGGGGGCAGTTTTGTACTTCATGTTATAACCATTGTTCAGCATTCAGTTGTGTCCAACTCTGTGATTCCATATGGGGTTTTCTTGGCAACTGGAGTGATTTGCTGTTTCCTTCTCCAGTGGATTAAGGCAAACAGAGGTTAGGTGACTTGCTCAGAGTCACACAGACAGTATATGAGGCAGGTCTTCCTTACTACAGGCCCAGTGCTTTATTCACTGAACCACCAAGGTGCCTCCATGTACCTCCTGTGCCAAGCTATTAACTCCCTTGCCAATTCTTTCTTCCATAGCTTTCATTCTTTTTCCATTTTCCCCCATATAGTATTCCTTTTCATTTATAAAAACTTTTTAAAAACTTTTCTTATATTCTTGATTCAACTCTTCCAAGAATTCTAGCTGAATTTGTACCCAAGCTGAGTCTTTGAGGTTTTAAATGCCATTTTCTTCTTTTGAATTTGAGTCTAGAACTTTCTTGTCATTATAACATGGGGTATAGGGTATGTTCAGGGAAGACTAGTCCCACTAGTGTGAGGGCTGCTTTCTACCTTTAGTGCCTACTCGACTCACCAAGCTCTCACCTGTGGCTCCAAGAAGCTGTGGCATGCACAGTGGCTACACCCTTTTGGTATATGGCCTGAGGGGTCTTAAATGCTTCAATGTGTTGGGGAAGTGTTTACGCCAAATATATGAAAACTTTCCCCTCACTGAATGGACAGATGAAAACAATTTGTTCCAATGGCCAGGAAGGTGGCTGAGGCAGGCACTGTGGAGTGCTTAGATCTTGGTTATACACTGAAGATATCACAAGCCAGTATACAGGTGGTCCAGGCCAAAGAGTCATCTTCTCAAGGGACTGAAATAGGAGTAGGTGTCCTGGGTGTCTGAATAGCCTTTTTAAAAGACTGCACTGCTCACCTTTTGGTGTGAGAAAGGGGCTAGAAAAAGTGCCCTAAAAACTGTCTGCTTCACCCAATTCTAGCCTTCTTATTGTAGTAACTGAATTGTCTTAGAAAGATTTTGGACATCACAAGATGAAGTACCAGACACTGAGGTCTTTTCTTGAGCTAAACTGCCAAGCATTCAAACCCTACTGCAGATAGTGCAATTCTGATGGGCTGGCCACATTTTTTTGAATGCCAAATGTATGTTTGCCTAAAAGACTGTTTTATGGAGAATTCACACAAGGCAAGCACTCACATGGAAGTCTGAAGAAGCAATACAAAGTCTCTGAAGAGCTTTGGAATCAATTGCATGGCATGGGAGACACTGGCAAAAGACTGCCCAGCATGGTGTGCCCCACTACAACAGGCACTGTGCTCTATAAATGAAGAATTGCAGTAGTTCAAAAGAAATGAGAAATGTGCACATTTAGACATCGCCACTCCAATAACCATCCTCAAAAGTGCTTATTTAGTGAATCAGAGGGAGGGGCTTGGCTTTATTAACAACATTCCTCACAATTTCTGATAATCTAATTGAACTAATATTCAGGTCATATTGAAAGACTCAAACCTTTAGTATGGAAGAATATTATATAGCGAACAGGCTTGGGGACATGATGCTTTTTAAAAGTTATTTACTTTAGGGAGAACTTAAAATAACTGCATCAAAGCAAAAACAAGAGCATTTAAAACACATTTACAAATAACCTTTTAAAGTAGTGAACAGGCAGTTTTACTTTAGAAAGAGATTATTCAGGCAGGTCACAAAATACAACATTATTTGTACTGATGTCCACTTCAACTCTGTACCACACTGAAGCCCGTATTTCCATTAGAACTCCAATAGCTTCCTATCACCTTAGGATAAAATACAAACGCTTTTATCTATCATATCAGGCTTTTCACCACCTGTCTGCTTCCTACCTTTCCAGGATACTTACACATTACTGCCCTCCCATCACTGAGGTTCATTAGACAAGACAATTTCCCTCCTACCTCTGTGTGTCTCTGGAGTAGCCATCACCCATTATGGCAAAACTCTTCCTCTTCACTTTGGCCTCCTGGAAGTCCTGTTTTTCTCAAAGACTCAGCTCAAGTGATAACTTGAGTGAAGCTTTTTCTGATCCTATCATCTGTTAGTGACCTGATCCCCAAACTTAGCTGTATGTACTCCACAAGTGTACATGCCGTCTCTCCCATCAGAATGTAAGCTGTTTGAGGGCAGGGATTGTTTCACTTTTGTCTTTATATTCCCAGTGACTGGAGAGGCACTTTGAAAAAAATCACTGCTGACTGATAAACATAAATACTGAATGAGCATCAGAACTTACTGTTTCAGAACCCCTCCCCCACTTCTAAATTCAATAAGAGACTGAGTATAAGCAGATTCTCCTTTTATTTACAGGCCCTAATAGAAGAATGCATTGAAGACATGAATACCAGAATTGTACTGAAACTTGATCAATGCCTATCCTTTCCTGAGACAAATTACTAATGATGAAAAAATCAACTCAATTAACAGCATTTTAAAATCTATAATGGGGGCGGCTAGGTGGTGCAGTGAATAGAGCACTGGCCCTGGAGTCAGAAGGACCTGAGTTCAAATCTGGCCTCAGACACTTAACACAAAAACTAGCCGTGTTACCTTGGGCAAGTCACTTAACCCCAACTGCCCTCCAAAAAGCAAAAAAAAAAAATCTATAATGCACTTTCCTTATAAGCCTGTTAGGTAATCAGTACAAATGTTAATATTCCCATTTTACAGATGAAGAAACTGAGTTCCAATGACACTGAGTGACCTGCCCAAGGCCACAGACTGAATAGGTGACAGAGTTGACATTTGAATGCAAATCCTCTTACTCCATCTCCCAATGCCTTTTTACACTATATCAAACTGCCTAAGGAAGTAAAAAATCTTTATCCCTTTTTACTTTTAAATGAAGATACACATAACTTAGGAAAAATTTTCAAAGGAGAATAGAGGGACTCTGACAGCTAACCCTCCCCATTTTCCTCTTATTTTATGTGTATCTTACATATAAATTAAAATTTGGCTTTATCATTTATTACACGACCTTGGGCAATCACTTGACCACCTTGGGTATGTTTCCTTATTTGTAAAATCAGAGATGGCCTTTGAGGGCCCTTATACTTCTAGATCTATGATTCTAAAAGTCATGAAAATAAGAATTTTAGATTTCAAAAAGATCTCAGAGATCATCCAGTCCAACTCCCCTCACTTTAGGGATAAGAAAACTGAGGCTCAGAAAGAGGAAATGACTTGCCCTTGCTGCACAAGAAATTCACAGATGGGAACGTGGGCCTTCTGACCTTCCACTCCTTCCACTCCATAATGCTCCACTTTCTGAATAGCTTGCTCTTTTTCCACACCCTTCCTGAGCAATTTATAAAATTTCCCTTCACGTATTATTTTTACAGAGAGTTAGCTTTCATGTTTATGCAACTGCTGAGCTGAATATGATTGAGAATGTACATTTAAGTATTCCTTCCTCTGACTCTGCCAAGTTCAAAATATTTGTCTGAACAAAATGCTTTGGATTTGCTATGGAAAAGGAAAGAGCTATTGCTTTTTTTCTTCCTTGTGAACTCACCATGCCTTCTTCTTTCTTTTGTGTTTCGATTCAATAATTCTTCTAATGGCTTCCTCTTCATAGGTGTGTCCGCATACTTTATTTTTCACTGGTTTCTTCATTTCCAACTGTAATCAAGAAGATTAGGTTTACAGGAATGATGACTCTCACCTTCCAGTCAACTCACTAAATTACCACCGCCAGGAGTTGGGATTTCAAGCACTAGCCTTTGTATTTTCCATTTAATTTTCCATTCGTGTGAGGTTAAGATAACAATTATTAAAGCAACCCACCAACATCGTACAGCACAGAACTGTTGGAAGCATCAATTTATTTCTAGACTTCTTGACCAACTGGTTGTCAGAAAACGAGTACATGTTTCATGGTACAGCAGTTTAGCAGTTCCTAAGCTCCTATCTTTCTGTTCAATTCCCTCCACCCTCTACTCTTAACTATGAAACCAAATCACTTTTTTGACTGAGTGGGTAAGAAAGTAAGTTCCTTTTCTATCAAAAAATTTATTTAAGGCAAAGTACCTGAGTAATGGGGCAAATGAAGTTGGTCTGACTTTGGGTCACAATCATATCTTCATCTATTTGTTCTTCTGAATCATCATCACTTGGGTCTACAGGAAGTCCACCTATGGCAAAAAAGAAAAATAGAACCAAGAGAAATATGCCTTTTAAACTAACATTTTATTGGTTGAAAATATACAAGTTCTATACAGTATAGTTTAAACTAGTTACATAATATTTAAATATCACTGTGGAAATAATATGGATCATGGTCATACATACATAAATTCTGAGCAAAAAGAAATCTTTTAGCAAAAATATAACTTCACATTTATATAGTCATTTATAACTGTAAAATACTTATGCACATTACTTATGCACATTACCTCATTTAATCCTTACACTCTGTAAAGTAAGTAGAGCAAGAACTATGATATTCATTCTATATCCGAGGAAACCAAAGCTCGCTTACTGAAGTGAAGGGACCAAGGTCTCTAGGGCTGGCACTTGGTAGGGCTGAGAACTGACACCAAGCATTCTAAGGTCAGTGAGCTCTCTACTCTCTTACCTGGCCTCTCTCTTTTAAATGGCAGATAAAAGTAGGGTTGCTTCTTTCTATTTAATATTTGGCACCAGAAGTAGCACCAAACCAAAAAGATGAAGAGGTATTCCTTCGAGGTTGATTGTAGAGAATATTTCACTGTGATGTCAAACTTCTGATTATCCATCATGTTAAAAAGTTGGAAAATCATAGGGTCTGTGATCTAGTCAGTTAGTCGACTAGCATTTATTTATTAAGTACCTACTATGTGCCAGGCACTGTACTAAGCACTGAGAGATACAAAGAAGGCAAAAACACAGTCCCTGCCCTCAAGGATCTCACATTCTAACGTAGGCAATAATATGCAAGACATTATGCATACAAGATATATACAGCGTAAATGGGAGGTAATCTCAAAGAGAAGGCCCTAGGTTGAGTTAGAGAGCCTGACAAAGGTCTCCAACAAAGATCCAAACTGTAGAAACCCTCAGAGGCCATCTGATCCAATCGCTTCATTTTACAGATGAGGAAACTGATTCCTGGAGATGTGAAATAACTTTAAGTTGCCCAAATTTATAGGTAGTTAAGTATTAGAGGCAAAATTTGAACCAAGGTCCTTTGATTCCAGAGTTGATATTCCTTCTACTCTACCACACTGGGAGGTATAATTACAGATGAAAAACACGTGCTGAGGCCAACGAAATAAACCTTAGGCTTTTTTCTGAATTTCAGAGTGTTGAGGAAGCAAGCAAGGACAACTCAAATATGATACCCACAAACAGGGAAGGGTGAGTGGGGAACTTGAAAATTGTAGGTGCTGACTGACATCAGTGAGCATGAAAGGAGAAGGTGAGCAAAACTGAGAATGAGGAAGAGTGTCAATGGTGACTAATAGCTCAAGGACTAAGAAACTAAAACACAGAGGACTCTGCAACAGCTAAAGTCTCCTAGAGACAAACATTTTCTTCAGTTGAAAGCTATGTTTATTTAAAGTGATATAAAAAGAATTCTACCAACATGTTTGTCCCATTTGGAAAAAATACAAAACCAGAATGGTAATTCTCAAAACAGTGGGGAAAAAAATTGTAGAAAGGAAGGAGAAAAAATATAAAAGACAAGGCATAAACTCTGAGATTCTACAATGTTTTATAAACAAACAAAAAATCTGACTCTGTTAGTTGTTTATTTACAACAACTTAGTGACCTCAAGACATGAAAAGAACATGAAAACATCAGAAAAACATCAAAAAGCAGGTGGTGCGGAGAATATAGAGCCACTACTAAAACACCATAGTTTGGGGATCTAGAAAGGATTTTAGAATTCAGCTAATCCAAAAATCTTTATTTTATAGATGAGGAAATAGACTCAGAAAGGGAAATAGATTTGCTCAACAAGGTCACACAATGAGTTGTTAGCTAAATTTATTACTATTTCTTCCCTGGCTGGGGAAACTTTTTGATTTGCTACTGCTTAGTAAATGGTTTCGTCTAAACGAGGAGTTCTTAACCTGGGGCCCAGGCATATATTTTAAAAATATTTGGTAACTATATTTCCATATAATTGGTTTCCCTTGTAATTTCATGTAATTTATTTTATGCATTAAAAACATTATCCCGAGAAGGGTTCCAAAAGTTCCACTAGACGGCCAAAGGGGTTCAGAATACAAAAAAGATTAAGACCTCTGATCTAAACAGTAAAAACTGTTCATTTTCATGAAGGTCTGCTGAACCTAAATGTAGAAAGCTGGAGCAAAGTATGTATTTTAAAGCATACACACATACATACATATACACACACACACACAGCTATAAAAAAAACATACATCCCATTCACTGGAAAACTTCAAATTTTAGGAAGATCACACTGAGATCTACATTTCCAGTTCAGTTCAGATTCTTGGACACAACTACATGGCAAAGGCAGGAAGTAAATATATGTCTTACAATTACAGTAGGCTGTGCGGTAATTACAAAGGAGAATCCAGACATGGTCTTGTGGTCAGAAAATGCATTTGGTCATGGCCACACACAGACCTAGTATTAGTCAGTAAGTAGTCTGTCCTCAGGCAACCTAAATTTGGCTACCACGTTAGTCAGCCTGTTGTATGAAAGCCAGGAATAAAAGCTGATTACTATGTACTTTTTCAATTAGGCATGCACACATTTTTCTAAAAGCATCTCTTTCCTGTAAATTAGTAGCACATGAAGGAAATACTTTACAAATACTTGATGCTTGGTGTAAAATGTTTATTGAACTTGTGGTCATATATAATTTTAAATCTACTACTCAAAGATGCTATATTTTAGGATAGGGAGTTACTGCTTTGTGGCTCTCAGGGTCCACTGATGTAAAAAACTAAATAATAATGATCACAGAATTTGAGTTTTTGAAGGAACATCAGTAGCCATCCAGTCCATCCCATACATAAAAGGATGTATCCCTTTCAGAAGATACTTAACAAGCAGTTATCTTGAAGACTGCCAAAATGGGAAGCCCATCACCTCCCAAAGTAGCATAATGCACTTTTGGACAGCTCTACTTATTTGAAAGATTTTCCTTACATCAACCTTAAATTTATACCTTGGTAACATCTATCCATTGCTCATGTTTTGTCCCTTCAGCTCCAAAAAGTCATATCTAATCTCTTCCACATGCCAGGCCATCAAACCTGAAGACAGCTATCTAGCATGTCTCCACCGACTCTCCACTTCTTCCAGGCTAAAAACCTCCCACTTTCTTCAACTGATGATCACAGATCCTAGACTCAAAGCCCTTCACCTAGAAGCCCTCATCTGGATATTTTCCAGCTTATTAATAATGGCCTTCTAAACCTGTGGTGCCTGGACCCGAATACACTTCAGATAATTTCTTCTAAGGCCAGAGTCCAAAGGCATTATTACTTCTCTTTTGAAGCTATGCCTCTCAAATCAGTCCAAGATTGCCTTAGCTTTTGTGCCAGCCACATTACATTGTTGATGCATATCGGGTTTGCAGTCCACTAAAGTATCCAAGTCTTATTCAGGCAAACTGCTGTCTAATGATGCTTCTCTTATCTAGTAATTATGAAGTTGATTCTGAGTACCTAAGCATAATATTTCATATTTATCCCTAATGAATTTCATCTCAGAATTAGCCCAATGCTCTAATCCAGAGGTGGGAAACCTATGTGCATATATGGCCCTCTAGGTTCTCAAGTGCTATCCTTTGACTGAATCCAAACTTTGCAAAATAGATACACTTAATGAAAAAGTTTGTTCTGTAAAACCTGGACTCAGTCAAAGGGCCATACTTGAGGACCCAGAAGGCCACAGGTTGCCTTGAGACTGTAGATTTGCCATCTCTGCGAATCTGTCAAGATCCTTTTGGATCTTAACTTGGTCATTCACTGTATGAACTGAATATACTATTCTTGTCTTTATTCAAGTCATTCATAACAAGGTCAAACACCACAAAGCCCAGGTGAAGCTCCATGTGGTACTCCCCTGAGTCTTTCTCACATGATGAGACAGCACCATTAAATCATTCTTTTAGCAAGGCCACTGAACTAGTTTTATACCCATCTGCTTGAATTATTATCTAATTCATATCTCTATTCCCCCCCCACAAAAATAGTATGAGATATTTTGTCAAGACCTTTACTAAAATTTAGGAAAACTATATATATATATATATATATATATATATGCAGTATTTCTCTCATCCACTAGTTTAGCAATATTGTCAAAACAGGAAATGAGGTCAGTCTAGCAAAAATCTGTCCTTTTTGGGGTGTGTGTGGCAAAATCTGTTGTTGATGATTATCACGTTGTACACACTCCGACCATCATCATCCTCATGTACCCTGAAATGAAACCTTGGATTCTACCCCTGTGACCTTAGGCCCTGAGAGGTGAGCTTTAGCCTTATCTTGTCCTCAAACAGTCTACTTCTACATCACACAAGTGAGTCCATACATTTCTTTAACTCCATTAAGTCTTGTCTTCTTAGGGTGTAGAATCTCTGTGTGGGCAGTCTGTCATGCACACTTGTATTTGTATCCCCAGAATGTAGCACAGCACTTGACACATTTAACCATTTAATAAATACTGACTTTCTCTCTATCTTTCTCTCTCTTTCTCCCCTCCCCTTTTTAAAATGACCTATTCTAGAATTTTCCCAGAAATCAAATTCAAGCTCACTGGCCTATAGTTGCAGACTCTGTTCTCTTCCCTTTTTTTGAAAATTGAGACAATATTTGCTCTTCTCCAATCCTGTGGTTATCTTTCATGTTTCCCACAATATTTCAGATGCAACAGACAGTGGTTTGGCATTTGTCTGTCAGTTTTTTCAGGGCTTGAGGATACAATTCACTTGGGTTAGGTGACTTGAATTCATCAAGGGCATCTAGGTGCTCTTTTACTATCTTTAGCTATTTTGAATATAAACTATTAATCATTTTAATAATTTAGATTCTTGAGTAAGATACTAAAAAACTTATTTTGAAAATTCTCTTGTGCTTCCTTAAAAAAAAAAAGGATTTTGTAGTTTAACATATAAGCATCTTTTTCAAATCAGGGGGTAATTTCTTTTTTTTTTTTTATTTAATTGATTTGTTTATTTACTTTTAGTTTACAAGATTCAGTTCCACAATCCCTTGAGTTTCAAATTTTCTCCCCTCCTTCTACCCCACCCCCACCCCCCAGGTGGCATGCAATCAAGTATAGGACCTGCAAATACTTTCACACTGGACATTAGTCTGGTTGTATAAAAGGGTTGTAACCGATTGAACGAACAATGGGAAAGAGGAAAACAAAACCAAACATGGGAAAGAGAACATGTAGTTTGCTTCCTTCTCCATTTAAACTCTGTTCTTTTCTAGATCTTTCTCTGAATGTAGACATCTCCTTCCACAAGTCTTTTAGAATTGTCTTATAACCTTGTGTTGCTGAGAAGAGTCCGGTTTATCAAAGTTGGTCGTCAAACATATGTTACGTCTGTCATTATGTACAAATTTCTCCTGGTTCTGCTCTTCTCACTTAGCATCAGTTTGTATAAGCCTCTCCAGGTAAATATGAAGTCCCTCTGCTCCTCATTTCTTATAGCACAATAGTATTCCATTGCATTCATATACCACAACTTGTTTAACCATTCCCCAATTGATGGGCATCCCCTTAATTTCCAATTTTTTGCCACCACAAAGAGAGCTGCAATAAATCAGGGAGTAATTTCTAATGAATAATAATACATGTATAGCTCATTATGAAGACAAAATGCTTTAATATATTATCTCATTTGATCTTTACAGAATTCTGGTGAGATATATAGTATCAATATTTTCATTGCTAATTCAATGATGAGGAAACTGAGACTCAAAGTGGTTAAGGAAATAAAACAGAATCTGCAACTACAGGCCAGGAAGTTTAGGTAAACAAAACATCTAGGGAAAAAAAGGTGATAATCACAAAGAGCCATCATGGCCTCAACAAGAACAGACTAACCTTATTCCATTTTTGACAGGGATACTATACTAGCAGATTAGAGGAATATTTTACATGTAGTTTACTTAAATTTTAGTACAGCAATTGATAAAGTCTCTCATGATATTCTTGTGGACAAGATATAGAGATGTGAAGTAGATGACAGGACATAATTAGGTAGGTTTGGCACTGGATGATGGCTGTACTTAAAAAAAATGTCATTAGTGGTTTAATGTCAACTTGGAAGGAGATTTCTACTGGAGTATCCCAGGAATCTGAATTGTGGTCCTGTGCTGGTTAACATTTTTAAATCAATGACTTGGACCAAGTCTAGATGGTTTGGAAGTATAGCTAAAATATTTGATGAACTCAGGATTCAAAAAGATCTGGACAGGCTAGAAGACTGGGCTAAATCTAATAAGATGAAGTATCACAGGGATGAATCTGAATTTGTATACTTAGGTTAAAAAAAAATCAACTTCGTAAGTACAATGTGGGGGAGGTATGCCTAGAGGGTGATTCACCTGAAAAAAAAAACATCCAAAAGACTTTATTGTATTTCAAGTTCAATATACATCAACAGTGTGTTATGATATGGCAGTCAAGAAAGCTAATGCAATCTTTGACTGTATTAGGAGAACTATAGTGTCCTGCTTTGGTCAGATTTTGCCTTAAGTATTGCGTTCAGTTCTGACCACCATATTTAATGAAGAGGCTTTTTTTTTTTAGAAGTTATAAATATAGACTTATAAATAAAATAGACTTAATTTTCATTGTTTCTGATAAGTCTAGATAACTCTGACATGAGTTCTAGTGAATAAAAAATCATTTTTGGAATTTTTATCAGTTCCTTGAAATGGAAAGTCTCTAATAGCAACTATCACTCTATCATCAGCATCCCTCTACTGGTTACTCCTGGGACAGATAATGAGAGATCTGTGGGTGATTTCTTACTTTGGAGGGTAAGGAGAGAAGCAAATGTAAATAAGCCCATGAAAAGCAACATTCAAAATATAGTAGAGTAGGATTCTGTCTGTAGCATTGTAAAATGCTTTATGGCCTCTTTTGTAATCCAAGAAAATGCCCAATTTGTATATAGGCTGGCTGAAATAAATATCATCATGTAAATCCCATAGGTCAAAGTCATTTTTAAACTGGAAGTCTATTGGGGTACACTCAATCCAAAGTAAGAGCTGCTTCTTCTCATTTGATATTTTACAGATACCCACTTTCCATTTTGTCTTATCTTCCACCTCTACTTCCCGGTAGTGTTTCCCTGAGATGAAGCTCCGGGTAGTCAAGACAGCAACAGAGAAGTCTATCTTTTTTAGTTGTCAGCCAAGCCCTGGGGGACACTAACCTATCTGACACTCTTCAAATCACCAGACAAGATGAGAATTGGAGATTCTGGGATCCAGAGTTACTTCACACTAGAAAGTCATCAGCATTCTGTCATGCCAGGGATAGGGATCCAGTGAAGCAACCACGGGATCTTAAAGGAGTAGCTCCTTTAAGTACATTGCTTTCCAATGTACCTTTCATATCCTGGAGAATTTCACTGAGAGGAATCTCAACATTGTCCTCCACTTCTGCCACTTGCAGATTCCGGGTCTTGTCGGGATAATCTGGCTCAGCTCTCCTCAAACTTCGCCAATTTATGTCCCACATCTTTGTCCAGTCTTTGCAGATGTAGCTGCTCTTCCTCTAACAAGAACTGGTGCTTTTCCTTATATTCAGACATAACCAACCGTTTCATGGCCTCACTTTCCAACTTAAAGTGTGCTTCTCTCTCACATTCCAATTCAATTTGAAGTTCCTTCTTTTTTTCCTCTTAAAGTATTTCATGTCCTCTGGGGTTCTCCTTGAGCATTTCCTTGGGCAGCTTCTCAAAATTCTTCTCTATTTCTAACATCATCACTTGAAGATTGTGCATCTGTTGGGACAGTCTGGCTTTGCTCTCCTCAAACTTCGCCAATTTGTCACTCGCTTCCTTGTCCAGTCTTTGCAGATGTAGCTGTTCTTCCTCTAACAAGAACTCGTGTGTTTTCTCATATTCAGATATAACTGACTCTTTTAGAGTCTGGCCCTCTGCCTTGCAGTGAAGCTCTTTCAATTTATCATATTCCAAATCAATTTGAAATTCTTCTTCCTTCCCCTTAAAATATTCCATATAGCCTGGAGCTTCTCCACACACTGGCCAGCAGCCTCTTCCAAGAGAAGGACTTCGTATTTCTTGTCATCTATAGTTAAAATGTAAAACCAACACAAGAGTCTATGGTCATCCTCACAGAATAGGTTCTCTTCTGTGTTTATCTCAAACGGTCAGACTCCTGATGCTCTGCAGTAAATGAGTTCTAAGCAGTCTGCCAGTGATAGCCAGCTTCTGCAGTCTTTCACTGCATGAAAGGTCTCCAAATTAGATGATTGTATTGCACTGTGGGAAGATTTCTGGTGTGCTAGCTTCCTCCCAACACATGAAAAGGCACTCTTTGCAGAAGTTATGACCACAATTGACAATCACTGGGTTGATAAAATAGGCAAAGCAGATGGGGCAAGTGAGATCCACTTTGAAGCTTTCAAACAAGTTTCTGGCAGCCATGTTCCTAGGCCTTATATTCCTCTCTTCAGGTATATTCAATTCAGGAAAGGTTAACTCTAGCTCTTTCCTCTGAGCTCTAACAGCAAAAAAAGGAAATTATAGGACTAAGTTGTTGGGATCTTTTATAGGGCTTCCTCCTCTTACACCATCAGATAAAAGTGTGAACTCCTGAGAAACAAGTGAACTCTTTGGCGCATAGTAAATCCAGTCTGCTTTCAGGGGGTTCTCACACACATGACTCTCACATTTGTATTTATCTCTTTAAGAGAGAATACTTTTTAAGTAATGGGCCACAGTATTCACAAAGGTGTTCATATCTAGGCAATTCAGGCCAGAATTGTCTTCTATAAGTGCAGTTTGGCCAAGTGGTCACTGGGTTCAAATTATCTCAGTTTCTTTGTATTTATTATTGGCAGTAAGAAATTGGCCAATTGGTCAGAAAGAGATTATGGGGGACCTTTGCTATTTGGCACCTCCACTGCCAATACCTAATTCCTGGTCAAAGTTCCAGGTAGGAAAGCAGTGGTTGAGGTACTAAGCTTTCATCCAAGGACCCCTGATCGAAGTTCCAGGGCAGAGAGGAGTAACTAATATTTGTGCTACAAGAAAGTAGGACCCCCTCCAAAGCAAGGAGGAGAGTACAGACCAGGAGACCAGTGTGAACCCCTCCCCAGACCATTCCACCTTGGAAGCACTGAAAAACCTACTCAGGAGCTACGTGAACACAACCAGAAAGCACCTTTCACACAAAAAGGACAGCTAAACCGGAGAAATGATAATTGCTCACGCATAAGCCAAGCAATACAACAAGAAAGACAATTCTACCCCAAAATAATCTATCCATTCAGCACCATACTTATCAAACTACCAATCATTCCACAGAGCTAGGTCAAAATTGGTACTTTTCCAGACACAAAAGGCAACAAGCAAACTAGGGGAGTATGGAAGAACCCAGCTCACAGATACACAAGTAAGGGAAGAATCCATGACCAAATAAGGGATAAAGAAAATCACAAGAAGCAAAACCCTCTTGCACAAGCAAAACAAATATGGATAAAATTGGAAGGAAAGCAGGAAACCGGTGGTGGAGGGGAAATCACAGCTAGTTTCTCTGATAGAGGTATCATCTGCCAAATACACAGAGAACTGAGAGAAATTTGCAAAAACAAGAGCCATTTCTCAGTTGATAAATGGTCAAAGGGCACAAACAGGCAGTCCTTAGAAATCAAAGCCATCAACCGTCATTTGAAAAAATGCTCTAAATCACTACAAACCAGAGAAATGCAATTCAAAATCGCATACTCAATTGCATTGGTCAACTTGATAACAAATGGAAATAACCTTATGAAGTACTTCGATAAGCTAGAGATTATCCAGAGGAGGACAACTAGGCTAGTGAAAGACCTTTATTTAATGTCATGTCAGATCAGTTGAAGCAAGTAAGGATGCTTCACTTGGAGATGATGAGACTTTTGGAAGGATTAGAAGTAGTGGGAGGGAAATTTAGATTCAGTGAAAGGGAAAACTTATTTTAAAAAATGCAGTGAACTGCTTCCAGAGGTCAAAGGATCAAAAATTCCAAAGGTCAAAGGATCAAAAATTAGAAATAAAGCACTGGAAAGGACCTTCTAGGCCAAGTAGTGCAACACCCTCATTTTAAAGATGAAGAAACTGAGGTGTAGGGAGATTCAATGACTTGCTCAAGTCAGAAGTAGGGGTGAGATTTGAAGCCAGGTCTTCTGATTCCAGTCAATGATCTTTCCACTGTACCACACTAGCTGGATGACCCCTTGCTGGATGAGTCGTAGAGGTTTCTCATTCAGGTATGGGTCTGGTTTACCTGGCCCAAGAGGTCCATTTCAATGCTGAGATCCCAGGGTCCTGACTCGACTAAGATACAGGGTTCTTAAGTGGCAAAATGAGGACTGTATTCCAGATCTCCAAGGTAGGGTAGGGGCCACTTTGGAGACCACTGGAATAATGAGAATAAAGACAATGACTTATTTTTTTATTGTAGTTAAAATACTGTTTATCATCTTGTAGCTTCTCTCAATGCTTATTCTATTATTCCAGTTCCTACCCACATATTGGATACTTCATGTAGCTTTCCTTTACTTCCCACTTATCTTTCTTTTTTTTGGAGAGGGGAAGGCAAAGCAATTGGGTTAAGTGACTTGCCCAAGGTCACACCATAGTGTGTCAAGTGTCTGAGGCTGGATCTGAGCTCAGATCCTCCTGATTCTAGGCTCGGTGCTCTATTCACTGCACCACCTAGCTGCCCCTCCTAATTGATCTTTCCTTCCTCACAATATGTACTGTTTGTGTCTCATGGCATACAATCACATATATTTAAATGTGTTTACAAAGACACTGGTAAAAAATAATTGTAAAAAATCTAGAAAAGATCATAGGGATCATCTTCTCTAATTCTTTCACTTTAGAGGAAGAAATTGTGTTCCCACAAAGTGAAGTTACTTGCCAAGATCAAATGAGGAACTAATAGATGGATCAAGAACCTAAATCTTCTGTCTTCATGTTTTAGTTCCTTTCATCATAGCCCTGGCAGGTGCCATCCAGTCACTACTAGAACATCTCTTGTGACACTCTACCACAAGTTAACATATTCCATTTCTGTAAAGCTCTGATTGTTATAAAGGTCTATTTTATAATGAACTGAATTCTTCTATCCATAAATCCTAGATTTCTCCTAATTCTGGAGCTACATAAACACACTGAATCCTTCTTCCACATGAAAACCATTCAAATATACAGAGTTTTTGTGTCCCTATATATACACCATCCTTCCACTCCCCAGTTTGTCTGTTCCCCATATGACATCAGTTCTAGGACCCTTGAGTGGTTTCCAGAACTAAGTATAATATTTCTGATTTTTGCTTAACATGTGTGTCTTACATTGCCAATCAAAGAAATCTCCCTGAGATCAGGGAGCATGTAGTATACTTTAAAAAAAAGTTTAAGTCTACTCTTCAATAGTACAATCACATAATAGATGCTCAATGAATACCTGTAAAAAAGACATTTGTAAAAAACACTTAGTATTGTGTTGCCCTAAATGAGAATACTGTTTAAGAAGGGCTCCAGAATTTTATATATGAAATGAGTATCATTTTTGTCCCATAAAACATGAAGTCTAAATGAGCAGTCATATTTTGCTAATATTACACTAGCAAAATCTCCAAGTTGTTACCTCTCCACTTTCACTTATAAGTCTCTTTCAACATCACAACGCACAAGGTTTCTAGAAGGTATTGAATGAATTTCCTCCAGATGAGTCAACCTTTTCCAAAATGATTTACATACATACTACATTATATTCTCTTAAGTTCTATTTGTGGCATTTCCTTATCATTTTGATCTCTGAATTTATATCATGCATACATTTACTTTGAATTATTTAATCCTTTTCAAATCCTTTTCTAAGGGCTTCACCACGTTCTTAATAAGCTCATCATCTCTTTATCTTGTTAAGATGCAAATCAGCCCTGTAACTCACACCTCATGAGTACTCTGCTTTTCTGATGGGTAGGTAGGGCTATACTCTCCTCTATTTAAGTAGAAGGGACATTAGATATCTCATTTCCCACCTGGATGCACTCATTTTGAAGCTCTTTGAATTCTCTGGCAACACTTATCTGAGACTTCCTTGATTTCTTTTTTGTATCCCCAACGTGTACATGGTATACAGTAGGTGCTTAATGAATGTTTATTGACTACTAACTAAATAATAACAATGCCAATGTAAAGAAATATTTCTGTGGCAACTAAGTGGACTAAAATGAGAATGTCAGTTAAAGGATAGTGATTTAATATTAATTTCAAGCCACTAAATTCAGACAAACTCTCTAAAGTCACTTTTTGCTTTTTCTTTAACAGAAAAGGCTACATGACATTCACTAGGCAATTAAGCAAACTTGGAAAGAGGGCATACATGGTCTATTTCTCAGTTCCAGTTCCATTCACCCCCACCCCCCACCCCCTGAATCACATTTTAAGAAAAAACTATATTAAACAGAAATTCTGAGGAAAATATAAGTTTGGCAGCCTTAATAAAGTCTGTATTCTTAGATCTGCAAAAAAAAAAGATGTAATTAGATTGAATATTATTTAGCAACAGTATACTAAAAGTATTTTATAGTAATATTTCCCTATGGAGTTACATATATAATATATATATATATATATATATATATATATATGA
>CM053594.1:88926994-88946349 GCA_028646575.1 Pseudocheirus occidentalis
CCCCCACCCCCTGAATCACATTTTAAGAAAAAACTATATTAAACAGAAATTCTGAGGAAAATATAAGTTTGGCAGCCTTAATAAAGTCTGTATTCTTAGATCTGCAAAAAAAAAAGATGTAATTAGATTGAATATTATTTAGCAACAGTATACTAAAAGTATTTTATAGTAATATTTCCCTATGGAGTTACATATATATATATATATATATGACTGAGCTAAGTAAAAAGTTGAAGTGGCTACTAATTTTGAAATATGGACATGTTTTTGATATAAAGCTAAAGGATGCTGAAAAACCCTAAAGATTTCATTTAAGTTATATAAACAGCATAGGACGGGGATACATTTAGCTTTTGATTCAATAATTCATTTTATAAGAAAACAATCATTTTATGGTGCCCAGCAGCTCATATACCACCCCGGACTCCTCTTTGATGAGAAAGACAAATGATAAGAAAGTAAGTAAATATAATTCATGATTTGGGCATGAGATATTTTGAACTGGATGTTCTGGAAATATATTGAACTCAACATGTCCAAAACTATACTCATTAGCTTTTCCCCAAACTCTCTCTTCCATCTTTCACCTTTCCTATTTCTTTATGACTATTCTTCTAGTCTTCCCATTTGGGGGAGATCATCCTCAACTCCTCACTACTCCTCAACATACATATCCAATCAGTTGCCAAATCTTGTCATTTCTATTTTCACAATAGCCCTTGCATCCAACCATTTCCTTCTACTCACAAAGCTACCACTTTAGTTCAGGCTCTTATCACCTCTTACCTAGATTTCTGCAACAGCCTCCTAACTGGTCTCACTACCCAAAGTATCTTCACCATGCCAGTATATCCTATACACTGCTACCAGAGTAGTTGCCAAAGACTATGTGACTCCTTTGTTCAGTCAATTCTAGTGGCTTCCTATAGCTTTTGGGATAAAACATAAACTCCTGGTTTAGCTTTTATATCACAACCTGGTCCCAACTTATCTTTCTTGACCACTACATGTAATTTCCCCTTCCTATATTTTATAGCCGAACAGGCGTTCTCTCTGTTCCCTGCACATTTTATCTCCCCTTTCTGGGCCTCCGTGATGATCATCCCATGTGTCTGGAATGTACAGCCTCCTTACCTTTCCTTCCCCAGGGCCTTTCTATTACTTTATGATTTACTCAGATACTATCTTCTGCATGCAGCCTTTTCAACCCTTCCAATTGCTAATGACCTCTCACAAATTATCTTGTATTTAACTATTGTGTATATATTTATATTTATTTATATTTATTCTGGATGTAATTATATATATATTTGTTGGTCTTCCCCATTAGAATATAAACTTGGGACTAGACATTGTTTCATTCTTTGTACTTGTATCTAATACAATATCTAGGCACATAGTAGGCACTTAAAAATATATAGTTTGACTGACTCAGTCAATACAATGACTGGTTGACTGGATCACACTAGAAGACTTCTGAGGTTCCATACAACTCTGAAGCTATATAAAGTGTATGTTGAAGAAATTAATTTTTGAGTATATATGGTATAACCTAGATCAGTTATAGAATTAAGCTTTATATGTCCCAAATGGTCTTACATAGATGGTCCCTGAAGTCTCTTAGTGCTTATGATCTTATGATCTAAGGCAAGTTTATCAAGTGATTATAATAATTATCTTGAATGACAAAGAAAGATAAAATTACATTTGCTCTGTTTATAGAGGCAGGAATGTGTGTGTGCTTATGTGTGCATGCATGTGTTTTTATACACATATTAGAAAGATTTCCATCAAAAGAGAGTGAAACACAAATGTTCCTTGAAAGCTGGGGTCAGCAAACCACAGTTCAAGGATCAAATCCAGCCTTTCACCTGTTCTTGTGTAGCTCCCAGGCTAAGGACTAGTCACAGGCTATATAAAAATAGGCAGTGGACTGAATTTGGTCCTCAGGTAGTTTGCCAACCCTTGCTTTAATGGTCAGTTAACCTTTAGTTATCCTGAATATCACATCTTCAACCATGTCATATAATTATGGTGTTAGCAGAGTAAAGACAGTATTTAAGTTCACTATGAAAAGACCTCAGTTGGCACAATGACTATAGCTTTTAAAATATAATTTTAAAACATATTTACATAAATTACTATTACAACTATACTTCCATGTAGAGAGAAAAATAAAAAGAATTTGAAATTTTCTATTTTGGGGGGGGAGGCAAGGCAATTGGGATTAAGTGACTTGCCCAAGGTCACACAGCTATTAAGTGTGTTAAGCGTCTGAGTTCAAACTTGAACTCAGGTCCTCCTGACTCCACGGCCAGTGCTCTATTCATTCTATTCAGCTGCCCCCCTGAAATTTTACATAACATTTACAATAAGCCTCAGAAAATTTTTTTGAGATTTGGTTTATATAAAATATAAAATAGTAGTCTATGTAAAAAAGATTTCAAGTCTTAGTGAATAATTACATATTCCACATCAATTGGTGATTTTACTGATATTTACTAAATTTGGTAAGAAGAAAAGATGGGGATGAGCGTGGATGGATGTGTTTGTCATGTGTTAAACTGAAACAAACTAGGAAACCAAGAGATCACAATTTAAGAAGGAACTTTAAAATGTATTACTGCTCTGTCTTAAAACTAATAAGGTTTTACTGTGTATAAGAATGGAACTAAGATAACTTGTTCATATATGTATATACAGAATGCACTAGCTTCAACAAAAATGGTAATACTTGGGATCACAGTTTTAGAGCTGGAAGGAAACTTAGAAGTCATTCAGTCCAATCCCTACTATTTAACTATGAATTAGCTGAAGCTCAGAAGGGATCACAAGACATACCCAAGGTCACAAAGGCATAGATTTGAACACAAGTCCTCTGATGATTCGAGTCAATGCTTGTTCCACAGGACAATTGTAATCAGTTTCCCTGGCTGTGCAATTTTCTGCTTATACATGTAGATAAGAATGACAAATACTTTTAGTAGAATCACAGAATCAGAGAATGTTAGATACCATCTATTCATAGAATCATAGAAATGAGGGGAAGAAACTAGCTTTATAATCATCCAGTTTAACCCAAACAAGTTGGCAGAAGACACTAAACCAGAAGGGATTGCTAAAAAAAGTCCATGATAGAGTCAAGATTAAAAAAAAGTCTTGCTGGATAGAATATTGGAAAGAAAGCAAAATCTTACACTTGGATTCATGGAAGCCTACTTAATAAGGACAAGATGACAAAAGCATGCCTAGAGAACAGTTTATATAAAAAAGATTTCAAGTCTTAGTGGACTGCAAACTCAATGAGTCAGCAAAACTATCAAATATTATATGGCATTCAAAGCAATTAGTGTAATTTTATGTATATCTTCCAGAAACAAGGAGATGATGTTCCATTGATAATTTGCCCTCATCAGAACATATCCAGAGTACTGCCTTCTGGTTCCAGGAGCTGCATTTTAGTAAGAACATTAATAAGCTAGAGAGAGTCCCAACAGAGGCAAACAGAATGAGGAAAGACCACAAGGCTATGCCATATGAAGACTAGCTGAAGGAAGTGGAGAAGTTTAGCCTGGGGAAGAGAAGCCTCAGGACCCCTCCTCTTGATGTCTGTGTAGAAGGTTACCATGTAGAAGAGGGATCAGACTTAATCAGTTTGATCCCAGAAGGCAGAAACAGAAATAGTGGGTGGGAGTTGTAAAAGGCAAACGTAGGTATAATATAAAGAGTGACTTATTAGGTTGAGGTATTCTAAAAAGGAGTGTGCTGCTTCAGGAGTAGCAGGTTTTCTCTTCTTGGAACTCTTCAATCAAAGGCCAGATAATTTGGTGTGCTGTAGTAGGGATTTCTTCTGGGAGGGGAATGGTAGGGAAACATGGCCTCTGTGGTCCTTTCCAACTCTTACATTCTTTGATAGAGAGATGTAAAGTTATTTGCCTAAGGTAGCACAATGAGTCAATCAATGGTAAAGACAGAACTAGAAACCAAGTCTCCTGATGCCCAGGCTAGTGTTTTTTCTATTATGATAAGAAATTTTTAAAATGTACTTAAAAAAAACATTTATGGATATTCTTAGAAAGCTTCTCAAAAGTGAATTACAGATTTTAATCACTAAATGAATCAGAGAGGTAGTTAACAACTAATATATCTATTTAGGGATAAACAGAGGCAAAAGAGGAAGCACCCATGGTCATTAAGTTCTAGTGTACCATGGTTAAGAACAACATTTCTGAGTCCTGATAACTGATGTGTCGCAATTACCAGACCATATTTCTTCCCATAGACCAAAAAACTTAATTAAATTCATTACTCGATAGTAATTATTTGGCAATGTAATTTTTTAAATGCCACAGAATTGCTTTTATTAGCTTAATATGCCTTTTGAAATTTCCAATGCAATTGACTACAATGAACCAAAATTTGCTTTTATACTGTTTGAAAATATCCCATTACAGTGGTTAACTATGTGTATATGGGACATCCTCAAAAATGCATTCAAGTTTCAAGCAATGGAAAAAAGTCAGCATCCCAATGCCATATCTGGTGAGGCTTGACCATCATGTCAAACAATAATTTCAAAGCAGCCGTTCAAAATTTAAGCTCCAAATCTTAACGAGTAATTAAGGCCAATCAGCGGTCAGAGCCCCTGGGACTCCCGAGAGCACATGAGTTATCATATTTGCTCTTGTGGCCTTGACATCTGTTTTCATTTTTCAGTGTCTTCTCTGAAGTAAAGCCAATACACAACATAAAGCAAAAGAATCCTGCCAAACTTGGAAGGGGAAAGGGGAAAGATACTTAAGGGGCCACAGAGTGAAAGGAGAGCCTTTTCAATGCAATAAGACTAAAGAGACACATGGTTAAAAGGTCACAGAACAAAATACAACTCTCTAAGGCAATCCCGCTTCTACCCATACTCCTTTTTTCTTTCAGAATTTTCATTAAATGCAAAGGAAGATCTATGACTTAACAGTAAGAACTTAGGACACTGCCTCTTGTCAATTGTGTGTACTGGGTCAGAGTCACTGTGAGATTTTATAAACATCAAGAAATTGAACTTTTAAAAACTTTCTCTTTGATACGAACAATGCCTGATAATATACTTTCTTTTTGTTTTGTTTTGTTTGCTTTTCGGAAGGCAACTGGGGTTAAGTGACTTGCCCAAAGTCACACAGTTAGTAAATGTGTCAAGTGTCAGAGGCCGGATTTGAACTCAGGTCCTCCTGACTCCAGGGCCGGTGCTCTATTCATTGTGCCACCTAGCCGCCCCGACAACATACTTTCTGTGGGACAAGTTCTCTTCCATTACCCACACCCAAAGATTTCCAGAATGGCAGTCTTTTCCTTTTCTAAGTATGTACTACAGGGAGCAATGGACAAATTGTAGCAGGAAACTATTTCACAGACACTGTATTCAGGAGTTAAAGGGAGTAAGAAACACAGTGAAGACTAAATATTATCAGCGGTGTTAGCCTTGTATTAGCATAAATCTTGATTCATAGTCAAACCAGCAGAGCAGCTCACTAGTGTGTTTTGTTTACCCAGAGTTCCAAGAAGCCAGTCTTAGGGGGTTCCTTGAAAAATGTATGATTATGGAAACTTAAAATTTTTGCCTTACTGTTAACACCAACCCCCACCAAAAATATGAGGATTTAGGGCACATGAATCATAGAGAAGAAACCTGTAGAGAAAAAAAAGAAATAACCCAGCAATAAGAATAACAAAAAACCTAAGTTCTGTTTCTACTGTGAGATTAGAGAAAAGATTTTAAGCTTTTCATATCTTATGTTGGAAGATGAGTAAAATGAGACTCAAAAGAGGTTCAGTGACTTCTCCATGATCCATCAGGAAGTATTAGAATTACAATTTGTATTTTCATCTTCTAACTTCACGTCAATTTTTTTCCTCCCTATATCAAGGTACCACTGGCCAGCCTTGTGCAGTAAATGTGATATTATAGGCAAAATCTTCTGTTGTGGATGCACAAAGTTCAACTAATGATGAAATGTCACTAATAATAGGTAGGAATAGGTAGGAAACTATCAATATCTTCAGAGAAGGAATGTTCCTCCATTGTGCCTGCTACAATTTCTCATTTGTTTCTCTAAACACAATTTTTCACCTTAAAAGCAAAAACACTTGAAAGTCAAAAGAGAAAGAAAAACAGAAGGTGAACAAAGAAAAAGAAACAACTAACTTGGTAACACTGGCTTAAGTAATTATGTGGGCCCTTATTTTATAACTCTGTGTGAGAAATTCCATTATTATCACTTCAAGTGCTGCAATGAGAGTAGAGGTACAGGTTTTTAAAGAGAGAATAACGAGGTGGTCTAAAAATAAATGAAGGATAAACATCAAGGAGGCAGAGAAATTACAAGGGATGTAATTAGCAGGCTAATTATAGGGATATAATTAGGAGCTATGGAATGAAATTAAGAATAGGAAAGAAATTTAACCAATTATTAGGAAAAACTTTGTTAGCTACATTACACTGTGGCAGTGACTTCTGAAGGGGTATAAAAGAGTTCTTAATAGAGAATTCAAAAAAATAAACTAGGTCCCAAAAGAATTAGAAGTTGGTTCACAGGGGGAAACCCTACTATTTTTGTTCTTTAAAGAATTTTAAGGAAAAAAAAGAATTTATTAGCTGACATCTGCATACAGTAATTCTTCCTGGTTTCCCTGAGCAGTGATTCCATAGTGCTCCAGGCATTCTGGATGGTCAGGATCTACCTATATTTCCTCAGCCAGGGCACTCTCTATTCTACCTCCTCTGTCTCTCTTTCAACAAGATTCAGCTGCCTGATGCTCTAGTCTAGGCCAACTTTACCCCTAGGTTGAACCTCCATGGACAATGATAACCTACCTGAAATAATTCTTCAATGATTATTAACACACTCTCACTCCATCCTCTCTTCCCCAGTGATTCTGAATCCTGGCTCCCACTGTTCAAACCCAATTCTCTGGACTACTCCCTTATTATCATCCCCTTCAATTCAACCCTAGCAGTGTCTCACTCTAAACCTCCCCATACTTTCAACTGTGCTTTCTGAAATTTTCACTCCACAGGTAACAAACTAGCTTTCATCTTCAACCTTTTCTTGTTCCTTCTATGATGCGGTTTTAGTTATACAATTTATAATGTGTTAGGATAAGGTTTTGTAACTTTATTTTGGGGTTTATATATGATGTTGTATACAATGTTACTGTGAAATGATGTTGGAAGGACCAAACTTAAGCAGAATATGTCTATAGTTATTCCTTTTGCTATAATTTTCATTATGGTATTTCCATATGTAAAAATTTCAAACTCACTTCATTCTTCTCTAACATTGATAACATGGTCATTTTGAAAGAACTGTCAGCCTACATGCTGATGTATTGCTGCTGAGTCTTTGTAATACTCATTATTTTATAAATCAGCATTTAGTCTTGGACATTGCTAACTCTATGGTCCCTCATTTGGGTTTTTTTCCTGTAATGCTTCTGAAATTATGATGAAACATTTGCTGCAACTGCTAATGAAATTCAGACTAGAACCACTGGTTTTTATATATACCCTTGGGAATTTTGATGCAATCAATGTTTGTATGTTGCTGTCACATAAAAACAAAA
This sequence comes from Pseudocheirus occidentalis, assembly GCA_028646575.1. Classification (NCBI taxonomy): domain Eukaryota; kingdom Metazoa; phylum Chordata; class Mammalia; order Diprotodontia; family Pseudocheiridae; genus Pseudocheirus; species Pseudocheirus occidentalis. The sequence goes on from CM053594.1 coordinate 88,934,609, forward strand.
CCATAAGACTCATTATTCCTACAATACAAAAGAATATTGCTTTTTAAGAGACAGCTATCTATAAGTGGGTTACACCTTGAAGAAAATTCAAGTAATGGGCAAAATTTGCAAAATCCTGAATAGAACTCTTGCCAATCACTGCATATTAATTGATAATATTAGTAATTATGTACAATGAAGATATTTTCACTATAAGATAGCTGTCTATAGGAGAGGTATATACCACTGTCAAATATATACACATGGTAACTGGAGTCAAATATTTGCAGGAAGAAATATGATGCGGTAGAAAGTATACTGGACTAAAAGTTAGGAAACTTGTACCCTAATCCTGACTCTACCATTAATTAACTATGTGACATTAAGTCAGTCATTTAAACTTACTGGACCTCAACTTCTTTACGTAGAAAAGAAGGCCAGACTAGATAATCTTGAAGGTTCTTTCCGAATTAACATTTTATCATCCTAACATACATAGTTAAATGGATATTTATTATTAAAGTTTAATGCTCACTAAAAAAAATTTAAAGTGAGGTATAAAATATCAAGGCAATTTGAACAAAATAGCATGGAGTTGTTTTTTTCACAAAAAATTAGGAAAATAACTGAAATGTCACATTATCCTGATCTCACTGAAAATACCTGGCCTTGAGAAAAGTCAAGTCTATTTACCACTTGCAAAATATCCTAATTTATGTTGCTGACATAAATGGCATTAGTAATCTAGCAAATAAAACTTAGATTTCAAGTGATGAAAACATGTTTCACTATGACCTATCAGGTATGATGATAAGTTGTGCAACAGAGGTGATTACCCAAGTAGAGCAGGTAGGAGCAATGCGGTTATTACTAACATTTTAAAAATTGTATTTAGGAAACCTTATAATCACAGCATTATTTTACAAGAGTCAATGTACTACAAAGAAGAAATATGTTCAGACCTGCTATATATCTGAGGGAGGAGGAAGGTTTAAGTCAGCAACTGAAATTAAATAAACTTTAAGTGGATAGAATAAGCCTTTCCAGTAAGAATAAGCCCAGCATTCTTTAAAAACGGGAGAAGGGGGAGTTTAGGAGACAGGGAAAGGGAGAAAAGAGGAGGAAGCCAGCTTGCCTTTAAAGCAAGATATCCTCTTCCCTTCTATTCCTCAAGCTGCAATATTAAAAAGCCAAATCAGGAATACATTGCACTTTCAAGTTAGGTTTGCCTGGTTAAAATGTTTTCCTAATTAGCTGCATTGTACCCAAGTACATACTGACACACATACATCCACATATGTGTGTGCATACATACATATATACATACATACTAAAAGTTTAAAAGAATAAGAAAGTGATCCCATCAAAGAATACCCCCCAGAACAGATATAATAAGTAGCTGCTTACATGGCACAATCTAAAGGGAAAGAACTCTCATAGTTCCTAAATCTCTCATTGGGTTTTGGTAGCTATATTGCTAACATGAGCTATTAGATAGAGCGGGCATTTGAGAAAAATACAAACCAGCTTAAAACTTCATTCTTGTAGTTTTTACAATATTAAAGTGCATAAACTTGAAACCCTTGCCCTGCTGATGTATTTTATAAACATTTTTTAACCAAGAAACTGATGATCTCTGAAAGTCTGATGTAATAAAAACTTACAAATGTAGCACGCTAAGCAGTAAACAGCACATGGGGAAAGCGAAATGAAAATAAAAATTACTGTCTCTGTGAAAACAAAGGGGGTCGCATGAGATCATTTTTAAAGGTCCTTCCAACTCTAAAATTCTATGATTCTGCTATGTACAGCTTGGCTTTTACCAAGTACTTATATACCATTTACTTCAAGTACTTTGTCAAGTACCTGAAGAAGCAGGCCAGTCAGTCTCCATGTTGTGTATTTGGGTTTTCTCTCAGGGGACTAAATCCACAATCTGCTTTACTCATTTGGGGAAGGCACTTAAACAATGGTACTTACATGCTCTTAGATGCTGAAACTGTGAACAACCAGTTAACTACAACCAAGCCTAAGCAAATCAAGATTTCTTTCATAAATGGCTTAATTTACATCCTTTTCAGTTGTCTATAGTGTAGGTTCTGAAAAAGGAACTCAAAGAACTGTACATCCATTTACTAACTCAACTCTGACTCGTTCTGTACTCCAGTCATCTGGAGGATCCTGTTCAGTTCAGCAGGCCACAATTTAAGAACGACATTGATAAGCTGAGGAGTATCCAGGAGACTGCCAAGGGAGAGGTTCAGGTGAAGGGACTTGGGTTGAGAGTACTTAGAAAAGGATGACTTCTGTTTTCTGTCACAGTGGAAAAGAAATTACACTTGTTCGGCTTGGCCCCAGCAGACACTACTAAGAGTTTGGGAGGAAACTGCCAAGAGGCAAATTTAGGATTAACTTAAGGAAACTTTCTAACAATTAAAGCTCTTCCAAAGTGCAAAGGGAAGTCTCTGAAGGGAAAGACTTGGAGAACTGCAAATTGAGGCCGGCTGACTGCTTGTCAGGCAGGTTTTAGCAGGAACTCTTTTGTAGGCATGGGTCTGACTGGATGATCACTGTGGTCTCTTACAAGTGTAAATTACTGTGAATTTATTCCTTCTGTGGTCAGGCATTATATTGATTTCTTGGCAGGCAAATATGAAATTACTTTCCCCAATGACAATGAGAGAGCCAGAAATGAAATCGCAGAGGTGGTAAGTACAGAACTCTGGGCTGAGAATGAGGAGACCTTACTCCTAACTAGGCCTCTAATTAGCTACATGACCTTGAGCAGGCAAATCACTTCAGGTCTCCTCTGGATCTTAATTTCTTCCTATCTAAAATGAGAAGTGTGGACTGAGGGATTGCTAAACTAGCTTTCAACTCTCAAATTCTCTAATTCCTGATGAACCAAACTGGTGTCTTATTCAGACTAAGCTATCTCTTCAAAGTCTCAAGTTCCATTAGGTCATCTTATTCCTCTCTTGAGGAGCAACAATGGCCTATTTCCAAACAGATTGCATGTTGGCTTACCGCACATTAGAAACCCAAGAATTTTGAAATGAAAGGTTGGTTCATACAACCAAATAATTCCTCACAGTGTCAAATAAAGAGGTAATCTCATTTTGACAGAAATCCAAAAAAAAACTACAAGAGTTCCTCCCCAAGAGAGATCCAAGGGGAAAGGAAAAGAGATGTAAAAATGCAACATCTCAGGCTTCAAACAATCATGATAGTTCATATTTATAGGAGTGTTTTTAAAAGGTTTGCAAAGCACTTTATAAAGAATATTTGGTGCACACTGAATAATAATGATAATGATGGCTAACATATAATACTTACCACGTACCAGACACTGCGCTAAGCACCTTATAAATATCTCATCTGATACAACAAATCTGGGAGATAGGGTCTATCATTATTCCCATTTTACAGATGAGAAAACTGAGGCAAATGGATGTTGAGTGGCTTGTCCAGAGTCACACAGCTAGTAAGTGTCTGAGGTCCAATTTGAACTTGAGTCTTCCTGCCTACATGCCCAGTGCTCTATCCACTGTGCCACCTAGCAAAGGACATACTAAAAATTCTTTAAAAGGAGAAAATTATCTTTAAAAAAGGGGGAAAAAATCTATAAAAATATGGAGCTGTACATTATATTGTATACACCAAATAAAGATCTGAGATAACAACATGTTTACATAATGTTTTATGGTTAGGAAAAAAATGTTTTGTTTGCTCCTTACTAAAACCCTATAAATCAGGCAGTATAGGTACCACCCCCATTTTAACAAATGAGTAAACTTGGGTACAGAGAGGTTTAGTAAGTTGTTCAAGGCCCACAGTTCTTAAGTAATAGAGCAGGACTGGGAGCTGGTTCTCCTGACTCCAAGCCAATATTCTTTCTGCTAAAACTCTATTGGCTTTGGGGAAACAACTCTGTGTTCATATGTGGTACTAAAAAAATACATCCAAATTTCTAGAATCTAAAATTTAATATAAAGGAACTTTTTAAAAATTTAAAGGAATATTAAAAAAAAACCACCTGCTTGCTTCCTATGCCACAGGGTTCTTTTCTTTTTTTGCAAAGTTGAGGGGTGAATTCTTTCTTAATTTGCAGGATTTTGGCTGATGAGAAACTTTGTTACAGTAAGAACACTTTATAGCTACAAAGCTCTTGTTGCAAATATACATCGCATTAGAGAAGAATGAGTGAATGAAATGAACAAATGAACAAAAAAGAATTTATCAAGGACTTTCTATATACAAAACATGATAAGAGCAGAAGAGGGTGTATGATCCAAAACTGGGGAAGGAAAGCTGGGTTCTATTTCCATTTCAGCAACTAAACTAATACCTGGGACCTTCAGAAGTCAGTTATCCCATTTGGGCCTGGCTACATTATCTAAAGAGCAGATATGACAGCAGGCATATTATAAAAACTAATTAAATTCTTTAGAGCAACTTCGATGGACTCAGAGAAAGGTGTTCTATGAAATAGATATGGATATTTGCTCTTGTTGTTGCCAAATTTGAGGCTTACCAAGAGCCTTGGAGACTAGACTTCCTATACTGTTGATTCAAGTCCTTATTCACCACTTGCTGGTAAATTCCATTTCTGATACTTGTGAATTGTCTTAATTTACCATCTGTAAAATAGGAATAATGCTATTTGTAGTACAGATTTATTAGGAATAAATGAGATAGTTAATATAAAACGCTTTCTAACCTTAAAAATTATATAAATGTCTGTGACATTTGTAGAGATATCACACGTATATAAAAAAACCTATAAATTAGATTGTGGCAAAAATACATTTATTAAGTACCTTCTGGGGGACAAAGACTTATGCAAGGTGTTAGGGAAAAAGTCTCTGACTTCAAGGAGCTTATCAAAGATTAGTAGATATGATAAGTACATATTAACAGTACAAAGTACTATTTGATTATACTCATTTATTCATTCAAGTACAATTTGTTCAGCAAAACACTGTGCCAGGCATTGGGGAACTACAAAGATAAATAAGGCAGAAATCCTGCCCTCAAGTAGCTTATGATCTACAATGAAAAGAAAAAAGAGGACTGAAAAAAAGACCATGGGATTTGGAAATTGATAGGTCATTTATGACTTCTGGAAAAGCAATTTCAGTCCAGTGATGGGAATGGAAGCCAGAATGAAAGGGTCTGAAGTAGAAAGGAAGTAGTCTTACTTGTTGTGATGCAAGCTAAGTATGCACACTGGCAAACTGGATACCTCAGTGTCCCTGCCATTGGCCCTCACTTTTCTGATTACCTTGATTACTGTTCCCCAGGCCTAGAACACCCACTCACCCAATCTCAGAGCCTACTCAAGTTTTGAGGCACAACTCAAATGTCACCTATTCCCTGAAGCCTTTGAATCCTGCAGCTGTAAAGGTCCTTTTTTCTTCCTCTAAAGTCTCTCCCTCCTTGGTTTCCATGACATCACATTTTTAGTTGTCGCTCCCCTTTGAGTGAGTTTTCTTTGGCTCTTCCCTGTTTTTTTTCCTTCTTTCCAACATCTTAATTTTCTGCTTTCATTCCTCTTATTTTTCCTTGGGAAATCTCATCTACTACTATAACTTAAACTAATACCTCTATTCAGAGGGCTCCCAAATTTATATCTATAGTTCTAACTTCTCTTTCTAGCTCCAGATTTGTATTTCCAAATCAATTCAACAACACAACAGGTATTGATTATGTGTAAGGCACCTGTAAGCATGGGGTTAAAAAAAAAAGTCCTCGCCCTCAAGGAGCTTACATTCTACAAGAGGAATAAAATATGTTCACAAGTAATATAAAATACATATAATTAATTTCAAGAAGGAGAAAGAAGTAATAACTGGTGGCAATCAACAAAGGTCTCATGCCAGAGGCATTATCTGAAGGAATTCTGAAAGAATTTAGAAAGCTGAGTTTGAAGGAGTGCATCCCAGGCCTGGGGAACCAGTTCTAACTGTATGTGTTCTATCCTAGATTTTCTCTTCCCCCTCTATCCTACCTTACTTGGTAATCTCATCAGTTCTCATGGATTGAATGACTATCCCTAAGATGTTGACTCTCAAATCTACCTTTCCTGTCCCAATCTCTCTGCGGACCTCCAATCTCATACTTCACCTGCCTTTCAGACATCTCAAACTTGATGGCCAAGCAAACATCTTAAACTTGAGGTCCAGAAGACATCTTAAACTCACTATGTCCAAAACAGAACTGATTATTTTTCACCCTACCTAGCCCGTCCTACCTTCCCTATCACTATTGAGGGCAATACCATCCTCCCAGTCCCGTAGGCTCACAACCTAGGAGTCATCCTGCTCTCTTTCCTGTCTTTCACCCCTCGTATCCAAGCTGCTGCCAAGGTCTGTCCATTTCACCTTTGCAACACTTCCTGAATATGCCCCCTTCTCTCCTCTGACCCTGCCACCCCACCCCTCTAGAGTAGGCTCTTAATCACCATATGTAATCTGCCTGGGTTACCACAATAGCTGCTGGTGGGTCAGCCTGCCTCAAGTCTCCCCCCACTCCAAACCAGTCACTAAAAAGTGACTTTTCTAAAGTGCAGGTCGGATCATGTCACTCCTTTCCACTTCACCTACTCCTCATCCCAATCCACCCAAATAAATTCCTGAGGCTTCCTATATCCAGGAGCAAAAATAAAATGCATTTTGGCATTCAAGGCTCTTCGTGATATTTTATTTCTCTTGTTTATTTATAGTAATGTACTACAGACTACTCATAACTACAATGAATCTTTACTGCTTTTTAGGAAATTTACAACTTTAATTCCTTATTTGAAAGGAAAAACTGCATGCATGTGTATGCACACATGCCCGCACATACACATGCACATACAGTAAACAATCATTATACAAAATCAGCAGTTTCAAATATATTTACTGTGCACGGTTTTTTTAGTTATTTCAATCAAAATAAAGTTGTGTCATTCACTATTATTGTCACTATTTTGTCACATCTGTTATTTACTTATTTATTTTTATTATCTTAAACACCAGTCACTGGTTATAAGAATATACACATATGCTTTATAGTGACAAACAAGCTGCGAGGGCGTAGGGGGGAATTCTCTTATAAAAACCAGCCATTCAAACTTAGAAAAAGGGTCAATGCTGTTTGTTCTAAATCAAAATTATTATTGATACAGGCACATTATAAAATATGTTCCTTCGGGTTTAGAATCTCACTCACGACTGTGAGAGCCCTGGAAGACAGAAATCATCTTGCTAAGGAGGAATCTTTTAATAGATAGTAAGCTCAGAAGATTCAAAGGATGTTCCCAGATTGCCAGTTTCAACAATCCACTTAACCATATAGCACCTATGAATTTTTTTTCAAGCATGTTCATAAATCCTTCTAAGTAGACACCTAATATGAGCTTTGTCTCCCTAAACCACCTGAAAACCAGCTGTACTTTCCCCTCAGTTTCAGTATTAAATATGCCTTGAGACAAATGTAATCATTTAAGCAAGCCTCTTCCAGTGTGCCTACAAAGACTGACACTTTGGGAGTAGTTTAATTTCTTATTCTCGGCTGTTAAATGGTGTCCTATATTTTAATTAGTTTTTTATGCCTCCCTTATAATTTCTACATTTTGTAATTTGGAATCTGATCACAGAAGACTAAATTTATAACTTTTATATACAGCTGCAAATGTAAAAAGTTTTGGGTTTATTAAAAGTTATTTTTAAAATGAACTTTATTCTGACAAAAAAGAATGAAGTTTATTCTTATGTCAAATTAGCTATTTGGCTCAAATGAATAAGTATATTTCTTAACACAGGAGGATGACTACTCAGCAAAGTTGGAGCTAAACTGTATTTAGTTTAAATCCAATCCTTTTTACCCCAAGAAGGAATCATCCTATGGGGGGATAAGTCAAACTAAAGTAATTGTTATTAGGTGTTCTATAAGATGTGATAGATTGTTTATTTGAGCTTTATAAAATTATTAAATTGACCACAGCACCTGAAAGATGCAAGCTTTCACTAAGTCTAGGTAACAATGATCCCAGCCATTTCTAACTACCCATACTCATTTACTGTCTAGTCAACACACTATATAACATTTAGCATTTTATAATATGCGGTCTATCTATTGCTAATTATTTTTTTCTAAGTTTTGTCTTCCAAACAAAGTTGTTGGCTCTTTGAGGGTAGGGGATTGTGCCATATTTTGTATAGCCCAAAGGGTTTAGCATACATGTTAGGCATGTAGTAGGTAACTGATAAAAACTTGTAGAGTTGCCTTTATAGTTGCCTATGCTACAGGGGTTACGAAAAATTCATAAATTACCAAAAATCAGAACCATAGATTTTAGAATTAGAAATTGCCTTAGCTAGAGAAAGTCACAAAACCAAGGGGTTTGGGTCACTTACAAATTCATATTATTTAACTACAACTGAGTCTTCACTGTTGTGCATCAATCCTTTTATGCTTATTGTATCATTTCTCTATCATATTTATTTCTTCTACCGCTCCATACTTTTGTGTCATCTGCAATATTCTTCTCTCCCATTTCTAGGCTTTAGTTTTTTTTTTAATCTGAGACATAAGGAGAATGGACTAAATAATCTCTAAATCTGTGATCTTGCTTTTCAAAGCTAACTAACTCATTTTTATTTGTGCCATTGATTCCATTTCTTTGTTGTCTCTTCTGGGTCCTTGTTCCTTCTATCACCTCCACATCCCTCCACCTCCAGTTTCTCAGCCTCTCTTTTTGCATATAATTAGGCACAAGCACACATACATATCTCACACATATGGCTAGGTTTCACTCATCCTCAAAATACTTTCCCTTAACTCCACTATTCAAGTTATTTTACCATCTCTCCTTCAGAGCTAAACTTTTATAAAGCATCTATGTTTGCTGTCTCTATATTCTGACCCTTTTGCAAACTGGCATCCATTCTTATTCTATTGAAACTGCTTTCTCCAGGTCACTAGTGGTTTCATAACTGACAAATCAATTGGTCTCTATTTGGTCCCCATTTTTTTTTAACCTTTTTGCAGCATTTGATGGCCCTGGTCGCCCCCTCTTCCTTGGTCATTTCTATTTCCTTGGCTTTTGGACACAGAGCCAAAAAAAGGGTTTAAATGTATGACCATGACAAAATCCACTTAATCTTGTTGATCCCATTACAACATCTATAAAATGAAAGCAATAAGAAAAAATCCTGTAACTACCTGCCTTACAGGGTTGTTCTGATGAAAGAACTTTGAAAATTTTACACTGTTACATAAATGTGGGTTCTTACTATTTTATGATACTGCTTTCTCTCAATTCTCCTCCTGGTATTCTGTCTCCTTCAGTGGTTCCTTTTAGAAACCTGAGTGCAAGGGGTAGAACTTGGTATCTAGAATTGAGAAGATCTGAGTTCAAATCCAGCCTCAGACACTTACTAGCTGTGTGATCCTGGACAAGTCACTTGAATGGAGTACACTCTCTGCACCCTCTGTAAAGACTCCTCAAAAGGAGAAGGGAGAAAAACTATCTGGAAACCAGAGAGACTTTTCTAAGACTGAACAGACCTGAGTCCTGGGTTTACACTACCTAGGACCCTTCCCTTGCTATCATCAGCATTAGGCCCCTTTCAGGAATTTTAGAACTCCACCCTTGTATACCAACACCCTTAAAAGCACTAGGCCCTTTTTCAGGAGTTTTTGACCTCCACCCTTGCTTGTGACCTTTTCCCTTCCCTTGCTTGCTTGGCATTTACCAAATAAGGGCATGGATGATACCTTGGCTCCCTGTCCCAGCTCTCTGCCAATAGAAGATAGTGGCAGGCTTCTTTGTTATCCTCCACTGGATCAGATTTCGAGCCAAGACTGAGACCCTACCTCCTAGCCAATGGGAGAAGGGACAGCCAGGAGGCGGGGGCTTGACTACATTAGGATATAAATTCTTGTTCTGTCTTTTGTAACATGCCTCCTCTCCTTGATAACCACCATGGAGAGGACCACTCTCTTCCTGCAGGGGAAGAGAATAAAACTTCCTGTTCCTTCCTCAAGATACCTCTGACTTTTGATTTTTCTTGGGTAGGGGATTTCTGGGGTCCTCATACCCTATACACACTGAACTTCTGTCTCTGCTTCTTCAAATGTGAAAAAAAAAAGGAGGTAGTAGCATCTACTTAATAGGGCTGATACAAGAACAAAGTGGGGCAATTATTGGCATAGCGGATAGAGTGCCAGGCCTGGACTTACAAAATATTGCTGTTACTGTATAAATTGTACTTCTGGTTCCACTCATTCCACTTTGCATCAGTTTATATAAGTCTTCCTTGGTTATTCTGAAACCATCCCTTTCATCATTTCTTATAGCACAACAGTATTTCATCACATCCACATTCCATAACTGGTTTAATCATTCCCCAATTGCAAGACATCCCCCTAGTGTCCTATTCTTTGATACCACAAAAAGAACTTCTATAAATACTTTTGGTGATATGGCTACTTTTCCTCTTTCCTTGATCTTTCTGGAGTACAAACCTAATAGTGACATCACTGGATCAAAGGGTCATGGTTTAGCTTTGTGGATATGGTTCCAATCTACTCTCCACAAATGGGAGTGCTAGTTCACAGTTCCGTCCTTTTCCTTTGTTGTCCTCTCAGTCAATCTGATGGGCGTGACTATTCACTTTTTCTAACTTGCATTACAAGTAACTGTATACACTTCTTACTTTCCCCTAGGGAGGCAGTAAGCTCCTTAAGGTCAGTGTCTGTGGTGATCTCAATGTTCTGCACCCCAGTGCCTCATGCACAATACACAGTAGGTACTGATTACATGTGCACTGAAATGAGCCTTAATCAAGTTCCCACGTCACAGAAAAATGTCTTAGTAAGATGGAACATTATCTATGACACAAGTCTACACTATTTACTTGTTTCTATGCAAAATCCGTTATCATGCACTTTGATAAGAATATTCTCCCACAACAAAGGTAAACACATAGGGTGAAACCAGAAGGTAAATTATTTTCTATCTTAGGTGTTCTTATCCTGTCTGTGTATAGATTTCAAGAGGTCTGTGAACTTGGATGGGAAAAAGTTACACCTTTGTTTTCACTAACCTTTACTGAAATTTGGTCTATCCTTCAATTGTGATTTTTTTTTGAAAAATCATTATTCTGAGATAAGCGTCCACAGGCTTCATACAAGGGACTCAAATACACAAAAAAGGTTAAGAACTTCTACTCTATCAAAAAGGTAGTTTCTTGAAAGATCATGTTTTCTTAGCACAGTTACTGTATTATCAGTCATCAAGCACCTAAAAACGACTCAACATCAATGCGCTCTTGTGTTTTCCTGAGCTAAATTCAGTGTGCCACTTTATCTGAGCCTATGAAAAGTCAGAATAATGGACTAATAACATAGCAGAAAGACCACATGGTCACAACTCCACCCCCAGGGGGTACAAAGGTAGCCCACTATAGAAGGCTGCTTAAATGAACTCACAAGTAAAAAATTATATATAAGTTTTACATGATTTTGGACAAGTTATGTCTCTTTGGGCCTCAATTACTTCACTGATGGAATGAGAAGGCTAGATTAGAAGGCTTAAGATTTTATGATTCTACTATTTTTTTAAAATTTTAAAAATTTGTTTTCTTGTTTACATTATTCATTTTCATTACATTTTTGAATTACAAATTTTCTCCCTGTCTTCCCCTGCCCCACCCCCAAAACAGCAATTCCACTGTAAATCCCCTCCCCTGCTCTGCTCTCTTATTTTCAGG